>CM077649.1:20005000-21205000 GCA_039707465.1 Rhabdophis nuchalis | reverse complement strand
TACATATGTTTTATTTGTTGTTTTGTTGAATAAGACCTCCCATAGTATATTTCTTCTACTAAGACTCCAAAATAAATAATTAAACTTTTTAAAGTTTTACTCTTTTTAAAAAACTTCAAATTCAAAAATGTAATTGTCTGAGAAAACTAACCCTAGACGACCAATATGGCTAACTCAACATATCAAAATTATTGGGCAACGGCCAATTCTTATAAATCACATTTTGCATAGCTTTTTACGTTTACAGATTGTAGAAATGATATTGATCTCCAGTACTGCAGAAAACACGGCTCTGTGGAGTTTAAATCAATATAGCTATATAATATATTGTACCAATACAGTTATATAACATCTGTTTAATACAATAAGGAGTCATTGTAATGCTCAGCGTTACAATTTTTCAGATTTTCAATTGATATTAGAAATAGTTGCATAATGTGAAAACCACAGATAATTCCAGAATTCATCTTAGAGTACACTATTAATCCACCACAAGAAGTAACAGCAAATAGTTCAGATAAAATGGAAGAGCTTTTCAGAACTAGCAGGTGAATTGGGAAAAATATGTTTCCTAATAGCTTTAACAGCAGGGTTTGTTATTATTTCAATACATGCTCTAATACACTTAGCGTTCTGTGCTACATTTAACAAGATTAAGTGATCACACACTGTTCCTTCTCAAATCTTTACTGGGGAACTGATGACAAGCCTCATTGCTTGCCAAAACATTATCTTGTGGTTTATCCTAGGTACTGATTCTACTTGAAATAGAAAGTTCTTTACCTAGGTGAAATAAAGAAAATACTATTTGTCAATTATAAAATCCTTTGGTTCTATAACCTGATCTCACTAGAATTATTTGCAAACTCCTCAAATTTATTTCACGTTTCCTTTAATGTTCTATATTTTAACTTGCAGAAGGACAAAGAATCTTGTCTCTTAAGATCAAAGACCATTTTTATAATTTAATACAATAATACAATAGCAGAGTTGGAAGCAACTTTGCAAGCAATTATATTAAAATATGAAAGAGAATTTATTTTGTAAGAATATATATTGATATAATGTATGAGGTTCAAAAGATGATCTGATGATCAACTAAATTTGAAAGAAAAAAATCTATACAGTTACATAATTACAATCAAGTCCCTAACTTAAAAGAAAGTTAGTAGAGGAAGGAAGGAAGGAAGGAAGGAAGGAAGGAAGGAAGAAAGAAAGAAAGAAAGAAAGAAAGAAAGAAAGAAAGAAAGAAAGAAAGAAAGAAAGAAAGAAAGAAAGAAAGAAAGAAAGAAAGAAAGTCCTAGCCAGTATTTTATTGGAAAGAAATTCTAACTTACTGGTTTCCGAAAATGATTATGTGCTGTGCATGTTTAAAAAATGGAACAATCAGTGTAGCCCTATTCTCATGGGCAACAAAAGGATCACTGAACTGTTTAATAGTTTTTATTAAGCTGTATCTTTAGTATCTTTATTAAATATTTATGGATGAATGTTATTCATGTTTATCCTGATTGTTTAGTATTTTTATTTTCTTTATTTATCAAATAAATCGGAAGTCTCCTAAAACAATTAGATGCAACAGAAAGCAATTAGAAGCATTCTGGGACAGCATAAAAAAATCTACCTATGAGCCAAGAAATTATCTGCCATGCCATATCTTTAACAAGAAGAATATGTATGGAGTAACATATACTGGTCCTTTTTTCCCCCTATCTCCCCTGTTTTTCATCCTCGAAACTACAGAAATAATATCACCTTTTCCAGACAACATATAATCTTTAGAAACTGGGTTCTATTTTTGATATACCAACAAATATGGCCTCTCACACATTCCCCCCTCCCCTGAGAAGAGAAATGGTACCAAAATGAAGACAAAAGAAATGCATAAAATTCATCTATCTTAATATATATTCTTAAATATGTATTTTGAAACAAATTTAAAATATTCCAGTACAAGTATAAGAATGTAATCATTCAATACCAAGTTATAAAAGTATATCTGTTCAATCAGTTTGATTTTGTTTGGTTTTTTCTTTACAACATACTGTACTGTAGACGGACGTACTGTCTATCCTCCAGCAGCCATAAAACAGTAAAAATGATATGGATGAAATTTATAGGTAACACAAAACAACAATAGGAAAAATGTTATAAGCAAACAAAAATATTTGTAATGTTAAAAATAGAAATTAAAAACAAATCATGTAAATAAAATATTCACCAACTTCCCTAGGTAGGTAGGTAGGTAGGTAGGTAGGTAGGTAGGTAGGTAGATTCATTCATTCATTCATTCTGAAACCATCGAACTAACTCTTGGCAGCTCACATAAAGAAGATTGGTAAGTAAGTCCCATTTAACATGAGATTTACTTTTGAAAAGATATGTGGAGCTCCTTATAAAAGGTGTTTATTTTATTTTCAGGTTGCATTTTATTAAGATGTATCAGAAAAAACAAATACATGAATATCTCTGGGATTTGAAAGTTAAAAACATAAGATTGCCGTCTGAGTCTGAAATATTCCCCAAAAATATTTAAGTGAAATGTAATAAATTTAATTTTAGCCATAGATTCAGATCCTTCTTTTTTTTTCTTTGTATAGGTCAACCTGATGCATATACTGTAATGTTCCAATTTCCTATTTTCTCCAAACTGAGATGCTTTAGACCGAGAAAAAATAAGAGGCTGAAATTAGCTAGCCAACTTGCGTGCTTATGGGATGTCCCAGTTTCTATTCCAAATGTCTTAACTTCTATAGCAAGAATGTTAGTAAACTTCAAATTACCATTTACATAACAAAAAAAAGTATTTAGAATTTATTGCACTCCATTACATTTGTAGATAATATTCCATATTTTTATTTATTTATTAAACAACTTTAAATGTCTGTTTTCATTTCAAATACTTGTTTTAGAGCCAGAAAATCTGACTATCTTGGCTTGAAGTTCCAATTCTTCTTTTAAGTGAACTTAAAGGGAATAAAAGAATAATTGATAAGAAAGTCAAGTAAGTGACTGTTGTGTAAATTAAAATTTCTGTTCACATCATCTAAGAAATTTTGCTTTTCTTTATCTCTATAAAGCACCTACTAATAATCAAAGCAATATACAGTAAATCCATAGATAATGCCAATTCATTGACATTTGCATTTTATGTGGGTACGTGTATATTTGTATATCTGTGTGTGTGTGTGCTATAATGCGCTGTACATACAAGCTAAACCTTATATGCAACTGTATCATATAATTTCACATTGTATAAGTTAAATTAAATTAAATTAACTTTCCTTTTCTGGCATTCCCATTTTAAAAATTCTCAAGATTCTTGCCCTTCCATTTTTTTTTCAGGTAGAGAAAACATAAAACAAAGCTACATTAATTCTGATGTTATTATGTGGCATGATTGCCTATCTTTGCAGTGTAAATCCTTAAAAATAAAATAAGGTATTTCAGGAACTTACCGGTACCTAGTGTAGTTATTATTTGTTAATTAATCACATTATTTTGAGTGCTCATTTATTTTTAATGCAAAAATCTTTTTGGTTTAATAAAAAAATGTGTATCCAGTTATCAGAAATCAAGAAATCTGCACATAGAAACATGAAAAGCTCTTCCTTTCTCTATTTAGCATAATTTGATTTGGAATATTTTATCACTTCAAATGAGTTAATCACAGAGGTAGATTGCAGGCATTATTAGTCAATTATACACTCTGCAGGATAAATGAAATATCAACTGCAGGTATCTAGTCAAACAGTACTCTCTGTAATCGTTATTGAAAAACAGTATGTGGTTAAATGTTAGGTCCTGTAAAGTTACCCCAGTGTCTCAGCATGTGATATGGAATTCATACAGGAAAATATATATATTTAAAGAAAAAGAAATACTCTAAACTTGTCCTGTAATAGCTAATATTTCATCTAAATGGAATGATTATCAAGTACACCTAAAGATGATTCTCAATGAAACAGAGTTCACTGAAAATTATTTCATTGTGCTCTTTTTCTTCGGCAATGTGTCATGCAAGCTAAGCCCTTGTTGCTTATAAGCAGTAGGTTCTGGCAGGAGTGAATAATTTACATGTAATTCCCAGCAGTCAATTTTAAACACCCGTTATCTCAAGAATTCTCTGCCAGAACTCGGTAATGCAGCAGAATCATAAAAACACACAATGGTAAGTATTTCAAAATGCACCTTTACTAGACTAAGGGTTAATGAAATCTTTGGATTCTGAGGGAGTCACACTGTGGCAGGGTGAAGGACACAGCTGGGGGATAGTAGTTAGGGGCCAAGGTCGTATGTCATTCATTTATATGGTTTAGATGAATCAGCAAAAGACTAAGAGCAGAAAAAAGGGAAATGCCAGAATACACTTCTAACACTGTGTGCGATGTACCTTAGATTCAGAATATATAAGAGCAAAGAAAAGGGAAAGGGTCGAAGGGGAGAAGGGAAGGGAAGGGGGTACGAAAAAGGAAAAGAAGGAAAGGAAAGAAGGGAAGGGGAGGAAAGGAAAGGAAAGTGGAAGAGTTCTCTTACCATTTAACCTTTAAAATGTCATACCATAATAGTAATTCAAAACTGTGGTCCTAATCCTACAATTCTGGCAATAAATTCAGTAGAAGTGACGCTTGAATTAAACACGATCATGAATGTGCTGAAAAAAATGTTGTTTCTAGATAGACAATCCTGGAAATATTTCCTTCGCGCCCATTATGCACTGGGCAAAGTAAACAAGGACACATTTATTTAGTAAATACTTGTATCTCTATCAGCATCCAGAAGATGGCAGCAGTTACCTTGGGAAATAGTAGTACATCAATTAAAAGCAACAGGGATGATAATTGTCAAGATCAAATATGCAAATCAGTAAATTTTCTACATTTTCTTAAAATATAATGTTTCACCAAAGTGGTATTATGTCATTGTTTCATTTATACTGCAATTACATGCTTCTAGGTGATCTTCAAAATAAGATTGTAATCAATGCATTTTCATGTGCTATGTCATAAACTTTGTAAATCAATTATATACAATTTTACATCTATGCAGTAATCATACCTGACAATGCACAGAGTGAGAGAGATTCTGAAAAAAAAGTAGTGAATAAAGTTATTTTATTTATATCATTGAAACCATTAATATCTCTTTTTGCATATAGAAAGCTAACTATTCAAAGACATAAATAGAAAAAAAAATAACAACAGAGAATCACTTTGAATTAGTGGTGACGATGCTGGCCTAGAAACCAGGAAACCATGAGTACTAAGGCATGAAAGCTGGCTGGGTGACTTCGGGCCAATCATTCTCTCTCAACACAATCCACCTCATTAGGATAGTTATTATGGGAAAAATAAAGAGTCAGGAGTATTAGTTATGCTTTCCATCATGTGTGCGTGTGTGTGTTTGTGCGCACGCACGCACATCTATGTATATATGTGTGTGTGTGTGTGTGTGTAAGTATGTATATATCAAGATGGCAAGCATAACCAATACCCACTATATGCATGGATAGAATGTTTTAAAAGTAATAATACACTTATACATTATTATTATTATTATCATTACCTTATTAACTTAAAAAGTCACCCATTATTACCTTACAATTTGTTGTGGAAAGTTTCCTTACTGCTCACTGAGTTTGGTTTTTGCCTGCAGGCATTTCCTTACAGAAATAGGTGACATTATCAGTGCCAGCAACTCCTTGTTTCAGTATACTTTAGTCCAGAGGTTCCCAAACATGGCAATTTTAAGACTTGTGGACTTCAACTCCCAGAATTCTCCCAGCCAGGCTGGAGAATTCTCCAGGCTGGAGAATTCTGGGAGTTGAAGTCCACAAGTCTTAAAGTTGCCAAGTTTGGGAACCTCTGCTTTAGTCCAAGAATTTCACTAGGATGTGTGTAGCACATCAAAGATTCAATTGCTCTCCAATAAGCCTCCATTCTTGTGACTATTTGCTGAGTTTTAATAAAATACATTTTTGAAAAATAGAAATTGAAGGGAAAATACAGCAAGCAAATAATAAAAAACGACCTGACGGTTATATTAGCTATTTATGTGGCATAATTCCAAATTATACTTTTGGGATATTCAAGAAAAATCCTCTTGACCAACTATTCAATAAGCTATTTCTGTCAGCGTCAGTTGCAGTAACCATTGGATTATTCATTCACCTCATGTTTCCATTTCTATATTTGGAAAAAAGCCCTTTCACTGATGTTAGTGCTGTTTCTGAGTGTTGGATTGGAAAACAAATGTCCATCTTTGTCATGCAATATTGATTATGAGTGAAAATGTGATCATATTGCATTAACTGTCCCCAAAGCCCTGAAGCCCTGTCATGGCAGCAGAAAGAAATTAATGTGCTCATATAATGCCTAAGAAAAATATGAGATGTTGTTACATTCCCTTGAATATAAAGAAGTATGTACTAACAGATGAAAGGTAATAGCTGGTAAGAAGAAAACATGATGTCTACACTTTTATTAAAATCATTATTTAATGTGCAAAGACATAATGAAGTTACAGCACTGGCATTTCAAGCAGTAATCTGTAGCCATTAAGATTTAAATTATGAAGCTTATTTTATGAAATGAGGGAAGGAAAAAAGAGAAACATCTCTCACAAATCACCATTAATTCTCAATGACTAGATTTTATAAAATTGTATCATACAGAAGCATTCAGTTCAACAAATGGAAAGTTAGGTATCTCAATGGTAGGAATACATTTAAAATGAGAAAATTATTATTTCTGTTCTATGAATAGAATGCCCATCTATCTTGACCCTTAGGTTATCTCTCTTATACACTGCACAAGTAAAAAAATACAAACTCCTCGCATCTTGGAAATAAATTCTTTCAACTCCTACCCTCAAAACGATACTATAGAGCACTGCACACTAAGACAACTAGACACAAGTACAGTTTTTCCCCTGAACACCATCACTCTGCTAAACAAATAATCCCCTCACCACTGTCAAACTATTCACTAAGGCTGCATTACTATTACTATTAGTCTTCTCATCGTTCCTATCACCCATTTCCTCCCACTTATGACTGCATGACTGTAACTTTATTGCTTGTATCCTTACGATTTATATTGATAGTTTCCTGATTGCTTATTTGTCCCCTATGACTATCATTAAGTGTAGTACCTTTTGATTCTTGACAAATGTATCTTGTCTTTTTATGTACCCTGAGAGCATATGCACCAAAGACAAACTCCTTGTGTGTCCAACCACACTTGGCCAATAAAGAATTCTATTCTATTCTATTCTATATAACATGGGTATCATCCACATAACTGCCTTCTATTTTTTATTATTATTTCTTCATTGCTATAACAGTTTTATCTACAAATTTTGAGAGGCAATTTGAATTCAGATGACTCTATTTAGCAGCTTACATTGGTTTTTCCTAGCAAGCCTATTTAATAAAAAAAGTTTGAAGATTATGTACAATGCACATGGTGCATTTCCTTGTGTGAATTTCATATCAGCAGCCATTACCATCAGCCATTTGAAGCTCACCTAGCAACCACAGAAGTTTAATTACTGGTACTTCATTAATGATTGTGTATTGTTTGGCTCCCTATTCATAATCACATAATTGTGCATTAGATACCCATCTATTTCTTGCTGCTCCTACCTTTAAGCAATTCCTGAACAAGGGATGATCATTTCCTTTAGTGCAACTAGGCAAGAAGCATAGTTCTCATCCCTTCCTACATCTAATTTTGCCTTGTACTCCGCCTGCTTTTAAATTAAATTTGAGCAAAGTTATGAATGAACTTTGTCTTATGAATATCTGAATAAACTGACTACATTACATCCAGAAGGTAACATTTTAGTATAGTAATCAGATTATAAGGTACCATTTTCTTGTGCATAATTTCAAATAGAGGACTACCATTAATTGTATTGGATATTTCCCCAAGGAAGCTGTTAACGTTTTTGAAAATACATTTAAACTTCTGCTTATATCCTGATGGACTTTCATGATCGAGCAAATAGCTTTAACTGAAAGAACCACATCTGCTTCCAAAACTAATTTTGAATTTCAACCAAGAACTCTTTCTTTCAAAACGAAGCTATTTATCACAAGTCTATCAGTTACCATATGGTTCTCAGAGAAAATAGCACATTTATTACACATGCACCCTCTTGATGTTTCTAATATAAATGAATTCATTTTTGTAATTCTGGAAGCAATATATATATACATCTTCCTTCATTACTCCACAATATGCAAGCTTACTATAATTTTAATAGTCAGTGTGTAAAACTTCCATCATTAAACTCACCCAACCTTCTCATTAAAATATGACATTTTAATGGCTTTTCACAAGTTTAATTTAAACAAAACTCTTTATATTTTCTTAATATAGTAAAAACATAATATAGTAATTTTAATATAGTAAAAAAAATCACTACAAAACATTTACACTAAGGATGATTTGCATTAAGGAAAGTGTGAATTTGTCATCCTACCAAGAAAACAAACAAAACACATACACAGCTTTCTCTTCTGACAATGACCAGCAAAAATCTGAGATCATTATGTATTCAACAAACCTATATCTGTTGAAGGGAAGATAAATACCTCTTATGTTTGAAACTCAATTTGTGGTTGAATGATTAATGTCACTGAGGTCTTGCAATTACATAAGTTTAGAAGTCACCCAGGGGATTCAAGTTGTTATGCCACTATTTCTTTCCCTAAATTCAGTGCACAACAGGACTTGCTTGGCTAACTGAAGAGTATGCTTCCCCTGTAGTAATAAACCAGCTCAAGTATAACTCCAGGTCTTTACAAACAATTATAAATGAGTTTGGTAACAGTGTATTTGCAATATTAAACTGTCTACTATTATCCAACTAGCAGCCTGGAATTCTTATTTTCTCTTTTACGCACAGGAAAAGTAGTATAGTAACATTTTTTTAAAATAATATATTCAGGATTAAAGAGAAACTGAACCACAAGAACTGGATGACAAAGAAAAAGTAAAATTTGTTAAATTATACTGTTGTGTGTTTGGGAATATTTTTGCTTTTTCTGCTGCATGACACCCTGCTTTTGGACAAAATCCTGCTCCGATGGCTCCTCTAACCATATAGAAATAAAAAAAGGAAATGTATTTTTCTTTTCTTTTCATCTCATCATATACAACACTCATATGCAGACCTAGAAAAGCAATCAATTAACAGAATGAAGGTAACGATTTATAAAGTGTCGTCAGTTCTCTCAAGGAGATACACACAAACATACACGCACACATAAATGTGTGTATATACACACCCACTGACATACATATACACACCTATGCTAATTAGAGGGTTCATATTTCTTCTTAAGGTGTTAGCAAAGATCCTCAGTGCTTAGTTTTCAAGAGAAAACATAAATACTCTTGGCCTTGTCACTGGTGTTTTATAAGGCTGAAATTAACCTTGCTGAGTTCACAAACCCTTTGAAATCTGCAAAATCAATACCATAATGTGTATTTCACATGTAGACATCAGCAGTTCCCACAGCACTTATCTGTCTTCTAATAGTTTGTATTTCAAGCCTAGTTCAACCTATTTTATAATGAAAAGGAAAGTGATGGATTGAAATAAGACAGTGAAAGGACCAATCATAGGAAATTAGTTTAGAAAAAATGCTACCTCTGACAACTCCATAGCTGTTCACAGGATAATTTAACAGTCAGTAAAGTACTTCTGGCATAATGATATTGTCATACAAAACCTAACATCTCCATTTCTAGATCAAATTGCTTCCAAATTTCTTATAGTCCAAAAGCTCAGACGGCATTAAGGAACAAAAATAACAGAAAAAATATGCATAAATATCCCATTTCAAAATGCTGTTGAAGTGTGAGGTAGAGCAGACCCTGTTTTTGCATCCTAATTCAACAGGAGAAAATACAAATGGGACAGGGACAAAAGCTAATTAGTAAATGGGGAAATTATAATCAATAATAATCATAGACAACTCTTTACTTCAAATTTCTTTCACTGTCTCAAATATCCCTTAAACATTAACACAAATCCATCTCACACGCAAAGGCAAACCCACTGTCCAATACATTCAAAATCACTCCTCCACAGAGCAATTGAAAACCTTGAAACCGATTAACTTAAGCAAAATAATAGAACAGGGAAAAAGTCTTTACACACGTCCTTAAAACCACAAACAAGTTGTCCAGATACAGTCTACACAATGAGAAGAAAGCCTGCAGACACAAGAAAGAGCACATAAAACTGCCTCACAGCAGTATCTCATAGGCAGTTGATTTCTCTTGACACATACACATACATATTCACACATTACACCACATATGTCAAATTTGCCATGTCATGTTGCCATCAAGTGATATTAGATGATGTTTTGTGATGTTTTTCCCATCTGTGGAGCTGGCATGGCCTGCACATGATTCATCCTGCCTGCAGACCACCAGTTTGACACCCCTGCCCTACACCCTTACACAAGGATCAGCTCCCCTATAAAATAACCACTCTTTGTATTGATAGCTACCTTCAAGGACTGTTTTTATGCTCTCAAATAAAAGTTTTCCCTTTCAAACAATATGTCTGGATTTCATTCTGATTTGTTCTTGTGCAACCTAAGTTGAATTGTGATTCTAAATACTTCTGACAAGTAGAATGTAACTGACATAGCTCAATAAATGCATATTAGAATTGTCTCAGTTTACTATTTATTTTTTTGAGACATTCCCTGAATGGCTATAGATATAATATCAGTATTCAGATTCTGGTTCTGGTTCAATAACAGCACTTTAAAATAATGAGACATACAAAATCACTTCAAATCTGAAACCTATTATATATATTGTGCAGAACTAGAACTGGTAGAAGATCAGTATTCCTAGATCACATTTTTATTTAGAAATATATAAAGAAATACAGTATATAAAGAAATTTAAGTGAGGATGTAAAAGTATTCTGAGGTTGAAATAAAAAAGCATAATTAACTGAATTCATTGTAGTATCAATAAATGGCAATAAAAATACATCGATTCCACTAAGTACTAATATTCATTTCCTAAAGTATATTATAAAAATATATCTTCAAAAACCAATGTGTGCTAGGGAATACTACATGCAACAGTCTACATTACAAGCACTGTAAAATAAATGCTAGATGTTCCAGCAACCTTTAAAAAAACATTAAATAATCATCAATATTTGCAAAACTAGCTGAGATTCTACATTGAAATCCATATAATAGATGGTTATTCTTGCATTGTTTAGCGGTTTTAAGTGATTAAAGTGCTGTACATGTCTTTTTGTTCTTTTTACCTTTATTCTAATAGTCAATCAAGATAGCCTATGTCACACAATACAATTCTACAGACTGCTTTTAAGTTTTCTTTTCAGCTTCTTTTTAAACATTTGGTTTTGGAAGGGTTAACACCAGAGATCATATCATAAGCAAATTCTGTGGGTTATTCCCCTGTTGCTATTCATGCAATTTATGAATCTAGACAAGTTGTTCTTCCAATTTTAAAATGTTATTAATCATCACTTAACTGTGCAGCAAACAGGTGTGTAGATAGGACCTGACAGAAGTATTGCTGTTTTCTTTCCTTTTTTCTTTTTAATATCTTCACATGAATTCAGCAATCTATCTTGAAGATGAATGAGGTCCATATGTAAAAGCTTGCATAAGCTACTGAGGAACAGCTGTGGGTTACAAAACATTGCTTGGCAGCAAAGATCAGGCAAGCTATAAAATTATTTCAGCTGTTCTTATGAATATGATCATCATTTTAATGTAATTATTCAATAAAGATATTAACCAAAAATGCTTAAGTATTACAGTATATTCTCCACATATTCAAGAAAATATTATTGTCCTATGGCATGAATTTGTACTTTTATTTTCTTCAGTTACTTCAGTTACCATAAAATGACATTTAAAAAATCCATTTAAAAATAAGAATAGTCCTTGCTTAACAATCCTAATTGGGATTGGAACTTCCAATTCTAAGAATTGGATTCCATTAGGCACTAGGAACACACAATCATAGGCGAACACCTCACTCTTTTCCTGCCCTGCTATGCTCTTTCTTGAAGCCTCACAAAGAAAAGGGCAGCAGTTCAACCAGGAGTACCTTGTGAGTAGCAGACTGACGAAGGCAAGGGTTAGCTTTGGAGGGGGGGGGAGTACATTAAAAGGGTAGGGATGGAGGCAGATAGACAAATAGGCTGCCAAGCACCAAAGGGCACTGCAATAGTCGTAGCTTTGAGGACTATTCATAATTACCATTCATACAATGCTATTGTAACGTCAAACAATGGCTGAACAAATGAATATTAAGTAAGCACTACCTGTAAAGATAAAATCATTCAACACTTATTGGAGAATACTCATAATGGGATTTACTTTTGTGGAAAAAGATATATGAAATTGAAATTGAAATGAAATTTATTATTTCTAGACCGCCCCCTCTCCCCATGGGGACTCGGGGCGGTGCACAGGTAGCATAAAAGCAATAAATAACAAACAACAATAAATATACCAACAAAATTTAAGAACCAATTAAATAAACCCTGTGCTAAAATCCCGATTAAACTATGATTGAATAATAATACTTAGGAAGCTGGCTAGATAACTCAATCTGTAATTCATTTAATAACATTTAAGAAATTATTTTGAAGATTTGATTCTCACATAATCTTAATCATAACTGTTGTCATTCTACTTACAGTCATATTTTATCTGTCCTCTTTTGAATTTCAGTGCAGAAAATATATGAAACATATTAGCAACCATTAAGTTATGTTAACTTGACATGTCTTAAGCTACCTACTGATATGCTTGTCTTTCAAAAACATGCACACACACACACACAACACATTTATAAAAAGAAACAGTTGTGAGTTCTCATTAACTGAAGTTTGAATGTCTAGGGAAAAGCTACAGAAACTACAGAAATATTATTTCATTGTTTAGCAAGGAGCTAAAATAATCATTACCTATTGCAGTTCAATATTTTAAAAAGAAGGATACACCTAACTTCAAAGAAGCTGGTAGGATTTATATACTTTAGGAATTGTGTCCACTGTTCTACTGTGTTGGACTGAAAATAATTGAAGTAATATTGAATGCACACATACAAACACAACCATTGATTATGAACACATTATTAAGGCTGATCATAAAACTAATAACTACAGCTCTTTCTACATAAGTTACAATGGGCAAAAATGTATAATTAATTCAGAGTATCTTCTAGTACAGGGGTCTGCAAAGTTGGCTCTTTTAAGACTGGTGGACTTCAACTCCCAGAATTCCCCCAGGCTGGGGAATTCTGGGAGTTGAAGTCCACCAGTCTTAAAAGAGCCAACTTTGCAGACCCCTGTTCTAGTATATATAGCATAGAAACCTCTCCCATTAGTTAACATAATCCATTTAATGAAGGAGAAATATTTTACTGTATAGTCTTTGGCTTCAGTTGTGGATGAAGTTATTTTCAATGAGCTTCAAAAAACTACTTTTCTAGTAAGCTAGTGGTCATCAGCAAATTCTGCGAAAAATGTCTTTTCATTTGATGAAAAAATATTGCTCTGTTTCTGTAATGAACATTGCACAAGGTTTATCCTAGGATATAAATGATAGTAAAGGAACACCTAGAATGTGTTCATCTAACAAATAAATTAACAGAAGTGGTTATATGTGCAGAATCCAAAGCACATTGTTGGTTTTTATTTGTTTCTGATGTAAATGCTGAGGTTTTTTTTTCCTGATTAGATAGAGTCAAGAAAAGTTTTCAGCTTGTGCCCTAAAGCTCCTGTTTTTGAATTAGTATCATGATGGATTGCTTATATTTTATATCAGATTGAGTGAATGCCTGAAGCTTTAATATGGAAACATAAAAATGTGACTTTGAAAGTTCTGATTTTATACTTTTTCAAAATGAGAATGACATCTATAAAATACTACAGAATTTTCTGAACCAAGCAGCAGGTTCTTCCACTGTTAAGTCCATAATAGGACACCAACAAATTATGATACAACATATGTGGTATCAGAAAGTAGTATCCTTGAATTGTTCCAGGGCCACAAAGATTCAAAACACATATGCAGGAGTTGAAAATGTCCTGAGATAGGGTAATAGTTCAAAGATGTTCTCAAAAAGGAGAATTGATTAACTACAATACTGGATTAGCTTTTCCTTTGGGACATGAACTCTGTGAATCTAGGATGGGAATGATGAATTATCCTGGCCCATTTTGATTTATCAAACACTTTGGATACCATTGAACACAGTATACCTCTGGACTGGATATGAGAATTGGGTGTGGGATGATGTCGTGTTTGTCCTGTCTTTGTGGCTGTCTCCAGTTGAAGTTGAAAGGGAAAGAGATCAAACTTGAGGCATCTGCAATGTGGAATTTTTCAAAGTTCACTACTTTTGGCACTTCTGCCTAACATCTCCATAATATCATTCACTGACACATTGTCAGGTTCCATTAATATGATGTTGAGCATCAGTTCTACATGCCAGTCCTCACTAGCCAAGTGGTGCTGTCAAGATCCTGTTGGTCCTGCTTGGAAGTGGTCAATATCCTGATGGGAGGAACAGGCTAGATTCAACACTACCAAGATTTAGCTATGCCTACATAAATAATTTAAATCTGGTTGGAGCAGCTCTTCCCTCAAAGGACTTGGTGTGCAATTTTGGACGATCCTGAATCCACAGCTCCAGTTTGAAGAGTTAATGGCAGCAGTGTACATGGACACTCCTGAATAGATAGTATAGGGCCCTGCTAATTAAGTATAGGAGATGACTCAGAAAAATAAGAGTAAGGGCCATTACAAAAAAATATATTTGAATCTTGAGAAAGTAGAAAGCATAAGAAAGAATTCAAAACAATTCTCCCTTGTTTGTGTTAGAAAGTGGCTTTGACAGGCTTTCAAAACTCTACTATAACTTAACTATATCAAAATACATTCTAACACTCTTAGTAACTCCTGTTTCTTGAAATTGCCTGTCTGGAACAGCTGACAGTATAGTAGGGTTTGTTGTTTTAGTCTTCTACCACTTGATAATTGTTGTTTAATGTTTGACTTTTATTTTATTTTTAATTTTTAATTCACTAAACATTATTTTAATTTTTGTAAGATGATCAATTGTTTAGTTGGTGTCCTTCGAAATCCATAAATTGATATAATATAAATATTTTAGACTATGATGAAGTAGGAACAGTGAATGGTTTTATGAGAATAAATGACTGGTCCCTATATCCAATGAAAACATTAGTTCATTTTTGCTCACAGCCATTTACTTGTTTCAGGATAAAAAGAAAGCCTCATGTAGATGAGTCCCAGCAAACACATTGCCTAATATCAAGCTTTTCTGAATGTCCAAGATGTAGCCAGAAAGACTTATTTCTATTAGAAATTAATTTTGATTTCTTACCAGAGCACTTGAATTCCTAACCACATTTTTAATGATTTTCAAGCCATTTTGATCTAGTGCAGGGGTCTGCAAAGTCGGCTCTTTTAAGACTGGTGGACTTCAACTCCCAGAGCTCCCCAGCCAGCATAGCTGGCTGGGGAATTCTGGGAGTTGAAGTCCACCAGTCTTAAAAGAGCCGACTTTGCAGACCCCTGTTCTAGGGGTTAAGCCACCAGGCTAGAAAGCAAGAGATTGTGAGTTCTAATCAAACCTTAACCATGAGAGTCCATTGGCTGGCTTTGGACCAGTCACTTTCCCTCAGCCCAGCTCAACTCACAGGGGTTTGCTGTTGTGGAAGAAATACGAGGAAAGTGTGTGGGATATTGTTTGCTGCCTTCCATTATTTTGTAAAAATAATAAAGGCAAATTATAAATAAATAAATATGTTCTGTATCACTAATAACAATATATAGCAATTTAAAGTACTGAAGCAGCATGTTTGTTTATTTATTTATTTATTTATTTATTTATTTATTTATTTATTTATTTATTTATTTATTTCGCATTTGTATATCGCCCTATCTCCCTAGAGCAGGGCGGTGCACAGAAAGAGTAAAAAAGGTAGTACACACAATGACAATATAAAAGTTAAAAATAAATTAAATATAGTGGGTCTGTGCTAAAAATTATACTAAAAGCAAATAAAATTATTATAATCGGAACTATATCAATTAAAACTATGCCAGGCCAGCCACATGGAATAGATGTGTTTTTAGAGTCCAGCGGAAGAGGAGTAGGTCCGTGATGGTGTGAAGGTCGGGGGCGCAGGTCGTTCCAGAGGGCAGGACCTGCCACAGAGAAGGCTCTCCCCCTGCCATCCTACCATCCTAATAGCTGCAGCTATTTCTAAACTACATTGATCTTGATGAGCAAAAAGAAATTACTAACGCACAGTTCCTTCTGGCATATTTATGTACAAAGGAATATTTTAAATCTCTAATGGCAGAAAGTGAAGAGGAACTAAAGAGCCTCTTGATGCAGGTGAAGGAGGAGAGTGCAAAAGTTGGCTTGAAACTCAACATTAAGAAAACTAAGATCATGGCATCTGGCCCTCTCAATTCCTGGCAAATAGATGGGGACAAAATGGAGGTAGTGACAGATTTTATTTTCCTGAGCTCACTATAGGTGGGGACTACAGTCAAGAAATTAAAATATGCTTGCTCCTGGGGAGGAAAGCTAGGGCAAATCTAGACAACATACTAAAAAGCAGAGACATCACCCGCCAACAAAATCATGTATAGTCAAGGCTATGATTTTTCCAGTTGCAATGTATGGTTGTGAAAGTTGAACTACAAGGAAGGCTGAGTGCCAAAGAATTGAGGCTGTTGAACTATGGTGATGGAGAAGACTCCTATCTGTCCCTTGGACTGCAAGGTAATCAAACTGGTCAGTTCTAGAGGAGATCAACTGTGATTGCTCTTTAGAAGACTAGATCCTGGAGATGAAACTCAAATCTTTGGTCACCAAATGAGAAGGAAGGACTCATTTATAAAGAGTCTAATGCTGGGAATGATTAAGAAAGGGATGACAGAGAATGAGATGGCTGGATGGATTCACTGAAGCAGTCAGTGTGAGCTTAAATGGACTCCAGGGGATGGTAGAGAACAGGAAGGATTGGAGGAACATTGTCCATGGGGTCACATGGGTTGGACACTTCACAACTAACAACAACAAATTCTAAATTATTGGGACAACTTTCTATAGAAGTAGGTATACATAATTATCTGCTGGTCAACAACACAGGAAAGCACAGCTAGACTAGAGGTGGTATTCAGTCAGTTCTGACCAGTTCTGGTGAACAGGTAGCAGAAATTTTGAGTAGTTTGGAGAACTGGAAAATACCACCTCTGACTGGCCCCGCCACCCTCTATTCGCTGCCTCCCAGCTGTTCAGAGTCCTAGCTGATTGGCTGGGTCTTCTTTAAGAGAAACTTTAAGAGAGCTAAGACTTTAAGAGAGCTAATTTCAATAAACTCAGAGAGAGCTTGGGAAGGATTCCATGGATGAGAATCCTCAAGGGGAAAACAGCTCAAGAAGCTTGGGAAATTTTGAAAAATGAGATTATAAAAGCCCAGTCCAGCGCAATACCAATGAAGAAGAAAAATAACAGTTCCCAAAAGAAACCAGCATGGCTGCATAAAGAACTCTCTGACAAATTGAAAGACAAAAAGGATAAATATAAAAAGTGGAAAAAGGGGGACATAACTAAGGCAAAATATCAGCAAATAGCCCGAGCCTGTAAAGATGAAGTGAGGAAAGCTAAGGCTCGCAATGAAGAAAGGCTTGCCAAAAAAGTAAAAAATAACAAAAAAAGCTTCTTCCAACATGTTAAAAATAAGAAAAAAGTTAAGGAAACAATTGGTCCACTGCTGGGAGAAAATGGCAAGAAGATGATAAGCAACAGGGAGAAAGCAGAACTATTTAACTCTTTTTTTGCATCTGTCTTTATACAAAGGGATAAAACAGTCCAACCAATCAAAAACAGCACCACAAAAATCAGATTAGGAACACAAGTTGAAATAGGGAAGAAAATGGTAAGTGAGCACCTGTCTGTCCTGGACGAATTCAAATCACCAGGACCGGATGGATTACACCCCAGGGTTCTGAAGGAACTGGCAGACGAGATCTCAGAACCACTGAACTATATCTTTCAGAGATCCTGGAGCACCGGGGAACTGTCAGAAGACTGGAAAAGAGCTGATGTGGTTCCCATCTTCAAAAAAGGGGGAAAAAAACAGATCCAGGAAACTATAGACCCATCAGCCTGACCTCAATACCAGGAAAGATTCTGGAAAAGATAATTAAACAACAAATAAGTGAACACCTAGAAGCAAACAAAGTAATAGCCAAAAACCAACATGGGTTTGTCAAAAACAGATCATGCCAGACGAATCTAATTGCATTCTTTGACAAAGTGACAAAATCAGTGGACCAGAGGAATGCTGTTGATATAATTTACCTGGACTTCAGTAAGGCATTTGATAAAGTGGACCATAACCTACTACTAGATAAAGTAGAAAATTGTGGGTTAGACAGCACCACCAGCAAATGGATTCGCAACTGGCTGACCAACCGCACTCAACGTGTAGTCCTCAATGGAACTGCATCTACATGGAAGGAAATATGCAGTGGAGTCCCCCAAGGCTCTGTTTTAGGCCCAGTACTCTTTAACATCTTCATCAACGATTTGGATGAGGGGATAAATGGGGAACTCATCAAATTTGCAGACGACACCAAGCTGGCAGGAATAGCCAACACTCCAGAAGATAGGCTTAAGATACAGAAGGATCTAGACAAACTTGAACATTGGGCACTGTCTAATAAAATGAAATTCAATTGTGAAAAAAGTAAGGTCCTACATATAGGCAAGAAAAACCAAATGCACAAGTACAGTATAGGTGGTACCTTGCTCAATAGTAGCAACTGTGAGAGGGATCTAGGAATCCTAGTGGACAACCATTTAAATATGAGCCAGCAGTGTGCAGCAGCTGCCAAAAAAGCCAACACAGTTCTAGGCTACATAAACAGAGGGATAGAATCTAGATCACGTGAAGTGTTAATGCCACTGTATAGTGCCTTGGTAAGGCCACACTTGGAATACTGCATACAGTTTTGGTTGCCACGATGTAGAAAAGATGTGGAGACTCTGGAAAGAGTGCAGAGAAGAGCAACCAAGATGATTAGGGAACTGGAGACTAAAACATATGAAGAACGGCTGCAGGAGCTGGGTATGTCTAGTTTGATGAAGAGAAGGACCAGGGGAGACATGATAGCAGTGTTCCGATATCTCAGAGGGTGCCACAAAGAAGAGGGAGTCAAACTATTCTCCAAGGCACCTGGGGGCAGGACAAGAAGCAATGGGTGGAAACTAATCAAGGAGAGAAGCAACTTAGAACTAAGGAGAAATTTCCTGACAGTTAGAACAATTAACCTCTGGAACAGCTTGCCTCCAGAAGTTGTGAATGCCCCAACCCTGGAAGTCTTTAAGAAGATGTTAGATTGCTATTTGTCTGAAATGGTATAAGGTTCCTGCCCACGCAGGGGGTTGGACTAGAAGACCTACAAGGTCCCTTCCAACTCTGCTATTGTATTGTATTGTATTTTGTTGCCCTTTTTTTTAAATTAAATTTATACCCCGCCCTTCTCCTTGTTAGGACCCAGGGCGGCGCACAGGCATTATTTAAAAAACACAAAATACAATAAATATCAATTAAAATGTATTAAATTAATAAACCCGTGCTAAAACCCAATATTAAAACCCTTACCAAATTATAAATTTTTCTTTAAAAAGTCAGAAACGGGGAGCTATCCTAGGCCGGCTTGTTGGAATAAATACGTCTTAAGACGTATTCTGTTCTCTGTACAGAACAGAGCTGGAAAGCAGGTTAGTGGGGAGGGGAGGGAATGGGTATTTTATAGTATCCTTCCCACAGGAGTGTGGAGGGAATAGAGATTTTACTGTATCCTTCCCCCAAAGTAGGATGGAAATGGAGAGTTTACAGTATCCTTCCCCCAGGAGAGAGGTGGAAATAGAGATTTTACAGTATCATTCCCAGTGGTAGGATTCAAATAATTTTACTACTGGCTCTGTGGACGTGGCTTGGTGGGCATGGATTAATGAGCGTGGCAAAGGAAGGATACTGTAAAATCTCCATTTGCACCCCACTCCATGGGAAAGATTACTGCAAAATCCCTATTTCCTCCCGATCAGCTGGGACTTGGGAGGCATAGAATAGATGGGGCAGGGCCAGTCACAGATGGTATTTACTGGTTCTCTGTACTACTCAAAATTTTCCACTACCAGTTCTCCAAAACTGGTTAGAACCTGATGAATACCACCTCTGATCCTTCCCCCAGGAGTGTGGTGGAAATAGAGATTTTGTAGTATGGTCCCCCTGCCACACCCACCAAGCCATGCCCACTGAACCAGTAGTAACATTTTCTGAATCCCATCACACAGCTATACATTTTATTCAGAGCCTGAGGCCATTTATTAATATGCCAGATCTAGGCAAGTGAACATTTTGATCATGAAAATCTTATTGTTTGAGATACATTACTAGAACTATTCCCTGTTGTTGGATTTCATACCATAGAATTCTGACTATTGAAAAAAATTACATTTAAAACATCTAGAGGATATCAGGATTGAGAAAGTTTAATTAATATAGAATGTAAAAAATTGCACAGGGAAGGGGAGATTACTTAAGGCTAGGAAATCATGTCAGAAGAATGACCTTTCTTTAAGCATACTTCTGAGTAATAATACTAGGCAATTTTACCAATTCTAAAACTGGTACAAAATGGAACATGAAAACATATAAAAACTGTTTTAAATGGGGGAAAATAGTAAAGTGTGCTATTCAGAAATTCCCAACCATTTTACTAACTGGGCCATTTCTGTACTTAATTTAAAATAAGGACGGGGAAAAGGTATGATAAGGTATACAAGTTCAATAAGATGCACTAAAGCTAGTACAGCAGGAAGGCCTTTTACTGGAGAGGCCAGAATGGCCTACAAATATGGCTAAATGAAGAATAGAAAATAGAAATGGCAAGGCAAAATATGACATGGCTAGTACATAAAAAAGCTAATAGGCAAAGCACATAAGAAGACCTGGCTAAAAGAAGAAAAATAGAAGAAAAAGACAGAAAAGCTGATTCTGGCTGCATAAGATAAAGCCTTAAGAACAAATGCATACAAAGCCAGAATTGAGCAGACAGTAACAGAAAGCAAATGTTTCTTCTACAAAGAAGTTTAAGAAATGTGGATGCCCTAGTTAGCTGCTGCAAGAAGTTTCCATGACTGACTACAAGCAATAGCATGACAAGGAATTAACAACTGGAAGTTGGAAGACCTGCAAGAAATACCATTTGCCTGCAAGCAGAAACTGGTAAGACCATAAAACAAACAAACAAATAGAAACAGAAAATGTTCTGGAATTTTAGAATTCAGACATACAAGCACCTGCCATATAACACTCTAGACTTAACAGCTGTCAATAAAAAAGACAAAGAAAAATATCTGGATTTTTATTATTTATTTATTTATTTATTCGATTTATATACCGTCCTATTTCACCTAAAAGGGACTCAGGGCGGTGCACAGAAAGATAAACCCCCCACAATATACAAAATATAAAAAAACAATTAAATTATTAGATCTGTGCTAAAATTTGAATAAATAATTAAAACCAATAAATATCGAATTAAAATATTCCCTAATCTATGTCAGGCCGGCTAGATGAAAAAAATGTGCTTTTACCATCCGACGGAAGAGGCGTAGGCCCGTGATGGTATGGATATCGGGGGGAAGGTCGTTCCAGAGTGTCGGACCCACCACAGAGAAGGCTCGTCCCCTGGGAGTCGCCAGTCGGCATTGACCGGCTGACGGTACCCTGAGAAGGCCAACTCTGTGGGAGCGGACAGGTTGAAGGGAGGAATGTGGTAGTGGACATTGGTAGGAATATGGTAGTGGACATTGCATAGAATCTGGAGACAGTGGGATAGATGAGAAAGAACTGAAGAAAAATCACAAAATACAATGACCTGCAAATAGAACAACTAAAGCAAAAAAAAGCAAACATAGTACTAATCATAATAGATGCCTTGTTGACATTTTCAAAACATCTGGAGCACCACTTGAACATAAATCCCATTAACAAAATCCCTATTCGTCAATTGCAAAAGACAGCTTTATTTGTATCCTGCGATGTATCTTTAATACTATAAATCAACAAGATCTGCCTATCTCAGGTACTTGGGAAAGACTCAATAAGTGAATTAAAATGTATAATTCAGTCTAAACATCTGGCTGACTGTGTGAGCAACCATAATGATAAAGCCCTTTGGTAAAGAATACACATTCAGTAATAAGATTTATTTTCACAGTAATAAATTAATCTATGACCACTTTGGTTTTCATTTAACTTTGTATTTCACTTATTGTTGAAATCTATCCATAATCCCAGTTATTTACATATAATGTACATGCAATGTGCTTCTATAGTATGTAATTATATATAATAATATGTATATAATATATAAACTACTATATTGGTTTCAAGTTCTTTTTCAATACAAGAAAATGTACTATTCATCAATAGCATCAACTGTTTCATTTAAATCTTTTAATAACTATATCAATTTAATAAAATGATAACTTTCCTCATATAGAAAAAATATTGCCAAAATTACATACATATAAAACTAGTCTGTCTCTCAGCAACTTTGATCATTTTATAATTGTATAACTTTTTTATTATTATATTGCTATAAGGTGCCTTGTTGGTCATACTTAATACTCTGCAGTATTAGGTAAAACTGAAATTCTCTGATCATTAAGCTCACCAGGCCACATTGTATAAATAGTATTTTTCCCCAACTAACTTCATACTAAGTTATATAACAGCCTTCTCAGATGGCTGCAAATGATCTAAATATTATACACATACTTAATGACAACAGGAATGTGCTGTTACTGTCGAGTAACAGGAAGTATTAATTCAGTATTATTAGTATTATTTGGGCAAAAATAATGTTAGTATTATTTGGCAAAAACTGAGAAACAAGCAACATATAATTGCAGGCTTTGTTTGAAGTCAGCAGGATTTCTAAAATAATTAAGTCTGAGATAGCATACATGAGATATATTGTAACTTATAAGTATTGTTACATAAATATGTCATGTTTAATTCTATAAAATGAGAAAGGTAGTATATAAAAGCAGTCAATCAAACAGTGCCTATGCTGAGTTATTTCTATTACAAGACACTTTATGCTCAAAAAAACCTCCTACACAGCTTTATAAAGTTTGCAATTTTCAGACAACATACAGATTTGTGTTTATTCTTGGAACAATAACAATAACTTCTGTGTAACAGCAGACTGTTATTCAACAAAAAATACTGTAGCAGCTAAAGTCATTTTAAAAATAATCTTACCCATATCTTAAATTGTAATCTACATTGACATTTTAAAAATAAAATGTGATTGATTCATTGTTTCATAATGTAATCTGATTTGAGATGGATAATGTGATACAACTAATAATCCATCACAGCACTTCATAAATATTGCAACAAATTATTAAAGCAATAAAGTCCAGTGGCAGAAACTTAATGAGATTGTGACACATTTGTGTAAGAGCCAAATGACAAATTGAAAAATCAGAACATTCAAATTATTACAGAGGGAGTTTTCAATGGTCAAATTGCTTCTATTCTTTTGGATACCTGAATAAATTAGGAACACATCCTATGATCTTCTACATAAAGATTTTTGAGGCCTGCCTTTCTCGTCAGCCTATATTCACCTGAGCTGAAAGCTAGGACTAAACAGATAAGGAAAAAGTAAGCATAATGCTAAGTGCATCATTACTTGCAATCTATGCTTATGAAACAACAGATGAAAGACCATTCTGGACAGGAAACAAATCCTTACTGATTTCCTTATGCAGTTGAAAACCTTATCTTTTAATAATTGTTAGCCATTTCAAGGAGGGATTCTATTAACAAACTCTGGGTTGCTAATAGGAGGCATGAAATGAAGTAAATTTCATCAAGACAAATACTAAAAGGTTAACTTCCCCCATCTTGCATATTACAGCCATGATGTGTTATCATCATATTAAAACACGAGACAAGATGGATAATAATATGCTTAAGATCTAATTTGTTGTGAGTGTTTCAAAGGCAATGCTAGCCACAACATTAAGAGAAACTGGAAAACGGGAATTGAAAAAGCATAGGCTGCATGGCTTAGGAAATAAAATTTCTCAACATGCATATTTTATTCCCTTCTCATATCAGAGATATTTTTTTCCTGTCTTTCATGTGTACACACAAAGAATGTCAGTCCACACAAAGAAAATGTGAATTTGCTATAAAAGTAGTAAGGAACTGCTCCAATAGAAGCTTGTCATCAGACAACCATTGTATATCTACTAAATTAATTCTTTAATTATTCTAGTAAATTCATGTAACTGATGGAAAGGAATATTTTTAAAAATTAATAATTAGAAAAGGTAAGCAACCTGTTCTTACTTATTATGTTTTTATTGATCAACTGTACATTTTCATATTTTATTCATAAAACTAAATGTATGAAAAAGTCTGTTCTCCTTCATTAATACTACACAAGCATTTCTCATATCTCTCTTACTAGTTGTAAAGTTGAGAGAGGACGAGGTGAGGGGGACACATTATCAGACAGGGGTGGGTTCCTGCCAGTTCTAACATCTTCTATAGAAGAGGTTCCACAAATCTACAGTGCTGTTTAAAACTGGTTCCAGCTCCCTCCCCCCACCCACACATCATCAAGAGGAAGAGTGAGAGGAGAAATTCTGGGAGTTGAAGTCCACAAGTCGATAAGAACAATATTAACAATTAAGATACTGGTGGGATTTTTAGAATACAATGGAAATTAAGTTAATAGTTACTAGAAATTATTTTAGTTCTAATACCTATCTATTCTTTTACAATATGGGCATTGTTTAAAAACAGCATTTTATCCAGCTAGATAATATATGAACGTATATTTTTAAGATGCTATTTGACATATGGAAGCCTATCATCAAGTGCTGTAGGTAATATGACAGCAAAATCACATTTGCCCTTTTGACACAGAAAATGAACTTAAGTATGGTTAATTCTTGTTTGTAATTTGCAAATATCGAAGCCTGTATATGAGGCCACAGAGAATTACCTAATATCCACTTCAGAAAGGAAAATAGTAAGATTTCCCTAAAAGATGTCAAATTGATTAAACTATTATATATATATTTCACTATACAATCTATAAATAGATCTATAATTTCAAAACATTATATTACATTTGGTGCCTGTTTGGAGATCTCACAACTAAAATGGTTGAATAGGTTAGTGGAAAACAACTAACAAGCAAAAAGGTGTCATCATAGACAGAACTGATAATATCAGTACATTTGAAAAAATCATGTTATACATTTGGAAGTCAACTTCGGTACGGCAAGATCAACAATATGAACAGAGCTATATGTGGCAATTATTTAAAATATTCTGATTGAATACAGCAAAATGCTATCTTCCACAAATTTAATTCAAGGAGGCATACATTTATATGAGACTTCTCTCAGACTCCGTCCTTTTTTCTTGAAAGCTTTGCTGTATATGCTGCATGCAAATTTACAGCACCGTGTAAATGTTTTATAACAGTCATTCCAAAGAATCTAGCACACATACACATAAGTTAAATACAGGCACTTGATATATTTCTTTTTATATTTTCTACTTCCAAACAGTAGATTCATTTCAGGATAACTATGCACTCCGAGGAGTCGTCCCACACTCATGGAATTACTTTTTTATGATTTACTTTGCTCTTCGTCATATGTAAATACAAGTATGCAACAACATGGAAAATTGTATATTCAAGTGTCTTATTTAGTTCATAAGTCCCTTACTGTATTTCAACAGAAATCTCCTTCTTCCAGCAAAATAAAATATTCTAATTAAAAAAAATAGCTACAAAACATGATTGGAATTGGAATGTTAATGGCCCCTCAAACTGCTTTTGTTTTGTTTTAAACTCTTATGTTGAATTGTTACTTAACAAGAAAGAAGCAAGACAAAAAGGCACTCAGTGAATATTAGCAGAAAAACTCGTCATTGGTAGACAGCAAAGATCTACAGTTCTGCATAATAGGCTTGCAGCTCTATAAATCTTCAGTCCGCAGTACTTTCTGGAGAACGTGATATATTTCTAAAAAGTTCCAGCTAAATGTCACCCTGTAAGCTTACCATGGTGAGAGCTATTCTAAATGTCACACTAGTCTCAGAGTGACCTATGACTTAATTTAGGATTAGCCTACATCACATATTCCTAAAATGAATTTCTAAGAATAAATTATAGATTTGGAATGTTGGTGTTTGGTGAACTTTCCTTATTAAATGTCTCATCCTCAAATTAAATATTGTTTTTGTTTTTATTAGTAACTAAGTTAAGCTTATGAGGCAAACACCTGTTAATTAGTTAAGCACACATCCCAATAATTAGCCAGCATTGAAGGCCTACAGGTAATCCTCAACTAGCAACAATAATTGGGAATGGAATTTCCACCACTATGCAATGCAGTTGTAAAGTGAAATTCATCACTTGGCAACAAAAATCCAGACAGTCCCATTGCCTTCATTAACCAAACCCCACTGGCCATTGGGGAGGTCCTACTTCAATCCAAGCAATTCCTGTCTTGGGCTATCCCAGCCTGCGTCTCAGTAAGATATGGGACAGGCCTCTCTGGAACCCTCCGCACACACTGATCTCCCTCCCCATCTCTGTCCTTTTGGCTGCCCTACACAGTGTTACTCATTGGCAATGGCAGTTCCATTGGCCCATGATCGTCAGCAGTCTCAGCTGGCTGCTGCTGACCCTCTTACACTCGTGTTAACCCCAGCAGTGTCAGCATCTTCATTGCTGCCTTGGAGTTTTGCCCTAAGCCCCTATTGCAGACTAAGAAACCTCAGTGCCACAACACAAACTCCAGCCAGCCTCATTGTCATCTGCTCTGCCAGCCCTGCATGCCAAACACACCTGACTTTTGCTGTCTTCTTCCTCCCACTGCTGATGTAGTGCACCCAGCCTGGCCCTATATGTGCGATGCTGTGACCAACCTTCTGCTCAAAGCTACATATATCATTCTCATGCTGCTTTGGAAAGCTTCTTGGACTTTCTGAAACGTCATGAGAAGACTGTGCCTGCCTTTCTCCAAATCATAGTCCTTGCGTGTACATAAGGATGGGGTAGCACAATCTGACATAACGTTTTATCTTTTTGATCTTGCAGATACTTGCCAACACACTGAGTGAGAATGTTAGTACTCAGTATGCCTGTGTATGAAATTCTTAAAGTTGTATTATTAGCAAGATTTTGTATGTATTCTGTTTATGATGAAGTTTTGCGAAAGGTGCATTTCAAAAAGATTGTGTTGATTTGATTCCTGGTTTGTACTTAGAAGATTGGCTTTGATGAAGAGATATACATGTATTTATTCAAGTGATGGCAGTTTTCTGCAAGGCTGACAAAATAGCAATTGGTAGCAGTTTTTTTCTTTCTTTCTTTTTTTGCAGCAAACATAGTCATCTAAAGCAGTATGAATTGTGTCTCACTAGTGGATTGAAACATTATACCTGAAAGGTGCACATTGTTATTTGAAGAATATTAAAGACAAGACTACTTCTTTGTCTTTCATATTGAGAACTGCCTTCAGGATGAGAACAGAGATCTATTCCATTATTCAGAGGTGGCAAGGATCTCAATTTTTTTGAATACTTATTGCTCTCTGAGCTTGGTTGTATGCTAACAGAAGTTTTATTATCCAACTAATATCATTAGTTCTAGTAAGTGTGAGGTTTGTTCCCTGTTATCCACAGCAACCTGCCTGCCAATGTTGGGTGCCATGTTCATCTTGGTACATGTAATGGAATGTGTGGATAACCTTGTGGGATGAGGGAAGGAGATGCTGCGTAGGCATCTCAGATAAGAAACAAGGAGCCCCCAAGAGCTTAATGTTCAGAGAAAGAAACTTAGAAAAGACCTGCCCTAAATGAATAGATAATTAAAAGTGGTGGTAGGAAGTTTTCACCTTCAGATTTGTAAGATAATCTTAATGTAGCCTTACATTAAAGTTGAATTAGCTCATTTAGTCATATTTCCTGTTGGGTTTACCTAGGAACAGTAGTTCCTTGAATAGTTTTTTTTTATTTGTTTTCTGCTTATTTGTCTAGTGCTAATCCCTGTTTACGTCATTTCTGGATCCCTACACAAATGGACAGCCCCATTCCTGTCAAACAGGCAACAAGTAGCCAAAATAGGGAGGCGTCTATCAAATCCAGCACAAGTTAACAGTGGTGTCCCCCAAGGCAGCATTCTAGGACCCACACTCTTTCTACTTTACATCAATGACTTATGTGATCATATTAAAAGCAACTGCTGATGACATAAAATTATTCAACACCACTGACAATGTCACTACCCTACAAAGTGACCTTGACCATATGTCTGAATGGTCACACAATTGACAACTCCAAATCTCAACTAATAAATGTCCTACACATTGGCAATAAAAATCATAACACCAAATAAAAGTTGGGCGGAAAGGACCTTGTAGATGACCATCACTCTGCCAAGGACCTAGGAGTACTCATCTCAAATGATCTAAGCTCCAGAGCCCACTGTAACAGCATTGCCAAAAAGACATTAAGAGTTATTAACCTAATTTTGCAAAGCTTCTTCTCTGAAAACATTGTATTGCTAACTAGGACATACAAACCCATTGCCAGACAAATTCTCGAACACCATTCATCTGCCTGGAATTCACACTGTATATCAGACGTTAATACAATTGAACAGGTCCAGAGGTACTTCACAAGAAGAATACTCCATTCCTCTACTTACAATAGAATTCAGGCTCGAAATTTTGGGCTTGGACAATCTGGAGCTGCACCGCCTGTGGTATGATTTAAGCACAGTACACAAAATTGCCTGTTATGACATCTTACCTGTCAATGATGTCTTCAGCTTCAACTTCAATAATGCACAGGCAAACAATCAATACAAACTCAAAATAAACCATTCCAAACTCAATTGCAGAAAATACAACTTCAGCAACAGAGTGGTCAATGCCTGGAATGCTCTACCTGACTCAGTTTTTACATCCTCTAACCCAGGGGTCCCCAACCTTTTTTGCACCAGGGACCGGTTTTATTTTAAAGAAAATTCTGCGGACTGGCTGGCGTAGAGGAGGAACGGGGGGAGGGGGAACAGGTGGCACATGTGCATGCGGGGGGAGGAGGAACAGGCGGCACATGCGCACGCGGGGGGGAGTTGGCTCACTCGGCCCTCTAGGGCCTCCAACAGCGCGAACGGCCACACCTGCGCTCTCCCGCATCTGGCGCGCGCTCTGCGCAGAGGGCTGTCCCATCCTCCCTCCTCCTCCTCTCCAGCCCTGCGGCCCGGTTCCTATCAAGCCATGGACCCGCACCGGTCCGCAGCCCAGGGGCTGGGGACCCCTGCTCTAACCCTCATAGCTTCAACTTTAAATGTCTACCAGGAACCTCACCCCATTCTTCAGAGGTCCATAAAGGGGGCATGCATAAGTGTACCATCATGCCTACCATCCCTGTCCTACTGTTCCCATTTATTTGTATTCCTTTCTTTCATTCATGTCCATGTTTATATTTATACCTGCTATCTTGTACATGTTTGACAAACTAATAAATACAAATGCTTCTCTGGGCGTAGGCTGTTTTTGTTTCCTTCATACCTTTCTGTTGTTTAGTTTGAATGGTGTGTAAAGGTGGTTGATTCATATGTGTTTTTTTATGGCTAATTTGTCTGTATGCCAAACTCTCATGAATTTCCTAGCATTTGTGAATTTGGCTTGGTCCAGGTTACTCCTAGTTTCTCAGTTGAAACTGTGGTTGAGTCTATCAATGGTTGTGAGAACTTTTCATTATTCTTCATATTTTTTTTCAGTCTTCATTTTTAATTTGCCCCTCCAAAAATGTTTCTGAATATTAGTGGTCCAATAGAATCAATATGGACTGCCTACTCACCATTCAAGTAGCACTGGGTTGGAAAATAATGTATCAAGATTAACTTCTAGCTATTTTAATGCAACACTAAAGCTGTTCTTGTATTCCATAAGAATACAGTCAGTTGAAAAAATAGTTTTACTTATTTGTGACATTTTTTGCTGTAGTGTATCCTTGGGGAACACTGTATGACAGAGGTGGGTCTGTCTGTATGAATTGGTTCTAATATATTATCATTTATTATTTTAATTCATGATTATAGTTAGAAGTTAGCAATGGGCAAGAATAAACATGTTCTTAAGTAAAACATGGTTCTCTTTCCTTTCCTTCTGTCCTCATACATAACTATTTCAAAAATATTGAAAGCAAATTTAAACATATTCAGTTATAAATTTAACTCATCAGACAAGCATCTTTCAATGGGGTTAAACGTTTCTGCCTGAAATACCAGTAAAACTGTTAACTACAAATGAAAAATCACAACATGTAAATGTAACACACTATCCTGTGAATATCTGATTTCATTGGAATGTACACCTAACAATGCTTAGGATGACCTTGCATTGAACTATATGAAGATGCAGTAAAATGCAGCAAATACTTGAATACACATAACATAGCAGAAAAGAAAATGAAATGGTGCCACCTAGTGACTCATCTGAATTCTTAAACAGAAGGAAATACTCCAAACAAAGACTTGTTTATCTCTAGCCTTTTTACTGTTTTTACTATTGGATATATTCACTAAACAATACTGTATACAATTCCTGCTAAAACATCTTACAACATAGATACGTTAGGTTTGACTCAAAACAGTGCTAAAATGCTCCATACTGTATGGCACAGATATATATGATATCCTACTCACACATCATATCACATCCATGGAAATTAAACTCTCATTTTTTGCTAAACCAATTTATGGGGAAAAGGCAATGTATGCTGTGTTGAAATGAAGCAAAATGAATGTGTGTAACTCATCAAAATAATTGGAATACAGAAGTCTCTTGCTCTCAGTCTCTCTTGCTCGTACATGTAAGGAAAAATTCTTCCCAGATCATTAGATAACACTTATCCCATATTTTCTTACAATTTTTTTATATCACTTGAAAGAAGCCAAGAAATTAACCCAAACCCAAATCAAATTTTAAGTACAACTGTAAAATATTTTCCCTGTGAAAGAATCTCTGGGTTAATAAACATATGCTTTTTAGTTTATCCATGTTTCTATATGGTTGGGTGGGTTTATGGATTTTTGGTTTTTGTTTTGTTTTGTTTTAATTTCACTTGCATCTTGGGGAAAAACATTGAAGTTTAGTGTAAAATAAGGTTTTGCTTTCAGGACATCATGAAAAAGTATCCAGCAGCCCTCTAGAAGCTCCAGAATCTGTATTATGCTTCCGAGTCCCTTTGGGGAGAGGAAGCGGTCTATAAATAAAATTTATTATTATTATTATTAAAAATGATTTAAGGTTTTTTTAATGCAAGTACAATTTCTTTATCATGCATCACATCATCATTACATCTTTCTGACAAAACCAAGTATACTAATAGAAGAGAAAATATGTAGCTCAGGACTGAACTCCATGGAAAGTACTTAAGCTAATTTTCTTTGTGTTGCCCAATATTTAAAACTGTAAGGGGAAAATAAGGGTGACTTCCTTCTATCACAGTAAAGTTTGGGGCCTAAAGTTTGGGTTCAATATTGGTATTATTTGCCTGATGCAAGATCAAGTCAAGTAAAAAGCAAAAGTATTATTCACCATCAAATGAAACTGTAGGGCCAAGAACACAGAGAGCCTGGAGTAGCACAATCTTCACAACTGTGATTGCAAGCACAAAATCTGAGACTTCTTTAAAAACCTTAATTCCTTTTAAGGGAACTTGACAAACAAATAAAATGTGCCATAACAACTTTCATGATAGCTCTCCTATAAGGTTCAAGTTCTAGCTGATAACGTGAAAGTAGATTTGTCATTTTTTTCCCTATTTGGGAATTTGGGAATGACAGGTACATCTTTTTCTTTCTTTCTTTTTCTTTTTCTCCCTGCCAGAACCTGTGCCAACTGAATGAGAAGAGATTGAAGTATAGGCTCTTTTAAGCACAACATGGCATTTGAATCACATTTCGCAAACTCAAATTCAACATAATAAATCACTTAATGCAGGGATGTCCAAACTTGGGAACTTTAAGACTTGTGGACTTCAACTCCCAGAATTCCCCAGCCAGCTATGCTGGCTGGGGAATTCTGGGAATCGAAGTCCACAAGTCTTAAAGTTCCCAAGTTTGGACATCCCTGACTTAGTGGTTGGAGATAATACAATGCAATTCAATAGCAGAGGTGGAAGGGACCTTGGAGGTCTTCTAGTCCAACCTCCCACCTAGGCAGGAACCTTATATAGTATCAGACAAATGGCTATCCAACATTTTCTTCCAGTGTTGAGGCACTCACAACTTCTGGAGGCAAGCTGTTCCACTGATTAATTATTCTAACTGTCAGGAAATTTCTCCTCAGTTCTAAGTTGCTTCTCTCCTTGATTAGTTTCCACCCATTGCTTCTTGTTCTGCCCTCAGGTGCTTTGGAGAATAGTTTGACTCCCTCTTCTTTGTGGCAACCCCTGAGATATCGGAACACTGCTATCATGTCTCCCGTAGTCCTTCTTTTTATTAAACTATACATATCCAGATCCTGCAACTTATATTTTAGTCTCCAGTCCCCTAATCATCTTGGTTGCTCTTCTCTGCACTCTTTCTAGAGCCTCCATATCTTTACTACATCGTGGCAACCAAAACTGAATGCAGTATTCCAAGTATGGCTTTATGAAGGTGTTATAAAATGGTATTTATTCCCTCATCCAAATCATTGATGAAGATGTTGAAGAGTACTGGGCCTAAAACAGAGCCTTGGGGTACTCCACTGCATACTTCCCTCCATGTAGATGCAGTTCCATTGAGGACTACATGTTGAGTGCGGTTGGTCAGCCAGTTATGAATCCATCTGGTGGTGATGCTGTCTAACCCATTATTCTACTTTATCTAGGAGTAGGTTATGGTCTACCTTATCAAATGCCATCAAATGTCCAAGTAAACTATATTGATGGCATTCCTCTGGTCCATGAATTTTGTCACTTTGTCAAAGAATGCAATAAGATTAGTCTGGCATGATCTGTTTTTGACGAATCCATGTTGGCTTTTGGCTATTACTTTGTTTACTTCTAGGTGTTAGCTGATTTATTTCTTGATTATCTTTTCCAGAATCTTTCCTGGTATTGAAATCAGGCTGATAGGTCTGTAGTTTCCTGGATCTATTTTCTTTCCTTTTTTGAAGATGGGAGCCACATCAGCTCTTTTCCAGTCCTCTGGCAGTTCCCCAGTGCTCCCGGATCTCTGAAAGATATAGTTCAGTGGTTCTGAGATCTTATCTGCCAGTTCCTTCAGAATCCTGGGGTGTAATCCAACTGGTCCTGGTGATTTGAACTCGTCTAGGGTAGACAGGTGCTCACTTACCACTTTCTTCCCAATTTCAACTTGTGTTCCTAATCTGATATTAGATTCTTAATCTGATTTTCAGTAAAACTGTGTTCAGTTGTTTCATCTGGATCCCTGATGCTTCCAGAAATAGCTGAAGATCTCTCCATCTATCTTTAAAAAAAATTAAAAATTCTTTGTTAGACCCAGACAGATTAAAAGCTTCATTAGCTTTTCTGGTGGCCTCCATTTTAGAAAATAAGTTATCAGTCTTTTCTCTGAATGAGTTGAAAACCACAACTAAGTTATGTGCTAATGCAGAATAGGATGATTGATTGTGGAAATTCAGCACATATTTGGGAGAAGTAGAACATCTTTTATCTCCTGTTTCCCAGATTTAGTACATGCCATCACATGCTGGTCTGATTATTCTTACTATCACTATCAGAATTTCTCATTATTACTTTCTTCAATTTTTTTAATGCACTGATTTTGCTCTGATGAACAGCTCCTTCAAAATGTTTTTAAATTGATCATCTTAAGATTCAATGGACAGTGTTCTATTTTAAGTCCTTGTAGATAATAGGTATTAACTTTCCAAAACCATCTTGCCAGAACTTGACTGCCCACTGAAATTTTTCCCAGCAAATGGATGTGGAGGGGTATACAACCAGTAAACATTAGTTGGGTTGTAGACATAGATTTTGATCTTATGCTGCACCAAAACACTCCCAGAGCTTAAGCAATAAAATTATGACCAACATTTTCTAATCAAAACTAATTAAGGTGCCAAGCCTTCTTTTTATGGCTGGTCTATATTGCTGTTTGTTCCTTTAGTATTCCATGTGCCTTAATTAACCCTGCAGCCGCGCGAGCAATTATGGGAACCTCAAGGTTTACCCATGTAACACCGCTCTTGTGCGAGCTGCACTGGCTGCCTGTCGTCTTCCGGGTGCGCTTCAAGGTGTTAGTCATCATCTTTAAAGCGCTCCATGGCTCGGGACCTAGCTATCATACATCCTCACGGCCGATTCGCTCCCACAGAGAGGGACTTCTCCAGGTGCCGTCCACTAGACTTTGTCAGCGGGCGATGCCCAGGGGAAGGGCTCTCTCTGTGGCGGGCCCAGCCCTCTGGAACGACCTGCCCCCCGACATTAGAACGACCACGGACCTCCGGTCCTTCCGTCAAAAACTTAAAACACACTTTTTCTGTCTGGCCGGCCTAGGATAGTCTCTCTGTCTATGGGGTATTATATTTAATTGGGAATGTTATTTTAGTTTAACTTAGTTTTAATGGGGATTTTTAGCACAGGTATAGGTTTAATTTGTTTTTAAATGTTTGTATATTTGCTGTTTTTTATTCTTCCTGTGCACCGCCCCGAGTCCCTATGGGGAGAGGGAGCGGTCTACAAGTATTAAATATTATTATTATTATATTATTATTAAGGCCAAGGGCAGTTGTTTTTGTCCCTGTACACAGTGGTGGGATTTGGCCAGTTCACACTACTTCGGGAGAACCATTGTTAACTTTCTGAGCAGTTTGGTGAACTGGTTGTTGGAAGAAAGCATTAGGGCAGAGAACCAGTTATTAAATTATTTGAATCCCACCACTGCCTGTACATGTAACAGCATTATATTATACCCAGTAGTTCCTTAGAAACCAGGGGAGTTTTGGAAGGAGATATACAATATCTGAATACAAGAAGGTCATCCTAAAATTGGCCATGCATTCGCATCCCAAGCCAATTGCACCTTCTGAAAATTCTTAAATTATACCCGGTGGTTCCTTAGAAACCAAGGAAGCTTTTGAAGGAGAGATGTTACATGAATACAATAATGTGAACCTAAAATTGGCCACACTGTTGCATCCCAAGCCAATTGCACCTTTTAAAATGCTTCAAAGACATTCCACATGGAATGTATTGCAATAGCCCACTGGGACTCTTTATCTCTCAAAAGTATATGAATGATTGATATACACATCAATGAATATACGCAGGAGATATTGAAGGTTAAACCATTTCAAAACTCTCCATTCTGTGTTTCTTTTCACAAAAGAATCAATGCAGCTTATTGGGTAATAAAAAAAAAAGTATTGGAAATCCCAGGCAGATACTGCGAAAAAAATTAGGAAATCAATCCTTGCCATGGTTTATTATATCTTTATGAAATAAATATTGTTATGTTGTGTGTGTGTGATCTACAATACCAAAAAAAATTTCCCTCTTGTATTTTAAAACTTCATAACTAGCATTTCAAGTCCCAAATAGATGAAATCAATAACTTTCAAAAGTTTCACACTTTTATTTTCATAATGTATTTCTAATCTTAGTTTACTTCTAGGCAACTTCATCTAGGCATGTTTATTTGAAACTGATTTTATCATTGGAAGGGTTACACTTCTCTTATGGGAAAGAGAGTAATTTTGCAGCCAATAAAAGTCAAAGACAACTTGATGGTTTTAAAAAAGATAAATCAGGCAATTGCCTTCCATCTGCACTTGGCTATTCCCTGTGCAACTGGTCTCAAAGGAGTATTTCATTGAATCATAAATAGCAATAAATAGTTTGTATCAATGACACATTTATTCACACTATTTTTATATCTTTCCATATATTTCAACTACTAATACCAATCATTGCTCATCAACCTAGTGATATATGTCAATCCTTTCTTCATTTAATCCTTTACCCTTTGTTGTCAATCAAGCCATTTCTCCTTCCCTACCTCACATATATACACTCAGCGAGTGTAGAGAGAGAACCTCTATACTGCAACCTACAATTATGGATGCAATTGTTGGAAAGAGCTTTGAGTTGCAAAATTAAGAAGTCAAGCCATAGTCACAGTTTTTTAATGTGAATTTATATCATATAAGAATGACATCCTTTGGATTTTGTTTCAAATGAAATATAATGGAAGGGGAAATAATATAAGGTGAGCGGCATCGATTGACAATTGCTATTAGAAAGAACAGGAAGCTCCTGTTCATATTGTATTGTGTAAGTGTGGTATATGTCTAAGTTTTGTGTGCGTGTATTTTACATGTTTGTAAATAAAAAAATATTTTTTTAAAAATGATATCCTAATAGCCTCAACAACACACTCAGGGTGTTGTTAATTGTTTTTGTTTTTTGCAAAACACTTAAATATATACTGAGCGTACTGAACACTTGAAAGGAGGCTAGCACTTTAATTCCTCCTCCTATCTGTCTCTAACAGTGAACAAAAATTGTATATTTTGTTCATTCATACTGGTCAACTAGAAGAAACAGAACTAGGCATTGCCCCTCAGCCTTGGCACAACCTCTCTTTTTCGGTTGCACTGCTGAACCATCAGAAGCCTACTACTGTATATGTACTACTAAAGGTCTCACTGTGAGCTTCAGGTGGTGAACCAATGCATCATAGGGTAACATTTTTGAACAAAAGTATCTCAAATGGGCCAACTTTTACAGAAGGTGTCCAAAATCTCTGACTATGGCCCATGACTAAAAATGAAATAAAAGAAAAACTTGAGAAATTAAGATTAAAAAACCAACAAACAGTGCAATTAATCAAAATGGTGACAATCATGAATTATTGCATGAATTGCAATGCATCTGAAACAAACAGCAGAGAGTTGGGCAGCCATTTTTGAATAATGAGCAAAGCCTGCATATGACTATGACTGTATGTCTAAGCGCTTGCAAAGCAATCTTGCATCAGCAACTTTCCCTAACACAGCAGGAGGAATGGAAAAGACATTTGTTATCAACTTGATCCTCACTAAAGTTAGGGGAAATGGAGAGGTTGCTATTGCTGTAACGTCATCTGGTATTGCAGCAACACTGATGCTTGGGGGTAGGCCAGCACATTCAAGATTCAAGCTACCCAACTGAGTGAAAAAAAATGTTCTTTGCATCATTGGAAAAAAAAAATCCAGTGCTGCAAGATTTGCTTCAACATTCAAGGCTTATTGTCTGGGATGAGAGTTCCATGATTAGGAGAGAGAGTTTGAAGCCATACACTGGATACTTCATACTATATAGTGTGTAGCAAACATTATTCCTCTGGGGGAATTTTAACCATTTGCTGTGTTGATTTCTTCTGCCATCTTTCTATCCATGAATGAAGAAATAATGCTGACATGAATCCAAAAAATCCTACTCATGGAGAAGCTTTGCTAATTAAATGAAGCTATGGTCCAGCCAGGAAGAACGATATGCAGATTTCATCTAGCTAATATTTGACAATCCCGCAGAACTGTTCTCATTATCTGGTCACATTATGAGCAATAATGTTATTCCATTTCAGAAACAAAGGCAGAAAGAAGCAAGACTTCACTTCTCCACACCATTTTTTTTCTTATTTGTCATAGCTCCTGAAAAGATCTGAAAATATCTCTGGCATAATAGTGAGAAATCACAGAACAAACTCTACCATTGGTTTCTATCATTTCATGGTTCTTTGCACTGAAGACTGTACATGGGACTTTCAAACGTCAACTAAAAAACTGAAAAGATTCCCGTTTTCCCCTTTTATAATAGTAATTTTGCTGAAATGCAGCCAAGCCTTCTAAATCAGGCAGCTCTGATAAGCACTTAGTTGGTGAGTGCATAAACAAAATTCAGTTAATTTCTCCCAGGAGTACATACTACATGTCTCTTACCTAAAATTGACTTTTTGGTGGAGAACTCATTTAATCTCAAATTCTCTCCAATTAATAGCATTTAGTATATTGATTATCATATAATGATTACTTCATATATTATTTTCAGATTTTTTTTGACTTTAGAACTACAGTATCTGTAAATGAGTTTCTTGACAGCAAAAATCAAAATCTAAGAAACCAAAAGGAGCAAAACATTTTTTTTCTGTCAGTAATATATAAGGAGGTTTTTCAAAATAACCTGCAGAACTTTGAGGATGAGGTCCCTTAATTCAGGGGTCCCCAACCTTTGCAACTTTAAGTCTGAAGGACTTCAGCTCCCAGAATTCTCCAGCCAGCAAGCTGGCTGGAGAATTCTGGGAGCTGAAGTCCTTCAGACTTAAAGTTGCAAAGGTTGGGGACCCCTGCTTTAATGTATTGAACTCTGTATTAAAGAATGAAAAATCAGACAAAATTCCCTTTCTTACCACTTACTACTTTTCTTAGTTCTGGGATTAGATTTAGTATAATAAATTTTAACAAAAGGTTATGAGAAATAACTCATTTTTTCTAAATCTTATTCAAATTCTGAAAATCAGATTGCATTTCTAAAGACCTTTGATACCTATTCAGGCAAAATGACACACGGCATCATTTTCCTGTTACAGATGTGATTTATAATCCCTAATATCCAACATTACCTGTGTAGTACCATGACTGCGACTTGTTAATTAATAGGAAAAAGAAAATGGTAACTATGGAACTGAAGTTAGCACTAAGCTACAAACAGATTTGATTTTTATCCCACCTGCTAGTGATGAAATTTCAACCATATCTGCCTGTTATTGTAAATAAGGATTTACTACATTCATATAGTCCTTGATTTCAACCAAGGAAGTCTTTAAAAAGATGTTAGATAGCCATTTGTCTGAAATGGTATAAGGTTCCTGCCCACGCAGGGGGTTGGACTAGAAGACCTACAAGGTCCCTTCCAACTCTGCTATTGCATTATTGTATTGATTTATAAAGGCAATTGAGACCAGAAATTTTATCGCTAAGCAATTAGGTCATAAAGCATTGCATCACTTAGCAATAGCAATCCCTGATGCACTGGTTGCATTAACTGAAATAACTACTTGTTAAGCAAGGTAACTTCCTGACAGTTTCCCACAACCAAAATCAGTGAGGAAGCCTGTAGGAAATTGTAAGTCCCAGGCTGGCAGGCAGATCAATGGCTTCTACTAGGTGAGAGAGGAGCAAGGGAGTACATGGGGGAATGGGAAGAGTCAGGAAGGGTGTGCGGGAATGCAAGGGGATATTTGAGGTGTGGTAGAGATCAGATGTGAAGGAATGGAAATGGGTGACTAAGAGGCATAACATTGTCAGTAAGGATACAAAAGGTGTGAAGTTCAAGGAAGATTGCAAAGGTGTGATGCAGATCAGGAAGGTTGCATGGGGTTTCAGGCAGTTCCCAAGAGATGTGATAATAGGGAGGGTTTGTAAAGTGCATGGGAGGGTTGAGAAGGTTGAGACAGGTGCAAATTAATGCAAAAAAATGCAAGGATGTGTAGTGCACAAGAATATGAAGAAGGCAGAGTGATCCAGGAACGTTGTGACCTTCCCTGCCAGTTTCCGCATTGATTTCCTAGGGAACTCAGTAGAACAGGTCACAAATTATGATCATATCATTGTGGGGAAATACAACTGGTCATATGTACAAATGTTTTATTTCCCAATAGGAATGAGAAGAACTGAAGAGCTGGAAGTGAGGAAAAAGTGAGAATATGCATCAATGGAAATTTTCATGCTGCAAAATTGTTTTATTGCAATTCAGCTTATACTCCAGCAGATTAGACAGTTAATCAACACTGCCAGCCAATAGATGCATAAATATGAGTGTACATGGTCAACAATTCTCAATTTAAGAATTTAAGAATTTCTTTAAGAATTTCCCAAGGAATAAATGAACAAAAGTATTAATGTTCTATAGTCTGGCTTCTTTAAGCTCTCAGAAAATTGGCAAAATAATTTAGGACAACATATTTCAATTCCAACTCAAAGTTGCTTTTCAAAAGCATCACTCTGTCTTGTCAGACACTGTAATGATTTTGTGAAGATATGCAATCTGTATAGTTATTTTGAAAAAACCCACATTGTTTACAATTGTTACACAATAATGTATTTGAAAATTAATTACAGTGCAATTCCCAGCCATTTTTGTAGTGTTCTTATACATATGTAAAGGAGAAAAGGAGAAATTGCAGGATCATTGGTGGTAAAATAATTTATTGTGGTATGGCAATAAATTTAGCACAGCTAGCTAAAAGGTGGTTTTATATTTCCTTTTTCAATACATAAAACATTCTGGAGGATATCCAGCTTAAGCATTTCAAAATCAAAGGTAAATCAAATAAAACTAATTATTTTTCTATTATTGGGATAAGCAAAACTTGTCTCATAAGCATTACAAGAAGTTTTTATTCCTTTAATCTAAAAGCTGGGACAATGGATATGTTATAGGTGCATTAAAGTGCTCTTAACCTGATTGAATTTTTTGAAAAGGCTAAAAGGTACGTAGGAGGATAAATATATTCCAGAGAAGTCTGAAATTTGTGATTCTCTGAACTGAATTATTCATGATATTTACTGAGATTAAAACAAAAATAAAAAACAGTATGATAAAGAGAAAGCATAGTAAGGAATTTTGCTCATGATTTTTTTTAAAAAAAAAGACAGTCTGCATTTCTATTAATGCAGTATAGTCTTACAGTCTGGCAGCAGTACACTCTTCAAATGATTGAGGAAGGCAATGCAGTTAACTAGCTATGGTTTCATAAGAATGTAAAATACTTTGCTGATATGTTATGAGGGAATGAAAGAGTCACCCAGAGACATTTTTACAGTTGAGCAGCCTCCAAATCTCATTAGTAAACAAATAAATAGTCCAGAGTGAAGGATAACTGTGCAGTCATCTACCAGGGCATTATTAAAAAACTGAAAAGAGAATCACTGTGAATCACTGCAAGGTTTAGATAGCAAAAAGATGCATCCAATCTCATTAAAGACTTATGGTCTGGGAAAGCTAAATAAAATAACAAGTGCAGAGCTCCTGGGGGGGGGGGGGGGGAAGCAAAAGTTACCGTATTTTTCGGAGTATAAGATGCACCTTTTTTCCTCTAAAAAGAGGCTGAAAATCTGAGTGCGTCTTATACATCGAACACAGCATTTTTTGCCTCCTGAAACCCCACCCCTTCACCAAAATGGCCGTGGCGCATACCCTTAGGGAGCCTTCCAGAGAGCTCCTGGGGGCTGGGGAAGGCAGAAATGAGCAAAAAATAGGGCATTTTTGCCCTCCAGTCCCCAGCAGCACTCTATAAGCCTCCATAAGGCTATGCATGCTATTTTTTGACCCCAAAATGGCCAGTTTTCATGAAAAAAGGGCCGTTTTTCCTCATTTTGGGCCTCCCCCACCCCCTCCAGGAGCACTCTGCAAGCACCCCCCCATGGCTGTTCATGCCTTTTATTTGAAAAATAAAAGTGGGTGGTTCAAGTGGGTGATGCCAGAGGGAATGTTGGTGTTCTGGGAGGGAGAGAGGGTGAGAATTAAAACAATTGCAGAGGCGGAAGCCTTTCTTTAAAAACATTCCTCAATCCTGGAGGATGAAAATGGGAGAGCGGAGGGTGCCGCGGCCCCACCCACTGGAGGTCAGGGAGAGGAAGATACAATTGCCAAAAGACTTAGATCTCAAAAGTGACTTTATTTTTGTATTGTACAACTTTTATTCGGATGTTTATACACGATTGCTAGCATAGAGTTTACAATGATATCTTTGTATTTCTTTCCACTTTGTAGTACAAATGAAAATTTCCTGTATTAATTATATATTCTTTTATGAAGCCTCGGATGGGGCCATTGACTCTGACATGGAGGTTCTCTAAATGTCTTTTTAAAACCTTATTTACCTTGCCCTATTTGTAAAAAAAATTGTAAAACTCAATAAAACTTTTTCAATAAAAACAAGTCCCACCAGATGCACTGGTTGCCAGTTGGCTTCCAAGTGAAATTCAAGGTGCTGATTATTACCTATAAACCCTGTATGCCAGATGCATCACGTGCTGGCCATGCCCACATCTGGTTTAATGAAGGGAGGGAAGTCCCAATATGTCACATGATGCTGCCATGATGCCATGAGTATGACACCCCTACCATAGGGCCTTGATAGTTGAGAAACTACTTGCCTCCAATGATTTCTCCCCTTTCAGTATTTTCCAGCAGAATGGGTCCACTCCAGGTTTCCTCCATTAAACATTGCCATCTTGTGAGCATCAACCCTGAAGCCATTCAGGGCTGCCACAGCAAGGCTGGTTGGAGCTGTGAGAATGGGAGGGGACAGTAGAGATAACTGGGGACTTGTAGCCAAAATAAAAATACTTTTCTCCTGGGAATCAAGGATGTTCCCACAAAGTGCTGGGGAGACGTGGACTGAACCCAACTGGAGTCAGGACTGTGACCTGGTTGGGCCATGTGATAGACATGTGGAGTGGGGAAGGGAACTACTGGGGGAAGAAATTTGGAATTAATTTTGGTAGGGAAAACCCCAGGACCTTCAGAGTCAGGTTTTCAACAGATGTGCCAATATGACATGCCTAATAAATTTGAACTTTGAGGAATGCCTTGGCCTCAGAATTTTGATTGCATTGGGTCTATTACTTGAAACCCTGACAGTGAGACCTAGGAAATATGCCTTCTCTGTTGTAGTTCTCACCCTCTGCAACAGCATCATCAACAGGATATCCTTCTCCTGGGCCCCCAGAAACCTGGTATTGGCCTGATATTTCTTGTTTGTTCAATGGTTATTTTTCTATTTTTGCTATCTATTAGATTTTTTTTAGTCTATGCTGCCTGTTTCATTTGATGTTTTTAACTGTTTTCATGTTTTACCTAGTTTATACATCACCCAAAGTCTACTGTAGTTGAATAGCCAATAAATTTAAAAAATAAAATAAAATAATAACCTGTAATATGTGCACTGAGAAATTGTCTTCTTTGTATAAACCTTTTCTTCCTTCTGCAGGCTGATTTTTTATTTTATTTTATGTTTAAGTTATGATACAAGAAAATATTAAACCTTTTCAGAAGATAAACTAGAAATTAAACTAAAATATTCTAAATGATAAGTATATTGACAGTGCCACTGTACAATTTGGTTACTAGAGGACACCTGAAGTTAGATACATCTTCATGGAAACTAATATCAGAATGTCTATACTGTTCTTATTTTCAGGACAAAGTCCAAATTTGTCTCGCTTTCTCACTAACTTATCCTATGCTATCTACACAAATATGTGTTCTAAAAAATCTAATTTTTAAATTTACTCCATTATGGGAACTAGTTTCTTATTCGATAAATAAGATATTTTGCCATATGGGAAAAGTATTTAAGAGGTTACTAACTTTGCTCTAGCACAGAAGTCTGTTCGCAAAGATATTAAAGTTATGAGGCATGGTCAAATTAAATGATAAAAGTTTATTGATGTTTATTAGAAATGAATGAATGTAAAATAATCATCATTCTAAGTGTATAGAAATAAAAAAAGTGTAGAACAATAAACATTCTTAATGGCATGCTACCAGAATAACTTTGCATACATTGTTTGCAGAATTACCAACATTTATCTTAATTAGTGTGTACCAGATTTATCTGTGCAGGCCCTCGTAATGTGTTGAGAAAGCATTATTTCACATTCCATGTTCTCTAATTGAATGTAAGTAGAACAAAACATACTGTTAGGAATGTAATCCTAGTGTTGGATTGGCAACATATATAAGACATGATTGGAATATTTGTATCTGTAACTTTAACTGCTACAGTGAGATGTGATTGGCTGCTGTTTTCCTCAATCAGCCATAAGAGGGAGCCAGAATCACTGTTAGACGCTGATCTCTTGGATGATGGCTGCTCTGTATGTCAGTTATTGATCAGTGAGGAGAATCGTGAGTTGTGCAACTGTTAGCCAACTGTTTGAGTAATAGACTGTGTGTATATGATTCAGGACTACTTATCACTTGTTTGTGAAGAAGTCTATTTTACTTTATTTTTCCAACGCAAGTAAAAGTCTACTTGTTTTACCTTCAGTGTCTGTGACTGTTAGTGTGGATACCTAGCAACATATCTTTTGCTACATTCCGTTGCACATTTTCGGTCTCCTAACAGAGATATCCTTAACACATACTATAGAACTGTTTACCATATAAAACCAGGGTGGGTTCCTACCAGTTCTAACCTCTTTTATAGAAGAGGTTCCACAAATCTACAGTGCCGTTTAGAACCAGTTCTAGCTCCCTCCCCCCCGTCTGCACATCATCAAGATGAAGAGAGAGAGGAGGAATTCTGGGAGTTGAAATCCACAAGTCTTAAAGCTGTCAAGTTTGAACACTCCTGGGGGTTTTTTTTCTAAAGGGTTAGAGGTGCAAGGGTCTTGTAACTTGACAGCTTTAAGACTTCTACACTTCAATGCCAGAGTTCCTGAGCCAACATGACTGAAGGAGGAATTCTGGGAGTTGAAGTCCACAAGTCTTAAAGCTGTCAAGTTTGAACACCCTTGGGGTTTTTTTTCCCTAAAGGGTTAGGGGTGCAAGGGTCTTGTAACTTGACAGCTTTAAGACTTCAAATGCCAGCGTTTCTGAGCCAACATTTTGGTTGCTAAGCAAGAGTGTTGTTAAGTGGGTTTCACCACATTTTATAAGTTGAACACACACACCCAGTCACATGACTGCCAAGCCAATCCCACTCGGTCACATAGCTGGCAAGTCACTCCCACCCGGTTACATGACCGGCAAGCCACTACCACAAAGCAGGCCACACCTACAGAAGAGGTTTTAAAAAGTTTTGAAACCCACCACTAGTAAGTACTTAGGCCAAATCTTATGTTCTAAGATCCCAAGCATGCATTTAGCTTGCTTGATGTATTTAGCTTGCTTGATACATTTAGCTTGCTTGAAAAATAAATATAAAAATAATGATTGTTTACTCAGTGTTGAAGCTCTTGCTACCTTGGATACATAAATATAATAGTCCCTAACTCTTAAGAAATTACTTTTTAGAAATGCCATTTTTAAACACAGAAGGTTGATGCACAAAAATGCATATTAGGAGACTTGACTGAATTCTCGTGTACTGATACTTTATCAGTAAAGAAGAAGAAAACAGCCAAGTCCTTTTTTAGCTCTCACTGAAAATCGGTATCAGAAAAACCTAAGTATGACAGCAGATAAATACATTACAAGTAATCCTTAACTTACAACAGTTCATTTAATAACTGTTCAAAGTTACAATAGCACTGAAAAAAATAAACATTTTTTCATATTTACAATCCCCATGGTCATGTGATTTACATTTGGATGCTAGACAGCTGGTTCATATTTATGATGGTTGCAGTGTCATGGAGTCATGTGATCACCTTTTGCAACCTTCTCACAAGCAAAGACAATGGGGAAGGCAGATTCACTTATCAACTATGGTACTAATTTAACAGCTTTAGTGAGTCAATAAATGTTGGCAAGAAAAGTTATAAAATTGGGCAAAACTCACTTAACAAATTTCTCACTCAACAACATAAACCTTGGGCTCAATTGTGGTCGTAAGTTGAGGACCACACCTGTATTTACTTATTAATGAGAATAGGGTATATAATAGGGATATAAAGAGCAAAGCAAGACCAACTGAAATAGGATTGACTAACATTGATTCAAAACAAAAACAAATAATAGCTTGTGAAACTAAAGTGAAATAACATTAGGAAGATTTGTTTGCCTCTAAATAAGGATAACATGAAAATTCATGAAATTAATATTAATTTTTGATTGTGGTTGAGTTTGGCATTCAAATGATACCATTATGATACTAATAATTAATTTCTTTTAATTACATTTCATACTTTCTGTTTCTTAGTCTCTCCAGTATTTTCCTCCATTCTTGGCTTGGAAACTGTCAGTTATTTCACATTAAAATTAAACAGTGACTTAATCCAAACAGCATTAAGAATTAAGAGTCAGAACTGTTGGCATTGTTCAATGAATTTAGAGATATAATTGAAGCTACAGTCAATAATAAAAGTTGAATAATAAAAGTTGAACATATTTGAAACAATCTATTTAGTTTGCCACCAAAGAATGATGCAACATTGATTCTAAGTACATTAGCAATCAAGAATGTTATAACTTAAATTGAAGAAATGGAAAGAAAAAATTGTTTTCCAACCTTCCAAACTTTTAGTCCCGAATTCTCAGCAAATTTAGCTCCATATTATGAAACTATAACACAGATCAAAATTATTTATTGCTTATAGTAAATGGTATAAGCTACTTTAATGTTCAGTAAACAGAATTCTAAAAACATGTTCTGAAAATTAGAATTTTAACAGATGTATTAATAATTTTATAAATGGCAACATAAAGATTCATTGTTTAAAAGTGGCTTTTTCCTTTCCTTTTCATACATTATTAGAACATACGTTTTCAGTTAATAATTTTAAATCCATCAGATTTAAATATGCTTAAACTAAATGAATATATTGAGTTTAAAAAAGTGGATCAAATATACTTGTAAATGAATATATTATATGCATCTATTTTGTCCCTATATAACATACACATATACACCCAGAGTATATAGTATATGTATTGAAAAATCTAAAAATAAAGTTAATTGTAACTACTTAAACAAAACACTCATTAAATTCTAAATTGAATTGCTTTATAGTCCATAAAAATTCCATTGGATAGTTCAACAAATTTATATTTAGTGCAGTTAGATCTTGTATACACTCCAAGATTAGAGGTTGTTATATTTTATGCATCATTGTAGTATATTTCTCACTGCCAATTCGTTTTATTTCCATGTAGTTTTCCCTATTAATGCCAGCAAGACTGCCAAAAAATGTCTGAAAAGGCTTGTCTGTTTTGTTCTAAATGTGTTATATTTTTAAAGGAGTTATTCATTATTCTGAGAAATCTTATTTTAAAATGTATATAACAGTGAAGCAAATTATTTTACTTAATAATTATATGATAGATAGAAGTCTGCTGGTACCTTAAAACATATATCCTACCTCTTATTAATATTAATTTCATCATCTTGCTTTTACTTGTATTGTAATTTATATGGTAAATGTATGTATTACATGTATGTATTACATGATTCACATTTACAACTCTGAAATAAATAGGTGGAATTTGTAAGCATATTTGGATAAGTCAATCTCTGAACAGTAGAAGAAAAATATTTAATATTGTTAAAATGTGTGCATTTTTAAAGAAACTGAGTAGTTACTCTCTCATTACAGAAACATTATCTGTTTAGTGGGATTAAGTAGGATATACAAATTAGCTTTTGCTTTTATGACCAACTATCCACAGGATGATGGTGATGGGGGAACAGCAGACAAAAACATGTGACAGGCTAGATTTTGGGAAATATATTCAGATACTCTCAGAATACATCAGAATCATCCATGCAATGAGTTTCCCTCTGTGATACTCTACATAAGCCAAATTTAAATTTGAACAAGGAAGATAGAAATAATATTGAAGCTTTTGAATTTTGATGTTAAAAAAGAAATCCTAAAAATATAATGGAGAGCCAAGAAAACAAATTGACTGATTATTGAACAAATCAACACAGAGTTCTCTTGCAAGGCACTAACTATTATATCTTGTCTACTACATGAAGACTTAGCTCTTGTTATGCTGGAAAAGATTGTAGAAAAGAAAAACAAGAGGACATTTACCGCCAAGTAAATGAACTCAATTCCAGTACTTATGAATATATCGTGGAAAATGTGAAGGGTGAGGACAGATCATCCTGGAGAAAATCTGTCTATGAGTGCTAAGAATCACACTGGTTGCACATAATTATCATAAATCAGTTACCTATAAATCTACATAGGACTGGAGCCTTTTGAGTAGAAGACTTTGGGTTAATATAGTGAAATTAATCACTCTTTTTTAAGAGTGACTCTACTATCAAGTCAAGTCACTTTATTTCTATATGCCATTTTTCATAAAACTAAAATCGTCTACGTAATATTCTGCAATTGATATTTTGAAAAATGCCACTTCTTTACAAACATTGACAGAATTACTATTATAGCCATTTGGAATAATTTTTTACATTTCTCAAAATTTAGATATTAAAAAATCTTGGTAAATTCATTGTTTAAATCAGGGATGTCCAAACTTGGGAACTTTAAGACTTGTGGACTTCAACTCCCAGAATTCCCCAGCCAGCATAATTGGCTGGGGAATTCTGGGAGTTGAAATCCACAAGTCTTAAAGTTCCCAAGTTTGGACATCCCTGATTTAAATAGTCTCAATACAATACACACTTATGCAGGAATAAGATCACTGATTGAATTCAATGGGGGAATGCCAGTAGTCGTGCATAAAAATGTGTTAAAGGTTTTGCTTCACTGATCTGAGCTGATGCATTAACATGTTAAATTTATCTCCAGTGAAATAATATGCTGCAGAGTAGGTTCAAACCTTTTGTGAGTTTAGTAAAATTCTGCATCATGCAATGCATATGAGTTTGAATAGCAGTAATAATAAACTGTTTTCCGAAAAGAAAATGGACAATGGAACTGCAGTTGCCACAGCACTTTCATTTAAGTTCTTCCAGAACATTTGCCTCTCAGAAAGACAAATAATGAAAAAGGTAAATGGTGCAGTTAAATAATCTATTATATTCAAGAAATTGAATAGCAGGAACATAGTATATTTCACAAATGCATTGGAGGGTTCCTCAACTGTTAGGTTATTACAGCCAACAATTCAACTTTTAAAAGTGGCCCTTTTCAATAAATTGTCATTTTTATTAAAGCTAAATAAATTCATAGGGTACAAAACTTAAATACTATACAACTTTGTTCCTTAAGAAAATGTTCAGTTCAGATATAGATACCAATTCTTTATTTCTATTTTTCTATTATGGAGCAACTAGCATATAATTTGGGAGGAAACTGGAACATCGAAAATTGTGTGGTTTTGATATTATGTTCTTTGATCTGTAGTCTTTCTAAGACCGGTTTCTTATTTTTTAATATTTACTTTTCAGTCCAGTAATAATTCTCCAAAACTATGAATAAAAGTCCTCTATAGGATATTTAATGAATTGCACACATTTTGCAAATAGTGTTGCTTGCATAATTATAGATGTTGAAAATTTATATAGCTCTGAGAAAACTGACAAAACCAATAGTTATACATTTTCAAAAATAAAAAACCACCTTTAACTTCAAATATAAAAATTAGAGGAGGAGGGGGAAGAGGAGGAAGAGGATCCCATGTCATTCAATAGTCCATGTGACTATTTGCTCTTTTACTTCATTACTATGAAAATAGTTTTGCAACTGAATCACTGAAGTTTTGTGACAATTATTCTCATGAAAAGAATTGCCTTTTCTGTCTCCTGCTCAGCGTCACTAAAAGAACTACATTGTCTTCACACATTGGATAAATCTGAGCTTATGCAATCTTTTACATTGAATAAATATGAGTAGTTGAAAGCTTATATGGAATCAGCTTATATGGAATTCTGAGAATTTCCAGGATATCTCATGAAAACTGTAAATCATTTTCAAAATGGGACAATTTGGGAAGTGAAAATGGTGACTATAGAAAAGCACCCTAAATCAGAGGGCAATGTTAATTGGTCCAGAAAGTATTTTCAAAAACTACTGACTTAGTGGTAGAACTGTTTGTCGTTATAATTCCAGTATGATTTGTTCTGAAAACTGCCTTTTAAGTATATTACATTTAACTATAGCACTTATTTACTTTGTTCTTTCTTCTGCTTTTTCTTCTTTAGGCATGTGATCATATGATGACTCTAACTGAAGCCACAATTACATTTAAAAATTAGATTTCAAGGTTTCACGCTGTTTCTTTCAGAGTCAAGTTGCAGTTATGCAGAACTTTGCTGCACGTGTGTGTGTGTGTGTGTGTGTGTGTGTGTGTAAACTCCTCCAAATACTGAATAATAGCTTCCAGCCTATTTTATCATTGGCCATATTGGCTAGATTTGTGAGTTTGTTAATGTTCTCTTATTAAATAAGACAAATTAAAAGTTTTATACCATGATCCAACATACTTGAAAGCAAAACTCAGAAAACATCATTTAAAAAGTATAACTCTACAGTGCTGTTCATTTTTTCTGCAAAACCTAGGCTAAACAAAATGACATCTCCAATTGTTACAAAATATTCAGGCAACTACCTATTCTCATCACCTCCCTATTAATGAATATTAAAACCATAGCATTTTATAATTCTCTTCATTGCAACACTAAAACCTACCAGAGAATATATTAATGGCATAAATAAAACTAATTTTTAGAAATCAATCTGACCCCGAAATCTTTAGTCATTAACAACAGTAATAATCAACAAAGGCATAATGATCAGAAACAGATTTATCACTCAGAAAAATGAAATATCTATTTATATAGCAAATCTAACCAAAAATCTACCCATGGAAAGTTCATTAGTCAGTGTTTTATAGTATTTATACCATAAAACACATATAGAAGTGTGATTTTAAAAAAAGTTATGAAGAAAATAAATTGATGGTTTGAACTTAAAATCTGCTGAATATTGTAATTATATTAGTTTTATTATATTTATTATCTTACCTTGAGCTTGTCCATTGCCATAGTCACTCCACAGCGTTAGAGCTACCATTAAAATCCAAAGCATCCGACCAGCTACTCTGAACAGCCACTGTTCTTCACCCATTACATTATCAGACTACATAAAGAAAGGAAGAAAGAATTGTTATTTTTAAATATACATCTATGGAATGATTATACATCTAAAAATATTACTGATATTATTATTTAAACAAAAGGCAAAGAGAATCAGTGACGAATAAAGGATAATGAGAAATTTCAAAAATGGAAAGGTCACTTTTTTGTTAATATCAAGACTCAGGTCTTGGGGGGGTGGAATGACATGAAAGAAAATGAAATGTTGATATCAAAATGATGGATTGCTGGAAGTAATATTTTATGGATTGGAATAATTATATCTTTAGTAATGAATGTGGTAAACTTATTTATTTTACTCAGCTTATATGCCACTTCAAATGCAATTTACAAAATGGCTAGCAATCCTTCTATACACAAACAAAAACATCAAAAATAGCCAAAGCTAAAGAGCATCATAAAAATGTCTATGCCACAGAATGTAGACCCTAGATTAATGTTCATTTAAAACTGAAGAAAGGATCAAGAACTTTAAGATTTAGAAAGACTGAAAGAACACTATGCTGTAGCATGTGGTTTGGTGCAAGGAAATAATATATATTGAAATAAGCAATGATTATTATGGAGATATTTCCACCCAGTTATATAGAAATGAGAGTTTTGTATGTTGCTAAAAAAAATGGAATTGAATACAGTGAGGATAGGTTGCATATACAAGACAAAATAGGATCAGGAATTAAACTGGATTGAATACAAAAATGAGTGACCAGTACAAAAGAAATACATTGATCTTGTTTAGTCATGTAGAGAGAAGCTTCAAAATCCTTGGGAGCATAGTCTGACGAGCTACCATTTGGGCTAAAATTTCTAATAGCAAACAATAGTCACGATCAGGAAATAAATATATACCCATATTCCAGCTTGCAATATTCATCTAATTTTTATAAGCAGTTTCAAAATTCAACTGAAAAATATAGTACATTTTACATATCACAGATTGCACTGTTTTAATATATATTCTTTCTAACAATGACAGTGAATTAAGGCTGATGTGATACCAGAAAAAGCATAAATTCATTAATTTCTGTTAGAAATTTTTATTAGTAGGAATATAAACAGACAGATGGTGTTCAATTAGTTATTTACCTATGCTAAGATGTTAATGAATTCAAGTATGGATAATTTTCCATTTTTTCATACCCACTGAAAGCTGATATTTTATAATTGCCAAATTGCTATCTCTACATCATTGCCAGTTTTCTATAAATATCAAAACCACAAACTCATTAAAATTAATTATTAAAGTATATCATATACACTGTTTCATTTTTGTTAAACATATTTTTCATTTGGGAATCTAAATGAGCTGACATAGCTTTTTAAACCTTCATTTGCTTGCTGCTGTAGCAAAATAAAATATTTCTATATAAGCATTCACATTTTAATATGTACCTTTTATATTTTTATACTTAATTTTCAACACTTTTAAAAATAAACTTGCTTGTGGCATTGTAGAAAGATCTGCCATTTTTTTAATAAGGCAGAGAAAATAGTTTCATTCACATTAGTAAATATTGTAGTATCATAATTTAATACAATAAGCAATATATAATATATCATGAGTATAGTATAGGATTGATTTGCTCCCCTGCTAAAATTGCACTAGAGATGATTAGTGGATACCAAACATGAGACTATACTTCCTAAATATTTTCCACTGAATGTTTGATTCATATAGCTATTTCAATGGGAGTGGTGATGGTGTCAGGAGAAGAACTACTGGACTGCTCATCAACTGGACAATCTGGGTAAAATAATCTTTGAACAGAGCTACTTTCAATTTTGAATCCAGAACAATCAAAAGGTAAACCTGAATTTCCACAAGATATCTTTCCCATACAGAATCTTCATACTGCAATCTATTTTAAATTTTTCAGAAAAGTTCTTTTTTCTCTGATTAAAGACATTTTTTCTTATCCATCCTTTTACAGTCTTCTTTTAACAAATTTAGACACAGATCTAGAATTTGAACAGCTTTCCTGATTTCCTTGGTGTTTTGAAATGCTTTCAAATACATGTATACCGTTTCTAATGGGAATCCCTCAGCACTGCATCCCTTGCCAGCTAAGAAAAATCAGAACTACTATAAAACATTGTTGCAAAGTTGTCTTTTAACCAGGCAGTAATAAAAGAAAAGAAAAGAAAAGAAATCTTCGTTGCCCTTTTCTATCCAAAAAGCATAGATTCTTCGCTGTGGAAGAAATGAATAAAACAATCTCTGTCCCATAATCACAATCATGTGAATAACCATGACCAGGATGCATGATTCACATTCAGGTACAATCAGCACATGAAACCAAGTTAGGCAAGGGCTCTTCTGCCACAGCTGCTACATATGAGTCATGAGTACAGGAGGACAGAGGCGTAGCGTGGGGGGTGCAGGGGGTGCCGGCCGCACCGGGCGCAACATCTGGGGGGGCGCGCGAATCCGATCCGAGCCGGCCGAGCTGAGGCGAGGGGAAGGGAAGTCAGGAAGCCGAGAGCTCCCCCGCCACCTCCTGCAAAAATCGCCTATATGCAGATTACAAGCGGAGGAGAGGAAGGGGCTCGACCCACCCGTTCGCCTCGCCTATTGCGGGCAGCAGAGGTCGCTGTGGAGCAGCCTCGGCCACCGCCCCCCTCCCTCTCCCCGCCGATGAAATAACGGGGCTGGGGAGAGAGAAAGAGTGAAGGCGCCGAGCTGGGGGTGGAGGAAGAGTTCACTTTGCAACAACCCCCCCCCTCAGCAAAAGAGCTTAGCGCGCGCGGGAGGTAGCCCCCCCCCACACACACACACCGGTGGCGTCTGGCCCGGGAAGGCGCAGCTTGCAAAGAGGACAGGTAAAAGAGCGGGGGAAGCGAACCCAAAGGCCGCAGGGGGAGGCTCGGAGAGGCGAACTGAATTCTGAACAACATCCTGATTTGCTGATGTTTTGCAGTAAGCACATATATTTTTAAAAACAAATTTAAAAGTACAGTATTTGAAACAATTTTTTCAAAAAGACAGTCTGAGCTCAGCAATCCTTGTTCTTCCTCTCAGAATTTCATGCCAATATGAAGGAACTTGCATTGGTTTCATTGTTTTTAAGGTGGGAACTTACACCTTTTCCTTAAAAGTTTTTATTATTGTCCCTTCTGACATTTTCTGCCTGAATACTTTTTTTTGACTTGGGATAAATGAAAATTAGTTTTTTTTTAAAGACTTTGAGGTTGTGTTTTAGTTGGTTTTCAGAGTAACCTAGCAGAAATGAGTCATAACTTGATTACTTTGAGGCTTTAAAGGCATGCCTATTGTTGTAGATATTTACCCAACTACACTTGTATGTGCTATTAAGTTTGTGATATAGATAAGTAAGTACTGTGTACTTTGACCACTCCCATTACTTGTACTGTACTGTTCTATATACCTCCCTTGGTAAGGTTTGAAAGGGCAGTTAAAATTCCAAGACGCCAACATTATTTTAATTGCTAGGCCTATGTAAATCCTGAGTATCCACATGAAACAGAAATTGGATGATACAGCCTACAAGAACACAAATTCTGAATGAGCAGACTGTGTTGAAGGTGGGGTTTCTGAATGGGAAAGAAGCCTTTCTTTTGCCTCCTTTGAAACGATAAGCTCTATCTTGTGAACTCTGTTCTGGTGCTTTGAATGACTTCTGTGAACTTGCTTCTTGTAAACTGGTCAAGTGTTGGTGAACTTGCTCCTTGTGATAAAATGGTTGAATGCTGCTTGGGTAACTACAGAAAAATGATGCATTGGTTCGGTGGTCCTTTTTCCTCCTGCAGTATGCCACCATGTCCCACTGCTCTCATGTCCTCAAAAGGTCTAAAAATTCCAGCTGAAGAATGTGCTGTTTTTCCTCTGACAATTGTCATAAATTGAGGACTATGCCAAACTCATTTTCTTAGTATGGAAATAGTTTGCTATTGACTTCTTCTGGAATTCTGGTCTACTCTACAGTCTTGATATCTTCTGGTAGTATCTTATCTCTGAATGATTCAGGCCTGATTCTATGTGCCTCTGAGCTCACACAAGGTTGGCTAAATGGTTGCCCCCTCCTGAGACTTGAAGTCAAATAATGAGAGTTAAGGGTTAGGGGGCGCAAATTACTTGCCTTGCCCCGGGTGCTGACAACCCACGCTACGCCACTGCAGGAGGACCATCAAATTGTTCACTGAACTAAGCAAGGCAATACATCACCACTCAGACTTGAAAATGATGTTTTTCCAGTTTGGGACCGATGGTTCCCCAAATCCATATGCACTCACTCTTAGTAATGTTGATGCTTCCCCATTCAGACATCTCCAATTACAGACATTGGTTTAGAGCTTCAATAGCATTGGTTTGACAGCAGGACCAGAGATGTATGATTAAGAACCACCAGCATATTGATGATACTGCACCCTGTGTCTATGGACTTTCTCCCCCAACGACTTTATGTAGATTATAAAACAAGAGGGGAAATGGTAGAATCAATGCCTTGATTTTATAATCCAGTTTCATTTTTTTCTGAAAAGTGTCTTTATAATCCACTTGCTCCAGAATCTTTTGGATACATAGATTGATCACTCTCTCAACCATTTTCAACAAACAGAGAAGACTGCAGCATCAATTTTAATTAGGGCATATAGATCTATCTAGTTTATTTTGCATGTGTTGTGTTGTGTTCAATCCATTCTGTCTACTCTTTCTATTTTAAAAAATACAGAAAATGTTCTATTGTTTCTCTCTTACATTCTGTATATCTCTTTCACTGAGACAAAATGTTTGAAATTCTTATAACTGGGTTATGAATAAAATTCTTCATATTCATTTCCAATGAGACCAGCTCTAACAATATTTTATCACCTGCACAAATTACTGGAAAGTCTGCCAAAAAAAAGTAGTATAAAATATTTTCCTTGCTGCATCACTGGAGTATGTCTTCAGATGAATTCCTGCCTACATTCTTGGAACTCATTTTTCATCACTCTAGCCAACATGTCACTCACTTCATTGCATCTGGCTTTCTTGAAAAGCCAAAGATATAATTTTACTCACTGAATGGAATAAGGGACATCCAGGACTAATTATATCAATATTGCCTTGAATTATTCCACAAAACAACCCAGACTTAGACCAAATTGCCTATTTGAGTGACTGAAATAATCAAGAACAGTTATAAAATTATTCAGATAAATTTGACCCTTGAAAATATTAGTATCCAATCCTACAGAGGCTTAAAAACCTTGTAACTTGGTAACACATCAGGTCACAACAAAACTCTAGACAGCTATCACTGCAATCTTTTCACCAAAATCAAGTCTTCTTCATAGAATGTTAATTATCACAATTCCCAGGAAAACTACAGCTGTTGCCTATATCCATCTGCCTCAGTATTCATTAGAGTGATCCAGGTCCAGATACACACTGCTGTATAATGCAATTGTATATATTTCTGTTCAGAGGTAAATCCTATTCAAATTAAAATTTGCTCCTTTATAAAAAGATCTGCAAAGTTTCAGCCATTACAAAGTTCCTGATGTCACAATCACAACCTGACTCTTGATTATGTCATAGTGAGCAGTGACATTATAGCATTTGCAATTTTCCTTTGCTAACTTCCCACAAGTGGTGGGAAAATCAGCAGTGAAGGTCACATTTCACATATGGTTTTCCCTCTGCTTTTTCTCTTGTAGAGCAAGACTACAGTGTGTGAGATCCCAGGGATCTTGTACTCTGTGACATCCCCCTGCTTGCCTGTCCTCTGAACCATTCTTATTAGAACAACTAATAAGAACTATATTGATTGCCAGTGAGCTTCCAGGGTTAATTCAAAGTGCTGGCTGTTATCAGTAATGCTATACAAAATTTACTTCTGACTAGCTTCAGGACTACTTCTGACGGAATCTGCCCACCCTATATAATCTGATCAGTAGAGGATGCCATCAATATTTATCCTAGAGTGATCATGAGGATGGAAATGTGGCAATCCCCTAACCATAGAATAGGTTAGTCTTGAGGTTAAAACAGTTCCCACACTTTTATTCTTTTGGAATCAGATGAAGACATTTTTTTTCTATAAAGCCTTGGGGAGTAAGTTTGGAAGACAACAGCATTTTGTTTACGATTTTAAGAGGTTTGTAGTATTTTTACCTTTAATATATTATTGAGTGCCTTCTAGAATTGCCATAGTAGATAGTAATAGACTTATATACCGCTTCATAGTGCTTTACAGCCCTCTCCAAGTGGTTTACAGAGTCAGCATATTGAACCCAACAATCTGGGCCGTTGTTTTATTGACCTTGGAAGGATGGAAGGATGAGTCAACCTTAAGCATCGTGAGATTCGATCTGCCAAACTGCTGGCAGCCAGTGATCTGCAGAAGTAACCTGCAGTACTGCACCCTAACCACTGTGCCACCATTGCTCTTGCATACAAGATTGCATACAAATACTGTAGTTGTAATCAATAAAATCAAAGAATAAAATAAACAGATATAATATGGGGAAAGCCTCCCAGCTCTTCTTCTTCCCCTCAGTAACTTGTGTCAAATCATCCCCCAATCATCATCATCAGTTCTTTTCGTATGAAGTGCATAGAGCAGCAAGCTTCTTCCATGAATCCTATCTGTGATAGCATCTTTGGCCTCTTTCCATTTAATGTCCCCTGTCCTCTAACCATGGAAGTGACAAATATGACACGGGCCCATCTAGAATTACCACTCAGCAGCAATAGAAATACAGCTCTTATAAATTGCAATGCTTGCTAAAAGATAGTAATGCAATAAAGAAAAAAAAAGAGCCTGCAGACTTCCAGCTTCAGTTTTCCAAACAATCTAACCACGGATTTTTCATCTATTATCCAACCTAATTTTTAGCTAATCCATCTGCTCCAAAGGTTCATTGTTTAATTACAGACAAAGTCCTGTAATAATCTAACTTCCTCACAGAGTTTGGATATATAGATGTGGGGAAAACAGGAGTCATTCCCAAAAGTTGGCCCCATTGTATTGTTATTAAGATCCATTGTCAGCTCCTAAAATGTATTGGTCTTATTTACTTATTTATTGCTTTCCATCCTTGGTAACTTTTTGTGTTTGGTAATTTACACTATCCGACAGCAGCATAGGTTGGATCAATAGGGATAAACAATAACATACATAAACATACATAAAAGATGTGAGTCTATCAAAGAAGCTATACCCAAAAGACACAAATGCTTGAACCATCATGTTGTCTTTTATGACAGGAAAGTTGTGCTGAGAACATAGGGTAAACAATCCTTTATGCCTTGCCACCACTCCAGTCTATCTGTACATCTTCTATGAAAAAAAGTAGACATACATATTTGGTTCCTAATAGCTGGCTTGTGTGTATATGTGTGCATGGATATATGTATAAATAGAGAAACCTGTGAGGAAAATGTATTTTAATTAGAAGTATGCAATAGCAGTAAATGTTATTCACTATTGGAAAGACTGACTTACTCTAGATGTAAAAACTTGTTTCAGAGATATAGGCTTAGTTTCAATTTCAGAACTGCATCTTTATCATTGTAAAGGAAGAATTGATGTGAATTGTTTTATATTGGTTTATTTTTAATGGTTTATTTTTGTATGAAAAAATGCACTTTTCTTTTATTTCTCCATTTTCTGTAAATTTAAATACAGACTTGTAAAGCTGTTATAAGAATACTTGCTAGAAATTTTCTGAAAAAAATTAAAATCACAAGTACTTTTTATCTTGAGACTCAAGATGTAAAATGCATTCATTTCAGGTAGAACTGAGCTGTGTACTTTGTTTCAGTTGAAATAAATCCATTATGTGAGATCAGAGGATGGAAAACAAAGTACATTATTTTTAGGGATCTACCTCTGCATTACAGAATACATTATCTCGAAAGAGCCAGATGGAATCTTTCTTATATTTTCTTATAGAGCATTTGAACAAAGCTTATATTTGTTGAAGAGTAAAGTTGCTTATTCAACACTGGGGTTTTGAGGTGACAGTTATTTTATGGCTTTATAGATTTCATATTGAACCTTTATAAGGTGACAGGAATCTTTGTGAATTGACAGTACAGATGTATATAAAGAATGCCATACAATAACATCATAAAACACAGCATGTTTCATGACTGATAGGAAGGACTGACTAAAGCAATTTTTATTGGATATTGATGTGATGAGTTAACTTTTCACACTATATTAAAGGATTTACAGACCTTTAACTCAACCACAGTACTTCATACATGAATGTGATATAGTGAGAATTCACTATCCTTCACATACAAGTCATAATTTCCTTTGCACCAAGTAAACATAGTGAACATTCATTTATTTATTTATTAATTTTCTTGCAAAGACTTTCAGAAATAGTTTGCCATTGCCTTCTTCCCAGAACTGAGATAGAGTAACAGTCCGAGGTTGACTTTATGCCTAAGAAGTGAACTCAGGGCCACCTGATTTCTAGTACCTTAACTATTTGTCCTCCTTTATATCATTGCTCATTTTGTAACTTCTCTTTCCTTTTCAATATGGTTAAGACTTTTATACTCCTTTTGTTCATACTACTTCTCAGGAATAAAATATCATGTGGACTCTATAAAAATAAAATATTTAGCCTGGTGGTACCTAAATTGAATAAATATCTAAAGGAAGGTTTACATTCCAAAGTGAAAACCAAATTTTTTTCACTAATTAATTGTAATTTGGTAGATTATTTTTAATTAGCATTTCTGATTCATTACAACCAACCTAAGTGATTAGGAGAATCTTCAGAATCAACATATTTTATATAAGGAACGGATACTTCATTCATGCAATTGTGCAAATATAGCCATGATAAAATCAGTACTATAGATTAAATGCAGTAGTAACATAGAGAGAAGGCCAAAACGAACTCTTCCATTACTGGGGTCTAAACATTTGCCAAAAAACATAACAAAGCTTTGATTATTCAAAGTCAGAATTTAGGTCCTTACATACTAATGGAAATCAACTGAATAGAACCCTAAAGTACATACCTTAATGCTGTGCACTGTTTACTGGAAACTTAAAAGGTCTAATCCCAAGCAAATAGTCTGAAGCTTCAGAATTATAGGGGTAATAACAAAATATGATCTGTTATGAGTACAATAAGCTTTAAAGAATTATGTTCACAGAGAAAAGATTTATAACCTCCACTGAATATACAGTTGGCACATATTTAACAGACAACATCTACTGTTATAATTGGTATTTCTTTCCCTCCACCTTCTATTAGTAGTAATTCTGTGCATTACCATTGCTTGGCATTATCCATAACCATGTAAAACACAGCCTAACAAAGAGTTAACCCTATTTGTTTCGGTGAGGCAAAACATACAGTACACACAGTAAGGTGCATTCTTAAATCAGCTGTGAAAAGAATCTAAGCCAGTTTTCTCCATTACTGATTCCTGCAAATGTGAAGGCTACAAACCTTCAGCATAACCATTCTGTAAGCTTTTGGAAGTGAAACAAAACTGGTACAAACAAAACCTTCCTTTTCACTTTCTCCATTGAATTACACATCTATATGTTCACTCTTATCTTTGGGAAGGGCTGTCATGTTTTGAAAGTTGTAGAAAGCTAGGAAACACATATAAAAGCAGAAAATGTATCTCATTACACCACCAATTGGTAATTCTCCTTCCAGTGACTCATTCCCCCATTAATAATGCCAGCTTCCCTCTCTGTGTTTTTAAATACAGCCATGCCTCTCCTGCTTTCTCATGCCACAACAACCCTGTGGGGCTTTATGATCAGTGCCCGAAGAAAGAAATGAATTCAAAAACAGATAAGGCAGGAAAGTGAGAATCCCCGACCTTTTTCCCCACTCATCCCCAGGAAAAAGTTCTTTGCCTTCACCAAGGAAGGACAAGCAAAGGATTAACAAACAAACAAACAAACAAACAAACAAACAAACAAAAGACTTTCCCCTCATCTTCCTAGCTGGTAGAGTCAAGTTATTCTAAATGGCATTTTACTATCTTTCCTTTAAATCGTGCCCTGGACTGCTTAAATGCACCTCGGCATTAAAATACTTTTCCGCAGCCCCACACTTCTCTTTCACGCTGCAAAAGATGCCAGTCAGCCCTCCCCCCTTCCTACAAAACTGACCTTGCACCTTGAATCTTAGTTCCCAGCTCTTGAGTTTACCTCAGCTTGTTTTTCGCCTGCCAGGTCCCTTCCCGGTCAGAATTGGCCACGGCTGCTGAGAAAAGTGCAGCCCAGCAGCGGGCGAAAAAACAGCAGCAGCCGTCGCTGGTTGTTTTAATTCAGCCTCCACCTGCGGGGAGGAGCTGCAGCGAAGCAGCCGTCGCAGCCGCACCAAGCCCACCCTGACTTCACTCACGCAGCCTATCGGACCTACCAAAAGGCTTTCAACGGAGGGTCCTTTCCACCTTTCCACTACCTCCGACCAAGACCGAATTTGGAAAGAGTCCCCCAAAGCAGGGGTCTCCAACCTTTGCAACTTTTAAGTCTGAAGGACTTCAGCTCTCAGAATTCTCCAGCCAGAATTCTCCAGCCAGAAGGAGCTGAAGTCCTTCAGACTTAAAGTTGCAAAGGTTGGAGACCCCTGGTTTAGGGGAAAGGTTGGTCTTCCTTTCAAGTAAACACAAGTTTTATCTCTAATGACAAAAAAAACCTCAAAAACAGAAATTCTGACATCACTTTTAGAATACATCATTCCTAAGATGTTGTGCCTCTACTTTTCTGAGTGATGGAAATTTTAGAGATAACAATATCTGTGAGTGCTTTCCCCCTCCCCCAAAAAAGATGCAAATATTCTGATGTTATAATTATATATATTATAATTATAAATATATTAATTGTTCCTAGAAGGTTTGTAGGCATATGCAATATGTGTAAGGTACTCTAGAGCAGGGGTCTCCAACCTTTGCAACTTTAAGTCTGAAGGACTTCAGCTCCCAGAATTCTCCAGCCAGGAAAGCTGGCTGGAGAATTCTGGGAGCTGAAGTCCTTCAGACTTAAAGTTGCAAAGGTTGGAGACCCCTGCCTCAAAGGCTTTCCTCAAAAAGTCCAAGGAGAATTTACCGGTACAAGAGCTGCCTTTTCAAAGAAAGGGGGCAGGCTTACGATTCTCCAAGTATAGGGAGCCCTATGTATCCACGCCTCCCCCTCCCAAAAATTCCTCCCCAGAAAAGACTGAGTCTGATCACGTTTATCTCTAATACTAATAAAACAGTGGGAGAGTTTACTCCAGGCTACTATCGTGGCACTTGGAGCTTGTGCCTCTTTGAATCTTGCAGTACATGGAGACTTCATGAACTTTTGAAGTCATTGTATTTTTTAAGGGGGGGAGGAGAATCCAGGTACTTCCCACCCACCCCCCACCCCCCATTTATTTCCTGATAGCCATTTTTCCTCCTTCCGGGTCTATTGGACTACAGCTTTCCTCCAACTGTTCCTCTCAGATATGTTGGATATTGATAATATATAATCAATAACTATCTTAAATTATGGGAAATGTCAGAAATATCTGGAGGGTGAGCTACACTAGGTGTGTTATGTTAAAATGCACTATTCTATTGTCTCAGCACCCTCACAATGGACTTTTCTACCCTTTCACCTAATTTTCTGGAATCACCCTTCCTGAAATGTTTTGGGGAGCAGGATCTGAATTCTTCTCAACTTCCTTGATAACCAGGGACATACCAATCATGTCATGTTATTTTAGTTCACAGAACTACAACATTATTCACCATAGAGCTGAACAATAGAGTGCTAACAGGTGTGGTGGGGGGATTTAACAATGTTTACAAATTATACTGTTTGTGAGCAGTGTGGTCTTTGTTTCAATCACTGTAATTGCATGGGACTGATTATAATTTCCGCAAACCTAAGGAAATATATATATATATATATATATTTGTTCTTAGATGTTTTCTTTCTTTTTAATCTTATTCCAGTGCTTTGGAATGAGCAAAAAAAAAAAATCAGTAACTTTCATGAGCTTTGAAAAATTCATACGCAGCTGCTTTTGAGAAAGAATCAGGGCTAAGAACTATGAAAACTGATTCAATCAATGTCTTGAAGATTTTCTTGATAAATGATTTATCCATTAAAGAGATAATTTTGAAAAATGTTTCATTTTCAGATAATTGGTTCAGAGAAGCTGGAATTTGCTATGGCTAGGCACAACTGGAATAAGGTGGTCTTGCAAAAGCTTCTGAAAGGGTCGAGCAGGTGGGCTGCAGTGTTTAAGGATTAGATTTTATTGAATTGTCAATGTTTGCAGCATGACATCTTTTCAACTAACAAAGCCATTGTATTTTGTAGATATAATACAAAGAATGAAGACACAGTATACACAGTAACAAAATTCTAATAATCTATAAGTCCAGAGGGATCTTGGAATCCTAGTGGACAACCATTTAAATATGAGCCAGCAGTGTGCAGCAGCTGCCAAAAAAGCCAACACAGTTCTAGGCTGCATAAACAGAGGGATAGAATCAAGATCACGTGAAGTGTTAATACCACTTTATAATGCCTTCGTAAGGCCACACTTGGAATACTGCATACAGTTTTGGTCACCACGATGTGATAAAGATTTGGAGACTCTAGAAAGAGTGCAAAGAAGAGCAACAAAGATGATTAGGGGACTGGAGGCTAAAACATATGAATGCCCCAACACTGGAAGTCTTTAAAAGATGCTGGATAGCCATTTGTCTGAAATGGTATAGGGCAGAGATGCGCCTCGGGTGCCTAAAGCACACAAGCTTGCGCTATTGTGCACACCTGTGTGCCCACCCCCATAATTTAATGCCTTCCATGCTGTGCCCTCCAAGAATACATGTGTGACACCCCCTGCTGTCCAGCACATGCACACATGGCTTTTTTGGAACCTGGGGAGGGTTGGAACCCAGAGGCCGGAAACAAGCCATTTTCTGACTTCCGGTGGGCCCAGTAGGTCCGTTTTTCACCCTCCCAAGGCTCCAGAAGCCTTCTGGGAGCCTGGGGAGGGTGAAAAAAGGCCCAACACACAAACTGTAAGTTCAGGAATGGACTTCCAGGTTGCCCGTTTGGCCATTTTTCTCCCTCTGGAGGCTTCAGGAGGGCAAAAAATGGCTGAAAATCAAGGCCGAAAATCAGCTGGCCAGCATGCTCATGAGTGCTGGAGCTGACAGGGCAATGCCTTGCATGCCCTCAGAAATGGCTTCGCGTGCCACCTGTGGCACCCGTGCCACAGGTTTGCCATCATGGGTATAGGGTTTCCTGCCTAGGCAGGGGGTTGGACTAGAAGACCTCCAAGGTCCCTTCCAACTCTGCTATTATATTGTATTGTATTATTGTAAGAAAGCTCTGCAAAATGCATTAAAGCAAGATCATTTATTAGGCAACTTTAATGATATGTTTCAATAAACTTTATTCCATATTAAGAGACTTAAGATGCTAATTAGGACTTACTAAGAATAGAAATAAATTAGTGATTTCCACTAAGAGGTATATCTGTAGTAGTTGTCAAAATGTGTTGCTATCTTCAGCAACTGGTGGAGGAAATATACATCTACTTAGAACAGTGTACAATATTTTAATATATCAGTTTATATCAGTTTTAGATACTGTATATTTAATAGAAAATTGCCCTTTCTAATTAATATGAGCTTCAAAAACTGCAACAAATATTCTTTATTGATATATTTCAATGTATATTCAATATATGCAAATACCATTAACAGTAGCAGTTGTTTTTGTTTTTAATCAAATAAGAAAAGCTGAAAACATTTCAGTACCATGGACAACAATAATGCAATTGGGAAGGAAAGGCGAGATAAATCATTAGAACAGTGAGGAAAAGAAACATTTCAGCTCTTGAAATATAATCATATGTGAATTCATTAAAACAGAAGAATTATTTGTTGTTAATAGAACCTATAAAAATTGTGCATATGGACTTCAGATGTCCAAGTTCATTTTCCACATGCAAGTAAAAGCTATAAATATATTTGACTAGCAATAGATTCCCATTCACACAAAATGTTCATTTTATTTCATTTTTATTGTCCCTTGTACACACCACCAACACGGCATACATTGTTTTCTTCCTTTTATACCATTTTATCTTCACAACAAACCTACATATTATTATAATTTGAGAAAGAGAAAATTATTGAGTGAATATCATGATTACTCAAGAGCTCTGAATCCAGATCTCTGGTTTTTCTATAGCATTCCAGATATTAATACACTATATCATATCTTAATATGAATCATAATAATTTTATATCTATATTTTTATATATAAGAAACAAATATATGGGATTCTTCTTATATTTGAAAGCAAAAGATTAAGATTTGTTTTTTCATCTGATTGATTGAGTGATTGATTGGATTTTGCCCAACTCCCCAAAAATTCTGGTGGCTTACATTATTTTAAACATATTTTTGTTTCTTTTTTCTTATTTTTTATACATAATTGTATATATAATTTAAAAATAGTTGAAATGTTTGCACCACTATTATGCATGTATTCAGGATACATGAATAATACTCTCTCCTACAAGGAACACCTAGAGAACATGGTGGCAAAAATCAATACTAGGAACAAAATACTCCAGAAATTATGTGGAACTAAATGGGGAGTGTCAGCTGCTACCCTCAGGTCATCAACCTTAGGGTTTGCCTAGTCTGCAGCAGAATACTGTGCCCCTATATGGCTTAGCACTATGCTAACACTATGAGGATTATAAGCAAGTGTATTAAAATCAATTTGCTGGCTTCCTGTTCAGAACCATATCGCACCACTGGCATTATGAAAGCAAGATGCACTAGTGAGTGAATACAGAAAAAAAATATCATTCCTACCAGTGCATTCCAGCCTTCCTCATTTATCAGCAGGAAGATTCAAATCCAGAAAGTCCCCACTGGCATTTCCATGACATCTCTCCATCAACTTTAACATCAATTCCCAATGGAAAACCAAATGGGTCACTGAACACCCAGTTATAAAGACATATAAATGACCCCACAAAAATGGTGCCAGGCTTTGAGCTACCATGTCAGCAATGGACAATCCTGAATAGGATTTGTACCTCACATGTAAGTGGGGCATAGTATTGTCTCTTCAGTGTAGCTGTAGTCCCATGTCAAACAGTAGATCACATCGCAACCAGCTGAAAGCTGAAAGCATATAGCAGTCTAGTATCTGGTATTTTTAATATAAACAATGCTGCACTTCAATTGTTAGATGGCCTAGTATGCTCACTGATATCTGAACATACATCTTTTTGACATTTATATTTTATTGGGTTTATTCATTGCCACCATTATGGTAATAAACAGGTACAATAGAAATGGGTGCCATTTGATTTGGGTCGGTAAGTAAAATCACTCTTCATAATGGAAAAGTTAAAAATAAGCATAAGCTTATTCAAGCTTCTGTGTGCTAATTTAATCATGGGAGCCAAATCATTTTTTCTAACCAAGTTGCTTCAAATGGACTGACAGAATGTCTACAAAATCTGGGACCCAGGGCTCCCATGAAATTGAAATTCAGCAAATTTTATAAAATGTTTTATGACATAAAAATTATCATAAAGAATATTATTACAAAATGTCACAAAACATTTCTTATAATCATTCCTGATATTAAACTGTGCTATATAGTTTAATGTGAGTTACATTCAATGAAGATACTTGCTGAATATCTCCTTAAATTTTCAAGAACATTGTTGAAAGCTTTGAGGAATCTGGTAAAGAAATATTGCTGAAACAATGACCCAAGAGATCTTGGGTTATCTAGTAACTTCTTATTTTGATCCCTGAACAGAACTTATTAGAATATGATAAAAGATCGAAAGGAGGATTTTGTTTTACAATAACATGATACAATTTCTCATATTGCAAGGAAATATATGTCCTTTAAAATAATTTGAATGGCAAAAAGTTAAATCGGTATTTACCCAACTAGTTGGTCTGATGAGCTTGATGAACTTAATAAAAGAAGCAAGCATGTATAGCCCCTCTTTAGTTTTTTATAATTAAAAATAATAACAGATGTAACAAATGTAACAGTCTTGTAAATTTCCAAAATGTAGACAAGTGACATACATATATAAAATGTACTACAACTTCAGATTCCAAACATCTACAAAACTCTTTATTACCCTGCCTTGACCACCAGCCAAGGTGAGAGGCCCCATATCTTCTATATCGGTAAATCTATGTTCTAAACATGCATAATCCATTAAATTATTCATATTAGACATCTACTTTTAATTTAAAGAATCAAGAGTAGTATTCAGTTATACTGACTGGTGAGTCATTGCCTGTTGATTTAAACAATTTTGTATTTCTATCATTTTATGAAATAGAACTAACACCAATATTACATTTCTATTTCATACTGTGTAAAATTAAGCTACAAAGAATTTGGGGCCACTTAATTTATCAGAGGCATAGAAAAACATAAATGTAAATCATCTTCCTGCAAACATAATCCAGATGTCAGAAATAATAATCTGATTTTTTTAAAAAACAAAGCCAAGACAAACCCTTCAATATGAACACCTTGTTAAGCATATCACTTAACTTTATATAAAGTTAAATTTAAAAAGTAACATTTATTTTCTTTTGTGATTGAGCACTATGAGATACAGTGCACTCTATTCAATATTTAAGTTTAATGTTTGAACCCTGTACCTTATGTGCTGTACTCATGTATCACATGGTCACATAAGCAACTATGACAAACACAGCTATTCTCTGATGGTCAAAGTATTTTACAATGCTGTGACAGTGCTATCTTTTCTGAACAGGAACATTGTCTCATGTGGTTGAAAGAATGGTCAAGCTTTCTTGCTTCAATTTATGTGACTTTTTGGTTTATTTTCAGTTTCAGTTTTATTATACTTATATACCGCCCTATCTCCCTGGGGGGACTCAGGGCGGTGCACAGGAAATAATAAAAACATAGCAATAAATACAATAAATTTTCTAGGCTGGATTTATGTTTATTACTTCTGAGACATCTACATTGCTTAGATTATAGCCTACAAGGGGAAAGAAGTTTTAATCTATGTTAATATTATTTTCATTCAGGTAATATGCTTTCATTGGATAATTGTCAAGAAATATAGAGAATCAGTACAGGATATGCCCAGTAATTAAAACAGATTTTCTTTCAAGCTTTCATCAGCTTCTTACAATTCACAGTTAAGACTGAATTTCTTTCGACCATAAGATGGGTACCTCTCTTTTGCAATTAGTTAATGGATGCTTTCTTTCTCTTTACTTTTTTCTCCTTGACCTTTCTATAGTGCTTCAATTAGATTAGACATGACCATGTGACTCTCAGCTAAGTAAGTTTGCGGTATGATTTAAAATATTTGAGTAAAAAACTTGCATGCATTTATTTCATTTTTGATGTTGAAGGAATTTTAATTGTCTAATGTAATTATATAATCTTATTTGGAATACATAAAAAGAAAGAATATATCCAAAACCACTTTTCATTTTTCTCTGAAAGTCATTGCATGTGAACAATCAAAGGGAAGCCTCATCAATTTCACCAATTCCTAGTATAACATATTGTTATAGTACACTAGTTAGGAGAACAACCTCATGAAGTTGATGTCCTTGGCTCCATGTTTATACTGTATTAAAAGCTAGACTTGGTTTTATTGTTTTTGTTTATTTGATCCAATACTATAGGCCTTTTACAGTACCAGTAGACCAATAACATAAAATAGCATGCTTCAAAATCTTGGTAGTAAGTAATCTATCTACAGATTTTGGCTGAATTCATACATCATATTAAATCTTAACATTTTGATGGGAAATTAACCTAGTAAATATCTTAAGTCAACAATTGTGTTTTGAAAACCATGATTTATGATTCAATTTTGTGAGAATAGGCTGCTATGAATTATTCAATGAAAAGGGCAAGAACAATAATGGGAAGCCAGCCAAAGCTCTTATGCCACTTTATGCCAGGCTTCCCCATCCCAATATCCTTTAAATATAAAGCTTTATGGTTTATTGAGATTATTATGCAATGTTTATGCTGTGCATCACACTGGCAAAGATTCCTTTATAGGCTTTCATATATACAGTATATAGACAATGCACTTAATACCTTAAAACAATTGGGAATAAGATCATCTACTTTATTTGACCTAATTATGTCTTTTGTGTGTTGGTTCTATCCATATGATCATGCAAAAGGAATTTTTGGGTTAGAGCATAGATCATGTACTTTTATAATCTGAAACAAAGGTATAATGTTGCTTTCTAACCTTCAAAGTTTGTTTTTTCCTTATAGAATGCAGGTTCAAATATCTTGGCTTGGTAGCTTTATGTGACTAAAGATGCAGCATAATTCATATTAGGCCAGGGAAACCTCATTACAGTAAGAAAATAGTATTTTAAGAATAGATGTAACTTAATGTATGTAATGTTGCCTGTTAGATTAACTATTATGGCATGTTTTGGTTGATCACACAGTCAGCCAAATGTTAAGACTGGATTTGGCGTTTTTATCTGCCTATCAAATCCTTCCCAAGGGCTTGGGACAGGAAGATGTTATTTGATGTGCTAAATATATTGTCACAGGAGGTAAGCTGTTCCAAGTAAAATTAACTTTTGCAAAATCTAATGGTGATTTTGTCAGTGCTTATGGTATTCAAGTTGTTTTGGAATTGCACCCAAAGTGCCTACTATTAGTACTAACGTTGTTCTCTTTTTTTGCCATGGTCCTTCTATTCCTATTTGTAGGTCTTTGTATTTTCTGATGTTCTCTAGTTCTGTCTCTTCTATGGTGCTTTCTTCAGGTACTACAATTTCCACTACCCTGATTTTTTGCCTTTCTTGTCAATAATTGTTAAGACTGGAGTGTTATGGCATGTGCATGTCAGTTTGAATTTTAAATTTTCAGAGAATGTAATGAAGTGGCTTCATTTTCTATTACTTCACTTTAAATGTGTTGTTATACTTTATATTACTTCTATTGTCTCCTTAAAATAGGGGTCTGCAAAGTTGGCTCTTTTAAGACTGGTGGACTTCAACTCCCAGAATTCCCCAGCCAGCCATGCTGGCTGGGGAATTCTGGGAGTTGAAGTCCACCAGTCTTAAAAGAGCCAACTTTGCAGACCCCTGCCTTAAAAGATTCCTCTATTGATATTAACCTCCCCCAATCTATCATTGATCAGCAAGTTTATCTTCCATTGCACCAATGATCTTTTACACCAAGCTTCTAATGTTTCTACTGACTCTTGCTCTTTCAAGGAATTTGATTATCCAATCGTGTGGCAGGAAATCAAGTGCCTTGTAATCAATCGACGCTACATTCAAGTTGGTCTTTGTTCTCATGAGATTTTACAAAATCATCTCATCAGTCAGGATCTGACCTGCTGTTCATTTACTGTTTGGGCAGTTTGTTTTCTTTATGGGTGGAAACAATTTGTTTTCAACTGAATGGTGATTGACTGTTCCAGTGTAGGCTTCTGTAAATTGCTTCTCATCATATTGTTAATGGGAGAGAGATGTACTTTCTGTCTTAGTTGTCTAATGATACCCATCCAGTATGGTGGAACCTAATCATCTTCTTTGTCCAGGCAAGCTCCACATTCATGTCAAGATAGAGCCTCACTGAGGAATTATTGTTGTTATAAAAATGAGAAATCTCTTTGGCTGATGTTGGTCTTCATACACATTGAGTTGTTCCCAAGAAGCAATGCTACTTCAATAACTTTGGAGACCTATTTTTTATGTGGTTAACTCTACCCTTTGGCATTATATTCTCTCTGTAGTCTACATGGGCCCAATTCTGCTGTCTTCCAGAAAAACCCTGAAGATCTAGATTTTCAGCTGGCTTTCCAATGGGGTAATTTGTGACTTTATTTGGTTATTATTGCTTTATACTGTTGTTTCCCCATGATGGATAACTTATATTTTTTCATTATAAATGGCTCTGTTTACGCTGATTTTAAAATGTTTCTTATCTTTGAATGCCATCTAGAGTTCTTTTAGTTAATGAATCAGCTAATATTTTATATAAACAAACCAGCATTATGCTTGGTTTTTGGAGTTTATATCCTAGTAGTTCAGTTTTTAATTTTAAGACTTAATGCCTATTTTCTTTGATTTCTTTTCTCACTTTTTATTATAATATCATATATACAGCAACATGAAATAACAGCTATTTACTATTGGCTTTCATTTGCATAAAATTCTTCACAAGAACTTAAGATGTTGTAATGCACTGGTGTACTTGGGGACTTCAATCTGCCTTTCTACAAATGGGTTCTCAAGTTCATCGCTACTATGATGGCCCTGAGCCTACCCTAGGTCATCTAGAGACTGAGATGGGCCAGTGGTCACAGCGGTTCCTGTCAGAGCAGTTATGTCACCAGGCCTGGAGCCTCTCCAAAATGAAACAGGATGTTTAGAATGTTCCACCATTGAGATTGATATATTCATTCATTCTCTGCCTGTGGTTTGTATATATTTTGATTTAATTGACTTCTAGTTTTTAAAGTTGATTTTTTAAATATTTTAAATGCTTGTTTTTATATGTACAGTTTTCATTTGTTTATATAATCACTTTTGCAGTGTCACTGATCATGAGATGGGTGCTTTATAAACTTCATTAATAAATTAAATACAAATAATGAAATATCCTTCTCTGATAATATAAATGACATGAAGATTAGATGATAATTGGATTGAAGAAAATCCCATGTTGCATGTATATCAGCAGATCATTTTAAAATAAGTATTACTGTCAATCCAACAGTTATGGCAGTTTGTTTGACCCAATTATCCTTTGTTTCTATCTTAAAACAATGAGATGTATCCCCTCCCACCAAACAAGACTTATTTTACATAAGTACCATAGTCCCAAACTGGATCCTTGACTCACTAAACAACAAATTACATAATTATTCCCAAAATCACTTTATGATGTAATATTTTGCCCAATTGAATGATACAAAGGATGAAACAGCATGAGAGTTTTAGAGGTATGGCTGTAGGCTTGAGAGATAATTTCTTGAAATTCTAGGAATTGTAATCATTACATTGAAATAATTTAAACACTGAAATAAGATCATAAAATAACTTTCAAATGCCTCAAGTGTCCCAAAGGTGCTTTTCAAAGGCAATTGGATTTTGGGGTTTTTTCCTTGAAAACAATTCGCTTCTCATCCAAGAAACTTCTTCAGCGAGAAAGTTCAGTTGCTTTTGAAAAGCACCTTTGAGACAACCATGACCTGGATGATTGAGAATCTCTATAGATGTTTAACCTTCAAATACACTGGATTTAGTTGTTATTATTTAGTACTATAGAATAGTTGTACTGTAGCAAAGCTTCAGGGAATTTACATATTATTCCAGATAAAAATAAAATTCATTTACACCTCACCATGTAGGTGAAACATGCAAATTAAATCTTCCTTCTTGTGACAAATAGCTGTCTTTTTTCTGTTTCTTTTGCCTATAGTGCAAATTGTTTGTTTTTTTTATCTTTTGGTCTAATTGTTTAGAGGGAAATATACAATTTACACTTCAAAGACTTGCTATAAATAATTTAGGAGTTGTGCAACTGCAAAAAAGTTAATATGATTTTCCTAAAATCCCAAAGGCTTTTTGTTTATTAAAACAAGAAAGTCTTCATCTACAAATTTAAATTGGAAAACCAGCAAGCTTGCATTTGTTTAATCCTGTAGAATATAATCAGTTTGATTAGAACAACTTTTACAGTCAATTTGTTTGCAATTGTAAAATTCCAGTATGTAAGGGGGAAAATCAGTAATATGCAGCTTGGATCTGCAGCTGATTATGTCTACAACTACTTTGTTACCTAGTACCTACTCTCCTGCTGCCTTACTACTTAATAATTATTATTATTTATCAGCATTTTTTTCCCTTACTTCTATCTGCCTTGGATCTTATCTGGTATTTTTGAGCTATCTTGTTCTATTAAAGAAACTAGATACACATAGTATTTAAGCTCTAATCTACTGAAAATATCTAAGGAACATAAAAAATTGTCTTTCTTTCGATTATCAAACTCTGAGTTGTTTTGTTTTATGTGCAAGTCATGGTATTCTCTGCATGTCTTCTCTTTCAGCAAAGTTAAAAGCATCTATACTCTTTCTTTTCTTTCCCACTACTTATTTTATTTTATTTATTTTAATTAAATGTATACCCCGCCCTTCTCCGGAGAGGACCCAGGGCGGCGCACAGGAATCTAAAAAACATACAAAATGACAAAATACAAAATTTAAAAGATATATTAAATTCTCATCCTATGCTAAAATCCAATTAAAATCCCCAAATTAAAACTATCTAAAATAGTCCCAGCGGAAGGTTACGCTAGGTCGGCTTGGTGAAAGAGATGTGTCTTTAGACACTGGCGGAAGAGGCGGAGGTCCGAGATGGCTACATCACTCATGTGTGGATTTGTTTACACACAGAGAGACGCCCACCCACACCCCAATAAATTATGTTTCAATGTATACCTTACCTTTATTTATTTGCCCCAAATTATATAACAGGAAAAGTCCTGTTTAAAAGCCAACCCTCCCCCCCTCACAAATCATGGCATATTGTTTTGCCAAATAAATGGAAATATGAGGTTAATTCAAAATGGCCATCAACAGTCTTTTTTTTTATAGAAATAATCTTTATTAATATAAATATAAAATCAAACACTTAACAAATATAGGATAGGGGTAATGGGAAGGACATACATAGATAAAGGAAAAGAAAGGGAAAAAGAAGAGAAGACAGAAAAGGGGAAGAGGACATACCGGGGGTATAACTACTCCCTAATTTAAGAGTTATGTTTGTCCCAGCCTAACATCAGTTTTTATTTACAATTGTGCATAGATGTCTACATATATATCTATGAAATTGTCTCAAGTTCACTGTCACCTTGTTTATTCCTCATATATATTTCACAATTATTTTATCTAATTAATTTCTTTGGTATCCATTATTCTCTTATTATACCATGTATACCATTTTTTCCAGGATTGGGCATAGATTGAGTTTGGCTTGTCTTTTAGGATATATGTTAGCTTATCCGATTCTGCGCAATTAAAATTTTTGGATATAATTAGGCGCTCTGTTGGTGGGTTGATATCTTTCCAATGTTGCGCAATGGCCATCCTAGTCGCTGTTATAATATGTATGAAAAGATACCAGTCTTGATTTTGAATTTCGTTTGGCTTAATGCCCAGGAGATATAAATCAGGTTTGAGGGGAAAGTTGATATCTATTATTTCCAGGAGCCAGACTTGTATTTTTTTCCAAAGTTGAGTAATTATTGGACAGGTCCACCATTGGTGAAAGAACGTACCCCTGGCCGTTTTGCATTTCCAGCATCTGTCTGAGGAATTTGGGAACCAGCAAGGGAATAAATTTTGATTCACTCCAAATGCCAATGAATACTTGAAAAAATAGCATTCTCCCTGGCTTGAATTCCACCAGATAATTTATATATTTGTCAACTCTCAATGGCAGGGTGCTGCTTTTTAGCAGTTAAATATACAGGAAACTGCTTGGACAGCACTTGTGGTTAATTCATTATGTTAACAGCCTTTCATAATTTATGGATACAATGCAATTCCTGAGGTTTATAATATTATTTCACAATGATGGTTGTAATTGCCTAAATCTATTTGAAAAGCCTAAGGAAAGTACCATTAAAATATGCATGACCAAATAATTCCTTTCTCGTTTACTATTCCAAACCTCCTATTTAATTATTCCAGTCATATTTTATTCACCAGAAATGTGAGCAGTTTTCATAGAAAATTTTGGTTGAGTGAATGAATCTTGTTGCTGTATATAAAAAAAAAAAGAATCCCGTTCATTCAAAATGATCAGATTTGCTAAGTCAGTGTCATTCAAGCTAAATAAATAAATACATAAATAGTATTTTTTATAAATAGTATTCTGCTTACAGCCAATTGTGCATCTTCACAAGTATTAGAAATAGTATTTTTTGGGCAAAGACATTCATGTCACAAATAACCAACCGCTTGACACACATGCTTGAAAATCAATTGCAGCATATTGTTAATGTATAGAAAAATACTGGAATGCTATCAAATGTTCAACAACTTTAGAAAATAAAGTTCCCTCCCTAGCTTTTCATATTTCCAGAGAATTTCCAGAGAAGTTCAGCCCTTTTGTTCATCAATTTTCTTGTCCAGACCAACTGGAAAAGCATGAATTGTTTAGTAAGACTCATTTTACAACAAAACAAGATATTTAATTTTGTTTCATTCGATTGTACATTATTTTCTAAAGTTGTTGAATTTTGCAACAATGGCCTCAAAATGGAAAAATAATCCAACTGGTCATTATATTTCCAATAATTTTTAGAGAATAACAGTTTAGCAATCATTAGTGAGGTAATATTCCAATAGAAAACCAATTTATTCTAGTTTTCTCATATAGTATTCTCTAATATAATATTCAAAGTGAATTGAAGGTTATTCTTCTACTACAGTTCCTTGTTGCAATCCATTATGGCATATCAATTATTCTATCCAAATTCTGATTTATTTAATCTTTAACATTTGTTTTGTCACTCATGTTTCACCAACAGTTCATCAATAAGGCACAGCAAATACTCTGAATGTTATGGAACAAGCTTGTCAAATTCAGTCAGGTCTCCCTTGTTTTTGCAGTTCCTTTAAACCAATGGTGGGTTTCAAATTTTTTTAGAACCTACTCTATAGGTGTGGCCTATTTTGTGGTCATGGCTTGGCAGTCATGTGACTGGGTGGGAGTGGCCAACTTGTAAAATGTGGTAAAACTCATTTAATAACGCTCTTGCTTAGCAACCAAAATTTTGGGCTCAATTGTGATAATAAATTCTCTCTTTCTTTCTTTCTTTTCTTTTCTTTTCTTTTCTTTCTTCCTTCTTTTTCTTTCCTTTCCTTTCCTTCTTGTTGGGTCACCGGCAGTGGCGGGGCAGACTTACTTCCGGGTCCACTGGTGGAACCTCTTCTCACCGGCTCTCATCCGGCTCTCGCGAGTAGGTGCGAACCTGCAGAAACCCACCACTGCTTTAAACTAAACCCATGCTGTTTGAAAATATTTCAAGCAGTTGAGAGATTCTGGCCATTCAAAACAGATAGAAAGATTTCATCTTCATTTTAATAATTAATTTTTGATGGCTATAAGGTTTACTATTTCTCCACTGAACTAATTTCTTTCGGCTTTCCTCTTCTTGAAAATAAATGTTTAGTGAGAGGCCATAAACCTAACTCTATATTCATCCCAGATTTTTATTATGCTACATATTATTGCATTATATTTTATAAATTGTCTATTTATGTTTAGGCATTAGTTCAAAATATTTGTGCAGATCACTTGGGAGTCCTGCTTGCTTAACAGAGTTAACCCAACCAGAAGATTGTTTAATTCCAATATGTCATTCAGATTAGAGAGCTTAATCTTATCATTTATTAAATCTATCTTTCTCTCACTCTCCCTTTTCCTTTGTTTATACAGTACTTCTTGCTTAATAATGGTAATTGACACTACAATTACATTGCTAAACAATGAGGTCATAAACATGACATCACATGGCCACATTGCTTAGTGATGGTGATCTTGGCAGTCCCCTTTGCTGCTGATATAATCAAAGATATTAGTTCAGCCAGAACTTGCAACTTCCTGTTGGCTTTCCACAAGCAAATCCAATGGAAAAGCCACCAGGAAACTTCCAGGCATCTCACAAACAGGCTTGAGGGCAGGTGAGGACTGTAGAATAAAATGTGGTTCTTGATGTCTTGTATGTTATGTGGGCTGGGGAGGAGATGTTCGGCATCACCTAAATGATACTGCTTGAAGAGGGCATGCTGTGGTTCTATCCATCAGATAAAGAACTTCAGCTAGCAGGTTCTAGGAAGAAACATTTCTTTGCCATTGCCCCACATCCTGTGGAATATCCCCCCCCCCCCCCCGGTAGAGGTGAAGCAGCCCCACACACTCTTGGCCTTCCAAAAAGGAGTTAAAACATGGTTCTGTAGGGAAGCCAAAGGAGCTTGCAGTCATGGGGCTGGTTGGTATCCTGTGAGCTCTCCAATGCCTTAATTAATTTTTAACAGCTTAATTATTTTTGCCCATTTTAAAATTTGTAATCCAAAATTTAATTCTAATACTTTAATGTTACATACCGTATTTTTCAGAGTATAAGACACACCCTTTTTCCTCTAAAAAGAGGCTGAAAATCTGGGTGCGTCTTATACACTGAATACAGCATTTTTTGCCTCCTGAAACCTTACCCTCTTCACCAAAATGGCCATGCAGAGCCTTACGGAGGTTTTCAGACAGCTCCTGGGGGATGGGGAGGGCAGAAAGGAGCAAAATATGGGCCATTCCCCCCCCCTCAGTCACCAGCTATAAGCCTCCATAAGGCTATGCATGCAATTTTTTTCACCAAAAATTGGCTCATTTTCACGAAAAAGGGGCCATTTTTTGCTCATTTTGCCCCACCCCTACCCCTCAGAAGCACTCTGCAAGCCCCCCCCCCCCCCAAGGCTATTCATGCCTTTCATTTGAAAAAGAAAGGGGCCCATTTTCACAAAAAACATGCCATTTTGGCATGTTTTTTGGATTGCAGAGTGCAAAACCTTTTTTCCCCCCTTTCAGAAAGCTGTTTAGTTAGAGTGGTTGATTAGAATTACATTGGTCAAGTGCTGTGCCAGCAGAAACAAAGTTTTAGGTGCTACAGTGATTTCCTCTCCAGCACATGGGTAAATACACATGGGTAAAAATAATTTACATCGGTAAATACATCTACCTACCTACCTACCTACTCTCTCTCTCTCCCTACCTATCTACTATATTTCTCTCTCTCTATTTTTGTCTCGCTGTCCCTCTACCTACCAACCTACCTACTCTCTCTCTCTCCCCCTACCTACCTTACTGTATTTCTCTCTCTCTCTCCCCCTCTACCTACCTATCAACCTACCTACTCTCTCTCTCTCCCCCTATCTACCTACTGTATTTCTCTTTCTCTCTCTCTCTCCTTTTATCTACTTACCTACCTACCTACCTACCTTCTCTCCCTCCCTCCCTCCCTACTGTATTTCTCTCTTTCTCTCCCTCTCTATCCCTCTATCTACCTACCTACTTTTTAAAAAAATTTGCCTCTTCATATTCCGAAAAATATGGTAATTAGTGAAAGATTAAATTATTGCCCAAAATATTGTTGGGAAAATCCTTGATTGCCCACACAAACCCAACAATTCCATATGATGTCTGAGGTGAACTAGCTTAATCAGTCCACTATCTTCAGAGACCAATGGTACTCCCAAATCACATGCAGATCAGAAGATAATATCAGATGATTGATCACAACATCCTATCATCTTCAGATCACAGTTCTAATGTGAAAGTAGATAAAGTATATGATCACCTGCATGGATTGCACCAGATATCAATTCATGACAGACTCCACTCTTAAGGCATTATGAGATTGAAATTTCAACCTGGAATCATACTGATAAAATTCAGAGGCTCAGTTATGGATAAAAACAAAAACAGGCCAATAACAAACCACACCCAGTTTCATCTAATGATTAAGGCACCAGGCTAGAATTCAGGAGAATTAAGGTAGGAGTTCTAATCTTACTTTAGGCATGAAAAAGTGGCTGGGTGACTTTGAGCCAGTCACTTGCTCTCAGCCCAACTCATCTCACAAGGAGGTGGTTGTTGTAAAACTAGGAGGAAGGTGTGTGTGTGTGTGTGTGTGTAATATGTATGTATCAGTGGTGGGTTTCTGCAGGCTCACACCTACTCGCAAGAGCCGGTTGGTGAAATTTAGAGAATCGGTGAGAGGGGGTTCCACTGGCGTACCTGGAAGTAAATCTGGCCCGCCACTGCCAGTGACCCAACGGGAAGGAAAGGAAAGGAAAGGAAAGGAAGGAAGGAAGGAAGGAAGGAAGGAAGGAAGGAAGGAAAGAAAGAAAGAAAGAAAGAAAAAATGAATGAATTTATCATCACAATTGAGTCCAAAATTTTGGTTGCTAAGCAAGAGCATTGTTAAATGAGTTTCACCACATTTTAAAAGGTGGCCACTCCCACCCTGTCACATGACTGCCAAGCCATGCCCACAAAATAGGCCACACCTACAGAGTAGGTTCTAAAAAATTTGAAACCCACCACTGGTGTGTATGTATATAACATAACTTGCATATGCAAACAGACACACACGCAAACATGTGTGTGCATGTGCATGAGAGGGGGGGGGGAGACAGAGGGAGGGAGAGTCATGAGTTTTTCATTCAATGTAGAAAACATCTTAAGGTTGTTAGATCTGTAAAGTCCATGAAATAATATTGTAATCTGTATGTGCAAGTACAAATCTGCATATAAATCACAAAAGTTCTGACAGCCTAAATTAAGAGGGAGAAATGGCTTATTGCTCAAATGAGAAATATTTTATTTATGAAAAATCATGCAACAATTTATCAATCTACTCTTTTCTATCTATTTTCCTATCCTGAATGATTTAAGTATCCCTAAGCAGTTTGTCTTTGTTGGTGTGTCACAGTATAATTCACAGCACAATTAATAGGAATTTTATCAATTAAAGAATGCACACCAGTGTACACTATGGATATTTGTTTTAAATGCCTACATAGGATAGTTTCTTGCTGTAAGAAATCCATGAATTACAACATTTAAGTATAGAATGTGATGAACCAGACTTGCACATCAGAAAATGAACATTAATGAAGTGCCATTTGTAAAAGACCTGATTAGTGGATTCATATGATTCTTCACAGCTATATTTAAGAAATGTGAAACATATTAGAATTGTGGGCAAAAAATATGTGCTAAATTTAGAGAGATACTCTGAACCTTTTGTTTTCAGTTTGTTGTCCCTTTTTGCAATAACTAACTTCTTATTTAAAATAAATCTTTGTAATGAACAGAAATAGGTAATGTTTATGACTTAATAGACAATAGTGGGATTCAAAAAAATTTACTACGAGTTCTGTGGGTGTGGTTTGGACGTGGCAGAGGAAGGATAATGTAAAATCTCCATTCCCACCCCACTCCAGGGGAAGGTTATGGCAAAATCCCCATTTCCTCCCTATCAGCTGGGACTTGGGAGGCAGAGAATAGATGGGGGCGGAGCCAGTCAGAGGTGGTATTTGCCGGTTTTCTGAACTACTCAAAATTTCTGCTACCGGTTATCCAGAACTAGTCAGAACCTGCTGAATACCACATCTGTTAGTAGATAATGAAAACAGCTACTGATGGAACATTATTTCATTAATTTATTTATCTAGTGGAATAAATTGAATTTTCTAAGTTCTACTTGTACAATAGAATGGACTTGGAAGTGATTATGGATTTTCCCTTAATTGGTTTGAGATTTGTATTTAAAGTCAACATAATCTCCCTGATAGCCAGATCAATTGGTGGAATAATGCAACTTTAACACCATCATGGCCTCATTTCAGACAATCATAATAGTAATTTCTATCACAACGCTGTTTTTCCTTTTTCAAGATAGACTATATCTGATCATTCACAATATATTATTATTATTATTATTATTATTATTATTATTATTATTATTATTATTATATTCAGATATAGGGTACTTATTCAAAAACTTGCACCTGACATTTGGTAAATTAGCAACTGCCACATTTTAGATAAACTAATCTTTTGCCTTCTCTTGTTATCATTGCTATTTAATATATATGGGATTTTCAGAATATTGTAATCTTCAAAGAAAACAAAATAAAAGTTGGTTTTTTTAAAAAAATTTTTTTTACAAATGTCTGATCTCTGAATTATGCCTGCAGGTCAGAGTCAAATTATTCCATATGTTTATGCTAGCACAAAATGTAATGAAAGCATATAGTATTCAGTGCCAGAGACTGAATACTGGCACTGGCTGCCTGTCGTCTTTCGGGTGCGCTTCAAGGTGCTAGTTGTCATCTTCAAAGCGCTCCATGGCTCGGGACCTAGCTATCTGCGGGATCGGATCCTGCCTCATACATCCTCACGGCCGATTCGCTCCCACAGAGAGGGACTTCTCCGGGTGCCGTCCACTAGACTTTGTCAGCGGGCGACGCCCAGGGGAAGGGCCTTCTCTGTGGCGGGCCCAGCCCTCTGGAACGACCTTCCCCCCGACATTAGAACAACCACGGACCTCCGCTCCTTCCGTCTAAAATTAAAAACACATCTTTTCTGCTTGGCCGGCCTAGGGTAGTCTATTTTTATGGTTTAGGGGATTTTAGTAATTTAATTGGGGGATTTTAGCGCAGGGATAATTGTTTAATTTGTCTTTTATCTAATTATTTATGTATATTTATTGTATTTTTAACTTCCCTGTGCAACGCTCCGAGTCCCCTAGGGGAGAGGAAACGGTCTATAAATTAAATTTATTATTATTATTATTATAACAAACACCCATTCTAAGTATGGTACCATTTTTCTTATCTCTGTCCCTTATTACCATAATATTTCTCATCTCTATTCTGATAATTCATCAGCTGAAGCTATGTGTGCTTCAGCATCTGTATGTTTCGGTTCTCATGGTTATGAACTCAATTAACAGGGACACTCTGAATTCACATCCTTCCTTCTCTTGTCTTTGCACATCTCACTAGGTATGCTGAGTAAAATATCTATGTTAGGCTTGCAAATTCATTGACAACAGCAATTATTAGAAGCCATCTGAGCATTTGAGAGGCTATAATCTTTGATAGCCCGGTGTTCAGTCTTGTTTTAGAATGATGTGGGATCTTAACTGTGACACACAGCTTTAAAACCATGATTTTTGCACAAGTTGATATTCTGCAGCCCATGGATGAAACCAACTAGTAGCTCCTAAAGAAGGTAGAGTTGAAGTGGACCTTGTATGTTGCAGGAACTGGGGAAAAACTTGCAGAAGGAGTTGAGAGAAAAGTCACAATTTCCACAATCTTAAGGCAACAATTTTATCTCTAAAAATCTTCATACTCAAAGGCGCACACACAAAGACAAACAGAGGTCTGGAAATGTAAAGCCTGCCACTGCAGTAATATCACATCACCCTCCATCCGTTAAACAGGCCACTGAAACATAGTGCAGCCATAGAGTCTAAAGATATCAGATCTGTACTGTAAAAATTGAGATGGCCATTGAGTGGCAGCAAAGACATATCAAAAGCAGAACATTACTCATAACCTGGTTGACTATAGTTAAGCAGCTTACTGTTTTGTGGCTACCAGTACTTTTCATGTTCAACTTTCATTGTGGTGTTCTTGCTTACTTGCCTATTTTGCTTTTTAATATTTCTTAAATTTAATTAAAAATTTTTTATAATGTTTGCCCTTATAATAATTGCAAATCAATTTTTGCCTTTTGTGTGCTGGTACTATTTAGGTTGATAAAATCAATAAAGATGAACAAAGTCAGTGTACTAAGGCAGGGGTCTGCAAAGTCGGCTCTTTTAAGACTGGAGGACTTCAACTCCCAGAGTTCCCCAGCCAGCATAGCTGGCTGGGGAATTCTGGGAGTTGAAGTCCACCAGTCTTAAAAGAGCCGACTTTGCAGACCCCTGTACTAAGGGAATATGTAATTACAATAAGTGAACAGCAGTTTGGAATCTAATCGGCCACCTGAGATTGATATTTTTTTTTAATTAGCAGAATTCATTGTGACCATTGGTACCATATTAGATTGTTGTCAAGCACATACTGTAGTTAAATTAATGACTGATATACATTTGGAAGAATTTTCATTGGAGAAATTTCTTTTAGTGGTGAAGTCCCAGTGTGAATCATCCAACCAAACTAGTTCTTAATATTAGAATTTAAATAGATTTTGTCTGATGCCATGCTAAGCAGTCTTTAATCCTACCTGTAAATGACAGGATTAACAGAATTTAAACTGTTTCAACTGCCCAATATTAATAGAATCAGCTGTTTATAATCCCAAATATTAATTTAAAAATGTATTTTAAAGTGTAATTTAAAATGTTAATGAAAATCAATGTATTGGGGAAAATTTCACTATTATATTAAATAAAAAGTATTGTAATACATAAACAATAAATGTTGACAATAATAATGACTTGCTGGGGGTTTAAAATGCTTTCATATATTTTGCTATAAGAATATTGAACTCGCCTTTAGAATTTCCCAGCAATATTAATGAACAGAATTTTCAAGAAAGAATCCAGGATGCCAAATTTGTATCAACTGTGAAAATATTTTAGTATTCCTGTACCAACAAAGACACAGTCACACCTTGTAGAATTATTATAATAAATTGTTTTAAGAAAATAGTGAAGTAAGATACAATGAGGCAAATTTGATTTTCATGTTTATACTCCATTATGGTTTACAATATATTGAATCTAAATGGGTGGGGTGTGTGTGATGTATTTCTATTTATAATAAATGAGTAAAGGCTTCCCTCTTCTAATAAATTTTAATTCATAAAGTTTATATGTTTAATATTCTGAATAGATTTTATGTGTATGAAAATATATAACAATACATTTTAATAGCATTCATGGGAAGCAGTGTATAAGAGCCAGTTTTAGTGTAGTAGTGAAGGTGCTGTCTAGAAACTAGAAACCATTAATTCTAAGTCTGTTTTCGGTATGAAAGTTGGTTGGATGACTTTAGGACATTCATTCTCTCTCAGCCCAAGCTACCGTATTTCACAAGGTTGTTGCTATGGAAGAAAATAAGAGGTTATCCAACCGCCTTTCCATGGATGATCTGATGCTGTATGGAAAAACACCATCTGAAATAGAATCATTGCTGAACACTGTCCATACATACAGCCAAGATATTGCAAGAGTTTGGTTTGGAGAAATGTGCTACCTTAACAGGAAAAGTATCGAATGAAATGAAAACCCCATATCAAAAGTTATTTTATATTTACTCAAAACTAAAGGTTTACCTTGTTTTAGATCCAAACTTCATCACATTTATATAAATCAATATGAGTGAATTAAGCTGCAATAAATAAGAACATTCAGTTTCACCTGGCTAAGCAAATACCTTACTTGTATTTTCTAATACAGAAAGTGAGCTTCCCTTAGAATTTGAACAATATGTAACATATTATATGAAAATAATGAAAATGCAGGCTTTTGAATAATACTGTATTGGGAAAATGGATTAACATTTTGATAGTGATAGTGATAACAGTACTACCTATAAATTCTGGGATTTGAAGTTCATGCAATTTTCTAATTCTGGGAGGTTCATTCATCACAAAATTGCCAAATTTGAGAAATATTTCCTTAGCCTTTACAAATGTCCTTCACATGAAGAACATGACACAAATATAGTTTCCTTCTAAACTAGCTAATATACAATGTTTCTTCCTACCTCTCTTATGAAACATTTTTTATCTAAGTAGATTTAAATTATGTTTGTGTTCACTAAGGATATTAATATCATAAATTTATTTGCCATAATGCTATCAATCTCTATTTCACTCTGCAAATTTCATAAATGACAAAAATAAACATTTCCAAAACTTTCTAAGCCTTCTATCATAAAAATGCAAAACAGCTTACACTTCTCATTATAAGTATGTGCTAATGAGGTCTCTATGTCATTGCTGCAATAAACTAGCTGCATATTCTTAATTTACTCCTGGGATAAATTTTTGTTGGATGAATAGGCACCTTCTAATACTGTTAAAATCAGACTAATATAAACAAACAAAAATTTAATTAAATCTAAGGATTGCTGCCAAATTCTAATTTGTGGATGAAATTCATTGGGACGTAGATGAGACTGCTTTCCAGATTTTGTCATGCTTCAATTTGGTTTTCCTCATGAGTTCTGCACTAATAATCCCATCTAATGTTCCAGCCTCTAAAGAGCTACTAAAGCCAAACCTTTACAAAAGTAAAATGCACATCTTGAAAATTGATAATTGAAAGATGCCATGCAAGTTTCATCCAAGAAATTATTGCTGAAAAGCCTAGTGCCAGAGCAATATTCTATTCATTATTTTTATTTAAAATTTTAAATCCTAAAATGTATATAGAGCTGGCACATTTTAACTTGCCCATAATTTTGGATACAAGTTGTTGGCAGGATGCTTATTTTATATTTATAGTCTTGTATGCCACTTGCTTTTTTGTCATACAATGGATTTTTTCAGAGATTTTCTCAGGCAAAAGTACAGTTCAAACATTACAATAACATTCATCCACTGGTATATTATCTAATTATTTCCATTATTTAGCAGTAATTAACTTGACTGTCAAGAGGTAGAAACTTTTTTTTTACTTTGTAAAATGTGTAAAAAGCCTAACTTTGAAGAGAATGAAAGCAGATCCTATGGAGGTATGTGAAATTCAGTTTACTTTGGTTATCTACAGTAGGAGGTGTTTCAGTCTATGAGTTCAGATGAAATAGGCAAGGACTTTAGGAGTATCAGCTCAGTCACAATTTATTAGATCAATGTTCCTCCCTTCGTCATTTCTCATATTGACTATTGCAATGCACTTTATATGGAGCTGATGATTGTTAAATAACTGGATGCTGCAGGTGGTTTCAAATGCAGTAGTGTTGGCAGTTATGCGCATTTATCAATTTGCACATTACACATTTATTTCATAAGCTGTACTGCTTGGTAGTGTTAGTATGGTACCAGTAGTTATCTATACGGCCCTTCATGGGATGGACTGGGTTATTTGTGGAACTACTTCTCTAATTGTGTCTATCAGTTGTGTGAGATCCAACATAAGTGGTAAGCTAGGACTCCTATCAAAGAGTGTCACTTGGCAAGATCTAAAACGCAAATCCTTTATATTATGGTACCTTTTCTTTGAAACATCATCCTCCAGAGATTGTTGGATCCTTTTGGTCTAATGCAGAGGTTCCCAAACTTGGCAACTTTAAGACTTGTGGACTTCAACTCCCAGAATTCTCCAGCCATATTTTAGTTATACATGACATTTCATTAAACATTTTCTTTCAAAAATCCAAGCTGCTTTTAGCCTTGTGGTTGATACACCATAATGTATTTCACATAAAACACAGTGCATTTTTAGTTTTTTTTCCAGAAATAAATTTTTATTTACAATTTTTATCACTTTTTAAATTTTGCAATATTGAATCAACCCAGTACAACAAAAATGACAGCAATTCTTGTTCTTATTGTTATTCAACATGATTTAAATTTTAAGTTATTATCTATATATTATTAAGCTGTTTGTCTGTTTCTTACCTTCAACTGGGCAAAACACTGCATTTGAGGTCACGTTTTTTTAATCAACATGCTTCAAATAGGCTAACTTACAGAATGCTGGGGGCCAGGACCCATGATTCCTATGGGAATGAAATTTGGGGAAGCTGCTACAATACTGCAGTTGTTTCAGCATTGGTGAGCCATAGTCACTTGATTATTATATTCAATGCTCCATGCTGGCTTCCCAGAAGTCAATGAGATCCTGGAGGAAGTAGAAACTCAATTGTGATTGCTGATGCTCCTTGACAGCTTGTCACAAGCAAAATAGCAGGAAGCATCAGCAGTGGGAAAGTTGGCAAGAAAGATTACAAGTGGTTTGGGTGAGTCACCTCCACACAACCTCACCTGCACACAAACCTTGCACCCTTTCTGACCCATGTTGCACCCTCCCACTCAGTGCAGTACCACTTGCAGATCTCTGTGCGCCCTTCCTGACTCATGCTGTACCCCCACATTTGACACATTTAAATCTACATACAAATTAATTTTAAATTAATCTGATATACTACGTCTTCTGTAACTTCATTAATATACTACCTATCTGTCATATCAAGTCATTTTGAAGACCAATATTCAAAAATACCCATCAAAACATTTTGCTCCATTGCCAATTAACAAGAACAAATTATTATCTTGTAGCTGCCACAAGTGTCAAACATTCAAGGCACCACTGTCATATTTCTTCTTTTATTAAAAAATCACAATTATTCTAATTAATAAAAAATATACTTCAAAGTCTATATGCGTCCTTAATCCTCTGTTAGCTTTTCAAAATTCATATTCTAAGCATCCTTTTGCTGTTAAATAAAAAAAAACTTATCCAGAACTTTTAAAATAATATTCAACAAATTCTTTCAAGGAGAAGGCAACTTTCCTGCAAAAATTTTCCAGTCAAATTTTTCCAGTGAGAAGAATATAATCTATCCAAAGTAATGAAGGAAAATAATCCAAAAAGTGATTAAGAAATGAGGTTTCTTATGCTATTAGTTGTGAAGAGGAATCTTCTCAACTAATAGTCAGCATCAGTGAAAGTCAGATAAGGTTCAATAGCAATCAAAGAGGACACTCGGCCACTCTACTCATAAGCAGACTGCAATTCTGTCATAAGAAGCAGCTGTTTGATTCACATTTTTCCCCTTCGATATATTTTCCCCAAGAAACGGTCCAGCATGATCCATTGTCAATCTTCACTATCCATTTCCCTTTCTATTTACTTTTTTCATATACTTATATACATTATATGAAAAAAGTATACTGTATATGATCTGTTCCAGATTTTTAACTGGTCAGTTTAAAGATTTCAGCTATATATTTTTTTCTTACTTTGCTCTTGCTTCTGGTAAAATGCTCCATCCATAATCTTCATTTTGTAGCAGAGGTGGGTTCCTCTGGTAATGGTATGCCAGCCTAGGTCATAGAAGCAGCAGTGACCCAGGCTGGCCACGCCCATGAACTAGTTCCCCAGTCGCCGCCGTCGCCACCACCATCTTTTTTTTAGTTCTGCACATGCGCAGGACAATTTCCACTGAACTGTGCATGTGTATGCAGTGCACATCCAGCGCATGCACGAAAACAATCCACACAAGCAAACTGGCAGCAATGCCAGCTGAAACTCACCCCTGTTTTGTAGCTGTGTCTGTTTGCTCTAATCTCAAAGGTTATTTCTTGTGCTAGCATCAGAGGGAGGCTTTTTAAAATTTCCTGGAATTGTAGGCATTGTAGGAATAACCTGAGTAGTAGGCATTGCTTCTATTACTTACAATTTTAAAATTATGTTTAAATGGAAATCCCCATGAATTCCCAACTTTATCAACAATTATGTTGCAGGCTGGAATACATTTATTCTTGATTAATATTATCTCTAGTACATTCATTATGAAAATTATTGTATCCTTGTTTTTCAACTTCACAAGTCTGTACATGTCCTTTCACACATATGTAAATCTGTGAAGACTTGTTCAGTTTCATCATAATAGCATCTGTTTATGGTATTTAGTGTTTTTGCTGTTAACTCTAACGGAAAAGTTGCTTCATCTAGCCTCAAAACCCAAAACTAATTTCAACAATAGAATTAACATATACATTTTAATGTAATATGATCCTTCATTTAGTGATGAAGTTATTACTGTTAATTTCAATGGTATGTCAGAATCATTGTACATAAGACTGAAATTGAAATCTCAAAAAATAATTCATAGCTCTGAGTGCTTTTTAACAAGAAATTGATTGCTAACATATGCAACTAGGCACATGAAAAATGCCTTAATTTCTTTTAAAAGTTCATTCTGTGATCTTCAGAGGTAGTCATAAAATTGGCAAATTAACTTTCTTGAAGGGAGTCAATTAAACTTGTTATCAGTTCATGTTGCTCTCCTTAATTTCTTGTGTACAATATCCTGAAATAATCAATTGTCTTGCATATTTATCTCATAGCATGGGATAGGTGTAAAAGTTGTTTCAATATTTTCCACAAGTATTAAATCATATCTACATAACTGGATCCTGTACAGAGAGAAGAAAATATACAATCAAGAAAAAGTGTATTTTATTGTTATCATTGTCCTTAAGTAATATACATCCTATATTTAACCAGCATTTTTAAGAGAAACCAGGATTGATTTTCAGTGTATTATCAATATAATGCAGCATAATATATGATAGCAGATTCATCTCTCCCCACTGTTCTTCACAAGTCTATTGTTTTTCTAGTCTTATTAATGTATTTTCTTTGTTCTCTTTGTTCTTGTTTGTTGTATTGTTCTATTATTTTACATTTATGTTGTTTAAACTTCCTTTTTATTTCTTTGTATTTTATGGCTTTGTGCCTCTTAGGCAAGATAGGATAATTTTAATCTTATTTATTCCTATACTTTTAATTCTTTTACCCTTTGAACTGATCATCCAAAGTTATTTTTGAAAATCTGTATTGTCCAAATCATATACAAAGACATATGAAAACACTGGTCTGCACACTCTCAGAAGTGCTTCCCCCCCCCCCCCCCCCATCTTTTAGAGTAAAAGCCACTGGTCTTTGCAAAAGCCTTTAGGTATCACCCAATAGTCAAACCTATTAAATAAGTGAAGCCCAGAATACTCATCCACAGCTAATTGTTATAGTTTAGATATGTGTACCTTAGTCAACATCTATCTGACTGACAGTTCAGAACTTTTTAAAATAAATTAAGTGTTGGAACAATTATTTTATTGCATAACCAATTATTTTATTGCATATGCTGAATAAAGGGGAAATCAATTCTAGGGGAAAACATTTCTGTTTCAAGCAAAAGAATTTTTTAACCAGAAACTGATTTCTATATAATATGCACCAGTCTTGATTTGAGAAGTGATTTCCATGACTGCTCCTGAGATGGAGCAACCAATACATTCTCTATCAATATAATCAAGAATTCTTGCAGATGTAGTTCTGCTTTTTCAGCCCCACAGTATATACAGAAAAAAAAATCTTTCTAAGACAATTAACATATAGATAAATTAAAAAGATAAGTAGAGTATATTCCTTCTCCAGGTTTTCTCAACTTCTAAGCTAAACGGTTGGCAATCATTAAATTAATGTAATTCTTAGAATATTAGCTTACATCTATAAATTTTCTAATTGTGTTCTAATTTGGTACAGATTTTAAAACTTGTTTAAATTAGTATTGTTAGAGTACCTACACTCACACGGCAAACACTCTATTGAAAATATTCCCCTCAGATCAGAGGTGGGTCGCTACTGGTTTGTACCGGTTCAGGCGAACTGGTAGTGGAAATTGAGACTTGGTCACCGAACTGGTAGGGATGGCAGGCTCGCCGTGCCCCCAAACCAGTTCCCCAGTTGCTGCGGCATGTGTTTTTTTTTTGACATTTTAAATGTTCTGCACATGCACAGACCTATTTACAGGCAATAAGCACATGTGCAGAACAAATTGCATGCACCGAACCAGCAGTAATGTTGGCAGAAGCCCACCCCTGCCTCATATACAGTTATGGCAAATTATGTACTTATTTTCTGCCTCAGTTTTAAAAAACAGTGCCTTCAATCAAAACTATTCTGTCATCTGTAAGTGCTATCATTGAGCAACAGGATTTGTGGTTCAGCTATCTTTTCCTAAATTCTTTTTCCAGATCATGAAGCTATCACAAAATGACAATCTGTGTTACCTTTCTGGATGTGAAAGAGATTTTAATTTCATTTCGAGAACTCTAAGCTTGTACTTGGGGCCCACTGTACTCCTTGTAGAAAATGTCAAAGCAATTGCTGAAATGTTTCCAAAATCCAGATAAAATCCAGCAAGTATCTTTGCTTGCCTATATTGTTGAAATACAGCGGCATCACTAAAGAAGAAGAAAAAAGAATTATTCAGTGTATGCCCCTTTATAAAATAAGACTCAATGTGCCATGCAATGGGTTTTCAAACATCTTTAAAAAACAAACCAGAACAGAATATAGAAACGACTATAAACCTTGGTCCAGGCAGAAGCAGCAAGAAATATATTTTGACAACTGGATTCTCAAATATATCCAGCACAGATTGTAACAGCACTGTGCACTGATCTACGAAAGGTCTTATTATACCTTAAACCTGTTCAGCTGAACAAGCAAAATTAGCCATGTATTTGTTCACGAGAGATCAGAAGCAGTGGTGGGATTCAAAAAAAATTTTTACTACTCGTTCTGTGGACATAGCTTAGTGGGCGTGGCAAAGGAATGATACTGTAACATCTCTATTCCTTCCTGATCAGCTGGAACTCGGGAGGCAGAGAATAGATGGGGGTGGGGCCAGTCAGAGGTGGTATTTACCGGTTCACTGAACTACTCAAAATTTCCGCTACCAGTTCTTCAGAACTGGTCAGAACCTGCTGAATACCACCTCTGATCTGAAGACAAAAAAAGACATGCATCACCATCTTTGCTGCAGCAGGATTGTGCCTATCACGAACTTCTCCTTTTGAATTACCTAGTAAATATGCTGTAAGGTAGGCACACAGCTATGGCTATCAGCACTGGCTTTTGGTATCAGTGCACCTGAGACTCACTGTTGAAAAATAGCCATGAAGTGAAGGAAGTCGTTTGCAATGGCCACTTCAAGCCTCCTCCGCCACCTACTTTCTTATTCTTCCTTTGGCATTGCGACATTTATATTTCCATTTAGCACTGAAATAAGTGGTTTTTGTACTTAATTCAGCCTTTGGATGCACCCTCTTTTATAAGGAATTTTACAATTACTATAAATACCTTGCATTTACACAATAGCAATTCTGAATTTGCATGTACTGATATAAACACGTAAATTGAATGCAAACTCTCTCTTTTTCTCCCTCCTGTCGTCTTCCTTCTCTCCCCTTTTCCTCCTCTCTCTCCTGATATATATTAGGCAGGTGGCAAAAAATAAACAGCATAATTAGAAAACAGAAAGAAAATCTGACTGAAATAGTATTTGCTCAACTTTGTATTCTGCATCTTGCATTCCAAGATCAGGGGGCTCTACTCGCAGTCACTCATGCCTCATGGTTGGACTATTGAAATGTCCTCTACATGAGGCTGTCCATGAAGAAAATCTGGAAGTGTCAGCTGCTTCAGAATGCAGAATGCAACAGAGCAGGCAGTTATGTGTTTCTGTACAAACACATGTTTATACCTTTGTTAACGCATCTATTTCTAAATTCAATTCAAGGTGCACATTTTTATGTTTAAAGCTCTCCATGGATTATTTGAAGGACTGCCTTTGTCAGATTATATCTATCTATCCCAACTTTGTTGTATAATTTTGTATCCCACCCAGAGTTACTTTATTGTGAGGTTAGCAGCTATATAAATAAGACTAATAAATAACATACATACAATTTCAATACAGACAGTCCTTGCTTACTGACTGCATCATCTAGTGATCATTTGAAGTTAACAACTGTGCTCCCAAAATAATTTTGTAATTAATAACTACATTTCAAAGGGTGAGGAATTCCAAAGGTTGGGAGAGTGGGCACAAATAAAATATAGTCACAGTCATGTAATTTCCCATTTTGCATCTGCTTCACTTAATGATAGAGCTGCTGGTTCCAACTATGGTTGCTAACCATGGACTACCTCTATTATGTTTTTTTCTTTGCATATTAACTTCCAAGCTTCTATTCTAAGTCTAAAGTCATTTATCAATTATTCCTTTTATTAATCTTTGTTCAAACTAGTTCTAATTATAGCTGATAATATTTTGCATAAAGAATACCAAAATGAATAAATATATCTCACCTATTAATTGTGGATTCTACTGTATTTCCTGAATTATCTGTTATTTTGATATTTATGAAACCTCTTCTAGTGCTTTTATTCCATGTAATAATATCCAAAGAATAATGATACACTGTGGGAGATAGAAAAAATGTAATTTTATTTTGATTTACTTTTCTCTTTTTCAGAAAGGAAAAGAAGAATCCTGGACTTGAGTTTATAGAGCAAAGTCGGAAAGTTATATATCAAGAGACTACTGAAAATGTTCTCAGGCTAGAATGTCAGAATAATGTATACATTTCAGAGCTAGATGCATCATAGTAGGTAACACTAAGCCATTTTATTGAAAAATGCACCTCTTTTAGAAACAACCTTTTTTATTATATTGCGATTGATCAAAATACCCCATTAATGGCAAGATGGAGCAAGGTGAAATAGCAGGTAAAATGATTATGCTCTAATTAATCATGATATAAATCTAATATATGATATTCTTATAAATTTCGCAAATGATCTGGATGACTTTTGCAAGTGCTATATATTCTGGATTTTTTCTTGTTTTTGTACTATATTCTATAGTAGCTGTACTTACTAGGAAAATATTTTTTAAATTACTCATTCTGTATTACATTTATGATAGTAAATGTCATATTTCCTAAGACTGAGATATTCAGTCCAGAGGTGGGTTTCAGGTGGTCCGGTATTGTATGCACAGACCAGTGCCAGAAATCCAGCATGCGTTTGTTACCTGGGCCTCTGGAGGTCCTGTATTAGAATGGTCCTTCCTCTGGCCTGCCCCCCCGCTCACTCCCCCCCCGCCTGCCCAGTCACCACTCTCTCTCTCAAAGTTTTAGAAAAATTCTCATCGAAATGGAAAGTTTAAAAGAAGTTGGTTAATTTCCATTTATAAAGGTCATGTGGTGGCAGTGCGTGGGCTGCTGACCAACCCAGTGCCTGGCCAGGGTGGTGTGGCAGGGCTAGCCTGGAGCATCCTCCAGCTGGGAAGGGGCACCAGGAGAAAGCGGGGCCACCAAAAGCCCAACTGCAGCCGGCAACGGGGCATGAAGGAGTGGCTGCCCAGTAGAACTGGGAGCATCCCCATTCCCCAGGTTGGTGGGCTGGCGGGGAAGTTGCGCAGGCCTGGAGGCAACGGGGAAGTTGGGGTTGAGGCTGCCCTGGGCACCTGCAACCTGCTGCCCACACCTCTCGGAGGAAGGAGATATCTCTGTCTCCTTTCTTGAGAGCTGGCTTCAGGTGGCTCCTTCAGCGGCTTCTTCACTTGTTGGGGGAAGGCAGAGAAAGAAAGGAGGCATGCAATAGCCGAGGGCAAAGGCGATCGATCCCCTTTGCCCTTGGTGGTGGGGTGCTTTATTGTGCGCTTCCTTTCTTTCTCTACCTGCCCCAATGAGCAAAGGAGCCACTGGCCACTAAACCACCCATTCACCCACATTCAAACCAGCCGGCCTCCTCTCTCCGGCATGGTCTCTCTGGAGGGGGAAGGAAGGTCCCTCCCAAGCCCAACTTCTTTCCTTACCTTTTGCAGCATCAATCCATAGGGGGAGGGCACAGACCATTCAGCAGAGGGGTGGGAGGGAGGCTTTTTTGCCAGCCTCCCGGCTGACAAAACAAAAATTTTCACAGCAGTGGCTGAGGCACAATCCTGGGCAGTCAGTTTGGACTTTCCCTTCCCCAAGCATGTCCTGGATTCACCAAAAGTGGCACCAGTAACAACGAGACATGCTTGGGGAGGGAGAGCTGGAACTGACTGCCTGGGATTGTGTTTCAGCTGCTGCTGTCACTTCTGCTGTTACTGCAGCCACCAGAGACTCCTTCCTGGCCACTGATTTTTTTTGGGCCGAGAAGCGACACCTCTGAGAGGCTGTCCCAGGAGGACCACTGGCATCCTCCACGGGTGGGAGGTTGAAAGGACCACCACAGGTGAAGAGCAGCGAGGGGTTTTGGCAGTGCTAGAGAAAGACTTCAAAGTCAGTGGAAGTGGTGTGTGGCTGGTGTGCCGTTCCAACTTTCCTGGGTGCAAAATTCTTTTAGAAATGAAGTTTTAGTTTTGGGGGGTGGGTGGGAAGGGTTAGGGATGCAAGGGTCTTGTAACTTGATAGCTTTAGGTCCTGCACACTTCAAATGCCAGAGTTCCTGAGCCAACATTTTGGTTGCTAAGCAAGAACATTGTTAAGTGAGTTTCACCACATTTTACAAGTTGGCCATGCCCAACAGGTCACATGACCGCCAAGCCACTCCCACAAAACAGGCCACATCTACAGAATAGGTTCTAAAAAAAATTGAAATTCACCACTGATTCAGTCACTTCATTTCCACAACACTCTGGAAAGGTAGATCATTATATAAAATATATTGTATGCAACATAAAGAAAATAGTCTTCTACAACAGGCATTTAAACAATTGATCTGAACTCTATAGGACAATTATATGGATTCTTGCAATACATTAGATTTCATTGAATTCACCTAAATTTAGTGTTAAAATTCCTTTGGATATTCAAATTCAAATTATCACTTGCTACTAAATATCTCTTGTCCTTTGCCTTTAAAAACCACATAGTTTGTTTTGTTGGGTTCATAATTATCAGTAAAATTCTGTATGCAAAGCAAAAAGTATAGCATTATTTTTATCATATCCAAAATAGCCAATAGTAAATATAACATTTTCCTAGTCATATGTTATATCACCCATATATTGCTTCCTTCCTAGAACTGAGAGAGAGTGACTGGCCCAAAGTCAACCAGCTGACTTTGCAAGACTAGAACTCACAGTGTCCCGGTTTGTAGTCTGTGTAATTTTTTTGTGAAGTTAACCACTGCACAAAACTGGCTATATTGTTGATATTGCACAATAGAATAAATGGGAGTCTGATTTGCAGTATGAAATGTTTCTAATAATGTAATGCTATTGTATTTAACTTGAATACGGCACTCTAAGGAGTTACATAAAGCATTTCAAAGCAGATCTATCTTTTAGTCATGTCAATCAGCCAGAATTATTGATTTTCCAAATACTGAACTATTATCTCTGCTTCAAGTTCTGTTTAGCTTGCAAAGACCTTGAATGCGCCTATTTAATTATCAGTTGAAAACATCAGCACAGACTCATACAGAAACACACACAGCCCTATTTGTAAGAGACACTAGTACAGCTCTCTTATGGACCATTTATAATACATGATAGTAAATATTTACTAATTCTCCGTTTCATTATACTTCTTTTCTTGAAATTCATTTTGTTATTATCTATATAAATAAAAATGTAAAATAGTTTGTACGAATCCACTAATCTCAAAAACTACTGGACCGATTTACACCAAACTTTCACACAATGTTGACAAGGACTTCTGATAATAGAATACCAAATCATTTTGTGCCTAGCACACGTGTATCGTGTGCAAGGCACGCACAAGTAAAAAGCACTCACTGAAAATGGTTTAAGCTCCGTGTAACTCCTCCCATCCGGCTGATATGTCATGGACACGTAACGGCAGAAAACCGCCTTGAAGGAACGTTGCCAGGGGCAACGTGGAAAGCAACGCATGTGCCTCCCTGTCTGCCTGCAGCCGCTCTCTTCCACACACACACACACGCACACGCACATGCACACGCACGCAGGGCCACAGGATCAGAAGCGTCCGAGCCCCGTGTGGTAGTTGCCTGGCGGGCGTGTCGGGCGGGGCAGCCGGGCGTGTCTCCACCAGCTCTTTCTGGAGCCATTGGAGAGAGCTGGTGGGGGCATGGTCGGCTGTCCTGCCCGGTGCGCCTGCCGGGCGGTGGGGGCTGCGTGTCGCGGGGCTCGGGGGGGCAGCGGCGGCACAGGGCTGGTGGGGGTGGGCATGTGGTGCCCAGACGGCCACGCTCACTGCGGGAGGAGGCAGTCCTAGCCTCCCCAGCCCGACATGCCGGCCTTTTCGCTGCTTGCGGAGGGGGGGGAGACTGATACACAGAGAGACAGAGACAGAGAGGGAGGGAGAGACAAACAGAGAGATAATGAATGAGAGAGATCGACAGGCACACACAGTGACAGAGAGAAAGGGAGGGGAGAGAGACAGACACACAGAGAGAATGAGTGAGGGAAAGATAGACAGGCAATCATACGCAAACAGAGTGACAGAGATGGGGGAGGAAGGAGAGAGACAGAGACAGAGACAGAGAAAGACAGAGAAGGAGGGAGGAACAGAGGGACAAAGAGACTAATGACTTTGCCCACCACTGTGTTAGGCACAAGGGAGGGAGGAAGGGAGGGGGGGGGGCTGGAGGGGGTTGACTGAGGGGAGGTGGTCTGGGGAGGGGAGGGCTATTTATTTAGGTAGAGGAATATAGAGAGAGGAAGAAATACAGTAGGTAGTTAGGTAAGTAGAGGGATAAACGAGAGGGATGAATACAGCAGGTAGGTGGATAGGTACAAGTATATAGAGATAAATACAATAGGTAGGTAGGTAGAGGGAGAGAGGGAAGAATACAGTAGGTAGGTAGGTAGGTAGGTAGGTAGGTAGGTAGGTAGGTAGGTAGAGGGATAGAGGGGAGAAATACAGTAGGTAGGTAGGTAGAGGGATAGATAGTGGGAGAAATACAGTAGGTAGGTAGGTAAGTACAGGGATAGATAGAGAGGGAGAAATACAGTAGGTAGGTAGGTAGGTAGTTAGGTAGAGGCATAGATAGAGGGAGAAATACAGTAGGTAGGTAGATAAATAGAGGGATAGATAGAGAGTAAGAAATACAGTAGGTAGATAGGTAGGCAGGTACAGGGATAGATAGGGAGAAATACAATAGGTAGGTAGGTAGGTAGAGGGATAGATAGGGAGAAATACAGTAGGTAGGTAGGTTGGGGGTTATACGGTGGTTGTGTGTATGTGTGCAGGTGTAGATATACACACAGATTGGTTGGCCATTTAACCAGACTGGGCCACAGCAACGCGTGGCCGGGTATAGCTAGTCTAATATAAATCCATCACTTTCTCATTTTTATCAGCTCATTTGTCATCCTTTACTAGGTTACGCAGATAATTTCCTGTTTTTAACATTTTTCTCCAAGCACATAGATCTTTTCAGCATTATGCTATTTTATAAATAAAAGTGTAATAAGTGTAAGTTTAATAAGGGATATGTCAAGTTATCTAGACAGTAAACTACACTGGGTTTTTTCATCCTATTTTTTTCCATAGCAGGAAAAGAAAGTTGAAGTAGATGCATGGAAAATAGTTAATGACTTACTGCAAAATGGATCTTTGTCTGAAGTATCAAAGTAAGTTGTTATCATGGGAGGATTGTTTTCAAGTAAATGGTCCTTCCATTTATCAGCATAGTATCCTGAAATTGAAATATATTCAATGCAAAATAAACAAACAGATGCAAAAAATGCTAAAGATATATTATTTTATGATGCACCGTGAAATAAACTTTCCCAGAATATAATAAAAATACTTAAGTGCTGCAGTTCTATACCAGAAAACCAAAGTTCTGTTAGTTATGAGAAGTTATCAGCTAGATTTTAAGTGAATCTCTTGATTAACTCTTTTGCAAATTTACCGTAGTAATAATGTTATATTAAGCAATAGCTTCAGACAGCACACTGACATAGCAGCAGAAGCACTGGTACTGCAGGCAGGCAGGCAATTGATTTTGGATTGGTAAAGCAATTAGACCATAAATCAATGTGCCACCTTCTACTCTTTTCATAAGTTAGAAGTTGTTGGGAGGACAAGTGATGGATTAGTACTGCAGGGCTGAAAGAGAAGCTAAACCTTTTCCACTTTAGAAATGTTACGAGTAAACAAAGTAAATAAATGTATTGGATTGTGTGCTCTGTTTGATCCTAACAAACCTGCTCACAGTCCCACTTATCTTGTTTTAGAAAGATCCCACACAATACTATGAATTAGTCAAAAGCTAATAAAAATGAAGTTTGAATAAGGAAAAGAAAGTAGTATAGCAATCCTTTTGAAAGTGTGCATGCTTTTTTAATGATTCATTCAGCAAGCAAACTGACTGATCAGGTTTATATTACAACATCATGGATGGCAATAATGAAATGACAAGTAGATCAAGCATACTGTCAGTGCACATAGGTAATTTGCATGTTTTATTATTTGTCTCATTTGAACTGCTAAACCAATGTACAGAAATAACAGCATTCAAACAAGCCATGGTCAGAAGCCAGTTTAGAGTATTATTATTCCTAATCTATTTTTCTAATTTTCTTTTCAGAAAAGCAGAAATCATCTGTGTTAGTAAACTATTCATTCAGCTGTGATATATAATAGTAGGATTTCTGGTTTAATATGAAGTAAAATATGACCAAAGTGCAACAAAGTCCCAATGGGTTTCTACAACCAACAGAGAGCCAATCAAACAATCTTTGATCAGGATGACAAAATATTTAATAATGTAAGTTTCATCAGCTTTTATCAGATATATTTCATCAAAATATATCTAGAATATGTACATTGTATAAATCCATTTAACGGATCCTAGCTACTATTCACATGATGCAGAATGTCTTCAGGAGGGGAATCTGCCTACTATAGACACCTTTAAGAAATGATTAGATGAGTTCATGGAGAACAAGGATATCCATGGCTATCATTATAGATGCCTAAGGACACTCTCCGGGTTGGAGAGATAGGCAGGATATCTCTCAATGCCATTTGCAGGGAATCATAAGCAGGTGAAGACATCTGCTTGGGAATACCTTGAAGCAAATGGTGAGCAACTGTGTGAGACAGAATGCTGGACCAGATGGGCTGTGGCCTGTTCCAGCAAGGCTATTCTTATGTTCTTATGTTCTTATGTTCTTATAGCTGAAGACAATCCTGCACGCAGCTTGGTCATGTACCGGTTGGACTTCAAGTACTCAAATATACACCCCTCAAGTAAAATGTGACCAACAAACAAAACCGGTGTGTTTATTTGTATATTTAAGAATTAATACTTAATTCTTTTAAAGCATAATGATAGTGATTTTTTAAAAAAAATATTTATTTGCCTGATGATTTAAAAATAGTGCACCTGTTTCATTTTTATTTCTTTTAGGATATATTTTAGGCATCTATATGGTTTTTTTAAATTTATCTGCAACAGGAAACTTTAGGGATATCCAGTTCTCTTAAGCTATCTTTCACTCTTATGGTGGTGTAATATGGAGTTTTCCATTTTTGGAAATAAATTTTAAGATTCCATTAAATCTCCCAGCTTAAAAAATGCAATTTCTGACTCTTTCTTTGGAGTGTTATAGTTAATAAAATTAACCATAAAGAATTTGGTTTCCACAATAGCCAAATTGATATTCATCCTTTGATTCTGATGCAGTATCAGCAACATATGGGTAAAACCTTATTGTACATTGCTTGAAATGGAGAAAATACAGAGCATATACATTTTCTTCCACAAAGAAAATAATTCTTGACTTTTTCCTCATTATGTTACCTGTAGGAACAACAGAATATGATGGAATCTATAAGGCACCAAAATAACTCAATACTTTAACTGTGAAGCAGTATATAAGTCTAAGTGCTACAGCTATTGCGAGATATTACAACATTTTTTTGCCTAAAATCTTATATAATTTGGCAAGATAATATCAAGTTTCACAACAGTTAGATAATTTGATGTTTTGGAATCTCCATTCTCAGCATTATTGTTATTCTCTTATCACATGCACCAGGGATCACCTACAATATATTCAAATACTAACCTAAAAATAAATGTGTAGAACCTGAAAATAATAATTGTAGTTAATGGAAAAACTTTTCTTGGTAATTGTTCCTAAATGGCTGTTTTTAAAATGAAGTTAACAGCTAAGAAATAGTTGGGAATGTTTTATAAATGATTTAGAAAGTTGAGTTTGAAAATTAAGATATCTGCTTATCATGTACTCTAATCTTAGAAGGGTTACTCCTGTTTGAGATACAGACAACCTAAGGATTCATTGGGAGATATTTTATTTCTTTATTTGTATCCTGCCTTTATTATTTTTACAAATAATTCCGGGTAGCAAACATCAAACACACTTTCTTCCTTGTATTTTCCCCACTAGAACAACCGTGAGATGATTTGAGCTGAAAGAGAATAACTAGACCAGCTGGCTTTCATGGCTAAGGTGGCACTTGAATTCATGATCTCCTGCTTTCTAGCTTGGTGCTTTGCTGGCTGGAGAATTCTGGGAGCTGAAGTCCTTCAGACTTAAAATTGCAAAGGTTGGGGACCCCTGCTTTAACCATTACACCAAACTGGCTCTTCTACAAATTGGAGATAAGAGTTAAATGAAGATCTCTTGTGCAGTGCAGTGACTTTGCTACTATATTCATCTTTCATATAATATTTATATAATATGTGTTCTATAGTTTAAAACAGACAAAAACATACATGACTCCAGTTTTCTTTCTGACAAATAAACTGGATATCTTTACTCCTAGAATATTTCAGTGTATCAGATTTTAAAAGCATTACATAACAAAATGATCTGTATATTGTAGAATGCCATCTAAGAAAGTCTCCATAAAATATTATCTGAAATACATTACTCTTACCTACTATTGGGCATGGGAGCGATGTAAAATTACAGCTCACACATTTTCCATTCCTGTAATCCTTATATGATTCACAAGGATATGCAGTTATATCACACTTATGTTGTAAAGATGACATATACAAAAAAACAGATCTCTGGTGATCACATTTGAAATAAGCTGATCCTAGAAGAATCAAAAAGTAAACTCAAGTTTATGTAATCATGTTCTGTTTTTCACAAAATGGAATAGCAGCAGCTATTTCAAATAAGCAGTAGTTGCTAGTTAATATTTGAATGGGAGACTCCCCAGAAATTCCTCACTGTAGCTTAAACTGGAATTACATTAAATTAAATTATATTCTGGAAAAACCATTTCTATACAGCTACCAAAAAATCCAGCACAGATCTCCCCTTATAACATAAGAATAGAGAGTGACTCTTTGCTTTTTACTTCAAAACAGGAAAGCTATCTTCTGCAGTTCAGTCCCCTATTTCTGCTTTTCTCTTCCTGAGTTGCTCATTTTGGTCTCCCAGAATTTTCCAAGGAAGGCCCCACTAAGAATGTTCTAAGAATACCTAGAGATTTTGTGCAGTTGATTTTTTCACCATGTGTTCTAACTACAATAGGACTTTCTGTCCTTCCTAGGCAAAAAAGGAAACTTACTTATATTTTAAAATTTAAATCCTAGTGTAAGCCTGAATAATCTAGATTTAGACTTGTTAATATATAGCACTCAAGAGCAGGATTCAATGAACAGTTTAAAATCATACTAAAATTACTGAATGGGTAAATCTGATTTTATACAAAATTGTAATAATTTTTTAAAAATACACTAACAGAATTGCCTACATGAATGAATGAAAGAATGACTTCACTACAATTAAACCCCTCAACAAATTCCTATGATAATTAATTTATCTATATTTACCACTAAGTATTGTCTTTGGACATCCGGGCTGATCTATTCCTCCATTTGGATAGAAATCAATGTTTCCCAAAGACTCCTTGAGACCAAAGCCTAACAATGAAATACATAGTGAAGAAACAATAAATAAATCATCTTAATCACAATTCTCCTGCCCACAAAAAATTAGAGCTTACTCTCCCGCATATTTGTAAAAGCATTAAAAATAATAAAAGTAAAAATAATAGCATTAAAATATCAAAGAGCTAAGGATGTGTATTACCAAACCCTGCAATTTATAATTTATTATCGCTATCCAGGAATTCTAAACGTTTCATTGAAATTAGTCATAAAATAAGATACTGATCTCTTTAAGGAGCTTGGTTAGGAGATGAAATAGAATCTATAAGCATCAAGGTGATGGCCTAATATTTGCTGAAATATTTGCTCGAATTATGAATTTGCTTTCAAAATTGTAATTTTATATTTTAGCTGTAATCTTACATAAAAGGGAATTTCCTTTCAAATGCCAATGCTAAATTGATTTTTATCCTTTGTTAATATTTTAAAAATAACTTGAATATCTTACTGTAGTCAACACCATCATGACTTTAAACAGTTAATAATTTTGAACTGAAAAGCAGGATTTTTAAACAAATATTAAAATGAGGTTAATCATCTGTTCATAATTAGGATTATTACTAAACTCACTGGTATTAGCTGGGTTAAAGTTTCTGAAGAACTTAAGCAATTTATACCTGCTGTAAGAAATGTATTTTGAATTGATATTTAAAAAAAATAGCTGCTCTAATATGGTACTGTAGTTTAGAAAATAACTTTTTCTGTATCAGGAAAGTCTGCAATTCCAAGACAAATGAAAAAGTTATGGCTATGTTTTTGCCCAATCTTTAAGCACAAGTCTTTCAGCATATCCTAAGTACCTTTTTGGATTCCAGTAATAATAATTGCATACATCCTGGCCAAAAGTATATATTTTGAGGTGGTATTTATTCTCTCATAGATATGTAAAGATTCTGTTGGAATCATACCAGGAAGTGAAGTGGGGTGAGAGGGAATCATTCAAACATACAATGCTCAAAATCCAAATGTGCAATAATTACCATCAGTATCAGAATGAATGACATCTACAAACTGGGCATCAGTATGATCCAGCCTCTCATTAGCCAGCTTTCTAGCAAACAATGGACCTGCTGGGTCAAGACCTAAAGAGTAGACTCAAAGCAGAGCTCATAAGAAAAATATGCAAGTATTTTAAAAATGTAATTACTATAAGTAACACAAAACTAACAACAAAGCAGACCCATTATTTAGAAGACAAATAAACTTCTCATTAGTGCTCCCCTTCCTAACAGTCTAAATCTTAAATGTAATGCCAGCAATCTAATTAAATGGAGATATTACTAAGGAGACACTAATGAAAAAGAGAAGCTGCAATTTTACATGGAAAGTTTCTACAATATGCAAACTGATAGAAATATCATGTTAGAAACATGACATAACATCATTTCATGAAGAGATTAAAGGTTTATTCAGTGATCAAGAACCAAGTTACACCCAATGGTTTCACATTATACTACTTTCACTTTAGATTCAGCCTAATTTGAAGAATATTTTCATTTAAACCAATGCACTGATATCTCTATCAAACTATAGTAATGTTTTAGATTTGGATGGTTTTCTGAGCCATTAGTCAAGTTTACTTTGTGAACTTGTGACACATATCACCATTGTGAAAAGCCCTAAAACTGGCAAGCAGGCATAGCAATGTCTAGAGAAGATCATACATCTCTCAAACATTCCTGTGCTTTTCTTGTTTATAGAAATGTGTGGTGACACTGCTGAGTTGCACAATCTTTACTTTTCTTTTTCATTTGTAAAAAAGTGTGACAATAGATTCCAACTGCAATACTTTATATGAAAGAATTGTGTTGTAAAACATGTTCCAAACTTGCTAAAACTAGCCAGCTTCTAAAATTCAACCTGGAAGGACTGTTTGAAGTTCATTCACTTTGTAAGCCTCACCTGTAATTCTTCCAATTTTGCCATTATATGTCTTCCCAACAAATCCAGCTATATGAGCCCCAAGGCTTACACCAATCATATAAATAGAATCAACAGCAACACCATTCTCCTGTGGGGGGGAAAGTTATGGAAAAAGGGTTATAGAAATGTAAATCTTAGAATATTTGATATAATTAGGAAAGTCAAACAGAATTTACTCTAGTTCCTGACAATGACATCATGTCAATATGTTATACCGTATATCCAAAGATTTTCAAGAATAATTAAATAACTTCAGAATAAAAATATGAAACTGCAGCAATAAGGCATATTTCATCTCAAAAATGTGCTCTCTTAGTTTATAAATAAAACTATAACACATCAGGATGATTTTCCCCTCATTTTCCCCTTATACACTACAACAGATTGAGATAAATATTGTGATAGTGCACATAGATTACATCCTATCCAGAAGCACTCCAAAGTCATCATCAACTCATGGAGAACAACAGAGATATTTGTAAGTTGGCATAAGGAAGTTGCACATTTTACTGTATATAGTTGAACACAAACGAATTGTTTCATGGAAAAAGAAAATGAAATGCTACTGTTGTAATATAATCCTGATTAGTGATTGTGTATGTACAATAAATTAATTTGTATCATAAAGTGGCTAAAAAGCTTTTAGAAAAGTAGAGCTTGATTTCTAACACATGAATACATAATGAAACAGTATAGACAAAGAAATTTGTATCTATGTATTTCAGTAAAGTAATTCTGATACAACAATGTGGAGTTAGCCTGGAATTGGCAACAAGGCTGCCATCTGCAATTAAATTATTCCTAGGAAAAACTACGATATGGTGTTAAGTGCTATATATATATAGACATATAATTTATGAATCTTGTTACATTTTAATATTTTTCATGGTTGGAGTTTTCCAGTTTCCCAGCAATAAAAGGGGCTAAAGCTTTTAACACCCAGCACCACTTAACTATACTCTGTCTATTCACATTATTTCCCTATCATAGTAAAATTCTATGACAGTCATTTCAGAACTTCACAAACATAATGCAGCCACAATCAATGTTTGCAGTTTAGAGACTAATTTTTATTTTATTTACAAAAAAGTGAAAATAATGAACGTCCATGTGTTACTCTTGCAATGATCACACATGTACAGTGTGGGCAACCATTTAGAAATGGCATGTAACAGATTGATTGATTTATAGTCCACTTTTAATATTTTTACAAATAACCCAAGTTGATGCATATATCCAACACACCTTCCTCCTCCTGTTGTCTCCACAACAATGCCCTTGTGGCCCAAGGTCACCCAGCTGGCTTTCATGGCTAACATGGAACTGGAACTCACAATTTTCTGTGTTCTAGTTTAGTACCTTAACCACTAGACCAAATATACTTTATTCTATAGTTGTATAAGCATTGCTCATAACAGTCTGAATACATGCTCATGCATTTTCCAAGAATACAAAAGCATTATATATAAAGTAGATAATGATCCCCTATTACAGCCCAGAACACTCTATTTTTACAAGAAAACAACAATTAATATACAGTACAATCAACCTGACAGAGTTAACTGGGCAAGTAGATGAATCTTTCTCTGATATCAGTATTATGTATAATTTTCTTACCAACATTTGATCAATAAGATGTGTTAAACTGGGTACTACTTTCTTCGCACTAGAAACAGCACCAAAATAATTCAACGTTGTTGCACCCCGATTCCAATCTACTATAATGATGTTGAAGTCTTGTTTTTCAAGCAGAAGATTTTTCATTGTATCAATCCATATTGGAGGAGAACCTGTAAATCTATACCCATGGATGATAACAACAATATTCTTGGTTACATTAAAATGTGTAGAAGTTGTTATATTATGTTCATCAAGAAGCTCAGCACAGTCTTTATTTCTTCGTGTGTACAAAAGTAGTTTCACCTTCAGATCTGTGCCAATCACAGCATTGCCAAAATTAAGATCTGTGAATTTATGACATTCTTGACCTAAATTTGTAAAATATAAATAAAATAAACATTTGATCAGTATGATTTTTAAATATCACATTGCATTTCATTTTTCTGCAAGTCATCTATGGAATCTCACATAAGAATATTTTATTTAACTTCTCAAACACAATAAATTCAGACCAGAATTCCTGGTTTATAAAAGACCAAATCTAAGAAGTACAAATTTTATGCTGAAGAGAGAAAAATCTGACATAATTTGGCTGAGTTCATCCAATTATTCTTTGTTTATCCTTTTAAAAAATGATATAAATTTCAAAAGCTTATAAAATACTAAAAAATAACATCATTATTAACAAAAAAAATGCTACAAATTAGGGCTCTTAAAATTTTGTTTAATATGCTTTAAGGAGTAGATCCAGGATTTTGAAAACACTGTAATTTATTTTGCCCTTTCTGGGTGAAAGTAATTTTGATTTGTTGATTCCAGAACATGATTTGAAAGAATTGAGTTCAGCCCCTTCATTATCTAGCATGGGAAATGCATACAAGATTTAGAATAAATAAGATCTGAATAAACAGGTATAACTAACTCTTAAAAAAATAAAATGTTCAACAGAAATGCTCAAATCTTTGGCATGAGTACTGAATAAACTGCCAGAAGCATCTGATATTAATCACTTACCAAGTAATCTTATCTCCTATAGCATTTAACTAAATGTTTATTTGTATGTTTTGGGTTTTTTATTTTTCTACAGAAGGAAACCTTGTGAAATTGCTACTGATGACATGCAGAGTCTTGTATCTTCACCATTAATAGTAAAGATTGTTTTGGAATGTTCTATCTTTGGTAGTACAATAATAGCTCTTGTAGTGGGACTGAAGACTAACACATATGAAGAACGGTTGCAGGAACTGGGTATGTCTAGTTTAATAAAAAAGAAGGATTAGGGGAGACATGATAGCAGTGTTCCGATATCTCAGGGGTTGCCACCTGAGGTCAAGAAGAGGGAGTCAAACTATTCTCCAAAGCACCTGAGGGCAGAACAAGAAGCAATGGGTGGAAACTAATCAAGGAGAGAAGCAACTTAGAACTGAGGAGAAATTTCCTGACAGTTAGGACAATTAATCAGTGGAACAGCTTGTATCCAGAAGTTGTGAATGCCCCAACACTGCAAGTCTTCAAGAAGATGTTGGATAGCCATTTGTCTGAAATGGTATAGGGCTTCCTGCCTAGGCAGGGAGTTGGACTAGATGACCTCCAAGGTCCCTTCCAACTCTGGTATTGTATTGTATTGTATTGTATTGTATTGTATTGTATTGTATTGTATTGTATTGTATTGTATTGTATTGTATTGTATTGTATTGTATTGTATTGTATTGTATGCAGTCTACCTAACTTTCTACACTTATCCCAAGAGAAAAAACAACAACAAAGCTCCTTCCATAGGGCTTTTTCAAATCAGAAATCATGGACAGTTGCAGAATCACTCAAGGTGTGTAAGTACAACAGTTTCCCCCCAGTGTTACAACAATACAATAACTTCTAAAGCATGACTGAAAAAGTTCCAAGGCCACCAAGACCATCACAAGTGAAGCACCTCTTTGTTATCTAAACCATTTTTTTTCAGGTGACTATACAAATTTGAAAAATGATGTAGCTGCTTGAGCAGCTGGTTTAATTTCTCTTGTGCAAACCATGGTTGTTTTAATTGGTAGTGCAGTAGAAAGGTGATATGCTCTCTTGAGATCTGAAGCACATCAGAATCTTAGGCAGAACTTTACTAAAACTGGTCATATTTTACAAAATATTTCAAAAGCTTCCCCCCTCCTTCTATGGCTATAATTAGGTTTACATTTACTGTCTGTTATTGAGGGCATACAAATATGCATGGAATAAAACATGGGAACAGATTAAAAATCAGTTTCCAGATTTTTTTTCTTATTTTGATCAAAAGCAACAACAAAAATATACAGTTTGGATATAAATCAAGCCTTGTCAGAGCAGATATGTTTCACCAGCTACAACTTTGCCAATTGTTTGTCATTCCTTAGCAGTTTCCCATTTCTCAACTAATTTAAAAGTACTAAGCAAGGTTTTTATAAAATGTGGTAAGATGTATGCCTGGCATGTGTATAGCCTGCAGGTGTTAATTACTAGTATTACTCTTATTTAATGCTATACGGTTAAGAAAAAAGAGCTTTTGCTATTTACTGATACTCAGACCTCTCAGGATCAAAAATTCATTGACAATCTGCCAACCCTTTAACAGGCAAACATCTTCCACCATTTTCAACAGTAGGTCCAGATCATCTAGTCAAGCATACTATAATACAGCTTTTCTTTTGCCCTCTTCTACTCCAGATGCCTGTGAAAACTTTGGTGAGTTTTGACCTATTATCACCAGTATTCTAATAAATCTTAGTTAGCATAGTTGCTCAGACGATTTTACCAACCAACTTTCTCTACATACTGCTACAACTTTTCTTCTTGTAATTGGGCAAAACAGTGCTTCATAGGGCAATAATTTTGAGCCAAGGTACCTCAAATTTTATAAAACATTTAATGATGTAAAAATTATCTTACGACAATAATACAGCATAATACAACATGTCATAAAACAGTTCTTGTGCTAATGTTCAACATGGGTTATTTTTATTCTTCCCAACACCTGCTCCAAAATTCACATAGCTTCAGGGATCCATCTATAGTTAACATCAAAGCATGATTGACTGCTGGTTTGTTACACTGCCATTTAGACAAATTAATTCTAACACAGTACTGCTGTGGAAACCTAACTTTTATATACTTAAGCTGTACTAGTGTTTATAGCAGGAGGGGTCAGGTGTTTAAAGCCAAAGGTCATTTTTACTTTTACTTCAACCTTTCTCCTTGCCATTTCTGTTCAGATAAGATAATACCTTGAGGCTAAACATGAATGCAAGACAACCTGACAGTTAAAGGCTGCTTTTGGATATAAATTAGTCTTCTATCTTAACCCATGCCATTATGTTAATATAAATCAACTTCAATACAAAATTTAACAATGCTTTTCAATTAATTCTGTGAATCAAGCCTGACTATACCCTGAATTGGGATTACAGGTTCATAAAAGGGGAGATTTTATTTTATTTGTATTTTATTATAATAATGCATACACGACCCTAAAAACAAGTGTCAATATATTCAGTGTAATCTTGTTTTAATTAAATTCCTAAGTATGAATCTTTTAAATCATGTAAACAAATGAACGCATGTTATGCCTTCTCTAATAGTGTCTTCAGACACATGTAACATAGTTTAATGAATAAGCCATAATTGATTAGACTCAAAAAAATAAACAGTATGGTTTACAAATCAAAAGGATAGTTAAGTTCACATAACTGTCCTTATCTTGGGTAGGATGTCATTCAAATTAATGAATAGTGACAGCAGTACTCATAAGTATATAACACACTGCTCAACATGTGAAGTCCAAACCAATAATATGGTTTAATACATTGTGAATCTAATGAATAACTTTTCAAACTTACAGTATGTCCTTTTAATTCAAGATATTAGAAAATGTAACACCCTCTCCATGCTTCTGATCTTAAACTGAAATAATGAAACCACATAGAATTAATCTAACAATAAATTTTTATATAGAAATTCAAATATCTTGAATTGTTCTACATTAAAAACCTTTTAACTCTATTCAGAAGTACTTTTAATTCAAGTTTCATAGTAGTATTTAAGATAATGACTCATTTCTTTTTAAAATTTGTGTTATTTTTATGATAAAATGTTCAGAAGTAACATTCCAATGGCTTTCTTACCTGCTCTCGCACAGTATGCCACAAAACAAATGAAAAAACACAACCTCAACATTGGGAGTATTCGGAAAGCAGCCTGTAATAGAAGGATGATACTGCTATTTCCTTGTAACATGTTGATTTTTGTTTAAATTAAACGTCACCACAGGCGTTGTACACTGAAGGAAGTACTTGGCAGATTAAAGTCCAGTCTTAAGAGGTTTTTCAACCTACAGTTCCTCCTCCCAATTTAAATAGGCGAGGCAGTTTCTTTCCCTGAGGAGTTGTATATCTTTTAAATCACGAAAAGTTCTTTCCTCAACGTTCTCAAAATCAGATATTATACAGCCTTTTTACAGTACTTGATCTGCTATGAACAGGCAATATTTTGTGGCATATAGAGAGTACAGGAAGAGATAATAATCTCCATTTACAAAAATAATTTATTTCATTTATTTGAATGTTTTTTAAACACCTAAACATTTTAATACTCAAAATATAAAAGATGACATAGATATTTGTAACATTAGCAATTTGGCAATATAGCTTTTTTCCCCCTTGAATAATACAGTGATTCTGAATTTTCAAAAAAGCTTGTGGTTTTCTCCTTTAATATTATTTAAGTCTGACAATGAGTAATATAAGCTTACTAAAGAATTTAGGTACTCCAATTAACATGAGATAAGTACTAAAACCAAGAATGATAGAACAGATTATGATGTTGCTTTCCCCTTACAATTCACTGTAATATATTAAGTCTTGATGCTTTTATTTTTTTTTATTGTTGTGATATGAGTATTATTATTATTTTATTTTGTTCTCTTTATGCGATTTTATTAAATGTATTTTTATATTGTCTCACTAATCTATTTGCATGATTCATGACCATATATTTGTCAGTTATGATGACTGGAAGACATTCTTTTGGGAAATCCCTAGAACTTGTCAAGAGAAAGTAGTAATGTACCTTCAAGAAAAGAATAGAGAAAAATCAAAAGGTATGTTTCTAAATTTAAATGTGTGGGTTTCAGAATAATTATACTAGCTACAGTATGCTTAAATAGCCTATCAACTGAAATAGAGAACAAGTCAAAAGAAAATTGCTCAATACACAGAGCAAAAAGGATTCAGAAGATGCATTAGCAAATTATACTGAATCATCAAAGAGGCAATACTATCCTGTCAGAAGAGAAGAATTTATCAGCAAAACCAGGCAGTGGAGTTTTACTTTTTCTGGACTATAAGGAATGGGAAAAGACAGATGTTGGTATCAATCTTCCTCTTGGGAGAAAACAGCGATATAGAGACTAACTTCAGAGGAAACAGTTTGATGGTTTCATTTATAGCATTTGCTACTAAATTTAATGCTTTTGTTGATATGAGAGGAGGGAGGAGTGGAGTTTTTCTCATTCCATAAAAGCTGCATGGCTAGACCTGGCTGAGATCAATGTGTCAAAAGTCATCCTTTCTGCTGTAAAACGCCAAGTCATCTGTTATGAGATCAGTCTGACGAGTGTCAAACATTTGGTAATTGGACATTTAAACAAGAAAACACTGTTATACAGTAGATGAATGTGTTTAATCACACAAACACATTCTACATATTTTTGAATATGTGCTATTGTATACCATTTGTCCAGACATTATGCTGATATGGCAAGAAACAGAGGTTTCCTTGCTAAAGAATTGTTATGTCAGTGTGGATCAGATGTTTTCTAGGCAGGAGTCCACAACCTGTGGGCTCAGGGATTTGCAGCTGGGCCACAGAGATGGCCAGTGAGCATGTGCACACATGCGTCTTTACTTGTGCGAGCAGCAGGCGAGCGTGTGCATGCGTGCTCCATTTGCATGAGCCACTCATGCAGAACCATCTCCTCTCCCTCTCTGCTGGTCTGCAAAGCTGGAAAAATCAGGGAACTCAGTTCTAAGGCTATCAAGACAACTGACAAGTATCTACTGATTTCACAAATATCTTTAGTAAAGGGCAAAATATTTACAGATGTCTGAGTTCATTTTTTTGCTTTTTTAAATAATAATAATAATAATAATAATAATAATCGAATGTATTAACCGCTCCCTCTCCCCACAGGGACCCGGGGCGGTGCACAGGGAAAAATAAAACAATAAGAACAATAAATACAAAAGTACATAACTTAAAACACAATTAAACAATTTATCCCGTGCTAAAATTATTGACTAAAATCCCATTTAAAAATACATTTGAAATCTATAGACAGAGAGACTATCCAAGGCCAGCCAGTCAAAAAAGATGGGTCTTCAGTTTCATACGGAAGGAGCGGAGGTCCGTGGTCGTTCTGATATCGGGGGGAAGGTCGTTCCAGAGGGCCGGGCCCGCCACAGAGAGAGCCCTTGTGTGATATGGCTCTGATTGTAGCTCTCCTTTGTAATATGTTTGTATGTGTGTGCGTGTGTGTGTGAGAGAGACTGTGTGTAATTATCTGGGGTGAAGACTTTTTTGTTTTTGTTTTTATTATTTTCAAATGAAGAGTACATACAGTCACTTACATGAGCGGTGGCGCGGCGGTCTGCGTCATATCCGCGACGGTCGCCTCCTCAGCAGCCTCTCCTCCTCCTCCTCTGCCACCGCCCCACCTCCGCCAACTTCCCCCCCCCAAGGCTGCTGACTCTCGCCGCCCCCACCCCACCAACTCCCCCCAAGGCCACTGCTGAGTCAGCAGCCTCTCCTCTGCTGCCCCCCCCCTCCGCCAACTCCCCCCAAGGCCGCTGCCGAGTCAGCAGCCTCTCCTCCTCCACCCCCCCTCCACCAACTCCTCCCCCCACAAGGCTGCTGCCAAGTCAGTGGCCTCTCTCTCCTCTCCCTCTAGGTAGGTAGGTAGGTAAGTAGGTAGAGGGATAGAGAGAGAGGGGGAGAAATATAATAGGTAGGTAGGTAGGTAGGTAGGTAGGTAGGTAGGTAGATACATAGAGAGATAGAGAGAGAGAGGGAAATACACTAGGTAGGTAGGTAGGTAGGTGGATAGAGAGGGAGAAATACGGTAGGTAGGTAGGTAGCGGGATAGAGAGAAGGAAAAATACAGTAGGTAGGTAGGTAGGTAGGTAGAGGGAGAGAGGGAAAATGCAGTAGGTAGATAGGTAGAGGGATAGAGAGGGGGGGAAATACAGTAGGTAGGTACAGTAAGAGAGGGAGGGGAGGGAGAGGGAGGGGAAACCAAGGCAGAGAAGGAAGGGGTCACTGAGAGGGTCTATGAGGGGAAACATTTTCATTTAACCAAACTTGGCCACAGCAACGTGTGGCGGGTACAGCTAGTTGTCTATATTTTCAATGACATGCAATTTGAATGCAGTATACTCAGATAACCTGTAGCAAAAGGCTATTCTATAATCCATTATTGTATTTTGTCATTTAAAGAAGGTATTACAGGTAGTCCTCCATTTATGACCACAATTGAGCACATTTATGTTGCTAAGTGCGAAATTTGTTTAAGTTTTGCTCCCTTTCACAACTTTTCTTAATACATTTGTTAAGTGAATCACACTGTTCTTAAATTAGTAACACTGTTGTTAAGTGTATCTGGTTTCCCCATTCACTTCACTTGTCAGAGGGTCGCAAAAGGAGATCACATGATTCTGGGACACTGTGACCATCATAAATGTGAGTCAATTGCCAAGTGTCTCAGTTCTGGTCACATGACCATGGAGATGCTGCAATGGTCATAAGTGTGAAAAATGGTCATAGATCACTTTTTTCAGTGCTGTTGTAACTTCAAATGGTCACTAAATGAACAATTGTAGGTAGAGGACTACCTGTAGTTGTTTGAATTTCTTTTTTTCCGATTCAATTGTGTCTGATTCCCAGAGACTACATGAACAAATCTTTGCAGTTGTATTTGTTTGTTTACTTGTTTACAAGGTTTTCAAAAGTCATTTGCTATTGTCTCCTTCCTAGGAATGAGATAAAGCAAATAGTCCAAGGGTAGCCCAAGCTTTGTGCTTAAGGTGAGACTAAAACTCATTATCTCTGGGTTTCTAACCTAATGCCTTAATGACTATACCAAACTGGCTTTCATTTGATATGTTTGAGTATATACATATGTAAAATAAAGTCCAATACATGTAGTCTTTGACTTACAACCACAATTGGGATTGGAATCTCTGTTAACTTGTTGCACATGAGATAAGTTGGATCAAATTTTATAATATTGTTATAGTAGTCACCACTGTTGTTAAGCAAACCATATGGTTAGGTAAATTTAGCTTCCCCAGTAGGCATTTATGTGGTCATGTGACTACAGGATGCTGCAACCAGTCATAAATGTGTCTAAGGCTATCTTAACTTTGAAATATAGGTAAATGAATGATCATGATTCAAGAACTACCTGTACTGTAACATAATGCTAGAATAAATAGAGCTGCCTATGCTTCAGAAAATGTTAAGGCCAGTCACTCCTTCTCCACCCAAACCATCTTGCAGAATTGTGTGGAAAATAGGAAGCAGAGTTTTGGTTATAGTTTCTGCCTTTAGCTATACATTAAAAGGCAGAATAAATATCTAGCAACAATGTAACATCATATTACACCAAGAAACAGTGATGAAACTGATCTAAAATACAAAGAGTAAATTTCTCTTAAACTATTGTCCAAGTATGTATAAAAAAATCTCAATTATAAATAACACAAGAGAATTCAATTTCAGTTATTTTATGGGGAAAACATGTGGGAACATTATGTAGCTGCCTTGAATTGTTCAAAATAAAGATCAAACGTGGACAGTAGATTCACTGCGTTATCAAGATTTGCCACATGATGGCAGCCCATGTTTGGGAATGGGCCATTCTCCATCTACCGCCCACCCACCCACAAATTCAGATATCTATGCCACTCTGAGTTAAGAGAGTTGCTAGGATACCAAAGAATAAAAAGTTCGCGCAGCAGGATGTCGGCCTTTATAGTAACTCGTGGGTGTGTGTGGGTGCCTTTTACATGTGAGAAAGATGCACACACACAAATTTGCTTCTTAACACCAGAAAAAATGATTTTAATCACTATTCTTCCGCCCCCCCCTCAGATAAGAAGCATCGCGCCGGCAAGTGCCACAAAGCGCTGCAGCAGCCTAGAAAGCTTTTTACCGCACAGTCGCGCGACCCCTTGTGCTTTACGGCTTCGCGTGCGCTCTCGCCGGGGTCCCTCCCCTTTCGCCGGCTTCCCATTGCTAAGCCAGAACTCTCGACTGCCGAGGCTGGTGTTCTTCACCCATCATGACAACCCAAAATAGGGCGGACGAGCCCGACCGCACCCTTTTTGTGGGCAATTTGGAGAGTCGCGTGAAGGAGGAGATTCTCTATGAGCTTTTCTTGCAGGTGCAAGAGCGGACGAGTCGGGTCCTGTGGGAGGTGGGCGTGTCAGGTGGGAGGTGGGCGTGGCTAGCGATGTAGCCGAGGCCGGGAAGCACGTGTTCGTGTTGCGAGTCCTGTACGCGGTGGTGTCAAGGAGGGATGGGCTTTCAGGGTCCGCCCATGCGACTGGATGTTGTTGGGGCGAAAAGATGCCGTCTCACGATCCCTCCCCCCACCCCCGTTTAATTTAATAACAAAATACTTTTTTTTAAAAAATGCACGACATAAACGATTCCACCAAACCGTCCGTCATTAAGTTAGCAAGCTTGAAGGTGTCACAGGGCTCTGTTTTTACTGCAGCTGAATGTTGTCAGAAGATACCGAGGCATGTCTTCTGCAGTATTTGTCGGGGTCGCCGCGCAAGTGAAATCTATATTTATTTTATGCTCCATTTCTGAAATACAGTACTGGAAAAAAACTTTTAAAACATTTTTTTCGTGGATATGCTTCAGGGTTTATTTTATCTACCCATTCTATGCTAAATATTTATGATGACTTATAATCAAGACAAGTTATGTAGGGTGGAGCATTAGATTAAGAAACAAACAGAAAATAATAGGTACTAGTAGATTTATAGGACTTTGATTTATTAAATAGCATAGTAGACAAGTGAAATATTTTGGAAGGAGCATGATTTTCTTTTGAGTGTAGAGAATGTTAGGCCTAACCTGCAGTATTTTTAAATAGAAAAAAGACAATTTGCAATAACATTTAATAAGGGGTAGAAATTAATGCACATGGCATAGAAGTTAATGTTACAGAATACGGAATGTCAGGTAAATCCTAGCAACAGAATTGTTTGGAAAATCAAGTAAAACTGAAAGGACCTGACCTTTTTTATTATTATCAGTTAATCTGATAAACTCTCCAGCCTTTACTCTTGCCTGTTTACCCATTATAAATTTATAAGCCTCATATTTACTCATAATTTATTCCCTGTAAATTATCCCATCCTTAACAATATATTCAGAATTAAATGAAGGAGAGGCTATTACTTTCTATAACTATTTGTTTTTAGCTTTTTGAATTTTATTTGAGTTCCTGTAATTGGCTTCTGTGTTAGTCTCTGTGCTGTTATCAGAAAGATATCTTAAGCACATAATGTCCTCTGTTGGCCTTTCTTATTTGGTTTGGCTACTTTCTTATAAATATAGAAATATTAAGAACTTCAGTAGTAAAGTGCAAATAAGAAATACTGAGCCGTGGAGTTATGAGTTCAATTCCTTTGTAAGTGATACATTGAAATTGAATTGGACATATTAATCAGACTTGAACATAATTTAAATTTTATTTCTGCAATTTAATTTGATAAAAAGTTTCTTAAATAGGTATACTATAAAAAGTGTTCATTTTTCCACATAGTTTTTTCTGACAACTTAAATATTTCATTCTTGACTTAGTTTGCCCAATACACTTTTTATATTTTATTTTTGAGTGAAGAGAAATAATTTAAAAATGGGTGATTTGTATTTTAAAGCCCTACCTGTGTGAGTAGCTTGCTTCAGCAGATTTTTTATTTATTTTTTTATAAACAGGAAGAATCTACATGTTTAAAAGAAAAAGCCTCAGAATGTTTGATTGTCTACTTCCTACCTTTGAAGAAGTTCATCATCTTCAGTAGGCAATGCAAAGTAGAAGAGTGGCAATGTGTTTTTTTTTTCTTTAAAATTTTCTCTCTCCTAAAAGTGAGGATTAAACAAGCTGGATTTTGCTTGGAAATGTTGATTGTGTGCAAAATATTATTTTTAAAAAACAAATAAATCTTAAATTTAAGAAATTATTAGACCTCAAATGTAGAATCTATAGATCTAAATAACATTGAGATTAATCTTACTGTAATAACTTCATAGTTTCAGAAAATAATAACCTGGCCCACAGGTTAAGGAAATAGACTGCTAATCCATTATATCCTGCCTGTATGGATCAAATCTAACCTTAGTCAACAAATCCTGAGAGCCAGTTAGTCCTAGTGCATAGGTGTCAAACTCATGGTGTCATGTTGCCATCATATGCCGTTTTGTGGCTCTTTCCCATTCATGGAGCTGGGGTGGGCGTGGCTTGTGCTTGACACATCCTGTCCACAGGCCACCAGTTTGACACCCGTGGTCTAATGGCTTAGGCAGCAAATCAGAAACCAGGATACTGAGTTCTAGCCCACTTTTATCATGAAAGTAGTCTGCGTGATTTGGGGCCAGTCACTCTCCCAGCCCACCTTACCTCACAAAGGACTTGTGGGGAAAATAAGAGGAATATTAGTTATGTATGCCACTTTCAGTTATTTATAAAAATAAATAAAATTGAAGCCAATACTTTTTTTGAATGTTTTAACAATTAGATCTTAAGACAATGGAATTAAAAATGAACTATAGGTTATTATTCTTTCCCAGAAACTCAAATGAGTACAAATGGGATTTTGATCTTTTACTGGAGTAAGTACTTTTTACTGGAAAGATTAAAGAGACTGAATTATCCTCACCTTTATTGATTTATCATATGCTATTTATTTTACATGGGGTATTAGATAAACTAGTGAAATTGATATTTGTTGATATGTATTTATATTAATTTCCCAGATGTTGTAGCACACTCAATTTTACTTTTTAATAAATACTCATTCTGGTGAATAATTTTGAATAATTTAAAATAATGTTAATTGGTAAATAATGGGTTTCTATTGTCTGGTCTAAATCTGAATTATCTCTTTAGCAGCAGCTAAGTTTTTTTGAAATAACATCGATTTTCAAAAGTACATAAATGAAAGATAAAGAAATTTAAATGAAGATAAAGAAATTGTGATAGGTCGGACACGACTTCACAATTAACAACAACAAAAACAAATCGTTGATAGTGCCTAAAGGCAATCATTTAACTTTGGCTGAAAATAATTGAATATTTATCTCTGTGATTAAATAACATACAATATTTGGATAGATAAGCCTCATTTAATTTGAAATATTCATAATTTAATTGTACCCCTTTATTTACAGTTGAACATTAGTTGAACATTCTTGCATTTTTTTCTTTTTTTTCTTTCTGCATATAGAATATGAATATATATATAGCTGTAACACTGAGCATAAGCATTGAGTATCAGCACCAGTTACTATAAAATAATATTTCGCTTTTTCTAGTCACAAGCTATTTTTACTTTCATTTTAATATTAGTGAGAATCAGATTTGGAATTAACTTCACAAAGTAGCTACTTTGTGTGCCTTTAGCTTTTGACAGTTCAGAAGCTACTATCTGAACAAGTTTTAGTTTATGTACTCCAACGTCCATAAGATTTACCTACTATTAAATTTAAGTTTCCAAGAAAAGTGAAAATTTAGTTCAACAACAACAAAGAAAGAATAATGTATTCTATAGGGTGTACAACTGATTCCAGTTAAATGCTCCTGTTTTCTTTTTCTTTCTTCATACATCATGCCAGTTTACATGTTTTCAATTGTTTCTGCAACTTCCTAAGAATTTCCTAAGAACAGACTGGTAAATACCACGAAAGACATGGTTGGGCATAGCAGTAAATGCTCTCATAAGCATTTGCTTATAAGAATGTGTCATTGGAAATATTTTTAGCAATAAAAAATAACAATCAAATCTTTCTCATCTTTAAATGCACAAACAGTGCATTTAAGTCTAAGTTGTTCCCATTGCTTGTTGCCATCATTTCTCATTCTATTGGAGAATGAGAAATGGTTCTCATTCTGTGGATTAGATGCAACATTAGTATCTGAGGGTAATATGTTAATTAGATTATGAAAATAGTAATTGTCATTAGACTATCTATTTGTCTACAGAATTTAAACTTACAAGATTGTCATAATGTTGAAACTTTCTATTGATTGCCAAACCAACATGGAAAATATATATTAATAAATCTATAATTACTTTGACTTTATTTTGGTTACATCTTATATTTGATGACAGTATATGTTTGCTTTTGTTTGAATAGCAGACTGTTTGCTCTTGTGCATTTAAAAAAAAATCTTTAACTGCTTTGATACTTCATCCGGTCTATGTAAATTATGTCCATAACAGAATAAAACAAGACATATGTAAGTAAGCTGTGAACATACAAGGAAAGTTACAATGCACTGCCTCTCTGCACAAAAGAAAAATGGATACATTGGTAGAATAGGGTCCATCAAGATTTTGAATGAGTAAGTAACAATTTTGCTTCATATAACAGAATGATAAGAAAATAAATTTTAAGTTTCTTGCAGGCTGGACCGGTATCCAAAGTCACCATATGCAAGGACAAAGATGGAAACCCCAAGAGTTTTGGATTTGTCTGCTTTAAACACACAGAGTCAGTGCCTTATGCTATGGCTTTGCTGAATGGGATTCGTTTATATGGAAGACCAATTAAAGTTCAATATCGGTTTGGTAGGTTTAGTTACCTGCCAATAATATTTCATAAAACTCAGCGATCTCTGGAATGTAAATGTCGTCAAAATCCTGACATATAAAATGTATCAAACAAAATTCTGCTATGACAAAGTATATTTTTCTGTACTTTGGGGTCCATTTACTGAATTATTTTTTTGAAATAAAATTGATATATTACATTTAATAGTCATTCCCTTTCAAGAAGCCTCTATTCTTTATGAAATTAATGTTGCATTCATTGCATTGTGATTTTTTAAAAATGTTTAGAGGCATGCCAAAATAGGTATTTTCTCACTAACCTTTGAATATTCCTACCCTATCTATCAATACACATTTTTAATTAAAAGGTTACAATTTAAGTGTAATTATAACAGTTGTGAAAATGTATATATTTTGGACTGTTTATGTTCTTTTAGTGAGCATGAAAAGAAACTAATAATTCTGTGTAATTCTGAGATTTGTTTTTTTAGAGATATGTACACAGTGTTATTTTTAATTCTAAAATATTTAGTGTTTCATTTATAGGAAGTACTCACTCCCTAGAGTTAAGCAGTCCTTCCCAGACTATGGATGAGGATGTACAGGCATCAACCTACAGGTAATGTGCATTCAGTTGTCTCCATTGTTGTGGGGTGGGGGACAGAAACTGGGGGAAGAAAAAAAATTACCCTCATCATAGTACAAGCCCAGGTACTTTTGTGACACTGCACATCAGAAACCTTGTAGTGCAACACAGTAGTACCTCTTTGATCATCTTGAAGACCACTATATGGCTCAGAAGCTGCATGTGCCTCACTATACACCATTTTCAAAGTATTTGTAAAATCCCATAAACTCTATTCAATGCTATGGAGATGTAGCTTTTTCATAAGTACATATGTATTAGATCAGGGGTCTCCAACCTTTGCTGGCTGGAGAATTCTGGGAGCTGAAGTCCTTCAGACCTAAAGTTGCAAAGGTTGGAGACCCCTGTATTAGATTATAAGTTTAGGAAGTTTGTTTGTTTATTTGTTCATTCAATTTCTTTAGCAGTCCATCTTAATCAATGATTCTATGTGGCTCACAGTTAATTTAACTGTGTAACTTCCACCAAAATTATAATTCCAGTATGTGCATATTTAGCTGTTTGCTACTACTTCATATATTTGGCTAGGGTTAAATCACATTGAGTCAGAATTTCTGTTTAGCATACAGGAATCTATTGGTAAGAATTGAAATAGATTCTCTGTATAATGTTAATATATAAATGACTTTTTGAGACTTTATCCATACTTGTTTTAATAGGTATGCAGACTCTTATTGTGATATTCCATTACCTGTTAGTCCTTATCAGGTGAATAATAATCCTCATCAGATTTATTCTGCCATTCAGAGCATGGTAAGTTTAGCATAATGATATAAAACTATCCAAATAATATGTTATGTGTATGCTGATTTTTGTATTATATAGTGCAATAAACAATTATTAAGAAAGCCAAGATATAGTTGCTTTTCAGCTTCTGGCTGCATCTTTTATTGCCTAATTTTATTACCAATTTTTAGGTGAAATGTACTTTATAATTAGCAGTTAGACTTTTTACCCATTTTATCTATATATAAAGTAAATATATATAAAGGGAAATATAAAGGGAAATATAAAGGGAGAAATTGACTAGATCCTTCAGCAGTGCTTGTTCTGTATAGTTTTATTATTACCAACATGCCTCGTCTTGTTTTAGAGAGATGTCACGTGACCTCACAATTGCATGAAATAATATGGAATGTGGCAGAGTATATGGAAGCTATAGCTAGTCTAGAAGGAAGTGTCGCAAGACAGTTTTTGTCATCTCTCAATATGTTCATACAATATCACTGTTCTGAACTGTACTGATTTCCAGTAGGCTTCCAAATCAAATTCAAGGTCTTGATTACTACTCATAGAGTATTACATGGCATAGGACCAGGCTATTTTCAGGACCATTTGTTCCCCATTATTTCTGCTTATCCCATCAGATCTATCAAAGAGGACATTCTTTGGGACTGTTACACTGAATTATGTCTTTTCTGTGTCTGCACCTGCCCTGTGGTCTTGAACCCATTATTGTTTCTGGAGACTAGGAGACTCCTCCAGAACTTTGAGCCAGGGAGTTAGACGAGCTTTGTGGAGATGCACTATTATGATGACCACTGTTGTGAAATGGACAGCTCTGTGAATCATATAAACAATAATATGCTATAGCCCATCAAACTTCCAATTGATAATTTTATATCAATGATGTAAACAAAAAGGCAGAGTTGCATAAACAGCTTATGCAACTTTACTGTTTGTGAGTGTGTCTCATTCAATTCAATTTCAATTTCAATTTTATTCGATTTATAAACCGCACCAATCTCCGTCGAGACGGACTCTCATCATGGTTAATTTTTCAATGTGTTGCATGTTACTATTTTAAAAATCTTTTGTATGCCGTCATTATGTCATTATCAATAATGACATAATTATGTATAATTTGAAATGATTTTTAAGCAACCCATGGTCTTTTTTTCATAGAATAAATAATGAAGGTAGAGATGATTTGTTTTCAAATATTTTAAAATTATCTTATTTTTTCTAGATGACATGTTTGACACAACAGTATGTTCCATACAGTCCAATGGGACAGCCATTTCTTTACCCACAGATGACATCACCACAATTTCCAAGTATTCCAGTATCATCCTACGTGAATACTGGGCAAGATTCTTCTGAAAGTGTCTACTCAGAAGCAAAAACCCACAGTCAATATTTTATTACAAAAAATTCTCCCAAACGGAAAAGGACTCTGGAAGGTGGGGACAACAATAGTAGCAACGAAAATAATAGGAAAAAATACAGGAAAAAATGAGTAAAAATGTAAAGGGATAAGTTATTAAACACTATAGAATTGTATTTATCTATCAATAATAGTATTATTAAATAAAAGGATATGATCCTGATATTTATAAAAGAAATATCAAACACACAGACACACACACACATATACTATCCACAAATGGAATCTAATTACGTTCTTTGGAGAACATGAAAATTAAATAAAATTTATTGAAAAACATCTCATTTTACTTGAAAGAAAGTGTGTTGTTCTGACAACTATATTCAAACTAAGAAAGATTTCTGAATTACAAACATAGTTAAAATATTGAATTGTTATACTATTCACAATGCGATGCATGAAGTTTGTGGTTAAAATCTATTTTTGTGGGAAAATATAAGATTCATATATTGTCATTGTCAATGCAAAATTGATGAAAACTCATTTAGCTGAAAAATAGTACTAAATATAAGATATGAAGATTACTGATTTGTTTTATATTTCATTTTGAACATATCAGGCATCGACTATGCATGTTGCAAAGCAAATCTAAAGCAATATAAATGTCAGCAGTGCATATTTGTGAATTATATTTTGCTCTCTTCTAAAGTTCATGAAAACATCTCTTGAAACTTGGGAAGGGGGTTGCTTTCTGTTTCTTTGCATTCATACAAATTATTTGTTCTCAACAGATCTTGAATAATTTCTATAATCAGCGGTCATAATTTAAAGGGTAATCCATATGTAGACACTATCTCCCCCTGCCCATCTTTTAATTAAATCGCTGTACTTTTATTATTTCATTGTTTGATTGTTACATTTAAATTTTTAATAATTTTATATTTTTACTGTTGTAAGCTACAAAGAAAAGCAAGATGGGCAGAAAATAAATGTAATACTAAACAAACAAATCTTTTTAAAAATCTTTTTTTTTTAAAATTATTTGACAAAAATTAAAATACAAAACTCCAAAAAAATTAAAAAGAAAAAACCAAAACAGATAAGACATAAGAAAATGCATTGAAAGAAGAAAAATTCAACACATAGCCACATATTTTCCCCCCCTAGTTGAATACTGATTAAGACAGTTCTACTAAATTTTCAGCTAAAGATAGCATATTACCAAAAGATCTTTTCTCAATTTTCGCTAGCTTTCTGTAATCTGAAACATTGCTTCCCTGTGAAGCTTAGCATGAAGTTTAGGGTTGAAGAACAGAGACAGAAGGAAACAATGTATTTTGTGGATATTTTGAATCAAGAGTGAAAAAAACCTTTCAAGTATTTTGCAAATTGAAAAAGACGAAACCCCTATGGTTAGAGTCCATTAGTGTAAATCAAATAAAAGCACTTTATCATCCAAAAGCATGCCGTGGTTCCATGCAGAAAAATAAAAGTTATTTTGAATCACAGCATAAATCAAACGAAAAAACAACAGCAGAAGGTTGAAATAAATCAGCATTTAGTTAGCCAGTCTATTTTTAACGATACAAAGCAAAGTAAAAGTTCAAGAAGTGAAATTAAGATCCATGCATACTGAAAAATAACAAAATGCTGAAAGGAAGATGGATGTTCATGACTTTCTGACTGCTCCCATAGGGAACTGGAATCTTCCAGAGTCCCCTTCCCAATGGACCCACAGCCTCCAAAAGTCATCTTGGGTCATTCCTAAGTGTTCCCATTCAAATCCAGAGATCAGCACTGCCAGAAAATCAATGTAGGTAGCAAAATCAGCAAGAGAGAAAAATTATCTTACCGCTCAGCAGCCATCTTGTGTAGAAGTCCAGTTGGTACAGAATGCGGCCACACGGCGGATCCTGGGAGCCTCACAGCATTCCCATGTAACACTTCTCCTGCGTGAGCTGCACTGGCTGGTGTTGGTAACCATCTTCAAAACTCTCCATGGCACGGGGCCTAGTTATTTGCGGGACCGCCTCCTACCACATACCTCCCTTCGGTCGATCCGCTCCCACAGGGTGCCATCTGCCGGTCAGTGCCGGCTGGCGGCCCCCAGGGGAAGGGTCTTCTCTGCGGCGGGCCCAACCCTCTGGAACGACCTACCCCCCGAACTTCGTACCACCACAGACCTTCGCCTCTTCCGCCGTTTACTCAAGACCCACTTCTTTCATCTAGCCGGCCTAGCTTAGATCCTGATGACATTTTTGCAGATTTAGCTAGCGGATTTTAACTTTTTTTATCAGTTTTAATTATATTTTAGCACAGGTTACATTTAATTTAATTATATTTTAGCATTGTGATTGTATTTATTACAGTTTTATTTGTGTGTATTTTTTAACTTTCCTGTGCACCGCCTTGAGTCCCATTGGGGAGATAGGAGCGGTATAGAAATGGAATAAAATCTAAATCTAAGTCATAAATAAATGTGCTTTTATGAACCGGTAATAATTGGTCAAAGCTAAAAAAAACCCTCAAGAAGTGTTCTTTTTAACTAAGTTGGTTTACAAATTGCCAATGAATAAATAGCCTTTGGAAAAAATGATTATTATGCATATATGCACAGATTAGGCCATGATTTCCAACCTTTTTTTTTCTTAAACTATGCTATTGGAGTGTAGCTTAGTACAGAGATCAGTACAAATGTACATTTATTTATTTATATCATTTATATATAGCAAGTACAGTGCTATTTATTTTTATTTATAGCTGATTGTAAAACAGGGTGTTGTGTATATGCACATAACTAAACTACTAAAAATACTGGTTTTATATCTCAGTACTAACTGAAATCTTACATAATTATTTCTGTTGCTAGGCAGCCCTTTTCAACTGGACAGAAAGACAATGTATTTTCATTTAAAATATCTGACTCTTAAGTAGCAGCAAGAAATTCAATGTTATTTCCTCACAGACCTGCTGACTTTCTTAAGTACAGTGGTACCTCGGTTCACGAACTTAATTCGTGAACTGACTCTGGTCGTGAACCGAATTGGTTGTGAACCGAGGCACAGTTTCCCATAGGGTTTAATGTAAATCCAGTTAATCCGTTCTGATCATTTTTTTTGGTTTTAATTTTTGAACTGACTCTGGTCGCGAACCGAATTGGTTGTGAACCGAGGCACAGTTTCCCATAGGGTTTAATGTAAATCCAATTAATCCGTTCTGATCTTTCTTTTGGTTTTAATTCTTGAACTGACTCTGGTCGCGAACCAAATTGGTTGTGAACCGAGGCGGAGTTCGTGAACCGAGGCGGAGTTCGTGAACAGAAGCGGAGTTCGTGAACCAGACCATATTTTTATGAACTTTTCTGTTCGGGAACCGAGGTGGAGTTCGTGAACAGAAGCGGAGTTCGTGAACCAGACCATATTTTTATGAACTTTTCTGTTCGGGAACCGAGGCGGAGTTCGTGAACCGGAGCATATTTTTATGAACTTTTCTGTTCGTGAACCGAGTTGTTCATGAACAGAGGCGTTCGTGAACCGAGGTACCACTGTATGTCTTACAAACAACCGAATTATATCTGTCATCAAAAATACCTCATCAACAAGGATAAGTATCTCATATGATAATTATTTTTTCTACATGCCACTTCTTTTACATTCCATTCTCTGAAATTAACCTAGGGATAACTGAATGGCTTATTAGCTATCTTGGAAGTAGCAAAGTTCTAATTAAATATAAAAGCATAATTATTCTGCCATTTAAGATGAGAAACTACTTGGAGTTCTCTCATTCTTTCTCCAAGCTGTCTCATTTGTTTTATATCACCTGAACATTAAGTCACTCTTGCCAAACTGCATTGTAGGTATGCTTCCAAGATCAGCGAAGATTCCAAAATACAATGAACTTCAGATCCCTTAAGATAGCCTTGAGCAAAGACAAGACTCAACAAATATTAACACCATGCCAAAAATTATTTCAGGAAAAAAAACTATGGTAAATAATTCCTTTATTTAATAACCAAGGAAGTAACAAGTAAAATATAACTATTAGAGGATTTAAAACGTGTTCTATCAAATCTACATTATGATGCTTTGTTACCCAAATAGGTTCTTGATCCTTTCCCCAAGGAATGTGTCTCTGAGAGGTTAAGCCATGATATAGCAAAATGCCATAAGTGCTATGAAATATTTTATTGTGGTAATACAAAAAGAACATGTTATAAATGCAGTCTTTTATAAAAAGATATAATTTGCCATGCAGAAAAATTGTTTCACATTGGTCTGCAAACCAGTCATTCATGTATGTGTGTCACAGTCCAGAAGGAAATATAATAGTACAAAAGATAGCAAGAGACATATTAATCAAACCAAGAGTTAGGCTTCAAATGAAAGCATGAAAATAAATAGCAGTCTTTTATTAATACATATATTATTTAATTGTACAGAAAGTAGTGAGAGCGATTTAAGTACATATTTTTAACAGAAAGGCAAGTGGCTTCAAAAAGAAAATCACTAATATTGTTAGTGTTTGTTATTTAAAAAAGAAAGCTCATGAGTTGTGTGATATTCTACACCAGGGGTCTCCAACCTTTGCAACTTTAAGTCTGAAGGACTTCAGTTTCCAGAATTCTCCAGCCAGCTTTGCTGGCTGGAGAATTCTGGGAGCTGAAGTCCTTCAGACTTAAAGTTGCAAAGGTTGGAGACCCCTGTTCTAAACAATGCCCAAAGTACATTTATATTTTTGCATAAAAATTCTAATCTCCCCAATTATTTTTTTATAGCTCATGCATTACTACACCAATATAGAAGCTCATAGCTCAGATTATGAACACCTGCTCCAGGAATCTAATAGTGATAGAAATACTTTGTATACTTTGGTATGATATATAAGAAGGTATAATTGCATTTGTGTGCAATGATCTCGCTATCAGATTGCACAGATGCAATTCTAAATTAGGCAAACCAGAAATAATTTATATACCTATTTGCTGAAGAATTTTGAGGGGTTTTTCTCCCTAATATGACTTTGAAATATTGTTATTATAAGGTAAAAGTTTTAGTTTAACTTCAGGTATATTTATTCTTTTAAATATATTTTTTACAACTAAATTTCATACACCTTTATTCTATACATAGTTTATTTTCTTTCATATAATACTTACTGTTCTTAGCACACATTCAAATTTTTAAAAAGGATCAAATTGCTGCATTGGCAATTGTTTTGGGTTTTTTGGGTAGAAAGTGTTATCCTGACCACAGTAATATATGGAAGTATTGCTACTGGTTTAGAAACAACAGGATGTGGTGTTGTGTTGATAGAACTATGAAAGAATAGTACTGTATATGTTCTCTTCTCATTGGGGGGAGGGAGAAGGAAGCAATTCAGAACTTTATTATTTATACATAATTTTTAAATCTCCACTTCAAGAAGTTACAATTTTCTCCAATACCCTCAAAGAATGTTGAACAGTTTGTTTAATTTGACTTTCTTCCTGTTGCTCAGCTGTTAAATTCCTTCTGAAATAACTGAGTTAATATGGTAAATATTGCACATTCTGCAAGATACTTTTGAATCATGAAGACTATTTTTTATGAAACTGATGATATCCATAAACCTAGAACTCAAGGTTTAAATCACAAACTGCCTTTGAAGGACTGTTCCGTTTGAAAAAGAATATTTTACCAAATAGAAAATTGATGACAAGTTTAAAGCACTCTAAAACCAACTACTCAAACCACTAGTACTGGTAACATATTTGCTGCTCTTGTTGATATTAACGTAATTGGCAATGCCTACATAAAGACTATGAAACAGTTCCTAAAATACCTTTATCCAGACAGGATAGATCCCCATTATCCTTGAAGATTAATCTATATTTTTTTCCAAGAATCAGATAATCACTTCTTGCAATCAACACCAGCAAAATCCTCTGAACTGTAACAAATTTTGCTATTCAAAATACTCAAATGGTGCCAACTGAAAGTCATTGATTGATAAATGTAAAAAATAACTTCCTCAGTTACATTGATACAGCGGTGTATTAACCATTAAGTAGACTAAGCATATGCTTAGGGCACCAGGTCCAAGTGGACACCAGAGTTGAGAAAGAAAGAAAAAACCAATAAAGAATTGTACAGTATGTACAAAGGAGGAAAGCACCAAGACTTGTTGGTACTTAGGGCACCAGTGAGCCTTAATCCACTACTGTATTGATACATTTACTGACCATCATGATCAGAAAAACTGTTTAGGTCATAAATCAGATAAAATCACTTATTTAATAATATAAAGTACACAAAAATATTTTGGATTTTTTATTTATGAATTTATAAACCGCTTCAGTCACATTTACAATGCAACAGTTCTTGTGATTTATTTTTTTGACATTTAGGTATTTGAAAATAGTTCCATGTCTTTTAATTTATGAACCTGGATATCAAAACAAGATGCATACTTCAATATTTATGACAAATATCAGCAGCCTGAAAATACCAGCATTTTAGTGGAAAGAATGGAGTGTTAACAATTATTTTTTCTTCACTATTCTCTATAATAGCATTGGCTAAACTTGGTCCTTCAAAATGCATTCTATGGAATGGTTAAAAAGCTTCACCCTGCATTGGATTAGCAGTAAAACCTTAACGTGTGGACAGAGTTTATGTGTATTATTATTATTGTGCAGTAATATGAAAAATGTTCCAACTTCAAAACATCTTCAGCTTTAAATGCCCCATATAAATTTTTTGAAACAACTTCCTGTTTTCCAGAAGTGTTCTGATGTCATTTTAACCATAGTGGAAATTCTAAACCCCACCATATTTTTAAAGGTTAAAAATAGGCTGCTTTGAGGTCAAATTTTCAATGATTGAAACAGTATTAGAACACTCAAGACAAGTCAAGATAATTTGTCTCCAGGCTAAATTGCTTCAGTTTAAAGTATTTTGCACAGGTATAATTTTAACTTACCTGAAACTGAATTGACCATTAGGGAAAATTAATATATTTACTTCATTGTGGCGTAACACTTCATTTTCATATAGACTTGAATGAAAGTTTTGTATGAATCCATGGGACGTTCATATGTAGCTAAATCATAAACTTAACTGTGGTCAGCTTGAGTTGTGAATTATTGGAGCAAGCTAATTTCAAACAGCGGTAATGAAGAAGACATGTTTCAGTATACCATAATTAGAATTAACCATAATTTAGGGTTAAGGCGTAACACTAAACTGCAATAAATTGAAAACGGAAGCAATTAACTTTAATCTTTTCATGGCCTTATTGGAGAAAAGGGGAGCATATGAACCCAAGGCTCATTTTTATAACACTACTCAATAGTTTTGTATTATATCAAAAAGGGCCATTCTGTCATATAATCAGCAATGGTTAACTAGTGAAAACGTCTATATGGGAAGTCATCGTGTACAATGATTGCCTCTTATTAAATCAGATATTAAGAATGGTAGCTCCCCAAAGTTTATGGTGTTAATGAACACAGACACAGAATTGACAGTACCTAAAACATAGTCAGGCTTGTACACAATGTTAAGAAAAGTGCTTTTAAATGCCACTTAAAAGGAACTTCACTGATATATATTAATACTGCTTCATGTCAGGCCAGGCCCAATCAATACAAACTCCTGAGAAATATCAGGATACAATATCAACACTATTGTCATCATTACCCTCAAATTATTTTGTTCCTTATTCAAGTAATGAAGTCTTGAGGTTCTGTTCATTATTAAAGCAGGACAATATTATAGTTTCAGAAATGAAGCTTCTGATCATTGGCTTTCTTTAAATAATGAGCTCATAGTTCTCCTAACTCAAGCAGAAATGAAATATTTTTAAATCCAATTTCTGAATCTCTTCAATGATGGGGAGGAACTAATGTACACTGAAAGTCCAGCATCATGCAAATAGAATTTAGTTGAACAAATAGAATCCTGCTTTGTTGATAGCATTCAAAAATAATAATGCAAGAACACTGAAGTTCAATTGAAATTTGTCTTCCGTAAATGCCTGTTTGGGATTTCCACAGCACTAACTTGAAGAGGCCAAGATCCCCCAACAATTCCTGCTTGGATTGCCACCCCTGTTACAACAGCGAGGTCTGGATCAACAGAAGTGTTAGGTTTCTTTCCAAAGAATTCTGTAATAATTTTACGTATTTTTGGAATTCGGGTGGAACCCCCAACTAATACAATCTCATCTACTTCTGCCTTGTGTAGATGTCCTTCTTTCAGTACCTGTGCAATGGGCACAAGGAGTTTCTCAAAAAGGTCGTCATTTAATGTCTCAAAGAGTTTTCGAGAAATTTCTGTTTCAAACCTAATTATTTTCCATGTGCCATCAAGAGATTTTGAAAAGCTATCCTTCCTCTGCTCTTTCATTTCAGTTTCTGAAGAATTATTTTCATGTATGTTATCCTTTTGCAAATTTTCATGCTGGTCTTTCTTCTCCGGCATAGTAAGAGAAATTTGGATTGTTGAAGAAGTATGAACTGTCAAATTTAATTTGACAGATTCTACAGCCTGCCTGAGTCGATGTATTTCTTCTTTTCTAGAGGGTGGAGAGCCATACGTGTCATGGATTTCATTATAGAGGTATTGCATCAACCGTTGATTGAAGTCCTGCCCTCCAAGTTTGTTGTTCCCTAAAAGACAAAATATTTATATATCAGATAACTGACAGGGCAATAGATATGGCCTGAATAGCATTTAACACTTGGACATGAGTAAAATGTCTCAGTAGAATAGAGAATATGTTACATCTATCATGAGCTAAATAACACTATTTTTGCTAACTTAGTCTGAAAAGAAACTATTTAGCTGAACCTGTAATAGGCCATCAATCACAGCTAGAAGTCCATATTTGATAAGATTCAATGGCAAACTGCAAATATGTTACATCAAAATTATATATAAGCTATAATATGTATTTAACTATAAACTGTTAACCTTATTTGCGTGAATAAATTATGGTAACTGTAGTACCACTGACAGACTTTCTGTGGTTAAGTTCACATATATTGCTAAATCATGATTTAAAACACCAGAAAAACTGGATTGACACAATACATAAAACAAATAAAAAACCTAGCATAATTATTCCATTTTTTTTCTGTGTTTTATGTATTTTCACATACGATGACAAGAAATGTTGGATGGAAGAAGGATGTTCTCTGCATTCAGTCATTATTCATACATGAACTGTAATGTAGACAGTTATAAGAGCTAATTTGAAACAACTGTTGCATATAATTAATATAAAAGCATTTCTTTACCTGCCATAGATCGAGTCAGGAACATTCCTCCTTGTTTATTTAGCAGGGAAACATCTAAGGTTCCTCCACCCAGGTCTACTACCAGTACATTGGATACATCAGCCTTGTGAAGGCCATATGCCAATGCTGCAGCCGTGGGCTCATTAATTACCCGCAAAATTTCCAGACCTACAAAGATAAAAATGTATTTTCATTTTCCAACATTATTTCATATAGTCAACAAAATATATGTTCAAGCATAACTGTATATTTTTGTCAAATATGAAACTATGAGAATTTCAGCAAAAACTTAGTATGTCCAGTTTCCACAAATTAATGAGCATTTAAAATAGAGAATATTCTATTTTGCAATTGCAGTGATTCATTTTAATCATTCAGGATTTCTGTGGCTTCAAATTCTGCAAATAAAACCTATGGTTCCATTGCTGCTCCAGTTTAGGTCCCTTTGAAAACTGAATTTAAGACAAGTGTGAAAAACATGTGCATCACCTGCAAGGCCAGCTGCCTTGATTGTGTAGTTGCGCTGTCTTTCATCAAACTCTGCTGGTACTGAAATAACTGCTTTCGAAACCGGCACTCCAAGAAAATCCTCTGACATCCTTTTCAATTTCAAAAGAAGCTGAGAACTAATATATTCTGGTGTTACCCTAATAGTCTCATTGGTTACAACAGAAAATTCAGCAGTTCCTTTATTGTTAAGAATCTGAGAGGAAAGAGGAGCAAAAACAAGAAACGTATTATCTAACATAGGCCTAGGTTGTATATTAAGCTGTACAGTGTTTATTTTATTTATCCGTGAGTTAATACAATGTTCAGCACTTGCTTGCATTATGTTCTCCAAGCTCAACTACTCTTGATCAAATTGTATGTTTCAACAAATTCCCAAGTAAAATAAAACTAACACCACCTTTGCCTGCTGGGTATAAACACAACTTCTGTAAGTTTGAATGAATACTAGTTATGACCAGTTGCTTATAAATTCAAAATAAGAAAACAATGATTTTGACACGTGTAAATCAATAGGCAATTCTTTGCAGGTAGTCCTCAATTTATAACCATTTGTTTAGTGATTATGCAAAGTTATAACGGCACTGAAAAAAGTGACTAATAAGCATTTTTTTGTTGTTATTTCTGCCAAAAGAACTGCTAAAAATCAGGGATCCTCTATGCTCTCTGAACTTAGTATTTTTCTTGCAGACATTTCATTACTCAAACTAGGTAGCATTATCATGATACCTGATATGTACTGATGATGTTACCTAGCTTGGGTAATGGAACATTTGCAAGAAAACTGAAAACACCAAGGACCCCTCATTTCAATCTCCTTTACTGTTAAAAGTATTAAGTAAAAGGTTCTCAAAATATTTGCACTTTCTATGTTTATTAAAATCTTAAACAACTGCCTATTAATAGAAATATGTTCAAATTTGCAGAAATACTTTCTATGTAGTTTCTGTAGATTTTTAAAAAATGTGTATCTGTGTGCCTTTGAGTCAGTCTGGACTCATGGTAACTGCCTTGACTAGTTCCTGCAGTTCTTGGCAAGATTTTAGGAAGCAGTCTGCCATTGCCTTGTTTCTAGGATTGGCCCAAGGTCTCCCAGATGGCTTTGTGCCTAAGGCTTGATTAGAATTCATAGTCTCTCAGTTTTTAGCAAGTGCCTTAACCACTACACCAAACCATCTCTGTTTTCTTAGGGATTATTCTGACCAGGATGCCTAAACTTTTGCATACAACTGTATCCACCAAATCTAAATCTAATGTTCTCTTTATCATTTGTATCTTTCTTGTATTAATGCCTCTTTCTTGCAATTCTGCAGAGCAAAAGTAAATAGCAGCTAAGAAAGGGGGGACTTTTGAATCTAGGATTTTCATTCTGCTTAGCATCAGATTTTTCACACAAATATATTCTGAGTAGAAGATATAAGTAAAAAATTCAATTGCAAATGCCAAACTACACAATTGCTTCCTAAGAAGTATAAGGAAATGCATATTTCATAAGTGGAATACTAGTGTTATACTGTAAAAAATGCATAAGAAAAATAGATAACTTATTAAATAAACTACCTACCACAAACCAAGAACTTCACAGTTACACAGGAAAATATCCTAACACCCCTCCCTCAAAATAATAAAAACAAAAAACTCTATAGAACACAGAAGAGCAGCACATTTCATTAAAAAGAATTAAGCTGTCACACATAATCTGTCCCCCTCCCCCCCAAAAAATACTTACACGCAAATAAAAACTCTTCCCCAAATACTCCTAAACATATAAGTAAGGACAATGCATTTACAAAGTCAAAAGTAAAACCATCCCTTATAATTGCTAAGATACCAGAGTTACTAACTGGAAAAGAGAGGAAAAACAAATAAGGATCTGGCTGAACATGTCATGAGGACTTAGTGCATCTGGAGTCAACAAATCCTAGTTTAATGATGAGTTGCCAAAAGTTATAAAGGAAAACAATCCTAAACTTACAAGAAAATGAATATGATTAAAAGCAGAAGGTTTATTCCTTGTAAGCAAACCTACCTCTGCACTTTATAAATAGCATTCATTTTTGTATGAGAATTACATGATAACAGAATGTGCTATGGAAACTTAATTGTAAAGAAGTGTCTGAACTGATCTTCCATTATTTACAGCCAGAGTTGTAATTACAGCATACAACGTAATCCATATTAAACACACACACTCAATGCAATTGATAATTGAATTAAAACTTAACAAAAACATTACGTTTCAATAACAGTAAAATATTTCATAAAACAGCTGGACATGAAAATCTTCTTAAGATCTTAAGCATTCAGTGTCCCCCCTCCTTTTCAACAAGAAAATGATTATTTGAAATCATTGATAGGCAATTAGTAAATCAAATGTTAGCTTTACCTTAAATGGATATCTGCTGCTTTCACTTAAAAGCTCCTTTATAGTGAAGATCTTTCCTATAAATCTCTTGGCATCATACACAGTATTCTGTGGATTTGCATCTGCTAATTCTAGTGCATCATATCCCACACACACATCATTTTCAGTAAATGACACTATGCTTGGAATGCTATTGTGTCCATTTTCATCTGGAATAACTTTCGCCTGTCCTTTACCAGGAAGGAACACTCCAACTGAACAATATGTAGTACCAAGGTCAATCCCTATTACTTTTGGCGTGGGCATAGGTAAATACTGTTGGGCTAGATATCCAGCTAGTAAAAGGGTCAAAATAGCAGAACCTAAAAAAAACAACAGAGAGGGTGGAATGGGTGAGGAGAGAGTGATTAAAATCAGCTAATTCATTCCAATGTAAATAAATGCATCTTGTTTCTTCAATATAACACAGAGTCTTGTAAATGTATTATTGCCTTTATTATTAACCTCTTCTCTCCTTTATCCAAAGTACAGCACTTCTTGTTTGGAAAGCTACAAAATTCTTTTGCACTTATAATGAGCATTACACAATAGGCTTCCTGAATTATACATTGGATTTCTACTATTAGAAACACATTAGAATACTAACATTTTGAAACTATGTTAGGGATTTTAGAAACGGTTTTATATATTTAGCCATATGAATTAAATATTCTTGTAATTTCTTGAATAAGGTTTGTCTGTGTCAGAGGACAGAACACACACAAATTCCTAAACGTTACATGGGAGGGGGGGGGAGGAAGAAAGCACAAGGTGTTTTGCTTCCTCTATTCCCACATTAACAAATGTTCTTTTTTTTCCTGTGGCTTTGTCGATTTCCACTAAGATAAATGCTGAGAAAAATCCGCAAATAATACATTTGACACCTGTCCCTGCATTTATTTTAGTTTGAACCTCCGAGCACATAACAAGTACCCCTTTTCCCAACTTGATCCCTTTCGCGTTCACAAGCAGAACATGAGGGTGATCGTTCCGCTGTCACCTGAAAGGTATTTATGTCTACCACTGAAACATCTAAGCAGCTACCATGACTAATGGTGGCAGAGCCAGTTTGTTTGGCACATTACGATCCTGAACAGTGGGTTTCAATTCAAATACCAGACTTCGGCTGTCTCCCTCCCTAGGAGGGAAGGGAGAAAATTATTATATCCACCGAAGGGAACGACGTACTAGATAAAAAGCTTCCCAGTTAACAGGCACTTACCCAACACCGTCATTTCCCCGGCCATTTCTAACGATCTTGCCCTGGCGCGTCCGACAAGGACCGGCTGCTACTCCGCTACCCGACTTCCGGAATCATTTACTGCTTTGCTGACTGTACCTTAGTTTCTCGTGAACAGCTTAGAAAAAACCCTCGCGTCGTGCGGGTCATGCTGGGAAGTGTAGTCTCTTTCGCCTAAGACTCCCAGTGTGTGTTAATAAAGAAAACTACGACACCCAAGCAGCAATACGCAGATTACAATGGCGCTTCTTGCGTGAAAGGCGCTCTCCAAGACACGTCACCATTCTCCACGAAGGGTCTGATGGGACGGGAAGGGACTGTCCCGGTGATGCAGGTGTTTCGTAATGCGTTTCCTGTTTCTGGTTTCTTTGCACGGATGTTTTCGGGATTTGGTGAAATCTTTGTAGTTGCTGTTCTTTCTAATGGTGGTAGCATTCCTTCTCACCGTTTCTTAAACATTAGCGTACGTATTAAAGCTTTGTGATATAAAAATTACATTGTGCCTCCGCTAACCGTTTGTATAAATGTATTATCGTCTCCGGAGAGCGTCCAGGGCTGGACTTTGGAAATCTGGATGTAAAATAATTCCAACAGGGAGAAGTAGTTGTCTTATGTCTGTTACTTTTTTTTTTTTTTGCAAAATACATTTTGTATTTCGTTTCTGTCTCATTTAGAATAGAATTCTTTATTAGCCAAGTGTGATTCGACACACAAGGAATTTACCCTTGGTGCATATGCTCTCAGTGTACATAAAGAAAAATAAAATACATTAATCAAGAACCATAAGATATAACAGTGATAGTCATAGGTTACTAATAAGCAATCAAATCGTAATAGAAAACAAATAAAACAATATAACATTTAAAGATGCAAGCAACATGGTTATAATCATAAGTGGGAAGAGATAGGTACTAGGAAGGATGAAAAGAATAATAGCAATACTGCCTTAGTAAATAATTTGACAGTGTTGTGGGAATTAGTTGTTTAGTAGTGATAGCATTGGAGAAAAAGCTGTCTTTATGTCTAGTTGTACTGGTTTGCAGTGCCCTATCGCGTTGTTTTGATGGTAGAAGTTGAAACAATTTATGTCCAGGATGTGAGGGCCCCTTGATCGAGGTACTAATACATTGATTGAGGTACTTATCAAACTAGATAATATTGATTGGTGTTAAGCATCCTCTTCTACCTCTTTATTATATTACACAAGTGATTAATAGAAATGTTGAAGAATATAGGACCCAGAACTGAAATGTGGCTTTCCCTAATCAATAGGTTTGGTTAGTTGCAAGAGTAAGTGATAAATATGCTCTTAAGCCACTTGTTTTGTCATCAAGCCCAAACTTAGTGTGCTAATCAGAATGCCATGGGATATGTTAACATAGGTTTGCTGAAAGCAAGATATAATTTTTCTACAATAATATATCTGAATAAATTAAACACAGCTTTTGCAGTCTATTATGAGGTGTGATGCTGACTACCATCTTACATGACTTCAAACACAGGTTGGACAAATTCATGGAAGTCACAATCCAGCAATCTGGATACCTGCCACAGTCCAAACTCAGGCAGAACTTTTAGAAGCAAAGAGCCCTGTTTACCTATAGCTAAACACACAACAACTATTACATATTTAAGGCTTGATAGAGCTTTAGACTAGCGATTTAGAAACAAATGACAAATCCAAGAAAAAGATGAGACAAAATGAGGTGGAAGTGGAATTCAAAGCACAATACAAGAAGGCAAACATGGCAGAGCTAAGACTTGAGAAATGGCCCTCTTAGGTGGGTTGAGCCTAAGTAATTCACACTGAGTTACCTAGATGCCCAGTTGAGATATATTGCTCATTAGAGTCTACTCTTCTGCCCATCTGCTTTTGTTGTTTTATCTTTAAAGCACCCCTCTTACTTAGATGGTGAGTGAATCTGAGGTATCAGGCAGGCAGTGAGCAGGGCAGGAGTCTCAAGTATTTGCTTGATCTGTTTCAGTCAGGCTGGAGTTACTAATTCGACTATGCTAGAATTGTCCCCTCTTAAACAATTATAGCTTTACTTCCTCCTTCACGTCAGAAGAGCCATAACACCACAATTACCTCATTTTTGATGGTAATTTTTTAATGGAAGAATGTGTTTGATCTTGAGGAAAATGTACTGATTTTAGATAATCACTACATTGTTTAAAATTTATTATATCAATTTCTTCAGGATTTGCTCTAAAACCTTCCAATGTATTTATACCAGGTTGGCTAGTCTATAGTCCCCTTCATTTTCTCTCCCAACCCCCATTTTTATAAGTGGGAATAGCATGTATTCTCCTTTTTTTTATTTCATCCACTATCCAGAATTCTTCAAAGATAACACAGAATTATCAACAATCAGCAAGTTATTTTAGTACCTTGGTATGAAAATGTTCTGTTCTGAATATCCCTACGAACACAAATAAGGTTTCCTGGGACATCTTTTTATCAAGATCACACTTCAGTCATGCTCCTTCACTTGCTCTTCACAATTGCTTCTTGGAACAATACTTTTATTGCAGAACATTGAGCCAAATGAGGGATGAGCAGTTCTGCTTTTTCTGAGTTAATGGTTTATTGAGCAGTTAATAAATTCATTGGTTTCCTCTCTTTTATTTTAAGCAAACAAAGATGTCAATTTAACAAGCCATTTAGAAAAAATGATCTGCAAATATCTGTTAATTATAAATTACTCCAAATATCTGTTAATTATAAATTACATCAGTTGTAGCAATTTATGTCACCTTTGTAATTATATCATTGATGTTTTATATTTCTTGATATATACATATGTGTATATAATGTTTCTCAGAAAATAAGACTGAGTCTTATTTTCTTTTAGACTTGAAAATAAGCACTTGGGCTTATTTTCGAGGAGGTCTTACTTTTTTTGAGGTGCAGGAGGCCAGACTCGGTGAGCTGGACGTGCTATGGATGCACGTCACCACCCAGGAGGAGAAGAACACACCATCCAACTCTGTTACTCTGTTAAAGGAGCCCAAATGCTGAGCCTTGCCGGATTCGGAAGCCAGGGATCCTGCAGGCATCTTGGGCACATAAAGGCTGCAAAAATCCCAGGGCTGTTTGCAACTCGAGTGAGCCATGCACAGGAGCGGCAGCACCACCTTGAGGTTTATCTTATCAGAGCAGCCTGTAGGAGCAGGACTCTGCAAGGCTTGATGTGGCTTTGCCCTCATGAATGGCAGCACCTCTGCAAGTAAAATTCATCACACCAGTGCAGCTGGCATTCTGCCGTGAGTGGCTGCGCTGGTGTATCCAAACTCACGGTGGTGCCACCGCTCGCACACTCAACAGCACAGCAATCCTTGCAGGGTCCTGCTAGAAGAGGCTGCATCAATGTGACAAACCTCACGGCAATGCCGCTGCTTGCATATGCAACGCTACAACAAGCTTTGCAGGGTCCTGGGATAAGCCGAAGGTTGAGATTGGAGCCTTTTTCATGAAAATTCCCCTCCCCATTTTCCTGCCTATCATCCTTCCCTCAGGCTATACTAAACTGTTCTGAGCATTTCGCGAAAACGGCTCCACTCTGAGCCTTCAGTGTATCGCAAGATTGCAACGCTGAAGGCTCCATTCCAAACTTTCAGCGTTGCAATCCTGGGATACGCTGAAGACTTGGAATGCTTCTGCTTCAGTGCAGAATGACTTTTGCCCATTTCTTTTTGGGTGTGGTGCTTCTGCCTGTTGGCCCACTTCCCGAAGCCGGCAGCTCTGCAGCCAACTACTTTGCTTTTTCTCTTTTTTTTCTCATGGTGGCACCAGCAGCAGGTGTAGGCAGAGGCATGGGGGAGGCAGACACTATCCCAACGCACCGGCCCCTTCATCCCACTTTCTCTTGGCTTGCCTGAAGCTGCACCAAACAATCACCAGCACGGTGCGTCTGGATTGCCTGCGTCCCCCATGCTGGTGCTGGCGCCACCACAGAATCCTCCGTGAGCCTCCCAAAAAGGGAAAAAGCAAAGCAGCTGGCCGTAGAGTTGCCAGCTCTGGGGAAGCGGCCCAACAACAGAAGCACTGCGCCCAGAAAGGGAAGGGCAAAAGTGATATTTCTGGTGCCCCAAGGGGCCAGCGGGCTGCAATTGCAGCCGGACAATTTCTCCACCATGCCTGTGCTGCCACTTGTGCTGGCCACGCCAATCCTCCGGGCTTATTTTTGGAGTAAGGGTAATATTAGGCCACCCCTCAAAATTAAGGTTGGGCTTATTATTGGGGTGGGTCGTGCTTTCGGAAAAACGTATTATACGTAGTATATTTGGACATTAGTAAGGCATTTGACAAAAGAAAACCACAACCTATTTAGGATAGACAGCATCACCACCAGATGGATTTGTAACTGGCTGACAACTCATACTCAAAAGTGTTGTCCTCAATGGGGAAGAGTGCCCAAAGATTCTATCCTAGGTCCAGTACTCTTTAATAACTTTATAAACAATTTAGATGAGGAGTTAGAAGGGGAACTCATCAGATTTGCAGAGGACTCCAAACTAGGGGAAATAGAAAATACTTTAGAAGATAAGCAGAAGGATCTTGCTATTTTTCAATACTGGACTCTATAATAAACAATGCAATTCAGTGGTGAGAAGAGTAAGGCTTTACACTTAGGCAAGACAAACCAAATGCACAGGTATAAGTAACTCCTGGTTCAACAGCAGTAACTATTAAAAGGATCTGGGAGTCCTAATGGACAGCCACTTAAGTATGAGCCAGCAGTGTGCTGCAGCTGCCAAAAAAGCCAATGCAATCTTAAATTGCATCACCAAGAATAGCATCAGGATCACATGAATCATTAGTACTGCCATATATTGTGCTGATGAGACCACATTTGGAGTACTGCATCCAGTTCTAGCCACCATGACACACAAAATGTTGAGGCTCTTGAAAGAGTACAGAGAAGAGCAAAAAAAGATGATTGATGGTCAGGAGGCCAAAATGTGCAATGAACTGTTGCAAAACTGGATGGATCTAGTCTAATAAAGAGAAGGACTAGGGGTGACATAGTAGCATTCTGCCAATATTTGAGAGAAGAGGGAGATAACTATTCTCCAAAGCACCTGAAACTAAAACAAGAATAACAGATGGAAATTTATGAAAGAGAGATCCAACCTAGAACTAAGGAAAGATTTCCTGGCTAGATTAACCAGTGGAACGGCTTGCCTTCAGGATTTATGGGTGCTCCATCACTGGAGGTTTTTAAGAAGAGATTGGGCAGCCATTGGTCAGGAATAGTATAGGGCAGGGTGGCCAAACTGCCGCTCCATGAACCGGATGCGTTACATGCTGGCCACACCCACACCTGGTTTAGCGAAGGGGGGGAAAGTCCTGATACATCACATGATGCCACTGTGACAATGTGAGTTTGACACCCCTGGTATAGGGTCTCCTGCTTGGGCAGGAGGTTAGACTAGGAGACCTCCAAGATCTCTTCCACCTCTGTTAGCGCTGTGTTTTGTATTCTATCTCTTAGATATGCAAACTATATTCCTGTAAGAGAAACTTTTTATTGCTTTATTAGTTGCTAAATTATATGTTTAGTGTTACAAATTCTTTGTCTTATGGATGAGTGTGTTGGAGGGGGAGTTAAATCCAGGCCAATATATTCTTCTCTTGAAAAGAGCAAGAAAAGAAAACATCAATTTTCGTAAATTGTTTTATCTAAGATTCTACTATTATTCCTTAATCAGAAACAGTCTTTATTGGAAAAATTAAACATTACCATATATTGGCTGGTATAAGGTGTTATATGGCAAAATTAGGGGATATACTGTAAGCACCCAATGGATGTTTTAAGTTACAGGTCATAGCAGCATTAGTTACCATAGTCCCATTATACAGAAAACAGAATAAAGCAGCTGTTATATTTATTTTCCACTAGATGTCAGAATGTTGCTAGACATTGAGGTACGGTATGTACTATAATAATTTAGAGAGCAGATTTCTTATATGAGGTCTCATCATTTTCTAATTATATATTTAATCCTCTAAATGTAGCACTGCCTCTGAAATACCTTTAGAACTTGTGTGTAGTGCAACACATTCTTTCATTTTCACAAACATAATTTCTATCATCTTTCAAACGATGAATAGCTTTCTTTTTTAATGTTAGTGACCACCACGAGGCACCAAAAATCAGCTTCATTAATGCAATGCCTCCTGGTGGTCACTGTAATTGAAAACCACAAAGAATATACAGTGTACAAGAGAATGAGAGTGGAAGTCAAGTAATTCCTCATGTCATGAAGGCATAATATAATAATCCCTGTGCTCTGAGACCTTAAAGAAAGGTGGATTGTACAGTTAATCCTCATATTACGATCACTCTGTGTGACCACTCAATATTATGAGGATGCTGAACAAGGGGGACTTAGGACCAGTTGTGGCCATTGTAGTCACATGATAATGATCCAGGTGTTTGAATGCCAGTCACATGATTATGACATTGCAATGAGCTGTGGTCATGCAATTGCCATTGTCCCCTTCCTGCTGGCTCCCTGCAAGCAAGCCTTATTGGGAAACTATAAGATGGTTGCAAGTTACTTTCATATGTCACTCCTTCTGCTTTTTCTCCTGAGGAACCCAACTACAGAGCTCATGATCCAAGGGATCTCATGCATTGTAGCAACCCACTGACTCACAACATGTACTGCCTGCAGCAGCTCCCACCTACCCCAGCTCCATAGTGCTTATCTGCCCCCAGCACCTACAAATGTTCCATAATGCCCACCCATAGGTCCTGCTGGCCTGCCTGCAGCCCTTGATGGCCTATGTGCGCTCCAAAGGGCCTACCTAGAGTTGTACTTGCCTAAAGCAGACTAGAATCAGTAAGAATCAGTAAGATAATATAAAAGCAGGGGGGGAAATGAACAGAAACCTGTAATTTCTAGCCATGCTTAAAATAACAAGGTACTAAAATGATAAGTGAAGTGTTAATCACAAGAATACAGTCTAGCTTCTGGAGAACATTAAAATGACTGACAATTATTAGCTAATAGTATCGGGAATCAAGATTTTCTAGATAGCAGTTAAGAAAACTAACAAATTTAAAATAAATCATCAAGGCTTATTGTTTAAATAAAGGCTTCTATCGTGCATGAAAAGGCAATTTCATTTTTCCTGCCTCTCTATATAACAGTGAAAGAAACATTAATCAAATCAATCAATAGAGGTAATTTAATCAAAGTACAATGATAATAACCAATACTTCCATCAGTGTCAAACTGTAAGTAGAGGCAATCAAATGGAAGTATTTGTTTGCACATACCTATATAAAGATTTGTAACCCCATTCCTTCTCCAGTCTTTGCCATCTGGCCTCTAGTGCTGAAATTAGTCAGTAAAAACATTTTGCTCCAATGTAATGCCATCTTGGTCTCTGATTTAATATGACTCCTTGGGGGAGAGGGATTTTTTTACTACAACTTCTACCACCTCTTGTAGATGAGAGAGATTTCTCTTTTATGTCTGATGAGTCCCAAATAGAAGCAGTTGTGTGCTTGTTCCTGATGATCCTTATAAATAAAACCACCACAGAGTAGAGCTACTAATGAGTCTTAGGATAAATTTGCCATTAAACCATTGGAACTTTGTTCAAGAAAATTAAAAATTGTTATGTTTCATGAACTTGTGTAGTAAATTCAGCTAAATTACATTATAAATTGATTTTTTTCCTCCAAAACAGTAGCAATGGATTAATAACTATCATTAAAAAGTGGTTCTAATTTAGTAGGAATGCTTTAAAACTATAGAAGTGTCAATTCCTGGGATCTAAATTTCAGAGAAGAGATGATGCATTCTGTCCAGAAAAAGTTAGTCATCACTGTCCTAGAATCTACTTAATAGGTAGGTATTTGAGACAATTCCTAACACCTTCCAACTGAAGATATCAAAGCACTTTTTTACATGAGAATTATTTCTGATGTAAAGGCAAAAATATTTTTTCTCTCTTTAAAAAGTAACAAATAGCAATTCCAGCTTTTGTATTTCTAATTTATAGTTTAAAAGGTTAGAGAACTTGCAGAAAGTAACCCTTTAACAATAAAAACCAATCCGCTGGTTCAGGTCTAAGAAAATATATGCATGGGTAATAACTGTCATGCAATATATCAAGATTGCATCTTGTAGCAAATGGCCCGATTTAATTTGGTTTGTATGTTATATAGCCTTGAAAGTTTGATCTAATTTCAGCTATATATTTTCTACGTTTTAAAACAAACCACTGGGTCTCAGTTTTACCTCTTAATCTATAATGTGAGGGTACAAAGCTACCTTGCTGAATATAGCTGGATATGGTGATCACATTTATCTACATACTAACTAAAACTTGTGTGCCTATTTGATTGTTTGTAACCTTCAATTAGGCAAAAGGATATATCACAGGGCAACATATTTTGAACCAACATACCTCATATGGGCTAATTTACAGAACCTATTCAAAATCTGAGACTCATGTTTCCTATGGGATTGAAATTAGGCAAATTTATGAGCACTTCGGTACTGCTGTGCTGCTATTTTACAGCACTGCCATGAGATTGTCATTACAAATGCTTTCCACCAGCTTTCCATAAGGTAAGTCAGTGGGGAATCTAGCAAGAAGTTGGAAATCTCTGACCTGCATGCAAGTAGTTACTGCCGCTGGGTGAGGAGGTTGTGTGAGAGGCACTGTGTGTGCTAGGATGGGCACCACATGGAACAGGGAGGGTGCCTAAGGTGTTGCATTGGTTAGGGAGGGCATGCAAGGGTGCATAAAAGTGCACCAGAAGCACTGCAGGTTGAGTAGGGTATGTGGGGGTGCCTAAGAGGTTCAGTGCACATTAGGGAGTGTGAGAGAGATACCATAAGCATCAGGGAGTACGCATGAGAGGTGCAACGTGAATTGGAGGACGCCAGGAATTTGGATGCCGGAGGGAGGGCGAGCACAGTGAAGGTCGAAAAGGGTATGCAGGAATATTTCAGAAATATCCCTGAAACAATAATCCAATGGTCATAGGTTGGACAACCTACATTACACTTTATTTTTGTTTTATTTTTTTATTTTAATCACATTTATATCCCGCCCTTCTCCACAAAGGACCCAGGGCGGCGCACAGGAATTTAAAAACATACAAAACAATACAATAAATACAGAATTTAAAAATATATTAAATTAAATTATAATCCTATGCTAAAATCAAATTAAAATCCCCAATTTAAAACTATCTAAATAGTCTCGACGGGAGGGTTAGGCTAGGCCGGCTTGCTGAAAAAGATGTGTCACCAAGGTTTTTTTTTGTTGAAACATTTTTACTACTCTTGCATATCACTGGACCTGCTTTAAAACATCCCTTCGACCGATTCGCTCGCACAGAGAGGGACTTCTCCGGGTGCCGTCCACTAGGCAATGCCAGCGGGCGACTCCCAGGGGAAGGGCCTTCTCTGTTGCAGGCCCTATCCTATGGAACGACCTACCCCCCCGACCTCAAAACAACTCCGGACCTCTGCTCCTTCCGCCGAAAGCTCAAAACATATTTCTTCCAACAGGCCGGCCAGGCCTAATCTATCTTTCACACCTCCAGTCTGCACATTTAAATTTTTAATTGGGTTTTTAGGGGGTTTAGTGTTTTAGGTTTTTTAGATTTAGTGCAGGGTTATTGTAATTTAATCTAATTTTAGATATTTATATTGTTGTATGTTTTCATGTTTTATATTCCCTGTGCACCGCCCCGAGTCCCTTCGGGGAGAGGGAGCGGTATACAAATAAACATTCAATTCAATTCAATTCAAAAACAGCATCTTCTAATTTATTTCATAAATTAGCATATTGTCCATACTTTTACTCATTGCTTACTGAAGAAACAGTTGGGTTTGTAATTCATGCTTAACATTAAACCACTAAGAACACCAATGTGAATGAAACATATTAAGTCAGTGTTCAACGTTGAGGTCCTTGATACTGCCAGGCTATTATCTAACAGGATGTAAAGTGGTGTGTAGGTGTGTGTGCATATACCCACATTCTATACAGATCATGCATGTCACTAGAACTAGGAGGCCTCCATGAAACTTTTGATAGCTAGACCTCAAACAAATAAGAGGAAGTACTTTTTCACCCAGAGGATCACTGATCTATGGAACTCCTTGCCAGAAGAAGTGGTGACAGCTGTCAGCCTCGACACCTTTAAGAAAGGATTAGACGAGTTCATGGAGAACAAGGGTATCAATGGCTATCATTATGGATGCCTAAGGACATCCTCCGGGTTGGAGAGATAGGCAGGATATCTCTCAATGCCATTTGCAGGGAATCATAAGCAGGTGAAGACATCTGCTTGGGAATACCCTGAAGCAAATGGGGAGCCACTGTGTGAGACAGAATGCTGGACTGGATGGGATGTGGCCTGTTCCAGCAAGGCTATTCTTATGTTCTTATGTCAGCAAACATACTCTATGTACTATATACCTAACATCCTATTTTTTTTTAAAAAAAATATACTTTTTTTTTTCTTCCAAAAACCTGGAAATAGAAAATTGAGGTAAAAATTATCTATTTTTTTCTTGTGGTTTTTTTTTTTTTTGCCAGACTTCCTGTATCTGCAGGAACCATACAGCTGATTATCATTGGAATCCTGATTAGTAGACTTGGCCACAAGTGTTTTTGATGTGCTCCAAATAATATTTAGTTGTTATGTGTTTATGTATTTAAAGCATTTCTAAGCGCATCCAACTCAAACAGTGTGGTTCTTGATGTTGTACAATAAAAGTATAATAACCGTTTGACTATTATACTAAAAAAGAATAAACTGGTATATACTTGCAAAACAAACTGGATAACTAAAGAACCAAAAGGAGATTCCATTCAACTGACTCAAATGCCTGAATCAGGTTTTAATGGTTTTTCTAAAAACAAGTAGAGTTGGGGACACCATCATTTTAGAGCATGAGGGCAGATATTTAAAAAGTCATGCTACTGGAAGACAGTGTGATCTCTGTTCTTTAACAAATTCTAACTTCTACAATTTGCATATCCTATGAAGATGTTTTGGGAATTGGAAAGAACAATCTTAATGGTAAAATTGGATTCTTATTTTAGGTCCTCTAATTGTTTTTGATTCCAGAAAATCATAGGCTTCATTCCCCAAAGAATAATTGGTATCCAACTTAGAAGTATAGTGAAACAAAATGATTTAAAGTACCTCAGTGCAAAGTATTTGTGTATGCTGATATCTGTTTACAACAGAGGTCTCATTCTCGCGGCCTGCGGGCCAATTGCGGCCCTCAGGATGGTATCTTGTGGCCCACACCGTGATATGAAAGTATAATATTAATGATATGAAAGTATAATATCCAATATAATGGAATCCCTTATGAGGCCCAGCCTCACCCAGACTCTGCCTCCCGCGGCCCCCAGGTAAATTGAGTTTGAGATCCCTGGTTTACAATCATCATACGGATCATGATGAAAAATTAATGTGATCCCAAGTCACCTTTAGATCTTAGTTGCAAGACAGAAAATTCAGTATATTAGTCCTTTTCAGATTTTGTCGGTAAGATTTCAGAAAGTTAAAAGTTTTTTTTTTGCCTGAGGTTAGAAGAAATAATACTTGCCTATTTTTAATAGCAGGAAACTATTGTACAACTAGCTTTATCAACTATTTAAATAAACTTCTGTTATTAATATACAGGAAAAAAGTATGTTTTTACAGATCTTTATGATAAAACTTTGAAACAAATATTTAACTATTGTATGTTTACCTTCCTAGTTATTTTTTGATATATGTCTAGCATTTCTTATAGACACTGTTCTGTTTGTGCAATTCTTGGCTTATGGATTACAATTGCTTCTTCCATGACTTTCAGGCAGAGGTGAGAGGTGTCATTAGAATGGGAACATCCATCATTTTTTTACAGTGCAATATAGTTAATCAATGCATAGTGAAATAATGATTAATAAGGGATATAATACTCAGTTGGAATTGTTAAAAACCAATCAATTTTTTATCATTTTCTAGGGATGGTCATGTATAAACTATTAGATGTAATACAAGACAATTTGTAAAGATGCAGAAAGTCCAGCTCCAATGGGCATCCTTCTCATTATAGAAGTGAAACTTTCAGCTTATCAACATAAATCAAGGTCCTTAATGTTATTGCTTTATAACTTTCTAAAAAAAATTTCTAGTCATCTGGCATCTAGTTTGTATTAGCTGTAACCTCTGCTAAAGCTTTCAACATACCTGGAGGGATCTTAAAGCTATTTCTGTCAATGCCGATAGAATCATTTCGACATTAGTCAGATTATTATTATAAGACAGTCAAAAATGTTAGCTACAACTTGTCTCATTTTCTCAGCATCATTCGCTTATATACTGTCATGTGGTACCAAGTGTCTGTTTTGCCTGAAGAAAAGAAGAATGTTTAAAGCAGAGAATGAGCCTATACCCCTTGAGCAGAATAAGGACAGCTCTCTTGAAAACAATCTGGTTGTAAAAATGAAAACAACTCTTTATTATACAAACCACAAAAGAGTACAAATACAATCAGATTGTCTTCTTTTTCTACTTGATTGATGTCAGCCAGGGTGACTCTTAGTTCTTTGTGGAATTCCCCATTCCCATATGCTCTGTATGCATTGGTACCATGAATTGCTGTTTCATTTTCTTTGAATGGATGGACAGATTAATATATAATATTGGGAAACATGAAACGTTTCTCCAAATTCTTTTTTTTTAAATCAGTATTTGAACAACTGCTGAGAACTTACTAAAATACTCTTAAAACTACTTATATCTTCCCATTCAAAGGCTACCAACATTGTAGGGTTTCATAATCTTTTTCATTGCAATGCACAAACTATATCAATTTATTATCTTATGATAATATATACTGTAATAATCCCATCGTAAAACCAGTTTTGCATTGTTAGATTCACTAGACTAAGAGTACAGTATATATCAGAGAATATGGATGCATGTATTGGAAATACTGCTCTATAAATATATAAATTGTTTGCTTTCTTTCATTTGGTTTATATACCTTTTCTGTGTCCAGTTTTAGCCCTATAAGATTTTAAATCCTAATTAATTCAGAGCTGTGATATTTAGGGAAAGAGGGCGTAATCTTTTCTCTTGCATTGCTATTTCAGTTGCGATTAACTTTTGCACTTACCTATAAGTTAGGTAGTCCTTGACTTATGCCTGTAATAGAGCCTTCCCACTATGGTCATAAGTCATTGTGGATATAAAGCAGGTCATCGACATGACTGACCCAACTTTATGATTTTTTTGGGTGACAATTGTTAACTGAATCATTAAGTTCAGTCATTAAGCAACTGCCAACTGTCATTAGTATAATTTACTATGGTCCGGTTTTGTCAAAAACTGGAAGTAAATGCTGGTTTTTAGTAAAATTCTCATAAAATGCAGTGAAATGACCATGGGATGCTACAAATAACTGTAAATATGGGCCAGTTGCCGAGTGCTCAACAATAACAATAATTTATTAAATTAATATGCCATCCCATTCCCGGCATGCCTTTTCTCCTTATTGCTTACTACCATTTTTCGCAGAAGAGAGGCAACTTAAGAAAAAAAGGTATGAAAAGAATTGATCCAACTGGGCATCACAGTCTAAACGATATGGATTCATTCCTTTTGATGGAATGGCAAAGGCAAATTAGTTGTAATCTAGTCATGCACTCATTGACGAGTGGCTGAAACCTGCCCAGTAATGCATAACACAAAAGGAATAAACTGGTTAACCTTAAGCAGTTACGGTTATTCAGCTCTTGCATTCAGAATGCAAGAGCTGAATAAAAGTTATGTTGTTACGGTCAGCAAGAGACAGCAAAGTGGAAGCTTGTGGCTAAGAAAGTGAATGAAGCCTGAAAACAATATTAACCCTAAAGAACCCAGGCTTGGATTCTGATGTCTGAAGTATGGCCATGTCCTCATATTATTGCCAGTTCAACTCCCTAATAGCCTTCTACATATAATGTACAGGAGTGTTTGTAATATACTATACTATTGGTAACAATTGCAAAATAACAGAAAGCATTAAATCTATGGCACTCTACACAAGATTGTCAAGAATTTCAGGGCTGCCTGATTTGATTTGTTAATATATTCATTTATACAAAATGTGCAAACTGTCTACTTCGCATCGTTCAAGGCAGTTTATAGGGATGCAGCAGAACATAAAGTAACTAAAAGTAATACTAATTACAGACATAGCTTACAATTGCCCTGTGAAATAAAACAGATCTTGTGCTTTCTTAAAAGTCAAAGTTTAAGACCGTAACTCGGGAAGCAAGGTGTTCCAGAGGGTGATAAAGCCACTAAAGAAGCTTCCAAACATTTTGCCACCCTCTTATTAAAAAAGCAACCAAATTGGCTTGAAACTTGCCATTTGCAAATCATCTTTGGTGAATGAATGAATCAAAGTTTTGTCAAAGCATCCCTTAAAAACTTCACATAAGACTATTTGTCACGAAGTAAGTTTACTTGGTGCAAATGGTGTCTTCCCGGCCATGGTATATCATCATATCATTCAGATCTAAACAAATGTAAGTACATAAAATAGTTGCAGCCATGGATAAGGCAATTTACTTATATTTTGTCTATACAAAAAATGTTGCTTTCTAGATGAACAGTGTGGCATAACTGAAACTCCTCACCCATATATGTTCCTTCTCTAATATTATTGACATGTAAAACAAATGCTTCGTTATTCAATTAAACTTCATTTAAATAATGATACATAGTGTATCACTTCAGCTGTTACTATTCAGTTTGACTGTCCTAGTAGACAGTGCATTAGAGTAGCTGAAAACAGAAAAACTAATTTAGAGTAAACTACAATACCCAGTGTATGTATCATCACAATAGAGGCAATATTAGATTATCTACTGATTATCATTTTGCATTAATTGCAATTATTAAAAAAATGAAAAGGAGGGAGTGATTTTTATTGTTATAATGTATAAGAAATTCTGAGAGGAAAATGTATAATTAAGGCATGATATATACTATAGATGGATAACTTTTCTGCCCTTACTGTTTCCATCAATAGCTGTTCCATATCCTTGTTTCAAGTGACATGTGCCCTCTTAGGTAGAGGGGCCTTGGATATCTCCCTACAGGACTATGTGGAAGAATTTGCATAGCACCTATCAGACAAGGTTGATCAAATTCAATCTCAGTTGGATGCTGACAGTTCTATGGAGATGCTCGGAGTAGAGTCTTGTCATATTATCCAGAAAATGGTTTTGTTGGGCTTGAAGAAATGTTAGGACCATTATGATTGTGCGCTTGGCCATTTACTCTTTAGATCCATGATCGTCTTGGTTGACTAAAGTTGCCAGGAGCTTTTGCATGGATTGCTCTATATGTGGTATATTCTTCTTTGAGCATGGGTATTGCTTTGTCCCCTTAAGGAGGTGCTGGTTCACTCCCTTCTCAAAAAATCATTTCTGGATCCCACCACAGTGGACATGCGCTTTAAAGGTTAAAATCAATTAGACCAAGCAACAAGGTATAATCTGTACCATTATATTTTATTGAATGCTTGCTGATGCCTCTCTCTGTCACAGCATGTGTTTCTGTGCAGTCTTCATGCTTATGCAAGTCTTCCATTTTTGAGAACACCTTTTCTGATACAGAAGAAATTATAGTTTTCACTACTACACTTGTATAATATTTGTTGTGTTGGATGAAAAGTTCAGAAAGAGCAATTATTTAGATACTTTGACAATTATTTATTAACTAAGCTGAAATTCACAACCTGCGGCTATACATTTGTAGCTGTGAAAACTGGTCAAAAGGTAGATGTATATCTAACACGTTTTGCAAAATAGCAGAGGATCATTTTTTCCTGGAAATGTGAAATCAGTGTACTGTAAAAGTGTAAATTCCTTGGAGGCAGTATTAGTCAGTAGGTATCACTAGAAAGAATATTTGAAACAAATATGAAAAACAGCATTCATTCTGATATAATTAAACATATAAAATACTATTTTAAAAAGCTTTCAAACTCATTTGAAATTTTTGAACTTTAACATTGTAACAGTCATTGAATATTAGAGCTAAAGGACTGCTTTTTTAACAGAAACAAAACTAAAATCTTAAGATTCAGATATAAAATTGATTTGCTTGTTAACCGTTCTATGTATAACATAACCCATTTCCTCCCTTTTTAAATATATTATATTTATATTTATATTTATTCAATTTATACCCCGCCCTTCTCCAAACGGACCCAGGGCGGCGCACAGGAAAATTAAAATACATACAAAACATCATATAAAATTAAAAAAACTAATTCAATAGAACCTGTGCTAAAACCAGATTAAAATCCCCAAATTTAAAAACTATCTAAAAGTCAGTATAGGAGGCTACGCTAGGCCGGCTAGATGGAACAAATGTGTCTTAAGACACTTGCGGAAGAGGCGGAGGTCAGAGATGGTGCGAAGTTCAGGGGGTAAGTCGTTCCAAAGGGCTGGACCTGCCACAGAGAAGGCTCTCCCCCTGGGTGTCGCCAGTCGGCATTGTCCGGCCGACGGCACCCTGAGGAGGCCCTCTCTGTGGGAGCGTATTGGTCTGAGGGATGTATGGGGCAGGAGGCGGTCTCGCATATAACTAGGCCCCGAGCCATGGAGCGCTTTAAAGATGGTCGTCAGAACCTTGAAGCGCACCCGAAAGACCACAGGAAGCCAGTGCAGCTCGCGCAGGATAGGTGTTATGTGGGAGTGTCTAGGCGCTCCCGTAATCACCCGCGCGGCTGCATTCTGGACTAACTGCAGCTTTCGAGTGCACCTCAAGGGAAGCCCCATGTAGAGAGCATTACAGTAGTCGAGTCGAGAGGTCACGAGGGCCTGAGTGACTGTGCGAAGGGCAGCCCGGTCCAGTAAGGGCCGCAATTGGCGCATCAGGCGTACCTGATGGAAAGCCCCCCTGGCCACGGCCGCCACATGGTCCTCCATGGACAGCCGGGAATCCAGGAGGACACCCAAATTGCGCGCCCTCTCCACGGGGGGCGGTGTTTCGCCCCCAATGGCCAGAGTTGGAATAATCTGGCTGAACCGGGGTGCCGGAAGCCACAGCCACTCAGTCTTGGATGGGTTGAGCCAGAGTTTGTTACTACCCATCCAGATCCGTACGGCCTCCAAACACCGGGACATGACCTCGACGGCATCGTTGGGGTGGTCTGGGGTGGATATGTACAACTGAGTATCATCAGCGTACAGATGATATCCCACCCCAAAACCACGGATGATCTCGCCCAGCGGCTTCATGTATGTGTTGAACAGTAGGGGCGAGAGGACCGACCCTTGAGGTACCCCACATACGAGGGGCCTCGAGGCCGACCTCTGCTCCCCTGCCAACACATATTGCGACCGACCAGAGAGGTAGGAAGAGAACCACCGTAGAACGGTGCCTCCCAGCCCCAACCCCCCCAGTCGGCGCAATAGGATACCATGGTCGATGGTATCAAAAGCTGCTGAGAGGTCTAATAGGACTAGGATAGAGGAATATCCTCTATCCCGCGCCCTCCAGAGATCATCAACCAACGCGACCAATGCCGTCTCGGTGCTATGCCCGGGTCGGAAGCCGGACTGGCGCGGGTCTAGATAATCAACTTCCTCCAAGTGTCGCGGAAACTGTTGGGCCACCACACTCTCAACAACCTTCACTAAAAAGTGAAGGTTGGAGACGGGACGATAGTTCTCTAGTAATGCTGGATCCAGGGACGGCTTCTTGAGGAGGGGCCTTACTACCGCCTCTTTCAAGACGGCAGGCAAGGACCCCTCACTCAAAGATGCGTTGACAATGCCCTGGAGCCAGCCTCGTGTCGTCTCCCAGGATGCCAGTACAAGCCAGGAGGGACACGGGTCCAATAAACATGTGGTAGCCCTAAGTCTCTTTGACAACTTGTCCATATCCTCGGTAGTAACAAAATCAAACTCCTCCCAAAATGGTGTCTCAAGAGCAACCTCGGACCGCTCAGCTGGACCACTGTCGATGGAGGGCAGCTCGCTCCGAATCCGAGTGATTTTCTCCTGGAATCCCCCATATCTGCATAAAATGTTAAATGTTAAAAGTTATTTAGCTTTTCTGCAGTTTATCCTGAAAAATCCATATTATTGCTCCCCCCCCACAACATCTGCACCATGTCAAAAGTATCCTCTTTTGATAGTTGAGAAACAAATGTCTGTGTTAGTATCTGAACCCTGGATTAAACTGAAAATATGTTTTTTTTAAAAGTAATTTTGCCTATTGTCATCAGATCCCTTCTTTCTCTTCAAAAAGATTTATTCATTATAAAAGAACCTCTGATGCATAAATGTACACATGGAACTGGGAACCCTGGAGTGTTTAACCACTTCCAAAACATGCTTTGTCATGTAAAACAGAATTTGTTCAATATCAAATGCTAGTTATTCTACTTAAGTTTCTTATTCCTTTAAAATGTGATTTCTACCTTCCGTTTTAATGGACAATAGGCAGAAATTGTTTTAAAAGTTATTTATATAATGTAAGATAACTCTCAGTTTACCTAAGAAATCAAAGTGATTTCACTGCTGAAAGGTTTTAAATTTCAGCATTCTGTAGTTGTGGCAGCTGTCATAAATTTGGATATTGAGCTGGGGAGGTATAGCTGCCTTGGAGATAATTGATTTCCTCCCTGAAATAATTTAATAGTGTTCACTTCAGAGAACATCTTTCTGATTATTGACTCTTTCTGATTAGTCATTTGCAAAATTATTACTATGGATACAAATGTCAGTTCTCTCAGACTTTGGCACCTTTTTTGTAGCTTTTTTCTCCCCTATTTTCTTTTTTTGTCCAAGAAGGTTTTTAATAACCTAGCATCCTCAGAGACTTGTCTCACCCCACCTCAAACCCTAGAGTGCTACAAATGCTAGCAGTTTTTCACTGACCTTTCCAACCAGTTATTATTACATTTTAGCATTCCATTTTTTCTTTTGATCATAAAAATCTATTTGAAAGAGCTGTGCTAATAATGACAGCAATCTTTGTGGAACAACTATCTTTCTACAAAGAAAGTCATACTATATTTGCAAGCGTCTCCAATTTTGTAGAAAATATATAGAAAATTACTTGTGCACATGGCTACTGCTCAGAGTATGTACTTTTTAATTTGCAAATAATTGTTTATCTTACCATTTTAAAAGATGAAGAGATGACACTGTCAGCCCTTATGCTGACATCCATGGGATACTGTAGCTGTTGGTGGCTTTTCTGCAGCACAACTGCCTCCCGACCTTGGCAAGGGCTTCCACGCTGTCATTGCCACCGCTGCTAATGCTGCTGGGGCCACTGCTGAAGCCCTTCTCCTCCGCTCTTTGCAGCCACTGGAGCTCATGCCACCAATGCTGCCAAAGCCCGTTCCCTCCTCTCTCCGATGTCAGTAGAGCCTGTGGTTGCATGTGGGCAGCACAGCTCCTGGGCTGCATCCTCCGGAGTAGACTCTTCGGGGACATATCACAATGTGAAGTGGCTCCACATGGCTTCACTCATAACTCTGCAAGCGCACTGCAAGCGCACTGTGGTTTTCCGGGTGCGATTCAAGGTGTTGGTTACTATCTTTAAAGCGCTCCATGGCTTAGGACCTGGGTACTTACGATACCGCCTTCTGCCACCGAGAGCCTCCCACCGGCTCGTACGCTCCCATAGAGAGGGTCTCCTCGTGGTGCCGTCGGCTAGACAATGTCGACTGACGACACCCAGGTTTCAGCCAATAGTTTAATTATGTCTTTTAAAAGCCTTCTTTTAACTTTTATATAATTGTTTTTATTCTGGCTGTACACCGCCCTGAGTCCTTCTGGAGTAGGGCGGTATAAAAAACCAATAAACTCTAAACTCTAAACACTCTAAACTGCCCATGTCATCGGCAGCGCACCTCCTGGACAGCAGCTGCATTTCAGAGCCTCCTCTGAAGTAGTTCTTCTACTTGGGTGCAGCTGCCTACTCTGAAGTAACTTTTCTACTCGGGTGAAGCCGATAAGGAAGGAGGCAATGATGACACTGAATGGGGGTGTGGCTGAAGGTGGCTGAGAGTCATGGTGATTGGTGCTTGTGATTAGGGGTATCCTCTGGGTAATTGGGTGGATTTGTATGTGGAACTGGGCGGGAAAATGGTATATATACGGTGATGGGGTTAACTTTGTTAGAAGTGACTTGGATTTGCTTACCTATGTATTATAGTCATTTAGTGCCGGTTATCATGTAGTTTCTTAGATATAAAAAAAGTTTTTTCACCAAACAAACCAACTCTCTTTATTTTCAACGTGAACACCAGAACGTGGCAGACACATGCACAGATTTGCTGGCAATGACAACTAAATCATGGGGACAAGCATGCATATTATTTCTTTAGGATATTTATAGCCTATTTTTGTCTGAGAGTTTCACATAGCATTTATGGGGCTGCCTTCTCATTTTAAACTCAGAAGTATACCTTAAGAGATAGGTTGGGGCTGAGATAGAATGATTGGTCCAAAGATACCCAATTAAGTCCTGTATGAATAGCCAGTTCATAATGGCAATTCAGGCTATTATTTGCAAAAAGTTTGTTTCTATTGTCACAACCAGCTATATATATTATGGCGCAATTATCAATAGACAGCTAGGTCAGTCAAAGGGCTGTAGTGTTTAATTCTAGTGCTGGTCTCTATTACTCATGAAATATGTATTTATTTATTAACATTTCTTTTTCACTCAGAATCCCAATGCTTAGACTAACATATGCAGGTGAGTTGGGGCTGGAGTGGAAGACTGAGAATTAAAAACAACATGATGGTAATATTTTACATCCACTTGGAGCTGCTTCAAACCATTTTTCTGTCCAAAGAGCTATTGGATGACATATAAGTAATAAAGTCTGCAAACCAGGATTCTTTAAATCATTTAAACTTTTCCTTACCCTAATCTGAAAAATACACCATGGTATCAAATAGGTAGTGCAAGGAATAATAAGATGGCAACTTTCAAACTCTATATATTAGTTTATTGGTCATGGCCATATATCATCACTGTGTGATTAAGCAAATCTGTCAGTATTGAAAAAATATAGTAACAGCCAGTTAACCAATATTGTTGAGAGCGAATATATTTTAGAACATCAGTTAAAATGCTGTGTAAGGAAAAAGCCTTGTTAAAGACTATATTCGGCAATGCTAGATTTTGTCAGAATATCTGCACCAGGATGGTAAAGAATTACGCAAATGTAAACTGTTTTGGAAATAACCTTTCTCTCTGAAATCCAGTATATAAGAACTATCACGTCTGTTCCTAAATTCAGTAGTAATTTAATTCCTTTCTTCTGCCATTTTTTTCTTCTCGACTTCTCCCAAAAGCCCTACATTGTAGGATGCAATATAAGAAAGTGCAATAGAACTTGCCAAATACGTTTGTGACCAGCTCAGTTACTTCCTAACCATGTTTAAAGCATGTAGTATGCATTGAGGAAATTTGTCCTCAAAGAATACATTAGGAAGAATCATTAGCATCATGGAGTACCATTTTCCAGTGCAATTTTTAAGTCAGAGTGAGAAACAACTTAGAAGCAGGCTTCTGATGGAATTTTTCACAATTCAAAGCTAAATTCATGTTTGAAAGTAAGACAACTATGGCTTGTGGTGTTTTCTGTGAGAAATGGGTCCAAATAGCTTTTTGAGTGTTTAAGGTTAAAGACCCTGGTCTATGGAGATGCTCAATCATCCAACTCATGGTTGTCCCAAATTTGCTTTACAATAGGCAACTGGACTTTCTTGGGTTTTTTTCTTGAAAACATTTAGCTTCTCATCTAAGAAATGGATGCGAAACAAAATATTTTCCAGGGGAAAAACCAAACCAAGACAGTTCAGTGGCTTTTTGAAAAGCACCTTTGCGATTCCTTTTTGTGGATACTGTAAACGTAGGAATTCTGGAGCAGTTTAAAAATAATGCTGAACTTTCTGGATCTTGTGACATTAGCTAAGTTCAAGAGCTAATCTGATTATTTCTAACTGCTTTGCAATATATTTCAATATGTAAAGTGTGTTTTTTCTTTGAGGTAAGGTGATTGTCTTCACATAGATAATAAAACAGTTTAATCCAAAATAATCTTTATTTTAATAATGATTTGTTGAAATGTTTGCTTGCTTGGGGTTCAGCTGTTTATTTTATGTTAACCCACTTTTTCTTCCTGCCCAGGTCACTAGCCAAATTCCTTGGTGATCAGCCAGGTCAGTCTCCTGCCTGTTCATACCATTTGTGTTTCCAAGATCATTCCAAAATACATTTGGAGAAATTTTGCTTCCAACTAGTGGTACTTAAGACACATTTGTTTCATCTAGCCGGCCTAGCGTAGCCCCCTATACTGACTTTTAGATAGTTTTTAAATTTGGGGATTTTAATCTGGTTTTAGCACAGGTTCTATTGAATTAGTTTTTTAAATTTTATATGATGTTTTGTATGTATTTTAATTTTCCTGTGCGCCGCCCTGGGTCCGTTTGGAGAAGGGTGGGGTATAAATTGAATAAATAAATAAATACTTTTGATTTTTGCAGCCCTCCATGGGAGGGGACACAAAGCAGAACAAACCAAAAGGTGCTCAAAAAAGTGAATTTGCCAGAGGACAAAGTTGACTGAAGGTCAAACCAGGCTGTCTAATAAAATTCTGTATATTTGACCATTTCCCTCCAATTGTTGGACATACTATGGATTTACTTCTGAGTACACATGCACTGTATGTAGTTGACTACAATTTTAAGTCAGGTTTTTTTTTTCTATTTCTCTGGATCTTTGCCTCTCCCCTCCCCAAGTCTTGTCTATATAAATGTATTACTATTTTTGAGTTAAAGAATATAACTTGAAAATATGGGATTCTTTATAAAAGACTGGTTCCAACACTTAACTAAATTGCTTCAAGAGGGTATAGTTATAACAGATTGAAAATGTAGCTGTCTGTATGCCAGTGATTGGCTGATGTTCCTGCTGTGCCAGGGGAAAGAAGGAGAATTTCTTTGCCAGCTTTCAGTGAAGGACTTGCTGCTGTGACAGCAGATCTCACTCAGGGACTTGATTTAATGCTACCAATTACCATATCTTTGTAATTGCAACCCATGCCTGATGAGGATGGTGAAGACAGTAAGGCCTTGAGTAGAACATCTTTGTCTTATAATGTCTTCCATTGATCTTCCCTTTTAATGTTTCATCAACTCTGCAACCAATTGATCATTCCATGGATAAAATCTGTACCTTAACTGTATGCCAACATTTGTGATTCATTTTTACTTAGCTAATCAAAATGTTGTTCCACAAGACCCTGATGGTGTTCAAGATACTTCGTAGGAGGCATTGCCTCAATGCAAACTGGCTGTCTTAGATAGCATATTTCTCATAGCCTTATCGAAGTATAAGGCATGAGTTATTAATCATACCATGTTCTCTCAAATATCTATCAGTTTATCGGGATGGCTCACTAGAGTGTTTGCTAATTAGTAAGAAATCTTAAGTAATGCATTGTGGGGAGTTTTTATACTTATCCAGCCAAATAGAATATTGGAAAGGAATTTTGTAAATTAGACAAAATAAAATGTTTGTGTTGAGTTTTTTTTTGCTTTTCCAGGAAAAGCAAGTAGGCAGGGTTTTGTAGTGCTTTTAGGATAGGTGGATTTGGGATGTTTGCAAGATGATAATTAGAGTGGAGAATATAGAAGACTGATTTCATAAAGAGAAGTCTACTAACTCAGCTGTGTCCCAATGCTTTTTGAATGCAACAGTCAAGTGAGCCACTAGGCAGCCATTACTTAAATTGGGTAATATACTAGTTACTGAAAGAAGTTACATAATATTATGCGATCACTGAACAATAACCGCATGGCTCTGTTTTAGCAAAGGAATTGCTGATGTACAGAAGCAAAGTCAGCACAGGAGATAATGATAAACTAACCTTCCAGTCAAATGTGCTTTCTAAATACCTGTCTGCAATATTAGAAACAGACTGAAATTGGTACATTCCCAAACCAGTAATCCTGGCTTCAGCCAATTACTTTTGGTTCAATTATTTCTAAACCACTGATGGGCCTTCAATTAGTGCTGCTTGAATGGTTCCACACAAGAGCTTTCAAAGCTTCTCTTACATTGCAAACACTTTTTATATCAGCTGTAAATGTGGCTAGTCCAAGGCTAAAAGCTAAACCATTTTACAGAATTTGAATAAATCCACGTTATCTTTAACAATATTTCCATCCAGAGAGGTATTAGTGTAAATATGAATTACTATATCTCAAACTCTTCTTATACTACAACTTTACATTTTGCACAAAATACTGTATATAACTTCTGATATGTGCTTAAAATTGAAGAGAATACACAATGGAAATATACAAAAAAAAGTTTGTTTTTTGTTTGCTTGTACATTTGAATGCTTAGTCTATATCTCTCCAAAATGAAACATTTGGGAAGAAAGCCACCTCTCCCTACATTTTTGCTTTTGTGTTCCATTAGCAGAGAATAAAACAATAGCATCTCAGTTGTGGTTATTTTATTCAAGCCCAATAACTGAAATTGAGGTTAATTGACCTTTATATGATGGATACACAGAACAGTACTTAAACTGCACACATGGAGAGCAAGTTTATTTGAAAAGCAAATTAAATTAATTGACATTCATGTGAAGCTCTGTTGCTTATTGCTAGCTGCTCATGTGAATAGTTTGTTGATGATATTGATAGAAGAAACATTCGTTTCTGATAAATAAGATTTTCAGTTGAATAGGTTTTAATTAGATGAGTTTTACCTGGACTTTCACTTGTACAATCTGAAGCTAATCCTTTCAGGTAAACGTTTAATGCCTCCCTCTTAACATTTGAGCACAGAGGCTTCAAATTCAAATAATCATGAAGGCTACATAAGGACTATTAATTTATCTACTGATGCAATACTGAAGGCTTTTCAAACATTGATACAAAAGTCCAAGTGAGTCAGAAGTCAAGAAAATAGAGAATACAATGTTATGCATTAAACAAAATAAAATTTAAAAAAAAAACCCTCTGGTCCTAATTCCATTTATGAACTCCATAGTTGAACTCAACAGGGATTTCACTATTCATTCCCATTTTGTCTCTTAACAAATATTCAACAGTAAATCAAAACATGAAATTTAAAAAGTTAGGAAATTGAGGGATATACAAATTTATATTCCTATACTTTTCTGCACTTCCACTTTGATTTTTCATATCTTTTTTCATCAGCTATTTAGGGAAGGTATATAGTTTGTTTCCAAAAGATGCTTTATCATCCTGTACTATCCTTCCTACATATATCTCATTCCTAAAGAGGCTCTTTTGTACAGATTGATAGCCACAAATCTTTGTTGTCTGTTCCTTCATAAAAATAACCAGTGGTTTTGGAATGGGATCAACCAAGGTTAAAGGAAGAAGGATGCAATCATGTTCTAAGACAAAATATTTCCTCTCCAAGTCTACCTGATTCTGTACCATATCTCCTAGGGTGTCGTTGCATACAAAAGATGAAGAAGATTCGGAAGGTTGCATGCAGTGTATTGATTTGAGATCTTTCCGTAAGAATAACTGTCTGTCTGGGCCTTATTTCGAAATCATTTTTACTCCTTCCCTAATAAAACAAATGCTGCAGATGTTGCCACCATTTATTTATTAAATTGCTTATGATAATTGCAATACATTTTATATATCAGAAATCTGATCATATTGAGCTCTTGGCATTGCACCTTCCTGGAAATTTAATATCCACTTCTTAGCTTCTCTAACAATTGACATTGAATTAGAATTTGGATGTGACAAAAAGAGAAGGATTATTAAATACTTGGGGACTATTCCCGCTATTTAATAGTATATATCAGTGTTGGTGAAACTTTTTGGCACTGAGTGCCGAAACCAGAATTCATGCACGTGCATGTGTGTGCCAGAAACCAGAAGAGCAGCTGCTTTTCCAGGTTGCGGCATATGCATGTGGGCCATCCAGCTGGTCTTTGCACCTGGGGGAGTGCTGGAAACAGGAACAGCAGCTGCCTAGTGTGCATGCGCATGACAGCCAGCTGCTTTTCTGGGTTCCAGTGTGCACACGTCATGGCCATTGTGCATGTGCACGCCAGAACCCAGAAGAGCTGCTGGCAACGGTGCACGTGCCCAGAGACAGGACTGTGTGCCACCTCTGGCAAGTGTGCCATAGGTTCGCAATCACAGGTGTATATTAACCAAATATAACTCTAGCTTAGTTTAATTAAAATAAAATCACATTTTGTTTCCCCCCCAGTTCTGGCTAGTTTCTTGTTCCATTCCAATTATTTTTTGTAGCCTTTGACATGCCTCACATAAAATAAATGCAGAACCCATATTAAATCATTTAACTATTGAAAACATTAGATTTGGATTAGTTAGTTTGTGTTATTTTCTTCTCTAATAAAAATAAGTAAAAACTGACAGTGGCATGCGTAATTCTATGTGGGTAAGAGATATGACTCAACTGTTGTAGAAGTTGAACATAAATCCTAATTAGACTGCTATTTGTCTGACTTAGTCAGCGATGAACTCTTTTGTGACATTTCTATAGTTGTGGTTTAATCCATGAGTGCAATAGGAAGAGCAAATTATAAGTAAATTTAATTTCTCAATTGCACATCTCACCTAAGTTATGTCTAGGTTTAGAGTGAAAACATATAGTTAACAAGATTTTTTTAAAATGAAAACAAAAACAGCTTTCTTTTATTCTGTTTTTAAGAACAATAGGTCACACTTTGTATATCATTTCAATATTTTTAAGTTTGTTAGTAACAATTCTCCGGCAGAAATGATATTTCCAATCACATTCCTTAAACTTTTACAGGAGCTTTATAGACTCTCCCCTTTCTCCAAAATACTGCAATTTATGCAAACTAAAATAAAGAAATGTTAGTGAGATCACCCTACACCTAAACTATGGATTTAACATGCTCAACAAGTAAGGTCAGAGAGTCAATGGACAGCAAAAAGATATCTGTCTTTCTTTCCCACCTGACTTGGACTTGACAAAACTGAAAGTGTACTTTATTGTTCATTTCAAATCCAATTTGAAATCCATTTTCTAAAATTGCTGGAGCCTTATTTCTATGCTTTATCACTGTACTTACCCTTCCTTCCGGACAAATCACAATATATTATTTGCAGAGCTATTTATAATTTATGTTTGTTTGAACATTGCAACCATGTCAATATGGTTTGTTATATCAGTTCTGTTCGATTTAATGATGGTGTGGCCAGTATCTGCATTTGATCCTAATGCAGATCTCCTTAGCTGTAAGTATTAGTATAGTTCATTTTTAAAAAAATATTGAGATAAATTAGACTCAAAGAACTTTAGGCAAATTCATTAACCAGATTAGATGACCTGCTTTTTCAAGTTGTATGATTACAGAAGTTAGACAGACTTCCCAGCTGGGAAGCTAAGCTATTTTATAGTGTCTTTTAGAAAAAAAAAACCTTTACATTACAATTCAGTGACATAATTTTATTCTGAACTATGGTATTGTGGAAACTCTTGAAAATACCACATTATCAAGAACTAAAACATATTGATCAAAGAACAAAGCAATATTCTGTTCTCAATTAAAGTATAAATAGCTAGGCTCACTTTGCCATACTTTAGACCAGGGTGGTCAAACTCCCAACCCACTGGCCACACCCACGCCTGGCTCAGTGAAGGGGAAAAAGTCCTGATATGTCATGTGACACCACTGTGATGATGTGAGTTTTACACCCTTGCTTTAGACACATTATGCAATGGTCCAGAAATCAATATTGCTGGGAAAGGTAAAAGAGGATGTCTAGTATCAGATGGGTGGACAGATTTACAGCAGCAGCAGGTTGGTAAATGCTGAGAAGACAGATGTAGACAGATTATTCTAGACAAATCTATCTGCATGGTCACTAAAGTGTTGATACTGACTTCATGGCACATAATTTATTTTGCAGGAGAATATTTATAAATCATTATAAAATAAAGCTGATATGACATTACTGAGAAATGGAAAATAATACAATCTTTTAAAAAAAAATCCTTGGTAATAAATATATATATTTCTAAATGTCTATTTGTATATTATACACATTGAAAAAAAATGAGAAAATTACTTGTTGCTAATAATTAATCTTCTACATTGTAAAAGAAAATAATGAAAAATATATGGGGAAAAATAAAATGGACAAAGTATCAGGATCCAGAATTAAATGTCATAAATAATGTAATTTATATAGAGATATATTCATTTACCTTAAAGCAATATAAACTGCTTTAACTGATTATACATCGTTCTTCACAGTTGATTAATTAAAATAGGCATATTTATATGGAAAAAAAAGCTTGTAACATGCTAATTGTATTTGGAAAAAGTACTGTATAGAAATATAGCATTAGATTAAAAGGATGGCTATATAGTTTTTTTAAAAATTAGATAGTAATTATATACATTTTTACAATATTTAAATATTTAAATTTTTAGATAAACAATTGTAAAATAATGTTACTCATATTGTAGAAATATAATTTTATATGAATTCTGTATAAAATCAAATTAGTATATTTTAAGAAGGTTGCAAATGATAATATAGAACATTTATATTATTTGTTTGCAAAATTTGATAAAGAGGTAAAATGAAATACAGTCTCAAAATTAATAATATATACTATGATTATTGTATACTTGTATAAACAAATCATTTCAGTGCATTTCTTGAAACTCTCAAATAAGTAATAATATGATGAAAATGTAAGCAACTTTCAATCTGATTCAGCGATAGAAATTTTCTGGATGATGTCAGAAAGATTTTCTGCATCCAGATCTTCTTTACTATTGTCTGACATTTCTGGTGAGATATAACAACCAGAATCTCTTGGACAGTCATTTAATTGTAGTTTGTTAGGGCTGAGGTTAGGTTTCAACATCTGTGGCATTGGTTCTGTTTCCTGGTCTTGCTCATCTAAAAAATAAAAAAACAACCAATCAGCCAGAGATTAAAAATTACTTCAACAAGACTTGAGAAAAAGCATAAAGTAGCATACAAAGTTCTTCCACTAGTGAAATGAAAGTTTCTTATTGAATCACAGTTAGAACAAAGAGGAGCTGATATCAACCATTGAAATGTATTGCTAACATTCATTTTTCAAGCCAACTTGATTCATAAAGCTTTTTTTAAAAATTAAGCTGGGTTTAAGGGCACTCTTTCAAAGTCATGTGTTCATAAAACAAAATACATATTGTTACATCCCTGTAATAGTTATAATGGTTTACACCCAGGTCCTCTGTTCAGGCGGGAACAGAGGTTTAATCTGATTGGCTGATGGTCTGACAGTTCCCTATAAAAGGGCTGCGGTCAGACAGAACCTTGCTGTTTTGCACAAAGTTGTGCTGAGCTAAATAAAGAGCTGTTGTTGCCAAGACCTAGTCTGTTCTTCCATTCACCCAACTTAACACATATGATCAAAATAAATCTGCCAGGATGTTTTCTTTTACAAATTGTAATCGCATGTGGGAATGATCTATAGCCATAATGGTGAACCTATGGCAGGGATGTCCAAACTTGGGAACTTTAAGACTTGTGGACTTCAACTCCCAGAATTCCCCAGCCAGCATAGCTGGCTGGGGAATTCTGGGAGTTGAAGTCCACAAGTCTTAAAGTTCCCAAGTTTGGACATCCCTGACCTATGGTATGCGTGCCAAAGGTGGTGTGTGGAGTTATATCTGCGGGCACACAAGCCATTGCCCTAGCTCGGCTCCAGCATGATGCGCGTGCTGGCCAGCTGATTTTTGGCTGGCCTGTCCACACTACCCTTGCCTTCCCAGGAATCTCCACGTGATACCAGGTAAGTACAGGGCTCACACAGAGGCTCTGGGAAGGCGTTTTCAGCCTCTGGGTGGCCTCGGGGAGGTGGGGGAGGCTGTTTTTTCCCTCCCCAGGGTCCAGGAAAGCCTCTGGAGCTCGGGGAGAGAGAGAAACGGACCTATGGGGCCCACCAGAATTCAGAAAATGGGCAATTTCCAGCTTCCTGAGACCTCGGGGTGGGGGGGCGGAGAGACTGTTTTTGCCCTCCTCAGGCTCCAGGAAAGACTATGGAGCCTGTGGGGGGTGAAAAATGGTTCTACCTGGCCCACTGGAAGTTGGGACATGGGCCATTTCTGGCCTCCAGGGGGTCTCCGGAGGGCTTCAGGGGGTCGGACGGACTGTTTTTGCCTTCTACGCAGGTTCCAGAGGAAAGCCTCTGGAGCCTGGGTAGAGCAAAAAATGGGCTCACCAGAAGTCAGGAAATGGGCTGTTTTCACCCTCCCAAGTCTCCCAAAAAGCCATGCACACATATGTGGGGGGAGGGAGGTCATGCACACATGGGTGTGAGCATGCATGCATGCTTGATAGCGAGTACACACATGCTTTTGCCACCCGAGGCGAAAAAGGTTCGCCATCACTGATCTATAGAGATAGGAAAGAGACACAGTCAGGGAAATCATTGGATAAGAAGCACCTTATCCTGAAGTAAATAATTGGGCAGAGCAAACTTCTCTAGTTTCTTTGGATGGGTGTGAGATGTACTTTCAGATTTACAGGATTTTGTTAATGTAACATTAATAAGCAGTATTTGGTCATCTGGGTGTGCTTCTGAGGACTATTTCACAAAGCTGGTTGACTCAACTACTATTATCTTTGACCATTAATCATGATTGTTGATACTGACAGAAGCTGTTAGAAACTGTAATTAAAACAGATGATGAATACCAGATTGAGGAAAACCAAAGCAATTGTGCACAAGCAATTTCTTAGCATTGTATATCTAAACAATGCATTGATAATTTCTAAAGAAGAGAAAAAACTCAGAAATACCCAAAGTTAACTGTGCAAAAACAGATGCAAGGAAAAAACGACTTTCTTTTCTTCACACCTTGGTACCAAGAATATTTTCTTTAGAAGTCCATAGCGATAGAATAGAGCAGAGGTTCCCAAACCTGGCAACTTTAAGACTTGTGGACTTCAACTCCCAGAATTCTCCAGCCAGCTATGCTGGTGGGAGAATTCTGGGAGTTGAAGTCCACAAGTCTTAAAGTTGCCATGTTTGGAAACCTCTGAACGAGAGCAATAATATGTAGTTCTTAGGCTTGGACTGAACTACTGAACAATTCAATAAAATGTAGACATAAAAAGTCTTTAAACAGATCTAAAATCTGTAATTATACCGATCAAGCCATCTTAACTATATTGATCCAAAAGGATTTATCATAAATAAATAAATTATACACACACAGACACATAGAGAGAGGGAGGGAAGGAGGGAGGGAGAGTGGGAGAGAGAGAAATAGATATATAGATATCCTTAACTTATCATTATTTACTTTATTCATTAACATGAAACTCAGCCAACTGAACATTTAGAAATGCATTACAAATACCATTGACTGGTGCTAATGGTTGATACTGTTTGCTGCCAGCATCCTAGGTACCAACCAAGTACCTTCTTAGAATGTAAGATGTTTCAAGTAGCACAGTTTTTTGCAGTTCCACTGGTGTTATTGCAGGAAGCTGCAATTTGTTGATGTATTTAGTAAAATTCTTGGACATGGTGCCAAGTGCCCCGATGACAATGGGTGTCACTGTGACATGCTTCATCCATAGCCATGTAGTTTCGATGGCCAGGTCGTGATATTTCATTATTTTCTCTAGTTCTTTTTCTTCAACTCTGGGCATCTCGAGGAACAGCGATATCTATAAACTCTACACTTTGGCCCTCTACAACTGTGATATATGGTGTGTTATGCTCTAAATGATGATCTATTTGTATTTGAAAGTCCCACAAGATCTTCACCCTCTCATTCTTGATAACCTTTTCCACTTTGTGTTCCCAAGACTTTCTGGATACAGGTAAACCATATTTTTTACATAATGACCAGTGGATTAATTTAGCAACTCGGTCGTGTCTAGCTTTGTAATCAGTTTGTGAGATTTTGCTGCATTCACATATTAAATGTGAAACAGTTTCGACTTTGTTATTGCAAAGTCGGCAGTTTGGGTTGTCAGTGGATTTTTGAATCTTTGCTTTCATGGCATTAGTTTGTAGTGCTTGTTCTTGAGCGGCTAGTATTAAACCTTCCGTTTCTTTCTTGATAGTTCCCATCTTAAGCCATGTCCATGTCAAGTTGTCATCACATTTTCCTTCAATGTTTTTCAAGTGCTGTCCATGCAAAACCTTGGTCTTCCATCTATTTAATCTGTCATCCTGCTGTCTTTCCTTATATTCTGCCTTTGTTTCTGTTGTTTTTATGCTGTTCTCCATTTTTACAGCCTGCAGCAATTTTTCTGTACTTTGGTTCACATAATCATTTAAACTTCATTTTTCTTCTTCTACAGTTTGATGGATTTGCAATAGACCCCAGCACCCTATTTTTCTTGGCAGGTACAACTGTCAATGTCACTTCGTGGATGTAAAGCGTGGTATATATTAAAAAGTTTGCGTGTTTTCCGGTCCAAGTTTTCCAGTTCAGCCAGAGTCCAGTTGATGATTCCAGCTGAATAGCGTATCACTGGAACTGCCCATGTATTAATGGCTTTAATTATGTTTCCAGCATTCAGCTTTGATTTTAATATTTTGCGGACTCTCCTGATGTATTCCTTTTGTGTTGACTCTTTGACTTTTTCATTCAAGATCTTATCTGCTTCCAATATGCCCAGGTACTTGTAACCATCATCCTTTGCTATTGCTTTCACTATATTTCCATTTCCCAGTTCTATTCCTTCTATTTTTTCCATTTTTTCCTCGCTGCATGGATAATATAGCACATTTTTCAAGTCCAAAGTTCATTTTGATGTCACTGCTGAATAGTTGAACGGTGTTGAGTATTGATTTAAGTTCAGAGGGGCTTTTTGCATACATTTTTGAGTCATCCATGTATAGTAGATGGTTTATCTTGCCATGTTGTCTTGAGATTTGGTATCCCAGTTTTGTGTTCCGTAGGATTATTGTCAGGGGAATTAATGCAATGTTGAACAGTAGTGGTGAAAGTGAATCCCCTTGGAAGATTCCTCGTCTGATGTTGACTTCACCAATGTTCTCCCCATTTGTTGTTAGAACTGTTTTCCATTTTTGCATATTTGCTTTCAAAAATGTACAGATATTTTTGCTAATTCCAAAGTTTTCCAGACAGGTGTTAATACAGCTGTGGGGTAATGAGTCAAATGCCTTCTTGTAATCAATCCAAGCCATATTTAAATTTGTTTTCCTTCATTTTGCATTTTTTAGTACCATTTTGTCTATGAGCAGCTGATCTTTTGTTCCTCTTGATTTTTTATAATTTCCTTTTTGTTCTACTGGATATAAACTGTTTTCTATCAGATGATTGAATATTGTATTTGCCAGTATCCTTGTAAAAAGTTTGAACGTTGTTGGCAGACAAGTAATTGGGCAATAGTTTCTTGGTTCTGTGCCTTTTTCTGGATCTTCCATTATCAAGTAAGTTCGTCCAGCTGTTAGCCATTCTTCGCTTGTTGCATCTTGAAGCATTTGATCAAATTGAGTGGCCATGCGATGATGTAGGCTGGTCAGATGTTTTAGCCAGTATCCATGCAGTTCATCCAGGCCAGGTGCATTCCAGTTCTTGACATTCTTTGCTTGTTTTGTCACCATGTCATTTTTTATTACAATATTTTCCATCTTGTTTTGCATTGTTTGTTGTTGAATATCTTTGATCCAGGAGGCAATGTTGTTGTGTTCCACTGGGTTTTCCCACAGTTCTTCCCAAAAGTTCAAAGTTTTTTCTTTACAAGGGTGAATATTAGTTTGGATTCGATTTTCATCAAGGGACTGGTAGAAGAGGTGTTGGTTTCTTCTGAACTGGACATTTTCACAATATTGTTTTATTCATAATCATCATCATCATCATCATCATCATCATCATCATCATCATCATTATTATTATTATTATTATTATTATTATTATTATTATTGAAGCACATTTATTAAATGTAACTCAGATTAGATTATTTTATAAATATTAATGCAGCAATTATATTATTAAATAGTAATTATTTAAATACTAAAATAATTTTTCAGTATGATTATTTAAAAATTATCTAAATAATGAATGAAATAATCTAAATAATCATTTTTAACTCATGAATGAAAAAATAAAGTTGAAGAACCATCTTGTTGTAAAGCCTGGAATGCAAGACTTGTGTAAAATATAGAAAATGTATTAATAGTTAATATAATTAATTCAGTTAAATAAATCATGATGAGTATTGTTATAGTATCAGACATTTAAGGTATTGGAAATTAAGCTAAGAATAGATTAAATAATAAATATGATTGCATATTTTAATTGTTGGCACAAAATATTTGTACTCAGACACACTGTTTAATGGAAAATGGATTGCTTACATCAAAATAAAATTAAAAAATTACATTTAAAAAGACATACTGATTTGAAGATTGATGTCTCAGTTATATGGAATTTTCAAACATTGTCGGGAGAACCTCTGATCAAGAATCCTAGAAAGTAAAACTCACCAATAACTTTAAAGTTTACCTTAGATAAATGTTTAAAAAGTAGTATAAAACTACCATATTAGGCAATTCAAGTTTATCCCTAAATAATTATTCCAAAGGTATATTTACCACTTTTGAAAATAATTCCTCTACTAAATAGAGGAACACCCTCCCCTTCAAAAAAAGAAAGGCTAAAGGCTAGGGATTCAGTATAATGGTACTATCTAGAGCAGGGGTCTCAAATTCAATTTACCTGGGGGCCGCTGGAGGTAGAGGCTGGGTGAGGCTGGGCCACATAAGGGATTCCACAGAGGTACACTCCCCCTGCGGGCTGCACTAATATTATACATTCATATCACGGTGGGGGCCACAAGATACCGTCCCATGGGCCGCAATTGGCCTGCGGGCCACGAGAATGAGACCTCTGATCTAGAGTGAGACTATTTTTGCTTCCAAGGCTTGTCCACCATGGTTGCACCGTCTGCTTGTTTCCCAATACTGTTGTTCTTATAAGAAAGTTATCAATGCACGATGTGACAGAGTTCTATTTTTTAGCCTGCTTGTCACAGAGCCTGATGGTGAATTGGGTTGAGAGAAGTGACTATCACTGTCACTGGGAATCACTGTAACTACCAGTTGGCCAATATGATCCAATTCTCTGTGAATCAATTGTGCTCTCAGGCTACAGTGTGGACTTTTCTACCACAAGGCTGCATTTCTCAAAGATGTGACACATTAATCTTTTCATATGGCTTCCTAACTGAACGTGTATTTTGATTTAAAGCATTTTACCACAAATGACAAATGTCAGTTTTAATCTGTAAAATATTAGTTAAAGACGCAGGATATAGAAATTGGTTTTCTTTTTTTTAAAAAAATCACTACTAATTGTCACTGAATCAGCAGAATACACTCTCTTATCAACTTGTAGATGTCATGTAATTTCCCTAAAGTAAAACAGCTTCATAAAAGATAAATGACTTTTGGTCAGAGTTATATAAGATAGCGCTAGCAGAGCCTATGATATGCATCATTTTGACATGTATATTCTACACTACTTTAGTCTCTAGGATTAGGATGGGGATATTGAAGCAATATAAAGCTGATACATACATTCTGACACACCTTATTATAAATATTCATTATATGCATTTTTTACCCTTGGTTTACCCTTAAAACTTATTTTTCTCCTTAAATGTGTAATTTTCTTATATGAAAGTATAATTGCTGCAGCCTTTCTGGACTCAATGAAGCTCTAAAAACTCAGGGTCCCTCACAGCTTATCTAAATGGGTCTATGATAATCTTGTGATTGCAGATGTGATATATATCTTATATATAATAATGTGATTCACTTGTTTTGGCATTGTTTAGTATGCAAACTTACAATTATGGATGATATAAAAATGATGACAGTATGCATTTCATGAAGCATGCATAAATGTCCTAGATAAACCATTTTTCCTGCAGAAGGTGAAAGGTTTTTACATAGAATTAGTTAATAAACTTCATTACTGAATGCCATGAATTTCAGTAGGACAAGTGCAAAGAACATTGTCATGGATATCAGAAGCTCTGTTTGACTGAATCACTAGAATTTGCAAAAATATGCTTCCCTGGTTGGGTTCACTGTTAGACATTTTAAAATGAATTCCATTTGAAGCCTGGAGACACATTGATGCTAATGTATTAGTATAGAACCACATTTTATGTTAATAAAGCTTTAATGTTTTAAATATTTTAGCTTTCAAAGCTTTATGAATATAGTATTACTTCCTATGGAAGAACCTGTATTCTTAATAATACAAATATCTATTTCTATTAGTTTTTGTCATTTATTTTCGATATAATCAGTATTAAAGTGATTGGTTATATGAATTTACTGTCTCTGCAGTAAAATCTAAGAGTCTAAACATTTGGATACAGAGAAAATCCATGTCATAATTAGACCATATGTCAATCAAGCATTGCAAATTTTTTCTCAAGAAAAACAAACAGAAGCCTCCAATTTTTTTGAGAACACTGTCCTATCCAGTTTTATAGAAATGATCATTTATATATTGAGGGGAAGGCTAAGCTTAATTCTGAGTATTTCAGTATTTTTTTCTAACTGATAACTAGCCCTCTTATAAAATTATGCTTCTGGTTCCTAAGCAGTACACATAATCAATTTTAATTATAACAATCATTTTAGCAGGCAGAATTATAAATATTGACCTTGGAAAGTTGATTTCAAATGCAATATTTAGTTACACCAAAGATGTCCAAGATTTCAACCCAATTTTCCACTTGATTTGACTTCAGTGCTGCGATTTTGCAAAGGTCATGCAGAATTAGTTATTCTGCTAAATGTTAACCCCAGGAACACATTGCCTTGCCTTTCTTTCATTACAATTAATTCAGTAAACAACCTATTATGCATCTTCACATACTTTTCTTTTCTAGTCATCACCATTACCTTGTTTATTTATTTATAAAATGGCAGACTCCATTACAAATGTATAAAGTAGAAAAACTACTATTCTACAGCAATCTGGAAGGCCACTTTGTCATTGAGGACTTCATTTTTAAAAAATCTGAATACACGTCTCCTGCTACATGTATAATGTCAGCAAAATAACATAAAACATACATATCCCTGATGCAAGATTTGCTCAAGGGCTTTAAAACTACAATCTTCTCATGAAACAATACCCATCAAAATTCTAGCTCCAGGAAGTTTAGAAATAAACAACAAGAGAAACTGACTTTTCAATCTTGAAGTTAATGGAGAATTATACCAAACTAATGTCCTTTTCTCAAGCAGCAGTCATCACTTTATTTCATGCTCATATATATTATCCCTGTAAATTTTGGAGCCTAGGAAGTTAAAATTGGTTATTACTTCCATGTATATTTGGCAGTTCTCATTCCATGTGTGGCTGAAATCTACATAAAATCTTAAAGTTTTATTTGCAAAACTATAGGCATTATATGCCCAGAATAATCGGGCTGATGGGGCCTGCAGTATGCCTCCTCTGCCAGTATGGGTGGATCAGGCCAATCCTAGTGGGATGAGATGATCTTTCAAGTAGCTTGGATTTATGCCATGAAAAACTTCAAAGGTGATTACCACCATCTTGAATTGCACTTGGAAGCAGACTGTGAGTCAATGTAGCTTGTGGAGCAAGGTGTTACATAGCCCATTGTTCGGACCTGAAGAATGGCACTTCTCATTCCATATAGGCTGAAATCTACATAAAATCTAAAAGTTTTATTTGCAAAAATTTAAGCATTATATGCTAATTTTTGCATGAAAAACTATTTTTTTAAATTAGAAAGAAATGCCCATCTAAACCCAAGATCATGCAAATATTGTTGGTGTTGCACATGAGCACTATCTTTGCACTATTCTATTAATAACAAGGGCTCTTCCCTTTCTTCTATGATTTTCTTTGCAAAGTAGAGAATTTGATGGCTCTCTGCTGTTAAGTGACATATTCCAGCCCATTTCAGTTTGTGGATTCTCAAACTATAAATATTCATTTTGACATTTCTGTGCTGATAAAATTAAGGTTGCCTTAGCTCACAGTATAAATGATTATGTACATATTTTATTGCGTCAAACTTTCCTATTGTCTTTGGGTAATCAGCAACAAAATGTCCTTTCAATTTTAATTCAGCTATTTTATAAACACCTATATTACACATACTTATTTTCTGTAGTTCCCTAGCAGCTCATTGAATATCTTCCACCCTAAGTGACTTATCTTCAATAGCATGTTGACATTGTCCTGAATATGTGTATCCATATGGTTTTCGTAATAAAATATTGGAGCAAATGTGCCGTTTCCATCAGCAGTGCATCCCATGCCTATGATGGGCAGTTAGGGTAACTCTGGAAGTGTGCACTCTCAATATGATACTTCATAGTATTGTTGAGAAATACATATTCCTTCACCATTTCTAATGAATTATAGGAAGCTATTCTTTCATCCTTAAGATAACTTTAGCAAGTCACAGGATAGTTCAATTAAAATAAAGAAGAAATTTGTCATTGATGCCAGTGACAAATAGATTTGATCTTTACAGTGATATTTAGATATTCTTTACATTATTTAAGTGATTTACACTGACATTTACATATTTTAAAAATATTTTTGTGGGTTTTTTTCACTCTTAAAAAATGGCAAACAGATCGTGCAATATATCAAAGCCTTCTGAGGCACATCCACAACTGTGTAGTATATCCAACTTTCACCATTTTTTTAACAGAAATGTAGCACATACTTTCAGAGTCCTGCAGGTTCTCAACAGCTGAAAGTAGCCTCATCCTGTCTTCTGGATCTTTGATGTTGAGTTCAATTAAATGCTTTTCATGTAGATCTTTCAAATCTTCTAATGTCTGATAACCGTTTAGCAAAAGGGTTGATAAATAGTCCTAGAGGGAAAACATTTAAAATTTCAATTGTAATGAAGATTGACATTTACTTTCAGCAAGTGCAAGATGGCGAAAAGGGCAGAGAAGTGAGGGAGACAGGTCTGTGTGTTTTTTTTGGGGGGGGGGGGGAATTGAAACACATGCTGCACATGTTGTAAATGCAGGTGGGCTGTTGCCAAGTACATTAATTTTGGTAATGTTACCACAGGTGCAATGGCAGAAAAGGCCCTTCTCCTGGACCTCACTAGCCAAAATAACTAGGCTGACAGGTCCCACAACATGTCTTTTCTGACAGCAACAGTGAAATTAGCCAATCCCAGTGGTATTAGATATCTCTCAAGTAGCCTGGATCCATGCTGTGAAGGACTTTAAAGATGATTATCAACACCTTGAATTGCATCTGGAAGCAGACTGGTAATCAATGCAGCTTGCAGAGCAATGGAATTACATGGGCAATTCTTTGGGCCTCTAGAACTGTCTGTGCCACCACATACTGCCCCAGCTGTAGCTTCTGAATGCTGTTCAAGGGTAGCCCCGTGTAGAGCGCATTACAATAAGCCAACCATGAGATGACTAAAGCCTGAATGACTGAGCACAGGGACTCATGATGCAGAAAAGGTTGAAAATTGTGCACAACCTGAATTTTGCAAAAGCCTTCCTAGCCACAATTACAACCTGCTCTTTAGGCCAAAGTTGTGAATCCAGGAGAACCCCCAAGTTGCAGACTGGATATATCTGGAGTAGTGCTACCCATCCAGTCAAAGAAAACAAAGTCCCAGATCTTGGGATCTCATGTGCCCAAAGCTATTTGGTCTTGCCAGTGTTCAGTCAAAGCCTGTTGTCCTCTATCCCGGCCTCCACAGCCTCCAGGCACTGCAACAGGGAAACAACAGCATCACTTGGATCACCAGCAGTGGAAATTGAATATCAAGTTAGGTATCACTGGCATATCACAAGAGCTGCGGTGGTGCAGTGGATAGAATGCAGTACTGCAGGCTACTTCTACTGATCACTGACTGCCAGCAGTTTGGCTGATCATATCTCACCAGGCTCAAGGTTGACTCAGCCTTCCAACCTTCTGAGGTGGTTATAATGAGGATCCAGATTGTCGGAGGCAATATGCTGACTCTGTAAACCTCTCAGAGAGAGCTGTAAAGCACTGTATATAAGTCTAAGTGCTATTGCTATATTGCAGATAACTGAACCCATGGTGATGGATGATCTCACCCAGATTTCATGTATTTAAGTTTAAAATTAACTATGTGTTCATATGGAAAATGGATGACTGAAAAACATGATTGGTTTCATTATGATAAAAGTTTGAGAATAAGTGAAGGATGCAAAGATGATAAGCAGATATAAATAAGGGATAGATTCTTATTTGGTAGAATCAAGAATTTTGGGGAAAATTAGCATGTAGAAACCAGAGTAATGCTACTTTGTTATTTACAGAACAATCAAACTGAATAAAATCCATGAATTCCAATTTAATTTGAAACAAAGTAATTGCCGAAGGTGAGAAATGCTGTATTATTCTAAAGCAAGCCATGGATGTAGGCAGCAATTTAGACCTGGAAAAAAAAAACTAAAAGTGAAGAATAGCTCAAGTACAAACATTTACAATTTTAGCTAACCTGGAGATGGATTTGCTCCAAGAATTCCTGAAGAGAATTAGGCTTGATCCTTTTACTGTTCTTGCGAGGTTTTATCTTTCTGGGTGCAGATTCCTCTTCTGTAATCAGATCCACATAAATAAATTTGAAGTTTCCGACCTTGTTGTTTAGCAGTCCAGTCCACATGCCCATTGGGGTTTTACAGATGATGTCAATTATATCTCCTTTCTATAAGAAGACCAAGAGGAAAATAGAAAACAAAGAATAATGTAATGAAATAACAGATGATTGCTGATTAATATGGCTGAGCTTTTTCTATTGAAAGAAGTATTACTTTAAAGGAACTTGAACATGCAACTCAATACTTAATATGTATATTTTCTATTTTTAAGTAGATCTGCCAACAGCCTAACCAAGCCAACAGGGAGATGGGCAGTTAAGAAATAGGATAGATAGATGATAAATAGATGATGGATGATAGATAGATGATAGATGGATAGATAGATAGATAGATAGATGGATGGATGGATGGATGGATGGATGGATGGATGGATGGATGGATGGATGGATGGATGGATCGATCGATCGATCGATCGATCGATGGATCGATGGATCGATGGATCGATGGATGGATGATAGATAGACATGATAGATAGATAGATAGATAGATAGATAGATAGATAGATAGAGTTTTTCATGTTAAAATGTATCCTGAAAGTTCAACATAATTAAAGCTAGTAGCTCTATAAAAACTTAAAGCACGAAGTCATTAATATATGACATAGAATGAAGAAATCTTGCCTTGATTTTTAGAGAGTCTGAATCGTAAGGACTGGGAGTGAAGTCTGTGTGTACTCTGGCTCTGCCACAGAATGGTCCAACATAACTGATTTCTTCATCAAACCTTAGACTGTCTCTGTTGCTTGTTCCATCTGAACAACAAGTTACACCACCTGGAAACAATAAAAATGATTATTTTTTGTGTAATATCTACGATAGGAACCATGTGAAATCAAACTACCTGTACTCCAAAGAAAATTTTGAAGAGATAGGATTATATATAAACATCTCTACTACAGATAAAGTCAGCCTATTTCGGGGCTAAGATGAGGGACCTGCCTACTGTAGAGAGAGTCTGCAAGTTCTATTCCTGCTTCTATATGGCACATGTTTACTATGATATAACCAGTGTTAATATTCATCTGCCAAACCAATAACCCTTTTTTTTTAAATGAATAAGAGATCCTGTGTTTTTCCCCAACTCAGATAATTTGAATGCTTCAAGAAAGTGAGTATAATTTACTAAAATTATCATTGGAATAGTTCTATTGAATTTATGAGTCTTACTACTACTTAAGTTTGGCTAGATCATTTCTCATAATTTATTCATGCATATTTCAGACTAATTGTTTCTGAGGCTATGTTAATAGATGAACAATGTGGTCCTCAAAGTCTACAAATCAAAAACACAAATGTCATTAAAATGATCAAATACTGAATTGGCCAAAAGTGATCTGAGGACTAGAGTGTAGATCTTCCTCAAGGCTGAAAACTAATGATATATATTTTAAATATATTATTTAAGCAATCAACTTCTGAATATTTCTTCTAAATTCAGCCATATGGGAATGAATTTTTACTGTACATGTTACTGAATATGCTTTTAGACACAAGGACTGGGATGCACTGCAGAATGAAAGTTTTAGTTTCAAAGGTTCTATTTTTGGTTAGAGCTAAAGAGTCTTGCTTCAGCATATTTAACTAAATACTGTAGTATTCCAGTCAAATGCTCTTTTAATAGCAGTGATACTGTGAATATATTTTCTCCAAAACAGCATACATAGCAAGCAAATAATTATACCTGATAAGTTTCCTTAAATATATCTGAGAAAGTCTAAATGGACTTGCTAGATCATGATATTTCTGAAAACTTTACAAGGAAATGAAATTGGGCAACAGAAATTAAATTCAGAAGTAGGGCAATGATAAAATAAACCTATGCTTTCTTTTGTGACAATAGGATTTTAAAAGAAACTAGATTTATTTATTTATTTTATTAAATTTATACCCCGCCCTTCTCCTTGTTAGGACCCAGGGCGGCGCACAGGCATTATTTAAGAACACAAAATACAATAAATATCTATTAAAATGTATTAAATTAATAAACCCGTGCTAAAACCCAATATTAAAACCCTTGCCAATTATAAATTATTTTCTTAAAAAGTCAGAAATGGGGGCTATCCTAGGCCGGCTTGTTGGAATAAATACGTCTTAAGACGTTGGCGGAAGAGGCGGAGGTCCGAGATAGTACGGAGGTCGGGGGGTAGGTCGTTCCAGAGGGCCGGGCCCGCCACAGAGAAGGCCCTTCCCCTGGGTGTCGCCAACCGGCATTGCCCCGTCGACGGCACCCGAAGAAGACCCTCTCTGTGGGAGCGGATCGGACGAAGGGATGTATGGGGCAGGAGGCGGTCTCGTATATAGCTAGGCCCCGAGCCATGGAGCGATTTAAAGATGGTCATCAGCACCTTGAAGCGCACTCGAAAGGCCACAGGCAGCCAGTGCAGCTCGTGCAGGAGAGGTGTTACGTGGGTTTGCCTTGTGGCACCCATAATCACCCGCGCGGCCGCATTCTGTACTAACTGTAGCCTTCGAGTGCACCTCAAGGGGAGCCCCATGTAGAGAGCGTTACAGTAATCCAGCCGGGATGTCACGAGCGCTTGAGTGACTGTGCGAAGGGCTCCCCGGTCCAGTAAGGGGCGCAACTGGCGTATCAGGCGTACCTGATAGAATGCCCCCCTGGCCACGGCCGCCACATGGTCCTCCATGGACAGCCGGGAATCCAGGAGGACGCCCAAGTTGCGCGCCCTCTCCACGGGGGCCAGTTGTTCGCCCCCAATGGCCAGAGTTGGAATAATCTGGCTGAACCGGGGTGCCGGAAACCACAGCCACTCGGTCTTGGCCGGGTTGAGCTTGAGTTTGTTACTACCCATCCAGATCCGTACGGCCTCCAGACACCGGGACAGCACCTCGACGGCATCGTTGGGGTGGTTTGGGGTGGATATGTACAACTGAGTGTCATCAGCGTACAGATGGTATTCCACCCCAAAACCACGGATGATCTCACCCAGCGGCTTCATGTAGGTGTTGAACAGGAGTGGCGAGAGGACCGACCCCTGAGGAACCCCACATGTGAGGGGCCTCGGGGACGACTTCTGCCCTCCTGCCAACACCCATTGCGACCGACCAGAGAGGTAGGATGAGAACCACCGTAAAACGGTGCCTCTCAACCCCAACCCCCCCAATCGGTGCAATAAGATACCATGGTCGATGGTATCAAAAGCCGCTGAGAGATCTAATAGGACAAGGATAGAGGAACAACCTCTATCCCGTGCCCTCCAGAGATCATCCACCAACGCGACCAATGCCGTCTCGGTACTGTGACCGGGCCGGAAGCCGGACTGGCGCGGGTCTAGATAATCAACTTCCTCCAGATGTCGGGGAAACTGTTGAGCCACCACACTCTCACCCATTGGGTCATCCTACTTTCCATAAATAATATTGGCTGGCAGTGTTTCCCCTCTTTTCACAACACTTGTTGAAGAGAAACTTGTTGAAGCTGCCTCCCTGGTTACATGCTGAATTGCTTACCAGTTTGCTTGGGGTAGGGGGAACAAAAGAATCAATGGACCCAGAGGTGGTATTCTGCTGGTTTAGACCGTTTGCCCAAACTGGTAGCCGAAATTGTGGCTGGCCCAGCCCACCTACTTCAGCTCTATGGCATCCCATTTAGGCACATTGTTTTAGCCAAGGTGCATGTGCAGAAGGCTGAGCACATGTGTGGACATGGCACACTCAAATACCACCCCTGAATGTACTATCCTTGCTCTTTGCCACTCCCCTCTCTCTCTATGTATGAATTTCTCAGTAAAATACATCTTAGTAAAACATCTACCAATTTTTGCTATTTGACCGTTGAGTCCCACCAGACAATAGCTCTTCCATAATTTTTATGTGTATTGACAATCAGATAGTTCAGGTCCTAATATGTACTTTTTAATTGATATAATGAAAGAAAAAGAATTTTAAATACCATGCTCATGACTAGACCCCCTCCCCCAGAGCTCACTTCCAATAACATTTATAAGGATTCGACATCCTTTTCTGTTGGGAAAGCTGAGAGAGAAGGAAAAATCCCAAGTGCGATTCCTCAAAGTTCATTGCAACAAGAAATAAAAAAGAAAAAGAGACGTGCTCCTCTTCTACCAACTCCTAAAATGCCAAACAGATTTGAAGAAATGGATAATAAAAGACAAAGTACAATTGATCCTTTTCAACTGTCATTTGTCGGCCTTTTCATTTGCCTGGAGAGATTCCTGTTGTGGCTGTCACTACTGTCTGTATCCCACCTGGTGCAAGTGTTGGCATGGCGCTCAAACCAATTTCATTGTAATTTTATTACAATATTATTACAATGACAATAAATATTATTATTATTATTATTATTATTATTATTATTATTATTATTATTATTATTATTATTATTATTATTATTATTATTATTATTATTATTATTAAATTGAATTTATGTTTCCATCCACATAATATTTTGTGGCCAAGCAACTAGGAAGAATTAGCAAGGTGTTCTGTTCTTCAAATGCTTCACTTTGTTTTATCCAAATGTGCCTTGTATTGTGGCCAAAAGTTTGTTTCATCAGTCAAAAGCACTTTGTTCCCAAACATTTCAAACTAATTCAGACATACTTTAGACAATAACTTTTGTAATGCAATTGAGTAAAGATTATATTCTGATAAATCTTACATGCAGAATATTGCTGTATAAGCAATATTGTATTGCAGATGATTGGACAACAACTCCAGTGTCAGCTAAAATTTTGAGGAGCTTATTTGCAGTTCTGTGAGTTCTAAATTGCTGATTTAGCCATTTTTGCACAGATATTTTTTTCTTGGTCTATTGAATCTTGCCAAGTTTCATATAATTTCAATTTCTTAACAGTGTTTCTCACTGCTGAAATAGCTACCTGGAAACCTTTTACCAAGTAATCCTCAACTTATGCTTATAGCTATTCATTTAGCAACTGTTTGAAGTTACAAGAAGACTGAAAAGTGGCTTATGGCCAATCCTCAGAATTATGATTGTTGCAGCATTCCCATAAATTACATAATTAAAATTCAGGTTCTTGGCAACTAGCATGTATTTATGATAGTTGCCTCATCATGGGATCATATGATTACCACCCTTCCTAATGAGCTTTCGAGGAGCAAATGTAATAGCGAGGACTGGATTCGATTCACTTAACAGTTGTAATGATTCACTTAATAATCATAGCAAATATGGTTGTAAAATTGCCTTAATAATTGCCTTGCTTAGCAATGGAAATTATGGTCAAAATTCTGGCTGTAAGTTGAGGACTACTACACTTAATGTCATTTATATCCTATATATGCTTTATAAGAACACAGTGCTTCTTTTTTAATTGTTCAGACACAACTGAGAGATTATGCATTTTTCTCACCTTTGGAACTATCTTCCCCTGGCTAATTGTAGGTCTAATAAATCAATCACATTTTGTGATATTATTAATGCTTTACTGTTGTAAAAAAAAAAGTAGTGAATCAATTTGAAGAATTTCTAAAGTACTACATTTGCAATATTTATTTTTTATTGTGAATGTGTAATATATATACAAAAATAGCAAATATGCATTGGTATTATATTATTAACATGCAGAGTGTACAAACTTTTTTTATTTATAAATTCACTAAACAAACAGATTGCCTGGAGGACATAACTTTGCATGGAAAAGACAGGAATATTTACCTCTAGAATTCTCTACCGATCATCTACAATTTCTGGACTAGAAAAGGATTATGTTATTTTCAGGAAAATTATTTGAATAAGGTTAACATTTTCAGTCACTTACACATGCACATATTCTTTCTATATAATTATTTTTTACTTACTTGAAGAACTTTGGCCGCTGTTAAGACTATAGAGGCTGTCCATGGAGTCACTTGCCTTTATAGAAGCTGTGACTGGTTCTCCTCCAGGGTCCCTGTCCCTATTTGAAAAACTTTTCCCCCCTTCATTCTTAAGGACGAGAGAAAGAGAGAGAGAGAGAGAGAGAGAGAGAGAGAGAGAGAGAGAGAGAGAGAGAGAGAGAGAGAGAGAGAGAGAGAGAACATTTCTTTTAGATGTTGCTCTTCATTATACAATGCCAGTTTTTAAACTTAAGGCATTTCTATTAATTAATTGTTTTCAGACAAGAAAGCATTATAAATAGCAAGGTTACATGCTTTACATGGTCATTGCTGATCATTTGATAAACAATTGTGTAACAATAGCTTCACAAGAACTTCGTATGTCAATTACTATTACTAACAGCTCTATTTCTAACTCCTGAAGAAAGCTGACCCATTTTTTTCCCTTAAATCCTAAAACAAATTGGCTTCTATGCATGAAAGTCTTAGTATACTTAAGATTTTCTATTGGAAATCACTGAATATAGTCTTATTTCATTTTTCCCACAATAGGCTGCATGAAGGATTTGTGAACATGCATTTTATTCACAGAGGGAACTTGGGTGTATTATTTGCTGAATCAAAATCACTAGCATTGTTTTCTTTCTCAGGACATCATTGTGGCATTTCCAGAAACAATTTCTTTCTTCAGTCCTTCATAATGCATTTTTAGAACTAGTTTATATTTATCTATTTTGTGTTACATATCTTTGCTTTAATGAATATTCTGTCTATTCTGTCTACCTTCTGCTAGACTCTTTGAAAAATTTCTCACAGCTACTTTTAGTGCTTCCAACAAATCCTGCCCTTTCATTTTACAGACTTTCTCTGAACTGTTTCCACATTATTATTTTTAAATTTTGTTGAACAACATTTTTTGAACATTTCATTAAATATATTTTAAATTTTGTTTGATTGTATATGCCTAATATCTGTTTCAAATTTTAATTTGAACAAAGATATGGCTCATGCTATATGCATATATTGCTGAATAAATATATTAGGCAATTCCATAACTACCTCATGAGAGAAATAAGAAAGAGTTGCCAATATAGAACTCTTCTGAATATGTTCCATATGCATTTTTGTGTTCTTAGAAAATGTTCTAAATTCATACAGTACAGATGTAACAAGTAAGATGGCTGCTTTTACAAATATTTCCATGAAAGGAATTCCAATGCAACTTTACCTTCACAATATAAAAAAGTGAGATTCTGGAGAAGGAAGAACAGAGGCAAGGAAAATCTTAAGCACCTCTTTCTGTTTCTTTATCTATTAGAATTGTATCACTAGTTTTTTGCTGCATGCCTTTCCATCATGATATCCTTACACAGAACCTCCTGAGTATTCATTAAAGTTGTGATTATGAGCTATCTAATTTCTGGAACAAAAAGTTACTTATATTTGTAAATTTGGAGTCTGAAATTGGTCGTTTTGGATAACCTGGAAGGAGTTATCCAAGGAGAATATTTTTAGGAATGAGTATGTTTTTTGTTTTATCTTTGGAAAAAGGAATGCCCTGAGAGGAAGTTATGGTTTGCACAAAAAACAAAACTTTGCTATACTCTCATGATGTGATACTCTCACTGGTTCTTTGAAAGAACCAAACACATTTTCTCATGGAAAGCCAGAATTGTTGTTGTTTTTGTTGCATGGCTGTGGTGTGAGAATATAATTCTATTTATATGGACTATAAATAGAGGAACATGCCTACGAGGATCTAAGATTTAGTCAATGAGTTATCCACCGAAGATTTTTTTTCTATAACACAATTACTTTGCTTTTTCAAATTTGGACCAATGGAAGGTATTTATTAATAATCTTAGCTAAAGACATCCCCAGTACCTAGCAGCAAAAAACTTAAAATTCAGGCACCTTATATTAACCCTTAAATTTCTTTTACGTACCATATACTTAGATATGGAAAACTGCAAGTATGCAAGCAAGCCACAACAAAATGATGGTTAAAATAAAGTGTGTTTCCTGTCTTCTTCTTGCTTTGTCCTTTGTGTGTGTGTTTGTTTGTTTCAATCTTTCTGAGTAGATGGTGTACTGGAATTGTAAATATATGCAATTTGCATAATTAGAGTCATAGTTGCTGTAGTTGGCTAAATGCTCATTTTATGGAAAGGTTAAATTATAAACTATATATAATTTCCCAAGAACTTCCATAGAAAGGAACAAAAATGGGGCCTGAGTCTCAGGGTACAAAATAATAAATTTAAAAAATTTACCATTTCCTCTGAAAGCGCCCTAATGTACTTTTTACCCATCTTTTTCTTCATAGTCATGGAAATGGCTCGCATCTTTTTTCCAATGCTTCCTCCATTGTTGGGTTTGTTTTGTCTCAGTTCTGTGCCATCACATGTGGCATATACTTCATCTAGCTATTTAAAAAGAGGGCAAGAAAGAAACACTTTTAATAATTATATATACCCACACGTACTATTTGTATATATAGAACTGGTTGTATAGAGTGAATGGAAGCCGATCACTCATATGTGACATAAGAATTCACATGACTAGCTATTGTTTCCCAGTGCAAATTGTAAGCTCTATTCAGATAATATATTTCCCCTCTCTAAATTATGCTGTGACACAGCCAGCTATCTATAAATAATTGCAATTTTCTGTAGTCGGAATTATATATACACAGGTTTCCACTTGAACCAGAATCCTGTAATCTCAAGCTTTCCATTGCAATCCATTGCATTGTATTTGTGAATGACATGTTTAATCAGTGATGTCATAATGAAAATCATTTGCTGCATTCTACATGGCAATATGTCACCTGAAATAGCAAAAGTTCCATCAATAAGAATCTACAAATTCAGTCACAACTTTTCTACTAAAAAATAAATGTTTTGCTTCAGTGAGAGAAGAATGTAAAAGAGATTGCCAAAGAAGTACAACAATCTTCATAATGCCAGAGTAACCCCAGAGCCTGCAAGAGAAATATAATGCATGGCATTTGGTACAAAAGATTTGTTATCACACCACCCTTCTTTTCACTTCTTTAGGGGACTTTGAACATTTTAAAAATAGACTTCTCTCACTGAAAGAGGAATAAAATATGGCAGAGTAGCAAAATGAACCAAGATTTGTTGGTTTTGTTAAAATTCTTAGGTCATGTATGACTGTAGCATTTCAAGATCCTCAAAGCAGCAAGCACTAGTATAATTAATTAATAATACCACAGGCCCTTTGATCTTCATGCACTCTGGTTTAACCATTTGCATTTTGATTATGGATAAGGCGGAGTGCGGAGTTATTTATTTTCTACAACAAAATATTTTTCTCTTTTTAGAAGTCATAAATTTTAACCAAATGCAGCTAAGTTGATTATTTTACAAATTATGCCTTCCATTATATATTGAAAAGTCAAAGGGATGTGATATAAATGAACTAGATTGCGCACTATACAAACCTCAGATGAATCGTTTGGTTTTGATGTTGAGTTGTGTCTGCGATGGTCAAATTTTCCAAAGCTGGTTGACCTCTATAAAAAGGAAATCAATGCTTATAGATACTGGATGCTGATATTATCTTTGAAACTGATTCACTATAATCTGGAAAAATTATTTATCATGTACACAGGGATCACTAACAAAAAAATCCTTAGATAAAATAACCAGACTTTTCCAGGAAGAGAAATTATCAGTTGAGAATATTGAATTGAATTGGGTGCAAATTGCTGAATTGAAGGTAATTTCAATCATATTCACCAAATGAACTAGCATACTGTATTGTGAGGCTATATTAACCATATGAATTATTCAATTAATAACAACAATACTGTTGTGCACCATCCAGATTCACTTTTGGCAAAATGGGTGGCTATACAAGTTTCATGAGTAAAAAAAAAAAATCACACATTCACCTTATTGTTACAATTTTAGGTCAATAAACATAATCAAAATAATAGTGATTTCAAAGTAAGAATTATATATTTATTGCTTATATAATGAAAATCCCAGCATACTTTACTAAATTTATCAATCATTTCTTTATCATCTTGTTTATCTTCTACACTGATGCGGAAAGTGCTTTATGCCAGGGGCTTAGAGAGATTGTAGGCATTTCAGCCTTTAGGTAACAGTGGTAGTGATCTGTAGAATAGTATACAATTGATGCTTATTGTGCATTTTACATCATCAACAGTAATTTTTCTTTAGAAGGTGTTTCAACCTACTCCTACATCACACATTTACTACATTTGTTAAGCCCAATTTCTTTTACTTTCTTTAAAATTAAAAAAGTTGGCAGAATAATTGATAAGCAGTATAAAATTATAATTTCAAAATTACGTAGTTCACAATTATATATAGACCACACTTGCTAGTTTCAGCTTTAGTGTGAGTTTTTATTTTAGTTCATAAACCACATTAATCTCTAATTTTCAGAAGGCTAAAAATAATTTTGCAAATAGGGATATGTTTCATATATGATCTTTGCACATATAGCTAAAGGAGCACATTTCTTTAAAATAAACTTACTGTAAATTTGCTATTATTTATCATAATAGCCCTCCGCACTGTCACTCAAGCAGTCGTTACGTCCCGCCTAGACTATTGCAATGCTCTCTACATGGGGCTCCCCTTGAGGTGCATCCGGAGGCTCCAGTTGGTGCAGAATGCGGCCGCGCGGGGGATTCTGGGAGCTTCACGATGCTCCCACGTAACACCTCTCCTGCACGAGCTGCACTGGCTACCGGTTGCCTTCCGGGTGCGCTTCAAGGTGCTTGTCACCATCTTTAAATCGCTCCATGGCTCGGGGCCTAGTTATTTGCGGGACTGTCTCCTGCCACATACCTCCCACTGACCGATTCGCTCCCACAGGGAGGGCCTCCTCAGGGTGCCTACCACTGGTCAATGCTGGCTAGCAGTGCCCAGGGGCAGGGCCTTCTCTGCGGCAGGGCCAGCCCTCTGGAACGACCTACCCCCCGAACTTCGTACTATCACGGACCTTCCCCACTTCCACCACTCACTCAAGACGTTCCTTTTCCATCAAGCCGGTCTAGCTTAGAGTTTAGAACTCTGGTGTGATATAGCTCTAGCCAATTAGTAAATGGATGTTGGAATTTTAGCACAGGTTTCTTATTTAATTCATTTTAATTATTGTTATTGTATTTGTTATTTATTTGTGATTTTAATTCCCTGTGACCCGCCCTGAGTCCATTTTGATGGAGATAGGTGCGGTATATAAATTGAAATAAATTGAAATTGAAATTGAAATAAGCAGAGGTGGTATTCAGCCAGTTCTGACAGGTTCTGGAGAACCGGTAGCAGAAATTTTGAGTAATTTAGAGAACTGGCAAATAGGCTGGCCCTGCCCCCACTGTCTCCCAGCTGATCTTCTTTTGTTGCCCTGAACAGGAGAACAGAGCTGGAAAGCAAGTTAATGGGGAATGGGGATTTTACAGTAACCTTCCCCCAGGAATGGGGAGGGAATGGGCATTTTGAAGTATCCTCCCCCTGCCATGCCCACAGAACCAGTAGTAAAAAAATTTGAATCCCACCACTAATCATAAGTAGAAACACACAAACATACCCAATGCACATAAATAAATTGTCTGGAGAACATTATTTTAATTCAAGGATTTCAAAAGCAAATTGCCTAAAGTCACTTAATTCCTTCATGAGTTAATATCAAATAAGATACAGATTTCTCACTAAATTGCTTGGACTTCACCTTTGCAATTGCAATCCCAAACATCAGGAACACTGAATATAATTACAAATTGTGTGCCTGACATGCAATATAAAATGCTGTAGTCTTTGTCTATTTGTAGAAAAAGCTTCATATTAGGCTTGAGACTGCAGTTTGAAGTGCATTCATGTAAAAATAAATTCAGTTATATTTCCTGTCAAGGATACATATTTAGTATTCAGGATTTCCCCCCCTAATTATTACACTTACTTGAGTGGTTTACTGAAAGCCAAGCTAACTATGAATCTGATGAGATAGCAACCAGCCAGTTCCTAGACTAGAAAGAATTTTACAGAAATATGCCTCAGTGGTTCAGCTCAAGGTCACCAAGTGAACAACCATATGTCTGTTAACTCAGAAAGATAGAAGAAAAATGCATACAATGTAAAGTTTGGAGCATATACTGTACCTATTTGAAAGCTTTAACGTCTTTGCACTGCAGAAAGCAAACCATTTCTCTCTCTGTAGTTTTATTCTTGCCTGAAGTAGAATCTAATTTAACCATGTTGTATATGACAGCCTTGGCCAAGTAATCCAGTTGTTAAGTAAGGGATTAAGTGTCTGGAGAACTGCAATTTACTGCCATGTCCTTATATGAAGGTTGACCCGATGATATTAAAAGCGTGCAAGTACTTAATAAGGAAACTTAAATGAAAGGCATGATTGTGATTGGTGTTATGAATCCTTTCCCCCCAGATTGTGGCCTCAATGAACATTTCTAATCCTGCAATCTCTTTGGAAAAGCTGTTTCTATTTTCATATATTGCACTGATGCTTTCCCCTTCCCTGTGCAACCAAGGCCTCCTTCTAATGAATTCCTCATGACTGCTACTGAAAGAAGGGGGACTAGAGATAAATGTCTTGTTCATAGTTAAATGCCATATCCTTAAGGGTAAAAATAATAAGGGTGGGATATAAATAGATGATAGATAGATAGATAGATAGATAGATAGATAGATAGATAGATAGATAGATAGATAGATAGATAGATAGATAGATAGACAGACAGACAGACAGACAGACAGATAGATTTGTTTCATGTTAAATTGTATCCTGAAAGTTCAACATAATTAAAGCATGGCTTACTACAAAATTCATAATTCAATAGAAATTAATAAATTAACTGAAGAGAACACAGACCCTGCATTTTAAAAACACCAGGAAGCTTAACTTTTACACAATGCTATAATTTTCATGCAGCGGAAAGACAGACAGACAGACAGACAGACAAAAAAAATAGATAGATAGTTGAACAAAGCACTGATTGGCTAAAATTGATTTCTTTATATATTTGAAAAAAATGAGTACAGATGAAATTCTTGGAGTAAACAGTTAACATTTTATTTTAAGGGTTTATATACAGGCCTGGTGACTAATGTCTTGACATCTGATAAAGAACAGCTCAATAGATTGATAGAGACACAGGCTCTAGAAATACAGATCTATGAAGCTGGTATGATACCATCTGCTAAATTTGTCATTTATGATGACCATGCTGCATGATATGGGAAAATAGAAGACAAGAACGGTCTGAGGAAATCACCTACCATCCTAATTAACTAGACAAGGAACAAGTTCATGCATGATACAGCACTTTCTGTATAGTCAGGTCGCCTGCCATGAATTGCTGGGGTGTTTTTTAATGCTGGTGTAATAGTGGGACATGAAGGAGCAAATGGGAAATAATGCTTATTGCTGCTGTTCTCATACTCAACTGGAGCTTGGGGAAATCAGTTATCCCTTCAGAGTCTCATATGCTTTCTAAACAGAAGCCTTGGGCCATTTTGACATGTAATTTAGCTTAGTGTTGCTTTGCACTTATTAAACATTAATAAGGATTGCAGGAGGGTTTTTATCATTGTAGATAATGGGTTTGTAGCACAGGAGAGCATTAAGCAGGCTTATTTCAGCATTCTGACCCCTAATTCCCCCCCCCCTTCCCATTAAACAATCAATACAGCTGTCATTTTTTTAAAATGCATTTTAACCCACTGTTTTAGTAAAAAAAAAAAAACATGGAAGAATTGAGGCCTGATAAAATATGTATCTGTTTGTGTGTGCCTATGAAACATGATTATTGCTTGCTTCTGCATTGCACATGACCCACAATATTAGCTTCAGCAAATTTCAACTTCAGGAAGCTAACATAGCAACACACAAGCTTCCTTTCTTTCCAGTATTAGCTACGCTTTTAAAGCAAGTGCAGTCTCTTGGAAACAAGAATGGCCCATTGCTTTTGACACTGGCATTCAGAATCCCATAAGATTAAGTGATTCCTTTTGGCAGAATGGCTACATTAAGCAAATTAACCTCCCGAAACATAAATTGCTACAGGAGGGACAGGAATTGTTTGCGCTCATTAGGAGCAAAACTCAGAAAACCCAAATGTTCTTTCCAAACTCTCAGTTCTTTTTGATTGAAAATACACTGGAAAATGCAAAGTTAGTCATTTGTTTTAGTTGCATTTCCCCCTTGAAGCTGTGATTCAGTGCATAGAACTCACCTTTTCCTACTGTTCAACTGATCAGACTGGAAGCTGACTTTCTACTACTATTAATAGCAGGAAATCAAGCCATCTATTTCTTTTCATAGCCAACTTGTTACCTGAATGTCTGCCATGAGGCTACTCCTTGAATTCAGAGGTGAATATCTGGGTAAATTGAATTAAGTGTAAGGGTTCCTGTGCATGTCCCAACTCCTAACCAACTCCTGTCCCAACTCCTAACCTAAAAAGCAAGCATACCTGTGTAAGCTGTTATATGTGAGAGCACTAATAAATTAAGAATCTATGCAATTTATGCTATGGTTTATTATTAATAATTAATTAATTAGAGACAATGAGGCCTTTTTATCTCTTGATGATTCTGAGAAGCTTACATATAAAAGAGAAACAATACATATAAAAAGAACATGGCAAACCAAAAACAACAAACCATCAATCCTAAACTAGAAAAAATTTAACTAAACTAAAATGGACTCCCCACCACCCAATCCCAAAGCTTGTTTTCAAACTTAAGGAAAAATGGTGGGAGATACCATTCCAGAGAGCAGGCACTACAACAGAGTTGACATGCATCTTAGTTTTTATAAGAAAACATTATTTGATGGATGGGTCTCAGTGCATCTACAGGTAGAAACAATTGGATTGGATTGATTATACAAATTGTATATAACTCACTAAGTGGTAGGTTGAAAAGGTCCCACAATCTGATGCTCATCTGATGCAAATCCCATTAACCAGGTTTATCTATATTTCGGACTGAATTGACATCAAAACAGTATATAATATGCATGGGAATTATTGTTGCTTAGCTTGCTACAGTTCTTTTTTTGGATCAATATATTTTATCTTAGCATCAAAGTCTCTAAAAACATCAGTATGATTATTGTTGTGTCCTCAAGCCTACGTCCCAGACAACTCGTCTGGTAACCTGTGAGTCACTGCATTCCGAAGCTGAGCCAGCAGCTGCAGTGATTAACAGAGACAAGCTGTCTGGAATCTGCCCGGGAAAATACTTACAATGTTGCAAGTGCTTGTCAGCAGTTCCTGCTTAAGTAAATCTATATAAGAGGCTCCTGACAAGAAACCTTGCCAGTTGAATCTTGTGTGTGTTGTAAATAGTGTGAATAAATGTTCCTGTTGTTTTGACCATGCCTGAGTCGGGATCCTTTGTCTGATCTAACACTGGCGACGAAGGTGGGATTCAGGCCGTGGCCTTAGAACGCAACGGGTAACGAATACTTCAACAACAGAGCGCAGCGCGATGCACAGCCTCACCATGGCTACGGCGACAATGCCTCCGTTTGCACCGTTCGACCCGATGAAGGAACAATGGGCTTCCTTCTTAGCCCGGTTCGAGTGCTTCTTGATAGCCAGCGACTACGGCGAACTCGCGCCTGCCAGGAAGCTGAGCCTATTCCTCCAGTGCGGCGGCCCTGAATTGTTCGCTACCGCCCGAACCATAGCAGCACCCGCAGCGGTGCACGAAGTGCCGTGGGACGATCTCCTGGGCCGCCTGAGAGCACACTACGCACCGGCGCCTTCCCGCATAGCGCATCGCTATGCATTCAGGCAATGTGTGCAACAGCCGCAACAGTCGGTAGCCGAGTTCCTGCAGAAATTGAGAGCGACCGCAATTCCCTGCGAGTTCCCTGCTGGCTTCCTGGAGGAATCCCTACTGGAGCAGTTTGTATGCGGCGTAAGAGACATCCGCCTAAAGCGCCGCTTGCTTTCAAAAACTGTCCTGACTCTCGAGCAAGCGGTGGAAGAAGCACGCGCGACAGAATTGTCGGAGATCTCCACATCCGACATGGGCCGCGCGCGCCCTCCTCTTTTCCCCACTCCGCGAGCGTGTCTGGTAGACGAAATAGCGCCGCTGGATGAGCTGGAGGAGGAAGACCGTGGGGACTGCATGAGGGTGACCGGGCGCGTGCCGAATCGCGCATTCACACCGCAGCAGAAGTCCGGGAACTGCCTAGGCTGCGGAGGGGCCCACCAGAGACCAGAGTGCCCATTCAAGGCATCGGTGTGCCGCAGATGTGGCAGGAAAGGACACCTAGCAGCTGTGTGCCGTGCTGCCGCTCCAGCGACAACGCCAGCTGCCGCCTCCAGAACCGTTCCACCAGGACAACGAGGGTCGCAGAAGCGTTCAGGACGCTACCAGCCACAGCCGACCGACTGCTTCGCGCTGGCGGAGATGCCCCCAGCTCTAAGCTACGACCAGGCAGAGAGTAGGAGACTGTCAACAGTGGTTTGCTTAGAGGGGGTGGGGGTAAAAATGGAAATAGATTCAGGGTCCTCTAGATCACTCATGTCCTGGGCGCATTTAGTTAAGCTTTGCCCCAAGCTCAGGAAGCGGGATCTCGGCCCCACGGCGACGATCCTGAAAGATTACCAGGGCTCACAAATTCCCATTCTAGGTCTGCACAGAGTGAGAGTAGACTACGGCCCCTTCCACGGATCCCTTCCCATCCTGGTAGTGGCCAAACCCCTAGCTGCCTTGATCGGATTGGACTGGTTTCCAGCCTTGGGACTGACAGTCCAAGGAGTACACAGCGTGCCAGCCAGTTCTCCGGTAGACGAAGTAATCAGAGAGTTCAACGACGTCTTTGATGGCAGCTTAGGAACGTACAAAGGCACTCCTGTTTCCCTAAATTTGGACCCCCAGGTTGCTCCAGTCCGCTTGAAGGCCCGCAGGCTGCCGTTCGCGCTGAAGCCCAAGGTTGAAGCGGAATTGGATCGATTGGTGGCGCAGGGCGTGCTCGAACCCGTCGATCAGGCGAAATGGGAGACCCCCATTGTGGTCCCCATTAAGCCCGACGGGTCCGTGAGGATCTGCGCCGACTATAAGTCGACGATCAACCTCGGGCTTCAGGCGAACCCATACCCGGTTCCGGTGGTGCAAGACCTACTCCACTCATTGGGACGAGGTCGAGTGTTCGCGAAACTGGATATGGCGCAGGCCTACCAACAGCTCCCGGTGGATGACGAGGCTGCGGAAGCGCAGACCATCGTGACCCACCGTGGGGCTTTCCGCTGTCGCCGTCTCCAATTCGGCGTGTCCGTAGCCCCGGGGATCTTCCAGAGCCTCATGGAGCGACTGCTCCATGGGCTCCCTGGCGTTGTACCGTATTTTGACGATGTCCTGATTGCTGCTTCCAGCATATCAGAACTCGCCAAAACGTTACGGAAGGTCCTCAGAGTTTTCAGGGGCGCGGGTTTAAAGTTGAAACGCAGCAAATGTACGTTTGCTGCGCCTAGGGTGGAATTCCTGGGTTTCATGATTGACGCCCAAGGAATTCACCCAACCCCCTCCAAGGTCGAGGCCATCCAAAAGGCCCCCACTCCTGCCTCCAAAACGGAGCTGCAGGCATTCCTCGGCCTTTTGAATTTCTACGCGCCGTTTATTCCCCATAAGGCATCGCTAGCCGAGCCGCTGCATCGGTTGCTCGACCGATCCGCGGCCTGGCACTGGGGCAGCCGCGAAGCACACGCGTTCGCGGCTGTCAAAGCCATGCTCACGTCAGATGCGGTACTAGTCCAGTACCATGACAGGCTTCCTCTGACGCTTGCGTGCGATGCCTCCCCTTTTGGCCTGGGGGCTGTCCTTAGCCACGTCTTTCCAGACGGCTCGGAAGCCCCCATTGCTTTTTACTCCCGGACAATGTCTCAAACGGAGAGAAACTACAGCCAAATCGACAAGGAGGCTTTGGCTGTAGTGTCCGGGATTAAGAAGTTCCACAATTACCTCTATGGGCGGACCTTTTCTGTTGTCACGGACCATAAGCCGCTCCTTGGGCTATTGGCCGGTGACCGTCCGACACCCCCCATCCTGTCGCCCAGGATGACCCGCTGGACGGAATTCCTGGCAGCGTATGACTATACGCTGCTATACCGTCCTGGCAAGCAGATAGGGCATGCTGATGCCCTAAGCCGCTGCCCTCTCCCGGGGCCGGATCCGGCCCCTGTGCCTGCTCTCTCTGTCCTGATGGTCGCGGAGTCGGACTTGCCCCTGTCCTCTTCCGCCGTTGCCGCTCACACCCGCGCAGACCCCGTCCTCGCCCAGGTCTGCCGATGGGTGCTGAGGGGCTGGCCTTCGGGCAGTGTGGCTGAAAACTTTCGGCCTTACAAGTCATGCCAGCTGGAGCTCTCGCTCCATTGCGGGTGCTTGTGTTGGCCCCCGTTGGGCCGTTGTTCTCTGCTCAAGCCAAGCAGTTGTTTGGAACCCCGGAGTCCCTAGCCGGTCCAGACCTCGTATCGGCGGGAACAGCATGGAGAGACCGCCAGGACCTCACAGCCCAATCTGACTCTCAGCTGGGGGCCTCGCCCATCAGGGAACCACCCTACCAGAATAATACTCGCCAGCAAATGCCAACTACCTCAAGCCCGGTCGCCACGCCCCCTCGCCCGGACTTGCTAGGGTCGCCATTGCCGCCTACGGCGACTCCACCTCCGAGGGCAGGCCGCGATGACGTAGGCGAAGGCTCCGTGTCCCACAGGGAGGAGCGTCCTCAAGAACTAAGGCGGTCAGGGCGGACCCGACACCGCCCCGCCTATCTGAACGACTACGCGTGCGCATGTACTGTGTTGGACAGAGAACCTAGACACATGCGCACTGACTATGGGGGAAGGAGTGTTGTGTCCTCAAGCCTACGTCCCAGACAACTCGTCTGGTAACCTGTGAGTCACCGCATTCCGGAGCTGAGCCAGCAGCTGCAGTGATTAACAGAGACAAGCTGTCTGGAATCTGCCCGGGAAAATACTTACAATGTTGCAAGTGCTTGTCAGCAGTTCCTGCTTAAGTAAATCTATATAAGAGGCTCCTGACAAGAAACCTTGCCAGTTGAATCTTGTGTGTGTTGTAAATAGTGTGAATAAATGTTCCTGTTGTTTTGACCATGCCTGAGTCGGGATCCTTTGTCTGATCTAACAATTATCAGTCATCTCTCTCTCCTTAATTGGGCCCCAATTAAGGGAGGAGACATACTGTTTCCTTTTCTGCCTTTCGGCTCATCACCAGAGACCATCTAGACAGAAAGCCATGAATTCCGCTGTGTGATCTTTTAAAATATGTGTGTTGTTGTTGTTGTTGTTGTTGTTGTTGTTGTTGTTGTTGTTATTATTATTATTATTATTATTATTATTATTATTATTATTATTAATTGGATTTCTAGACCGCCCCCTCTCCCTGAAGGGACTCGGGGCGGTGTACAGGTAAAAATTAAAATTATGACAATCAACAATACATATAAACTAAAATCAAATTAAATAATTCCCTGTACAAATTTATAAAAATTAAAAACTTAACCTTAAAACCTAATAACATAATTTAAAATTACAAACTGAGGCGGGAAGCATGGAATTAGCCCAGGCTGGCTAGTTGAAACAGGTGGGTTTTGAGTTTCTGGCGGAAGGAGCGGAGGTCCGTGGTCGTTCTAATGTCAGGGGGAAGGTCATTCCAGAGGGTCGGGCCCATCACAGAGAAGGCCCTTCCCCTGGGCGTCACCCGCTGGCATTGCCTAGTGGACGGCACCCGGAGAAGTCCCTCTCTGTGAGAGCGAATTGGCCGAAGGGATGTATGGGGCAGGGTACAATCCCGCAAATAACTAGGTCCTGTGCCATGGAGCGCTTTAAAGATAATAACCAACACCTTGAAACGCACCCGAAAGGCCACAGGCAGCCAGTGCAGTCCACGCAGGAGTGGTGTTACATGGGAGTATCTAGTGACTCCCAGAACTGCCCGCGCGGCCGCATTCTGGACCAGCTGCAGCCTTCGGGTGCATCTCAAGGGGAGCCCCTTATTGATCAGCTCATAAAACTAATATATATATATATTAGAAACGTGATGAACCTGAATATATACAACAAATATATATATATATATATTTGTTGTATATATTCAGGTTCATCACGTTTCTAGACCTCTTTCCAGTATTATATTATATCCCTTTATTATATTCTTATGTTGCATATTCAGGAGTTGTCAACATCCAATACTGGGCAAAATTAACTGTACTGCTTACCATGAGATTCAGGACAGCCTTAAAACTTACCTAGTTATGTTATTTTAATTCTCTATGTATCTCACTAACATTTTGTGAAAGATATAGTCTTAATAAGCTTACTCTGGCTTAGTAAAAGTGCTATTGAAATTGGTAAACAATGAATAAGATAGGTATTTAATAGTTCGTAGGTTTTTTTTAAAAATACAGAATTTATTTTAGAAAGGATTGGCTGCTGAGTGGACCATGATCTTATTGTGCCTTAAAGCAAAAAGCAAAGATAGCTTGTGCTCATCTTTGAATAGGGTGAGATGTATCCATAGATTTTGTGCCTTATATGTAGCAATTCTAATTTAACAATACAAACAAATATATATGATCATCAGATAATCCATACTTACTAATAGCAGTTGGGACCAGCAAGTCCATTGCTAAGTGACACAGTTGTAAAGTGAAACATCACATGACTGTACACAACATATTGCTATACATGACATCACATGACTTTGACTTACAACTTCCTGCAGTTTTCTTAACGACTTCTCAGAAATCCGTTGTGAAAGTCGTGATCATGTGACTATGTGACACTGCAATCATCATAAATGTCTGCTGGTTACAGAACCACCTATTCCCAATCATGTGGCTGTAACAGCCACAAATTTGAAGATTGTTCATAAGTCTCCTTTTTCAATGCCATCGTAACATCAAACAATTAGGAAGCTGCTGTGGCCTAGAGGTAGAGCTCTTGCCTCACAAGCAGGAGGTTGTGAGTTCGATCCTTGGTAGGGTCTCCTGCTTGGGCAGGAGGTTGGACTAGATGACCTGCAAGGTCCCTTCCAACTCTGTTAATCTGTTCAATTATGTTTGAACAAGCAATCAGTAAGAAAGGATTACCTGTAGTCATTTTTTAATCAACAACTGTTCCTTTGAAACTAAGATAATATCCTCAGACTTCAGTCCTTCAGCATTTATTTATGCTTCAATTTTATGGTCTGGATTCATTTTTTATTGCAAAATATCTGACCATCCTTTTGTTTATTTAAGACACCAAACAGTGCTGAATGTATATGCTTGACTGAAGACCTGACATCAGAATAAGAAATCAAAATACTTCTCAGAATTATCTTCCACATGACAATATAGCATCTAAGAATGTAGAATACTAATGGCAAAAGATGGGTACAAGATATATTTTGCATCTGATCATATCATATTTCAGCCTTTCAAAATAGCTATTTTACAATTACTTTTTTTTCCAACAGAAGGTGGAAAGTCGTAATAAACATTTTTCTCCAAAAGACAGGCCTATATTATTATTTTGTGAAATAGTTAGGAACTGCAATGGATGTTTTGACTGATGATCATATGGCACATGCTTTACTGCATGTCCTCTGCAGGACAATGAGGTAAGTTTGAGTTTATTATTGCATGAGCGATGGAAACATTTTCATTTTGCTTTAAGCTTTTTCTTTTGCTTTAAGTGAGTTCTGAACAAGGTTTGCAAGTTTTCAACAAAGTAAATTTTAGTGAACAACAGCTGTTTTGTGAAATTGGCAAACATAATTTTGCTTTCTTAATTTCTTTCCCAAATTACATTTTAGTTACCTGAAATCACATTTTACTGTATTGATGCTTTATTTTATATTGCTTTTATTATATTCCATATTTTATATAACAGAAGTTCCTAATAATTTACTGATGTACTAATAGAAACTGATACTGGGTTCTTTTAGAGATAAGTTTATTTTAAAAAATGATTATTATTTTATTGATATATGAATATGATTTTTGTATTGGCTAATTCAAAAACTATATCAAGTTCAAACTTCAAAAAATAGATCTATTTCCAGCTAATTCAGAATAGTATAATGTATAGATATTAATATATTTTTCTCTCCACTCTGCCTGAGTTATAACATAGTATGTATAGAGTCAACTTTCAATTGTTTTATGTAAAAAGGCTACCACAAGGAATAAAGAACTGAAAGTATAAATATCTAAGGAATGCCATGTTTTGATAACGAAAGCCATAAAATGATCTAGGAGGAAAATATTATCAAATATTATGCATGTCTAAAGTTTATGTAGCTCAATTTATTAAAAGACTGTAGATAAATAAATATTGTTAACAAACAAAACAGACAATATAATCTAAATCCATTGTATTTTTTCCATTAAATTGTTGATAGAACTGCTTGCTTATTGATAATGTATTAGCATGACTCAGAATGAATCATAATGCGAGTTAATTTCTGTACATGAAATTTAAAGAAATAGGTTCTAGAAGACATTGTTTACATTAAGATCCAATCTGCCCCTTCAATAACTTTCTTCATATCTTTAATACCTTGAAATAAGAAAAGTTCAAATCTGACTTTTGTTTTACTGCATCCATGTAACAATGCCCTTGACTGTAAGTGATGGCCAACAATTCACTAATTCTTAGGAAGATTTTTTTAAAGGTAGGTGGATAGGGGAGAGGAATTTTACTACTTTTAAATGAATGTTTGATGCATCATTTTGGTTTACCTGATTAATGTGCACAGTAAACTCAGCCGTAAGCATTGTAATGTTTCTGCGAGCTTCCCTAAAGCAAAGCTTAGCCATTAATTCAGTGGCACATGTCAGCTCAGCAGAACAAGGTCACTCTTCTCCTTCAAGGGGAACCTTTTTAGAAATAATAAAACTGACAGAAAGATCTCTTTTGCATGCTTTATATCACCTGAGGTTGAGTGCTGCCATGAATATAGCAGGGCTTATAACAGCTGCAGCCCACAGCCCCCAAACTAGTGGAATCTAGACATTCTGTTGTCCTTAAAGTCATTATAGTTTTATGTGAAGGTGTGTTATACATAATCTTCAATAAGCAAGGAACGCGTAAAGGAATAAAGACATTTTTAATTAGGATATTTGGAAGATAAGCTAACGAGTAAAATCATGTTGTAAGTCGAGTAGGAGACTACTAGGAACAAAGGGGAGGAAGGAATTTCGAGTGTGAATGATTCCACAGAGTATAAGCTAAATTCACTGATTTGTTTTTCAAATACTGGATCAACCATGATCTTAATTCTTTTGCAAAGGAAGTCGTTCCAAGATTGTTAAAAGAAAAGTATGTTAGCTCTTTTTGTTACTTCATTGATCAAGGTATTGCAAAGGCTCACTGTACTGAGCTGTATAAGAGCTGCAGACAATTGCTTATTGATTGCTTGTGCTGTTGTCCATAGCTTTCTAAGGTAAGGTGATCCTGGCTCCATAGTCTCACCTGTAAACTTGGAATGCAATGTAGAAGTGAAATGGAAAAAAACATCTTTGAAAAAGCCACATAATCTATGGCAGTGATGGCTAACCTTTTTTGGGTCGCGTGCCAAAAGCGGTGGGAGCACAAGGGGTCGTGCGTGGGTGCGCCACACTCATAATGCTATGTGTGTGACCTCCCTGCACTTTTTTCACCCTCCCCAGGCTCCAGAGGCTTTCTAGGAGCCTGGGGAGAGTGAAAACAGCCTCTCCCCACCTCCAGAGATTTCAGGAGCTTCCCTGAAGCCTCCAGTGGGTGAAAAATGGCCTCAAAAGAAGGCCTAACTCAGCTGGCCAGTGCACACATGCACGCTAGTGCTGACAGGTTAATGCCTCACGTGCCTAAGAAAAGGTTCCGTGTGCCACCTGTGGCACCCGTGCCATAGGTTTGCCATCACTGATCTATGGCATAACCTCCAATATGAATATCCAAATATATAGAGGAAGCAACCTCAGGCATGTAGCATGTAACTAGCCATATTTCCTTTTTAACACTTACACTTTTTTCTCTAAAGAGATTTAATGGTCTAAAAATATAGATTTTCATTTTAGTGAACACTTTTTCCTAGCTGTTTTGAGCTAAGCAAAGGCATTCTGTTTTATTAATGCTTTATTTTCACAATTTGTTTTCTTACATACTTCTACTCTAATGTAATATTACACGATAAATAATGACATTTAACACACACATGACTTAATTTTCTAGTTCAAAAGGCCTACTTAGCTTTATTGGGAAACAGGAAATCTGATTTTATTCCTGGTTAATTGGTTTATTGTATTATAAAATACAAATAACACATTATAGAATATAGATAATAATTGGACGCAGTGGTATTTATGCAATAGAAATGGTTAATACTCAGATAAGTTGGATAAATTAAACTTCAAAGTTGAGGGAAAAAATTAGATTAACATCAAATATGGTTTCTAAATAATGAACATTCTTGTAAGGAAGTAATGAAAGCAATGAAAACCATTCTTGCTTAAATTGGTTAAACTTCTGTTGTGGATTTTGCAATTATATAGATTTCCCAAATTTAAGTTCCCATTCTGATATCATTGGTAATATATCCTTTTTCCAATGTTGGGCAAAATTTAATCTTGCAGCCATAAGCATGTATTGCCTTACACTACAATGTGCCTTTATTTGTTTGAAAATCTGCTGAGAATGTTCCATTGGCCACAATCTTCACTGTTTTCTGCTGATATATACTTTTAATCCAAGCTTTGAACTCTTCTCCATGATTCATTTTATTAGTAGATCTGCTAGTTGTCAAAGACTTTTCTGTATTCAGAAATGTTAGAGTATTCTACCTTTTTTTGTTGATGTGTTTTGTTACATTGATTATAAACTATTATTCTTAATGCTCCCTCCAGAATGTAACCTTTTTTATGGATATGCATTATTTCTGTTATAAATAAATATAACTAACAGTTAATTATTAGTGAATTTAATAAGCAACATGGAAAAACATTAAGCACACCCATAACTGTTCAAGGAATGGCAAAAGCCGGCCTAACATAACCTCCGCTGGGACTAGCCATAGATAGTTTTAATTCAGGGATTTTAATTGGTTTTAGCGCAGGATGGGGATTTAATAGGTTTTTAATTTTGTACTGTGTTTTTTGTATGTATTTTAATTTCCTGTGCGCCACCCTGGGTCCTTTTGGAGAAGGGCGGGATATAAATTTAATAAAATAAATAAATAAATAAATAAAAATAAAAGCAATAAAGGTAATTAAACATAGAAAAGCAGCAGGTCCAGATAGCCTGATAGTTAAATATTATAGAGAACCTGGGGAAGAACTGTTATTGTAATTGTAATTATATTCGAATTTGTATACCGCCCTTTCTCCCTTACGGGACTCAGGGCGGTGAACAGGCAATGATAAAAAACAATAATAAAAACATCAATATAAATACTTATGCTAAAAATAAATTAAATACTAAGCCTGCTCTAAAATGCACAATAAACCCCCCAATAAAACTAGATTAAAAGCTACACCAGGCCGACCGTATGAAAAAGATGGGTCTTTAGGGCTCGGCGGAACAGGTACAGGTCCGTAGCTGTACGGAGGTCAGGGGGCAGGTTGTTCCCGAGGGCAGGAGCTGCCACAGAGAAGGCTCTCCCCCTAGGGGGTTGCCAGCCGACATTGACTGGCTGACGACACCCTAAGGAGGCCCTCTCTGTGGGAGTGGACTGGTCGAAGGGAGGTATTTGGTAGGAGGCGGTCTTGCAAGTACCTAGGTCCCTTGCCATGGAGCGCTTTAAAGGTTGTTAGAACCATTAATAAACACAATGAATGCAATTAAAGAAACAAAGGTTATGCAATCAACATATAGGTATACATGATCCTCAGTCATAAAGAAAAGAATGGCTCAAAGAAACCAGAGTCATATATACCAACTCCTTGTTGAAAATGGATTATTAAAAAATTAGCTAATTGATACGATACATGATGTAAAAACTGCAGTTAAAAGTATGTTACAGGACTTTAAAAAATAATATACTTTAATATATTTCCTGAAGATCAGTGATGATAAAAAATAACTTGACCATTAAATTACTATGTGACAATTCTTTAAATTAAGAACTCACTATATGGCCTATAGCATATAGCATATGCCATGTTAATACACTTGGGAATAAAGACCTATTTTCACATACTGCCAGAAGACTAGAAATATTGAATTAAGTTTCTTGTTTTTCTTTTTATTCTACATTTAATTGTATTATTATTATTTTATTTTATTTATTATTTTATTAGATTTCTAGGCCGCCCCCTCTCCCCGAAGGGACTCGGGGCAGTGAACTCGATAATGGAACTCAATAATTTAAACATTCTTCAATTGTTAATTATATAAACAATTCCAACCAAGAGGGAACCGGGGTGATGTTTTCAACCCAAATAGCAATAGCATTTAGACTTATATATTTGAATATCTCTGCTAAATGTTCAACTCTCCACTATTTATTATGTAAAAATATAATTAGGGGGGAAAGTATATAAACATTATAAATTCTAATTTATGGCATCTCCTTTGTTATCCTATGCCTGATGTGCAAATTTATAAACATTTTAATGCATTTCTGATGTCAATCCTTTAGTTCAGGGATCTCCAACCTTTGCAACTTTAAGTCTGAAGGACTTCAGCTCCCAGACTTCTCCAGTCAGCTTTGCTGGCTGGAGAATTCTGGGAGCTGAAGTCCTTCAGACTTAAAGTTGCAAAGGTTGGAGACCCTGCTTAGTTGTGGAAAAAAATAGTCTTTGAATTCTTATATTTGTCTTGCTGCATAATATATAGTATGTATGGAAGCCATTTTTGCTTAATTTAGTTAAACTTCTGTTGTGAATATATGCTACTAATTTTCCATTACTTGCATACCCCAAATATAATTATTGTAACTTATCTGATTTCTAGTGTTGAGCTAAGTCGTATATTCAGCAATATGCTTATATTAACATAGTACATTAGTGTAATTTAGTGATTACCATTAGCAGTATCCAGCAGTGTTAGAGACTAGTGGTACAAATAGCATTCCTCATTCAGGATTGTGAAAGAAAAATGGAGAAGCCAATGTGAGCTAAATGGTGCAAAAAACTCACCCCTCCCCCACCCTTACTAACTAAGGAAGTCATTTTGAAGAAAAAGCTCAGCAGTTGTGAAGGTGGCATATAGAACCTTTTTACCAGGCTGACCCAAGAAAGTATTTTATGAATACATTATGAACAGGGCATATATAGCCACATATATTCATATACATATGGCACAGGTGATTACCTCAATGGGAACTAGCCCTACATCTTTTCTCTTGCTGGTCACAATGTAATTATTTGCTGTTATATGTTGAAAGACAACACAACAGAAAAAATTACATAGTAATGGATGTAACTGGTATGACTTCAAAACATTAGATATACCTATGAATTCAGTCCTCTTCACTAAGCACTTAGCACTAAGCACGAAGTACATGAGAAGCATGCAATCCTATGAGGAAAATATAAATATTAAAAGGATTCATATGTTTTCATCAATAAAACAGAAAGGCCTTAGTATCCAATGTAGACATTACTGCTCCTAGACTTGCTGAAATAAATGAGAAGATAGAGTGCTTTCCAACTGGGCATAAATACCTTGGTCATAAATACCTAAATTATGAAAATAGAGGAAGGTTTATACCTTCAGTGTCTTTTGATAATAGATAGTAGACAAGATTAGTTCTCACCAGTTTAATTTACATGGTGTACAGGAAACAGAAAAAAATTAAAGAAGAAAGAAAAATCCCATTCGAATAAAAAACCCACAATTTTGTATTTCATGTATTTTGATAAATACATATAAAACCCTATGCCCAAGCTCTTGTATGAGATTGGATTGAAGCCAAAAATGAAAAGTTGCTGTTATTTGTGATATTTTTATTTATCCCCCTTTTTCTTCATTTTCAGTGCCTGTTCTCATTTTGGTTGTACAGGAAACTGTCTTTTTATAACCATGCAAGTGAAGGCCTGTTTCCACAGGTTATAAATATTTCTCATACAAGCCTACATAATCAATTGTTATCTGATTTAGGTTGCTGTGCAGAAGTTGCAATGCTTTTTGGAAGTTTTTATTAAAGATGTTTCATGACATGCATTTTTGCCATCTTTACCACCAAACATGAATATACATAGTTGCCATCTGGAAAAATATACAGTTAGTTTATCATCAACACTTCTCCATTCATTACACTTAGGCTAAAATACAAGTGAGGAAAATATACTTATTTCTTAAAAATATAAAAACAAACAATGACTTATTTCACTTTCCCCTTTTAAAAATTAAGTTTCTGACATATTTTTGCAATATTAGAAAACTTAATTTAACCTTATACGCATTTCTTTACGTATAACCTATAATCACTTATAAAGTGGTGATGAGTGCACTTTTAAAACACTTGAAAGACCAAATTAGGGATATATCGTCATGGAGAAAATTACCTATGTGGTTTGTAAGAGTAAAAAAAAAAGACATAAATCAACTGGTATAGGATACCTTTCATGCAATCTTAAACATGCTCTAATCTTCCAGTGTGTGCTGAATGGGTCAGTACTATTTTCCAATGCTGAATGGGTCAGTACTATCAGTAACTATGGAGCTTTAAACTGATTATAAGACAACCTGTAAACTAAAGAAATACTTTTTTGTGTGTTCTAAAAGTGTTCATATAGAGAAATATATCCGGATAGTGAATCTCCTGTACTTTTCTTTAAATACACATTTCTCTCTTCTGCTACTTTTCCCCTTAACCTTTTAATGCCTATAATTGCTTTCATAGTTTGCATTTTTCTAGAGCTTAATAACCGTGAGGGTGAAGGTTCATTCTGTGAGCTTGTGGGTTGCTTTTCAAACATTTTATTATCAGGCTAGGTAACATCTCCACTAGAGATTGGGGGAAGTCAGTGTCAGTGGTCTTCTGTTTATAAGGGCTTCAAGTGTTCAACATTCCACCAACACTTTGATCTTCAACCAACCTACGAACGCTCAGAATCCAGATCAACTGCATACCCACTAACCAGAGACAGCACCGACCCTCAGCCAACCTATGCAAGCCCCCCCAGCCAGCACTAATGACCCTCATCTGATGTAACCTCCCTATCATAAGACTCCTGCTGATGACTCACACCTGACCCATCACAAGACCCTCACTTGACACACCCACATCTGACTCATCATAAGACCTACTGACTACACAAATGCCTTATAAACAGAGGAACACTGACACTGACGTCCCCTAAACTCTGCTGATGATGTTACCTAACTTGGTAATGAAACATTTGGAAACCAACCCACAAGCTTGGAGAATGAACTTTCACCATCATCCTATACCTGCGCTACAGATATTTGCCACTATTGCTTAATAATTGTATTGCAAAGGGATCTATATTGAGACAAGTGTGACCACCTTTAAAAAAAATGAGATGGAAGGAGATAAATATACAAATAGAAAACTGAATTTTGCATGTGAAATGGGCAGAATTTTATGATTTCCAGCAGGATAATTACTTCTTTTCAAGTAATTCAAGCGCATGCGCGACATGGCGGTCGCGTTTTGAGGCTGGGAGAAGCCCGGGGGGTAGTTTCACCCCCAGGAAGATGTCGCCAGCCCCTACTTACCATCACTGAGGGCTGGCCCGACGAGCCGAACTGCCCGTCGTCGCGCCGAGCCGCCCGAAGCTGAAGGGCGAGCCGTGCGGGCGACGACGGAGAGCAGAGAAGACGGGAGAGGAGACTCGGCCTGTTTGCGGCCTAGAGCGTCCCGGCGCGGCCGGAAGGAAGAGAGGTAGGCCGCAAAGCCGGGACGCGGAAGATCGGCCGGCTGCGAGATGGGGCCGGGCCAGGAGACCTACCATCGGGCCGCACGACCAGTGGCAGGTCGTGCGGTCCTACCCTGGCCTGTGCCCGAAATATCCCCAATCCCGATCGGCTTGTGTTGGCGAGGACTGCTCATAAGGGAGGCTGGAAGAGAAGGCTGGTGAGAGAAGGTGTGGAGGTTTGGAAGGAAGGTGTTGTTGGAGGAGTTGGAGGAAGGAAATGGAGAAGGAAGGAGAAGGCGAAGGAGAAAGAAAGAAAGAAATGGAGAAGGAGAGAGAAGGAGAGGAGGAGAGAGAAAGAAGGAGAGAGAATGAGAGAGATGGAAGGAGCGATGGACGGAGATCGAGAGAGATGGACGGAGATGGTGATGAGATGGAGATGGGAAGAAGTTGGAGATGGTGGAAATGGAAGAAGGAGAAGGAGAAAAGCTGAACATGTATGCTGGTTGAGCAGTCTGGCGTGGAACATCTGCAGCCGCTTTGTGGAATGGTAGACCTGGCCGAGGACGACCCGGGAAGAGCTTTTAACATCTGTAACATCTTGGAGTGAGTGCACGGGACTGGAGGAGGTTGGCTGATAATATCTGGGCCATTAGAGGGCAGTATCTTACATCAGGCCGCATGATGGACTAATTAGCCATGCGGCACTAAATACGAACTAAGCCCCTTTTGGTCGGAAGGACAGATGGATGGGGCCTGTAATGGGACTGGATTCGATCTCCCCATCCATAAGACTCTGGATTCTGACTTAACCCCCCATCCTGAAATATATCCTTGCACTTAGCCACTTTATCTGCTTTTCGGACTTGTGTTTTTTGCCTTCCTGGACTTGGACTGCCTCGGGGGCTTTTTATCATGTACTCTAGGCGCGACCTCCTTGGCCTGCGGGAGTCTCCCCTCTCGCAGGCCTGGCCCTCCTGTCTAACACGGGCCCACCTCGATGACGGATTGATTATTCCTGAGAGGTGGGCGAAGCGCAGGTTGAGGGGGTTTTTAGGGAGGTTTTTAATTCGGATTTTAGGGGGTTCCAGGGAGGAGGGGAAAAATAGTCCAGGGAGGGGACAGCAATTGAGGCCGGCGGGCGGAAATAGGGAAACGGAGGAAGGGGAGGGGGGGGGTCATTTCCTCGGTGGCTTTTTCCATCGATTCGGTCTTGGGGAGGGGCAGGGGCGGAGGGAGACGAAATGGCCATCATCGGTTGGAAGACCGTGGCCGCTGGATTCAGACGGTCACGTGCTCCAACTCTCCGCTCTCCCATCGCAGACTAGGTGGACAGGAATCACAGACCCGGGGCCCGAGGCTGATGTTATGCAACGCCAGGTCCGTGGTTCAAAAAGCCCCCCTCATTCGTGACTTTGTGTCAGAGGGGGACCCGGACCTGGTGGGTATAACGGAAACCTGGTTGGGCCACGAAGGGGGTATGCCCCTCGTGGACATGTGCCCACCAGGTTACCGTGCCTTCCATCAGCCAAGGGCCCTAGGGAGGGGTGGGGGGGTGGCGATTATCGTAAAGGAAGGTCTTGAACCGAAGGAGACCACAGTCCCTCAGACAACCGGGTGTGAATCTCTCTGCGTGAGATGGGGCCTAGGGAGGCAGTTGGGCGTGTTAGTTGTATACCTGGCTCCTCGCTATGCAACAACAGCCCTGCCCGAGCTCCTAGAGGTGATAGCCGAGGCGGCAGTTGAGACCCCCAGACTGGTAGTCATGGGGGACTTTAACTTGCCGTCGGCAGGCGAAGCCTCTGGAGCAGCTCGGGAGTTCATGGCCTCCATGACGGCCATGGACCTGACCCAGGTAGTTTTAGGCCCCACTCACGAGGGAGGAAACACACTGGATTTCATCTTTGTCTCGGGACAGTGGAGTTGTGATCTGGGAATAGGGGACTTAGCCATCACTCCCTTGTCATGGACAGATCACGCTCTCCTTCGGCTGGACTTTCCAATCGCTACACCTCACCGCGGGGAGGCGGAACCGGATATTCCTATATGGTTCCGCCCCAGGCTTCTAATGGACCCGGAAAGGTTCCAGAGGGAGCTTGGGCCAATTCCTGTGACCCTGCCCCGCGACTCGACTGAGGACCTAGTGGCCGCATGGTTAAGTGCGGCCGCGGGGGCCTTGGACCGAGTCGCGCCCTTGCGGCCTCTCTTGCGGCGGCGAATCACCCAGGCTCCTTGGTTTACCGAGGAGCTTCGGGGGATGAAACGCCACAAGAGATGCCTAGAGAGCAGATGGAGATCCTCTCGCTCCGAAGCCGACCGAACACTAGTGAGAACCCATATTAGGGCTTACTTAGTGGCGATAAGGGTGGCCAAACGTGAGTATTGTGCCACCCTTATTGCATCCGCAGATAACCGCCCTGCCGCCCTGTTTGGGGTGACCCGCTCCCTCCTTCATCAGAGGCCGCGGGAAGCCCCTCTGCAAGGGCGAGCAGAGGAATTTGGGATTTATCTGCAGGAGAAAATCACTCGGATTCGGAATGAGCTACCCTCCATCGACAGTGGTCCTGTGGGACTGTCCGAGACTAGTCTTGAGGTTCCTTCTTGGGAGGAGTTTGACTTTGTTACCACCGAGGATATGGACAGGTTGTCAAGGAAACTTAGGGCGACCACATGTTTATTGGACCCGTGTCCCTCCTGGCTTGTACTGGCATCCTGGGAGACGACACGAGGCTGGCTCCAGGGCATTGTCAACGCATCTTTGAGTGAGGGGTCCTTGCCTGCCGTCTTGAAAGAGGCGGTAGTGAGGCCCCTCCTCAAGAAGCCGTCCCTGGACCCAGCTTTATTAGAGAACTATCGTCCGGTCTCCAACCTTCACTTTTTGGTGAAGGTTGTCGAGAGTGTGGTAGCCCAACAGTTTCCGCGACACCTGGAGGAAGTTGATTATCTAGACCCGCGCCAGTCCGGCTTCCGACCCGGTCACAGCACCGAGACGGCATTGGTCGCGTTGGTTGATGATCTCTGGAGGGCGCGGGATAGAGGTTATTCCTCTATCCTAGTCCTATTAGACCTCTCGGCGGCTTTTGATACCATCGACCATGGTATCCTATTGCACCGACTGGGGGGGTTGGGGTTGGGAGGCACCGTTTTGCGGTGGTTCTCATCCTACCTCTCCGGTCGGTCGCAATATGTGTTGACGGGAGGGCAGAGGTCGACCTCGAGGCCTCTCTTATGTGGGGTTCCTCAGGGGTCGGTCCTCTCGCCCCTCCTTTTCAACACATATATGAAGCCGCTGGGTGAGATCATCCGTGGTTTTGGGGTGGAGTACCATCTGTACGCTGATGACACCCAGCTGTACATATCCACCCCAAACCACCCCAACGATGCCGCCGAAGTGCTGTCCCGGTGTTTGGAGGCCGTACGGATCTGGATGGGTGGTAACAAACTCAGGCTCAACCCTGCCAAGACTGAGTGGCTGTGGTTTCCGGCACCCCGGTTCAGCCAGATTACACCAACTCTGGCCATTGGGGGCGAAACACTGGCCCCCGTGGAGAGGGCGCGCAATTTGGGTGTCCTCCTGGATTCCCGGCTGTCCATGGAGGACCATGTGGCGGCCGTGGCCAGGGGGGCGTTTCATCAGGTACGCCTGATGCGCCAATTGCGCCCCTTACTGGACCGGGCTGCCCTTCGCACAGTCACTCAAGCTCTCGTGACGTCCCGACTCGACTACTGTAATGCTCTCTACATGGGGCTTCCCTTGAGGTGCACTCGAAAGCTACAGCTAGTCCAAAACGCAGCCGCGCGGGTGATTATGGGAGCCACTAGATGCTCCCACATAACACCGATCCTGCGCGAGCTGCATTGGCTTCCTGTGGTTTTTCGAGTGCGCTTCAAGGTTCTGACAACTATCTTTAAAGCGCTCCATGGCTCGGGGCCTAGTTATATGCGAGACCGCCTCCTGCCCCATACATCCCTTAGACCGATACGCTCCCACAGAGAGGGCCTTCTCAGGGTGCCGTCGGCCGGACAATGCTGACTGGCGACACCCAGGGGAAGAGCCTTCTCTGTGGCGGGCCCAGCCCTTTGGAATGACCTACCCCCTGAATTACGTACCATCACCGACCTCCGCCTCTTCCGCCAATGTCTTAAGACATATTTGTTTCAACAAGCCGGCCTAGCCTAACCTCCCATGGGGACTTTTAGGTAGTTTTAAATTGGGTTTTTAAAATTTGGTTTTAGCGCAGGATAGGTTATTTAATAGTTTTTTAAATTATATTTATTGTATTTTGTATGTTTTTAAATTTTCCTGTGCGCCGCCCTGGGTCCTTCGTGGAGAAGGGCGGGATATAAATTTAAATAAATAAAAATAAAAATAAATAAATAAATTATATCCTTTATTATTTTTAATTGCAAAATTCAATCTACTGGGAAAAATTGTTATTAAACTGCACAGTACTTAACATGCCACACATTTGAAATAACATTTTAAAGATCTTGAACTACTTTTGAGGTTATAGTTGCTAACCTACTGCTCATACAGGTGGCCATGGCTCATATCCCTATTTTGAATGATTTACAAGGCTTTCAGGAAATCATATGTGGAGTTTGTGGAATCTCCTTAAAAATCTCCTAAAATGATTTCCCTACAGTCTTGTGAAAAGTACTGTTTGCCAGGAGAATAGCACAATATCTTCATGAGGCTGGCACCCTAGGCATGAATCCTCAGCCTTGCATTCCTCTGCAAAATACAAGAACTTGAGTGCTGCTGGGCCCTGGGGCTGGGTGAGGGGCAACCCGAGTTCTAAGAGTCTCTTGGGTGACTGGATGGAAAGTAGGTCTTGTCCTATAGGCTCGCTTGTGTGGCTGAATGACCAGCTTGGAAGCAGGCCAAGGTCTTGGGGAATCCTGAGAGACAGGAAGTGGACCACTGGTTACTTCAAGGTGGGAGGTCTTGGGAGGGCAGGTGGGCCTGTGCCTGTGCTTCCTCCATCCCTGAGACACCTGTGCTTAACCTAACAATTTGCATGTTCATTTAATGCATTGGGAATGATGTAGAGGGCTATTAAGTGAGATGCTTTACTTATTGGCCAATGCAACATGCAACTGTAAAAGACAGGCTCCATTATGATCATATGAGAAGGACTACCTGAATGGAAATTAATAACACTACTGCTCTTATAAACATATATACATGCATACATAACAATGTTTGATCATTGTAATTAATTTATTTTCATTATTAATATTTCTCATTTTCCCTTCAACTTATAGCCTATGATCCGTACACATAAAATAAACAATAAAATACACCTCTGCCATGAATTAGTATAGAGAAGAGAGCTAAAAGCAATATTGTATTATAGCCTAAGAAGAATATGCAAGAAGAAAAAGTCAGACTGGAGCTGACCAAACATTATCCAGCTGAACAGATATGGAGGGGGGGGGTGAGCTCTCAAGAGCTTGACATGAACCCTGTCTGACACACCTGTTCCAAGATCCTTTTTGAATCAGAACCTTCCTGTAGGGCAAAGAAGGGACAGTGTCTCATCAGACCTAGAGGGAGGCAACAGGCCCTTACAGATCCGAGATTTTTCGTCTGAATTGGAGCAGGGGTGGCAGTTTGGCTGCACAGAAGCTGGCTTCCTGCCAAAGCACTGAGCAGGAGGGTACAGGAGATGAAAGGCCAGTAAGAAGATTCATTTAACCCATAGTCATAAATCAAACTTGGAAAAGGCAAAGAATCTTGAGAGTACAAATAATATTAATGGACAGATCTGGATTTTGGTAAAAGAAAAGAAAGAAAAGGAAAATGGAGGGTTGAAACACCAGTCCCCCCAAAAGCTATTTCTTTGAACTAATTCAGAGAGAAACAGCGAAAGCAGAGAAGTGACAAACCCACTTAAATATAAACCCTAAATTTGTTTTTGGAAATAGAAATCAAACATTCCTAGGGTTTTTGTCTGAACTTCTTCCAACTCTAATTAGGGAGAAAAATCAAGAAAAAAAGCACTACCTTATCACTCATAACCTAAACTTGACTGTGCTGGAACTTTTAATTAACCAACTGCCATAAATCAGAATTTGGAAAAGCAGGAGGCAAAGAGATCAAGATGGCTGCAGCTTCTCTTCCGGTTTTACATAAACTGAATTAGCTAGATAACCTTGGAATAAGAACTGCAATTTTGGAATTGGATATGTAAGGAACAACAAAAAACCAAGATGGCTCCTGTCGCTCGCGCCCATAGCAGTTGAAGTAGATAAATTTAAGGTGGACCAGAACTCTGAATTTTATAACTAATTGTAACTTTGGAACTGGACATCATGGAAAGCTGGGAATTCGAAGAACTATGTGAAAGCATGAAAAATATGCATAAACTATTAAAATCAATAAAATTAAGCTTAAATAGAATTCTGAACCCAGAGAAGCAGAGATTTAAAGAAGAGGGGAAAGAAGAATGGAGGTAAGATAAGAAGATAATGAAGAGGTAGAAACGGTGAGAAATAAAAAGCAGGAAAAAAAATCCATTGGGCTTGACAGTGGTATAAGGGAAATGGTAAAGGGGAGATGTGTCCCAACAAAAGGGAATAAAAAGCAGGCAAAAGATGTTTCAGAGGTTTACAGTGGCATAAGGAAAATTGAATTAGGACAGGGGTCTGCAAAGTCGGCTCTTTTAAGACTGGTGGACTTCAACTCCCAGAGTTCCCCAGCCAGCATAGCATAGCTGGCTGGGGAACTCTGGGAGTTGAAGTCCATCAGTCTTAAAAGAGCCGACTTTGCAGACCCCTGAATTAGGAGATTATACCCCAACAAAGAGAAATATAAAAGATGGTGGAGTGGGGAAAATTGAAGAGGGTGGGTGTATCAAGAAATTGTTATATGGGAAAATATAAAGTTATGGTAAGGGGTTTATTTCTAAATATGACAATAAAATGGAATTGCTAACTCAGGGGTAGTCAACCTTTTTATACCTGCCACCCATTTTTGTATCTCTGGTAGTAGTAAAATTTTCTAACCACCCACTGGTTCCACGCTAATGGTGATTTATAAAGTAGGGAAGTAACTTTATAAAATTTATACAGCAGAGTTACAGCAAGCTAAAGCATGTGTGGGCAATACAAATAGTATATTTTCAAAAATTTAAATTGTCACGGGGAATTTTATGAAAACCTAATGAAAATGTTTTTAAACAATGCTATGAATTTTTTTTTAAGTCAATTAAATTTTTTAAAAAGGAAAGTGCTTCAATATCGGACCAAACCCCTACCGCCCACCATGAAAGCTGGAACACCCACTAGTGGGCGGTAGGAACCAGGTTGACCACCACTGTGCTAACTGATTGAATATGATAATTGAAAGATAATTAATTAAAGTTCAAAAGACATGGAATATGGATAAATATGAAACTGATATGGGGAGATTGTAAAGCAGAGGTTTTGTGATTCAATTTTTACATAATTAAACTGAGTTGATAATTGATTGAATATGACAATAGAAGGACAATTAAACATGGGTTAAATGAAACATGAATGCATATAGAACCTTTAAGATGATGAATAAAGTGAGATATATACTATTTGTTATTCTATATAGTAGATTAAGGGAATTATAATGAACATTGAACAGCAATAATTGCTATTTATAGACAATTAAGGGTAATCTAATCCAAGGTATGGAAAAATGGAGAGGGAACATGAAATATACTTACAATGGGAAACTATTGAGATTTAAAGACAGAATCACAAATTGGGGGCATGTAAGGACGTATAATTATATAAATATATTGATGAGAATAGTGGGGAATTTTAACCAGATCTACACCTCGGCCAAAATTAGTTGGGGGGGGGGGGTGTTATAAGCACAGTGACTATATACGTATATTTTTTGTTCTATTTATTAAAGAAAGGAAGAAGATATATGTTAAAATTAAATATGTCTATTGAAAAGGAATTACAAATACTGTATCATCAACATAAAATGGAGTTTGCTCAGAAGCTGAAAAACAAGTAAATGAGATGAACAGTATGAAGTAGAGGAGAGAGGTAACGGAAGAAGAGAGGGATAGGAGAGGGGACAGGGGAGAAGAGGAGGAGAGAAAGGAGGAGTGGAAAGGGGAGAGAGGGGAAGGGGAGAAGAAAAGGAAGTAGAGAAGGGAAGTACAACAGTGGGAAGAAAGGAGGAAAGGAGGGAGAGGAGAGAGGGAGAAGAAAGTGATGGATAAGGTACAAATATGGTGTATGGAGAGCAGCAGAGCCAATAATTGTTTTTGGGAGTTGAATGGTAAGGTGAATTGGTGTAGACATTTAATAATACAATATGATATTGGCTATGTAATAGTATACATGTGACTATATGCTATGAAAATGGAAAAATAAAAAACTTAATATGCAAAAGAAAAATTCAGATCAAAAGCCAATACTGATATATTATAGGTCAAGAACTAAATGTATAAAGAATAAATTTGCCTAGTAACTGAAAGTGTGACTAGCCTCAACACAGTGGAGTTCTCTAGATCAATCAATCAATCAATCAATCAATCAATCAATCAATCAAAATAGAGCTGGAAGGATCTTGGAGATCTTCTAGTCCAACTCCCAGCTCAAGCCACAGACCCTATGCCATTTTAGACAGAAATCCAATCTTTTCTTACACATCTCCACGGATTTTTTTATTTTATTTTATTTTATTAAATTTATACCCCGCCCTTCTCCTTGTTAGGACCCAGGGCGGCGCACAGGCATTATATAAAACCATAAATACAATATACATCAATCAATTAAAAATATATTAAATTAATTTACCCGTGCTAAAACCCATTATTAAAACCGTAACCAAATTATAATTTATATTTAAAAGTCAGATGCGGGGGGCTATCCTAGGCCGGCTTGTTGGAATAAGTACGTCTTAAGACGTTGGCGGAAGAGGCGGAGGTCCGAGGTAGTGCGAAGGTCGGGGGGTAGGTCGTTCCAGAGGGCCGGGCCCGCCACAGAGAAGGCTCTTCCCCTGGGTGTCGCCAGCCGGCATTGCCCAGCCGACGGCACCCGGAGTAGGCCCGCTCTGTGGGAGCGGACCGGACGAAGGGATGTATGGGGCAGGAGGCGGTCTCGTATATAGCTAGGCCCCGAGCCATGGAGCGATTTAAAGATGGTGGTCAACACCTTAAAGCGCACTCGAAAGGCCACAGGCAGCCAGTGCAGCTCGCGCAGGAGAGGTGTTACGTGGGCTTGCCTTGAGGCACCCATAACCACCCGCGCGGCCGCATTCTGCACTAACTGCAGCCTTCGAGTGCACCTCAAGGGGAGCCCCATGTAGAGAGCGTTACAGTAATCCAGCCGAGATGTCACAAGCGCTTGAGTGACTGTGCGAAGGGCCCCCCGGTCTAGTAAGGGGCGCAACTGGCGTATCAGGCGAACCTGATAGAACGCCCCCCTGGCCACGGCCGCCACATGGTCCTCCATGGCCAGCCGGGAATCCAGAAGGACGCCCAAGTTGCGCGCCCTCTCCACGGGGGCAAGATGTTCGCCCCCAATGGCCAGTGTTAGATTTATCTGGCTAAACCGGGGTGCCGGAAACCACAGCCACTCGGTCTTGGACGGGTTGAGCTTGAGTTTGTTACTACCCATCCAGACCCGGACGGCCTCCAAACACCGGGACAGCACCTCGACGGCATCGTTGAAGCACCTACAACTTTTGTAGGCAAGCTGTTCCACTGGTTAAGAGTTCTAACTGTTTGGAAGTTTCTCTTGAATTCGCCTTAATTAAAGATTGGTCCCAAATACATGTTTCTCTAATATATTTATCATATCATATTATATGTATTCTTAGTAGATGCAGAATAAAAAAGTGCCTCTATTTTCAACTGATGTTAAGGCAGATAATCTTTCAAATGTCATTAAATAGTGTAAATTTCCCTTTTCCCTTTTTGCATAAGTACTGAATGTTTCATACAACTGTTTCACAATTCCCTCCATGCTTGCTTGCTCTAGTATGCATATGCTTATTTATTATATTTATTGAATTGTAGTGTAAAATATCAGCCTATGAACCAACTTTCTGATCTAAGCTCTGTCATTTTGTGTGAATTAAATTAACACACAAAAATAAAGCACTAAGGGTCCATGCTATACAAAGTTAACTAGAAGTACACCTCACTGAACAGGAAGGGACTTTATTTTTGAGAAAACCTTCTAAGTATTAGATTGGAAAGCAAGTTAAAAACAAATGGTCATTTGACAGAAACAAAGAGAAGAAAATAAAAGAACACTTATTGTAACTATATATTGCAAAATTTAAAAAGAGAATCAGTTTTGATAATTCTGATTGTACCAAAAAATTTACAGTGCAAACCCTGAAGAGCTGGAAAAATTCAGAAGGAAGTAAGTTGTGAAAGTCTCCCACTCTTTTTGTGACTATAGACATGTACTTAAATATTTCCCAATTTTAGGTTTGCTTGTAATAATATGGCCATGAGAAGAAAAATTGCAAAATGCAATTTAACAAATAGAGGAATTTCCACTCAAACAGTCAGTACTCCATTTACTGGAGTGTTTTATACGCAGTGAGCAAAATCAGCATAAAAATTATCTGAAACCAGTAATATAATATGGACCACTTTATAAAATTAATTTTGTTTGAAAAGTTTTAAAATATTTAATATAACACAAGTAATAAACATATATTGGGTATATACAGTTTTCTTTCTGTTTATTTGGATGATAAACAAACTGTAAAATTTGGAAAGAAAACGGAGAATAGAAATGCTAGATAGCCAGCCTTGTGTTTACTAAAGTAATATTTACCTTGTGGTGGCTAATTAATAGTCATGTGCTGTGGTGAATGGAATTCTACCACAGATTTTAACTTCTTCCAACATGAAAATGCTCTGCACAGATCAAATATCTGAGTAGTGTTGTAGAATGCTTGCATGCCAGCCTACCATAACTTTAAAAAAAAGATATCAAATCTGAGATGGGTAAAAATAATAAAGTCAAAGCTGAGGGAGGGGAAAACATTTGTTGACTTATTTTCATTGTACATTCTAATCCTTCCTTATTAGTTGCAATGTTTCAATTTGAAAACTGGCTTGTCGGCCATATCTTCTGTATGCCTAAAGACTAGAATCCCAAAACTGGATTGGATACCTCCTAAGGAAAGAGGAAACAAGACCAGACTTTGAAAGCTTGGTGCCAAACACTTAAGGAAAATATTAAGATTATGAATGTCCCTTGAGACAATGCTGAAGATTCTGTGAAGGATCAAAACCATTGGAAAACACTTGCTGCCTGATGTGCTCTACATAGGACCTAATGATGTTGAACAAAGGATTTGAAAGAGATGCTTCATAACATATACTAGCACAAATGTAGAAGTTTTTAATCGTTAAAATAATCACACAACAGTTGGAAAAGTTGCTCCTTCATTAATTCAAAGAAAAGTCGTTTATTTGCATCCCCATATATTAAGAAATAACTCTTTTGAATTCTGCAACATCCTAGAATTTGAACTTGTTCATTATTTTTCATATAGGATTGAAAACTCATAAGTTAAGGAAACTAAGATAGAAGTTATGCACGATTTAAGATTTGAATTATCTATACATTTGCTCTACTATATAACAAATAGATAGTCGCTTCTACCTTTTAGGATTAATCAGCAATAGTAAAAGAAAAAATAAGAAATATATAATAGACTAGCTCTCTGTGGAGGATGAAGGCCTTGGAAAAGATATGCAAATGTTGTGATGTATCTATACAGAGTACACGCAATGATGTCAAAGATTGTGCAACTCATGTGACACTCTATGGAAATGAACATTTACATTTAGAGAAGCAGGATAGGAAGAGTATTGGTGCCTTTAATTGTTAGTATTGGAGAAGACTCTTGAGAATAATGTGGTGCATCAAGAAAAAACCCCAACAAATCAACCCAGTTCTCTCTTGAGGCACGAAAGATCAGGCTCATACTTTCCTACTTAGGAAACATTATGCAAAGACTCAGCTCTCTAGAAAAGGCTACAATTCTGAGAAAGGTAAAAGAAGAAAAAAAGAGGATGACTAATATGTATGGCAAATGGCACATATATATAATGGATATACTGAAACATCAAGATCCAGATCCATTATTTGTTATGTGAGTGAGAAGTATCTGCGGTCTGAACTTTCTTGTGCCATTAAATTAATTATTTCCAACAATACCAAAGTTCATAGTTTTAATGGTGGACTATCAGTTATAGTGATAATTTCAGAACAGACAAAATCATCTATAATCTTAAGAAATAATACAGTAACAATTTGGTATTTATTACATATATATTTAAACATATAATTATATTTTAACATATAACTAAAAGTGATGTTATAACAGAGTTTAAAAAAGGAAGACATTTTTTTGTAGATATTAGATTAAGCACATTTCTGTAATATAGAAAGTTATTATATTAGTAAAAAAGTAATATAAAAGTGAGAAAGATGAATCGCTGATAATAACATCATCAACAACAACAGCATAACTTCTCTCTCTTCCTTAATTAATATTCAAAGTTGAGGGCAAAAGCATACCATAATCACATTTAAAATGTATTAATTTGAAGGAGATACATCTTTCTAAGATTCATATCAACAAACTTAAATTCTGTTAATTTCATGATGATTAAAATGATAATTCTTTAAGGCAGAGTCAAGTTACTAGAAATGTTCCAGAAAATAAATTATCATTGCAGTGATAAATTAAAGACAGTTATTATCCATACATTTTAAATTTTAAAACAAAATTGTTTTAGCATCATATAACTGCTCATTTGTTGAATATAATAGTTCTACTTATCCATTGTTAAGCAACATTAAACTAAATAAAACAAACACAAATTTACTGGTTTACATAAATTAGCTAACTGTGATTCCCATTTACATGATTAATAATTTGCGTAGTATTTTCTAACACAATAATTTCTGAATAGTTGCCAACTTTAGAAATCTATGTATACCGTCCCTATATCTACAGCTGCATCATCTTTTTTCCATACACACATGCACACACGCACACACGCACACACATGTGCACACGCATATACACACAGAATGTCCCTCTAATTCACCCCTTGAAGTGAGATTTACTCTGTGATTGAATGCAAGACTGAAAATTTAAGTTTTTCAATAAAGTAATGGAGTTGAATACATAATAATAATAATAATAGAAAAAGTAAGCCCCTTTTCTGTAATAGGACTCGAAACCAATGTTTAATTATTCTTTTTGTAATGTAATGTTTAATGACAAAAAACAGCAACCTATGTAAAAGTTAAAAAGGTAGAAAAAAATCTGATGCTCTTAAATTGCTGCATAAGATCATTTGTAACACAGAATGTTAGCCTGCAAAAGTGTATACACCATGGGTGAGAGTAAGAGGACGTTGAAGTTATTACCTATAAAATATGTATCTACAGTATAGATTATGGTTAACAACAAAATGTTGTTGTTATGACTCCAAGATTCTTGCATTAATCAACTTATCATATGTAATATATTGAGAATGTTGATTTGTATTTATTTCATGTGTAATGCTTTTAAATCAAATTATGATTGGTTTTTGGTAAATATTTTTTTTATTTCTGTGCTCGACTGAGAATGAATATTTTGTAATTCCAGAGAATATATGAAAGCCATACACTCAATCTCACAAATCTGTTTTTGAAAAAGATATTCATTTGAATGATAGATTAGTACTGGTAAATGAAAGACAGACATCTCTTTGAATTAAAACAATGGTACCTTTTCTAGACTTGATCGATCTTTTAGCAGAAAAAAATTAAAACAATTTCTAGCTATTTTCTCTCTCTTGATATTTGAGAATGAAGTAATACATTTTAGGAAATTATCAACACACAATGATGTTTGCCACCCAGTTTAATGTGAGCAGCAGTCCATGAAAATCAACACAGTGAACCTATCTACAGTCTTAGTGAATGAATAATATGTGCAAAGCTTTTGAAGCCTGTAATTGTAAAACTATATAGACTATGCTATCTCAAATATCTTAAGACTGATTTCCAATCTGATATTCAGCCTTCAAATGCTAACATTTCTTACCTTTGTTTTTTGTGATTTCTCCTTATCTGAAACATTGGAAGGTTTTCTCTTCAACATCTTAAAATTCAGATTTATTAAATGTTACAAGGCAAGTGTTGCTGGTTTGTTCTCAGATCCAAAACACTACTAAATGATATACACATAGCTCAATCAGCTAAATAAAGCTTCCTTGTTCTATTTAGGTTGTGGCTCAGCTCTGTCAAGATCTTCAGTTGATATAGTCAAGACAGGAAGGAAGACAAAAAGAGAAGTAAAAAAAGAAATGGGTGAAGAAATAGAGGCTTAGGGTACTTGATCAACACTAACCTTTCAACTTCAACACTTGCACTGCAACATTTGTTTTAGGCTAACTTTAACAAAGGCAGCATTTAATGGAAATGTGATCAGTTAAGGCAGGGGTCTCCAACCTTTGCAACTTTTAAGTCTGAAGGATTTCAGCTCCCAGAATTCTCCAGCCAGCTTTGCTGGCTGGAGAAGTCTGGAACCTGAAGTCCTTCAGACTTAAAGTTGCAAAGGTTGGAGACTCCTGAGTTAAGGAATCAGAGGTCCATTTTAAAACTTCATTCATGTAGAACAGCAACCTATAATCAGCAAATTTTATTTTCAAGATTATAACTAATCTATTTAAATTCCATTTTCAAAAATATGTTAGTCTTGGTTATTAAGAAGGAACAAGAGTTTGCTTTGTGCTTGACTTCCTTCATTTGCCACAATGGAAGATAGGATGATGGAGTATTCAGAATGTACAGTTCCCCCACCCCACCTCCACATTTATTTAAATCTTCATGCTGAGGTCCTACACAGAAATGTGGATCTGTGTGCAAATGTATTCATAAGCCATGCAAAAAGTTAAAATTATTCATTATTGTCTGAAAGGAGATTACAAATAAGCAAATATTTTTAATACTGTGGAAAACAATGAGAAAATGTTAAACTTTTTTTTGAAATGTCTTTTTTTACATTTCAGTCAATGTTTACTATTATTTGTTTATAATGTCCTGCACTAATAAGAACTGATCTCGTCTCTACCCATAAAATACATAAAATTCATTGGTACCTTTATTTACAATATATATTTTCAGATTAATATTGACTTCAGAATTTTTTTTTTAAATGCATAGTTGAACTACACTGTTTAAGTACTGTTGGGAGAGTTATAGAATTGGCTTGTTGGGGAGATATATAAATTTAGTAAATAAAAGTTTATTTCTTAATGTACTATCACACATCATTAGTGTTTATACACAAACCTTTGAGTGTATATAGATTTATATACACCGTAAGAACTTAAATCAATTGTTAGTTAAATCAAAGACAATTTCTTCCCCACCTCATTTTCTTCCTATACAGATCTGAAAATCTAAACAAAAATCTGTCACATAATTATTAATTCACACTTCCTGCATTGCCTTAAAACAGCTTATATGTACAACTAGATAGAAATTATAACCCAAAATGTATAAACCAATTATAATTATTAGTTAGGATGAGCAGAACTTTGCATTCAGGCTTCATTCTTTAACCAAACTTTTCCTAAGATTTCACTTGTATTTAAATCAAACGTAATAATCTATCCTGTATTTTTGAAATGAGTCACAAATGAAATTCTTAAAAGACAAAATAACTCATTCTCATACATAGGAATAAGTCAACTGAAATGCCTTTGTAGAGCCCTGACAATGAAATAACCAGAATAAATCCAAAGAAAAGACTATCCTACTTGCATATATTTATTGTACAATTTGAAAATACACATTCCGAGTACAAAGACATTAAGAACTCCAAATCTAAATATATATTCCGTGTTCCAGTATTTAAACAGGGAACTATAACCAGGAAATAATCTCTGATCATTCAAAGATTACTTCTTTTTCTGTGCACCGTTAATATCTGTATGATTAGCAAAAATGACATTCATATGTAGACTTATACATGAGCTCCTTTCACCAGATTATTTATTGTTAAATAGGAAGAAAGAGGCCATTTCAGGAGATATAGTACCCATCCATATCTATTCTATTTCTTCATGCATCAGAAAAATTATAGCAGTTTGAAGGCTGACCTGATTATCTCTTTGTCCTTGAAAGGTTAACCTCTGCACTAGTAGAAAATTCCAGAGTTTAAACTACTAATATTGGTAATATCACAAGTACACAATTTGCTTAATGGGAATTCTGAATGAATTCTAATAGTATAGAAAATAATTTACTTCTGATCGTTCAGAAACTATATTTTTAATTTTCAAATGGTTTTTAAAAAGAAGAATGAAATGCAAAATATTGATTTAAAGGTTGCTCAAGAGTTGAACGTTTATGTAATATTATGGATTCACTCAGAGAATGTCATCAACATACATAGATTAGTTTTTTAATTCTTTCTCCTATTCATATGCATATATTATATGTATCACAATGTCTGCTTTAATGTGTGTATTTTAAATCCTTACACTTGAACACAGCATTAATACCTCTGGTAAGGCTGGCTACAAGGAAATTTTTCCCTGTACTATCACATACAAATGGCAAATACAGTGACTGATGTTAGAACAATTTTAGTTCAGTGTAGCTACTCAAATTGAAACAACGTCCTCCTTTCTGTAGTGCACTAAAATAGATACGCTGAAAGTTAGATTAAGAGATAATTGTCACTAGAGGTTTTTGGCTATTCATAAGTGACAAACATATCATAGACCTTCATAAGCTGTCTTCAAATGTGATAGCAGTAGTAGGTTTTTTTAAAATATCTATGTAGTTAAAACATCTATGGCTAATGTAAATAAATAAACTAGAATTGCTTTCCAGCAGAGTTAATTAACCAATGTGCCTATTATTGGCTTAAAACAGTAGTACTGTTGAAAATTTCAGGAAGAAAAATCAAACAAATGAAAATGACGTCCCAATGCCAGTCTTTGCCCTTTTATATTCCTCCTCCTCCTCCTCCTCTCTAGCATTGATTCCTTATCACCTTTGAGCCCACGACAAGTTACATTTTTAATGTATTTTGGATGTCAGGATTGCTTTCAATTATCCATATGCATACACTGGTAATTGCCGTTTTTTGTTTTTGTTTTTGGAATGATAAGTGTATTCCCTAAAGTGTTCAGCTGGTGACATTTGGCAGCTACTAGTTGATTTGTTTCACAGCAACAAAACTGAGCTTCAGCATTGTCAGTGACTGGTGAAAACTGTATGGAACTGTATAAACAGGTCCACAGCTCATACTTATCCCTCTTTCTTTTTAGAGAAAAAGAAAAAGAAAGCTAAATTAAACACATACTAGACCGCCTGCAACATTATCCAACTGTGTTGTCTATTACTCAGCAACTTAAGGACTCAATACTCATGAATTTTCAGCTTTACTGTTAAACAAGTTTGTAAAATAAAATACTTGTTGAGTCACAGCACATTATTCTCACCACTGTAATGTGCTTTAACTCCCTGTTGCTGGGCCCCAGACCAAAACAGATGTCAGCCCAGATATACTGGAAATAAAAAAAAAGATAATAGCAATGTCAGGAACTGTTGTGCTTCTTACCGATTTTTATCAGGTTTGCCTGATCTACCAGTTGCGTCCCTTCCTAGATCGGGATGCCCTGTGCACAGTCACTCACACCCTTGTCTCTTCCTGTCTGGACTACTGCAATGCTCTCTACATAGGACTCCCCTTGAAGAGCATCCAGAGGCTCCAACTGGTCCAGAATGCGGCCGCACGGGTAATTATGGGGGCGACGTGACGCTCCCATGTAACACCCCTCCTGCATGAGCTGCACTGGCTTCCGGTGGTTTTCCGGGTGCGATTCAAGGTGTTGGTTACTATCTTTAAAGCGCTCCATAACTTAGGACCTGGGTACTTACAAGATGCCTTCTGCCACTGCGAGCCTCCCACTGGCCAGTACGCTCCCATAGAGAGGGTCTCCTCATGGTGCCATCAGCTAAACAATGTCAACTGGTGACACCCAGGGGGAGAGCCTTCTCCGTTGGAGCACCTGTCCTCTGGAACGAATTGCCCAAGGAATTAAGAACTATCTTATGCACTTATACACCTTCCGCCGTGCTCTCAAAACCTTTTTTTCCAACAAGCTGGGCTGGCATAAAAATGAATTTTAAATTACGAATTTTTATTAATTTTAATCGGGGTTGTTTGGTTTTTTTTTAAATTTTGAGGCCAAATTGTTTAATATGTTTTTTAAAAACCTTTTTAACGTTTATATATCTGTTTTACTTTGGCTATACACCGCCGTGAGTCCTTCGGGAGTAGGGTGGTATAAAAAACTAATAAAACCTAAACCTAAAATAAAGGAATATCTCTCACAACCAGCTCTCAATAAAATCCTGGTCCTAACAGTCTATCATCTTTTTCCATCTTTGTTATTGGCGTTATTGCATTTGCTTTGATTGTTTTAAGCATTCCAGAGTTACTGGGAATTGGGCAGCATACAAGTTTAATATAAATAAATACATAAATAATTCAAAGTTTCTATTACTTCTATAAAGCTATTTTAATCATGAAAATGTTTATTATTGCTTTTATTTATTTATTTATTAACTTTTTATGCCTCTTATATCACTAATGATGATAAGAAAAGCTGCAGGTACTTTTAGGTACCAGTTCATTAACAATTCTTACTGTTTGTTTACCTCCTGATGGAACAATTCAATTAATTTCTGACTATATATTAAGCCAAAATGCATAGGAAGAACAGATGTAATTGTCTAATAATGGTTTAAATTTGAAGTTATTTTAATATTGTGGATATTCTGTTGCTAGAATTAAAATTAAATAATAAACAACAGGACATCTCAACGGCACATTATTTTTAAGGCTGGGAATAAATTGTGTAAATATTTGCGGTCATTCTTTCAAAATAAACGTTTAATTTGCTGCTTAGTTAATACAGTTTTATGTTCTATAATATAAACTGTGATTTTGAGTTCTCTCTTTGTGATCAGTTTAGTCCTTTACTGGGCTTTTACAACTTTTCTTTTAATACTGAGAATCTGCACAAATTATCCCAATATGTATTTGCATGATGGAAATAGAAGAAACATGTCAATTTTTACTTGGTCTATAACATATATCAGGGGTCTCCAACCTTTGCAACTTTAAGTCTGAAGGGTCTTCAGCTCCCCGAATTCTCCAGCCAGCTCCCAGGAGAATTCTGGGAGCTGAAGTCCTTCAGACTTAAAGTTGCAAAGGTTGGAGACCCCTGACATACATGATATAACTAAACAAGGGGAAAATACCAGTGAAACAAGAATGAGAACTAATGCTGGTATTATTTACACTCTCCCAATTTATTATCTTAATTGTATCTTCTATCTCACTAAAACCAGCCATATTGATATGGCAATAATGGTTCTTTGTATCTATTTCTGTTCAAAAATATGCTCTCAGCCTTGGTATATTAATTTGACACATATATTGCTGGAGGAAGAAAGATATTTGAATTTTTAGTGATACAAAATTGGCTGAAGGCATATAAAATTCGCTGGACACCATATGATAATGAGCATTTGAATGGTTATATTAAATAGTCTGTTCAGGATGTAACGTGATGACTGAAACATTCAAGCAAAAATAGTGAAGACCCAAATTCAAAACCATCCCATGTAAATTCTTTAGGTGACTGGGCCGGTTGCTATCTCTTATCCCAAGCATGTGACACTTGCAGGGGGGGAAAAGGAGGAAAAATGGAGGAATTTTCTATTTAAGTGTCCCAAAGGTGCTTTTTGAAGAGGCAGCTACACTTTCTGGTTATCCTTTGAAGGTGTTTCGTTTCTCCTCCAAGAAGCTTCTACAGCACTGACTGAATGGTGGAGAATGGAGCTGAAAAAGTTTCTTGGATAAGAAGGAAATCTCTTTAAAGAAAAAAACAGAAAGTCCAGTTGCCTTTTGAAAAAAATAAACCATGATCTGGATGACCGAGAATTTCTATAGACATTTCTATTTAAGTGCATGTCCTTAATAGGTTTTATACACAAGTAGGATAGCGTGCAGATAATTGGTATAATGTTCCTATTGAAAAATAAAATTATCCACATATTTGTAAGAAAACTTACCCATGAATTTGGAAGATCCATATCTGTGACAGAGTTTCTAAGTTGTGGCTGATGTGAACAACAAGTACATTTCCCCCACTCTTCTATCCTTGTGGTGAAGAAATCATAGGGACCCAGCTGAGTATCTGGGAAAGGTTTCCACTCACTCCAGAGGTGAAATTCCATTTCAGAACAGGTGTCATTACTTCCTAGGTTGTTAATTCCAGAAATGTAAGTTGTATCCAGCAATGCTGAGATAAGATCTGATCTTGGCTCAATTTCTGCCTTTAATCTTGAGCTCTCTTTCAATATTCTTTTGTCCTGGTACTTTGTTAATTTCATACATGAAATTGGAGCTTCATCTTCACCTTCAGAGAACCCAGGATCTTGTGATGATATATCTTGAAAAGAATATTTAAAAAAAAATAATGCCTCGTTTATTTATTTATTTTTACATACTTACTTAGTTTATTTATTTAATATACTTGTCTTCTGCAAGAACAGATATATTTTAAAAGTAATAAACTAAAAAAAATAATAAAAATTTGGTCATTTCAAAGAACATCTAAATCTCATCATTAATTGATTGATAATGGTTATATCTTGCCTATTCTCAAATGTTACCAAGACAATATACAGTAACTTGGATAAAACATAAATTTCAATTATGTATTAAAAAAAGATCAATGTACCATATTAAACAGTAAAATATAATTAAAATTACTAGAGATACAAGCAGACAAATTGAAAGGGTTCAACCAGAATTAAGATTTCAGCTTGCATATCTAGGTTACATAAAAATCTTTACATGGATAAATCATGAAAGTGAAAAGATATGTCAGTTCCACAAAACTAAATTGAAAATACCAATGCAGATATTTTTTGCAATAACTCATACTTATTGTTCTGTTGAAAAACCTATTGTCTGCATATACAGTACTTTGGGTTTATTCGGTCCTAGTCATCACAGTGTTTTAAAGTTTAATTGATGGTTGATGATTGATTGCAATTACTCCCAGAATCTTATATTCTGATGCTATGGTTTTGATTTGCTGATTAAATTCAGTATTTTAATCAGAGTTATGGAGAGGGAATATAGCTCAGAATCAGTTTTGACTGGACCAACCTATAAATAAATAATATATTTATATAATATAATTTATTTATTATGTAAAATAAATAATATATTTATTCCTAAATTATAATTTACTTGTATAGTACCTAGTTTGTAAATCTGTGATGAGAATGCTTGCATTTTGTTGTTGGTAGTTTTTTAAAATATGATGCCTATTTGCAGACAGAAAGACATTTGTGGCTGATTTTTTATGTTCATGTTTTTTAACATTTTTTATGTTCATGTTTTTTAACAAAAATGCGTAATTCTTATTGGTTACTTAACATTTTATTTGAGCTGTGTCCATAGGTTGGAAGCGTTATTCTAAATTTGTGTTGAATATTGACACGAATTTTATGGATACATTTCATTTCATGTAGATTGAAATTAAATCATTTTACTTACTGGATGATAATATATGCTTGATGTCATCCAAACTGTGTATACTGTCTTTCTTATGTCGAACTAATTTCTGTAACCGTTTCAAAGTTCCCATTGTTTCAGTTTGATTTTCATCTGAATCTGTAACCTAAATTAATAAATTCATATTTAAGTAAGTGTTTTTCTTCCAAGATTTTAAGAAGGAAAGATTTCCTACATATAATTTTCTACATATAATTAATTCAACTTGCTCACTACTGCACTAAGTCCAGTATTGCTTGAAACTAATTGCAAAAAGGCAATCTAAAAACACCTTTGTAAAAAATATGAAGTCCCATGAATCTTATTTCTATGTGGATTAATATAATTATCCAAATGTCAGAGCACTTCTGCTGTGAAATGACTATCATTTTGGATTTTAGTGACTGTGCATGCACAGTTCACTGTAAATTATTCTGCACATGCACGAAGAACAATTTACATTGAATAGCTTTTGCGCACATTGTGCGCGTGTTGTGAACCAGTAGTAAAACTGGCAGCAAACCACCCCTGACCTCTCCCAGTGACATCTACCTGTCCCATCAGATCTGGTAGAAGAGGCAAGTTGTAAATCCTGTCACAGGAAGTTTTGTCTGAGTTCTATGGAGAAATCATTTTCTGCCACAGCCCTCATCCTGTCCAACATCATTCCTCCTAAGGTGAGTTATGCTTTTGGCCTTCTGGAAGGGCTTCAAACTATCCAATCATCCATGGTAAAATGAAGCCTGTTGGATGGTTAGATGGTTAGATGAAATGTTCTGCTTTTTCCATATTGGGAAACAATGAATTATTTCAGTTTCAGGAAATTATTATAATGAATTAAGCCAACCATTAAACATTTTGATATGCCATAATCATCATAATATAACACAGTTATTTGAAGTTTTCATGGTCGTATAATTTTGCAGAAATCATGTCAACACTTGTACAACGGTCGCTGCAGCAAAAAATTTTGATTAATTAGTTTTACTTATATTTCACTTTTCCATTAATGAATGATGGCAATAATGTAGGCCTATACCAGATTAAACCTATTGAGGATATGTCCCGATGCCTTCCAAATCTAAAGCAGCCAATGTCAGATTTCTCTAGTTATATTATTGTTACTTTTGTAATTGTAAACATCTATATAATAATTCACCAAATAGGTCAGGAAGAAAAATGGTAAGGAAATGAACCCCTAGTATCTTTTTCTCACACCTCCATCAAATTTCTGAATTATTAATAATAGTATCAGTAACAGTACCTGTTTTGTTTTGTGCAACTTTGTTCCTTAATGTTCTCAAACTGATGAATTGTTAATTACTTTGATATTATTATACAGAGACCCTAGGGTCAGGGTTGTTTAATTTCTCATACTAGTGGATTAATTAATGTAGAGTGCCTAGAGACACAGCATATGTTTATAAGTGTTGAAAAACAATTTGCACACACATACACCAACTCAGAGCTTGCCAGATTGAAATTCCAGCATACTGATTTAATGGCACTCCAGTTTATATATATTTTTAAAAGGCTACATGCAAAACTTGAAATTCATATAAAAAAGAAAGGATCTCACTAAATAAGATTAATGCTTGCCACACATTGGCAATCACCACCCCCAAGTCAATGCTGTCCCAATCTAATCCATTTGCTTTCCTGCCTCAATCTAATGTCCACTTCCAGTCTGATCGTCTTCCAAATTGCACTTGGCCTGTTGCCTTACAGCCTGTGATTCCAGTTAGGAAAGCAGCAGCAGCAGCACAGTAGCCAAATGTGATAAGAGGTTTGATTCCTTGCTTTCTAGCTTGTTTGTTGTCTTGCCTCCTTACTTTGCTGCCTGCAAACAGATGACTGTTTTGTCCAAAAACTCATTTCTAAGTTTATTTACAATCTTACTAAAAACCAACATATGCACCCAATATAATCAGGAAAACCTGCCAGTATCTTGATCTATGGCTCGTGGTGTGTAGCTTTTCAAAATAATTAAGAAAAAGTGCTTCAGAAATCACATCTGCAGAGAACCTTCTGCTCATGGTAGCCCATAAAGCCTTACTTTAAACAAATGGATTCCTTAAAGCAGGGGTCTCCAACCTTTGCAACTTTAAGTCTGAAGGACTTCAGCTCCCAGACTTCTCCAGCCAGCAAAGCTTTAAGTCTGAAGGACTTCAGCTCCCAGACTTCTCCAGCCAGCAAAGCTTTAAGTCTGAAGGACTTCAGCTCCCAGACTTCTGCAGCCAGCTTTGCTGGCTGGAGAAGTCTGGGAGCTGAAGTCCTTCAGACTTAAAGTTGCAAAGGTTGGAGACCCCTGCCTTAAAGCAATGACATCCCACTCCCTATTAAAAAAAAACCTGGAAAAAAAAGCTGGGCTACTTCAACTTCAAAGTAAACTAATGAAGACCTTATTCGGAAGAGCCATGCAATTCTACTGCCAAACATAGAATGGCCCTAGGAAACAATATTGAGCAACTCCAAGGAGAGGGCATGGCTACAGCAGTTTAAAGCAACTAATAGCAATAGGCAGATCCAACACCCCCATTGCATTGCCACCACCTCTGCCTGCTGTAGATACTGCAAGGCATATATCCGGCAAAGAAGGAAAATATTATTTTAAAATTGGAGCAGGTAATTTTAAGAAGGCTATAAATTTGTGAGTTTCATTTCACATCCAAATTTTATTTTTATTTTTATTTATTTTTGGACTTCTAGACCGCCCCCTCTCCCCGAAGGGACTCGGGGCGGTGTACAGGTACAAATTAAAACCATACAATCAATAATACATATAACTGAAATCGAATTAAATAAACCCCTGTACAAATTTATAAAAATTAAAAACTTAACCTTAAAACCAAATCACAGAATTTAAAAATACAAACTGAGGTGGGAAAGCTGGAATTAGGCCAGGCCGGCTAGATGAAACAAGTGGGTTTTGAGTTTCTGGCGGAAGGAGCGGAGGTCCGTGGTCGTTCTAATATCAGGGGGAAGGTCATTCCAGAGGGTCGGGCCCGCCACAGAGAAGGCCCTTCCCCTGGGTGCCGCCCGCTGGCACAGCCTAGTGTACGGCACCCGGAGAAGTCCCTCTCTGTGTGAGCGAATCGGCTGAAGGGATGTGTGGGGCAGGATACGATCCCGCAAATAACTAGGTCCTGTGCCATGGAGCGCTTTGAAGATGATAATCAACACCTTGAAACGCACCCGAAAAGCCACAGGCAACCAGTGCAGCCCGCGCAGGAGAGGTGTTACGTGGGAGTATCTAGAGACTCCCGAAACTGCCTGCGCGGCCGCATTCTGAACCAACTGCAGCCTTCGGGTGCATCTCAAGGGGAGCCCCATGTAGAGAGCATTGCAGTAGTCTAGACGGGACGTCACAAGTGCATGAGTGACTGTGCGAAGGGCATCCCAGTCCAATAGGGGACGCAATTGGCGCACCAGGCGAACCTGGTGAAACGCCCCCCTTGCCACGGCTGTCACATGGTCGTCCATTGACAGCCGGGCATCTAGAAGGACGCCCAAATTGCGTACCCGATCCACGGGGGCCAGATGTTCGCCCCCAATGGCCAGTGATGGAATCAACTGGTTGAACCGGGGCGCCGGTAGCCACAGCCACTCAGTCTTGGACGGGTTGAGCTTGAGTCTTGATTGCACATCGGTCACATAACTCCATTATTAAATACAGTATTGTTTCACATTGCAGAAAATTAACACATTGCAGAAATTTTCTCAAAGACAGAAAAAAAATATCTTAAAAATATACCCTAATTAAGACAAGGGACTTACATGGCATGCTGTTTCTTCTTTCCTTGGTTCTTGTAGCAGATAAGACTTTTCTCCTATATGAAAATCTTCATTTTTTTCTGTCCATGAGGGATGAAAAGTACAAATGGTTATTGTGAGGAAATATATTCTTATCTATTAAATATTTGATAGTTTCTATTAAAAATATTCATTTTATAAAATTCTTAACAAAGAAAAACTGAAACAATAAACTAAAGATGTAATGGAGAAAATTTTATCAAGTGGCTTTAGTCTTATTTTCCTGCTTCTTGAATTATTATGTTAAATAATAATTATTATTGTAATCCATTTTTGCAAGCAAGCATAGCTTCATTATTTATTTATTTATTTTTGTCAACACTTAAAATGCTGTGACGATAATATATTCTAAGTGTATCGATTGCCTCTACCTGCTCTGTGGGTGAGATGGGGCAATAGAATGTTCACTTGTAAGATCAAATTAACAGAATTGGAAGGGGTCTTGTAGGTCATCTAGTCCAACCCTCCACCTAGCAGGAGACCCTAAACCATTTCTGACAAATTTTCATAATATTTTAAAGCAAGATTTTTGGTTTATTATTTGTTGGGGTTTAAATAATCCAGATTTTCCCCTTAAAATAATGCCTTTACTAAGACTGATAGAATTGGCTGATCTACATCCTGCAGAAGCTGCATAGTTCATGACCTCAATGGGGCCACCACCATTTTTGGCATCCTCAAAAATCTCTGTACTGAAGTTTCATGACAATATATCCAGTTTTAAACATATTTATCATTTCAGAATTAAAGATAGAAAAAGAAGGTTGAGACCTAGCCACTAGGAGGCAAACTGCTTCCATTCTCTCTTTTTAAAAAAACTCTTCAAAAACCCTTACAATCTGCTTTCATACATATTATTCTGGATAGAAAATCAGTATCATGATTTGGATCATTCTTTACATTTGAGGAGATTTTGCAAAATGGGACTGAAAGTATTTTGCCTCATGGACACCTCACGTTCCTTTTTCAACTATTGAAATCCCGCAACGTGTGAGAAATCTTCTCCTTTTGTGATGTTGTCATAGTCTCCTGCAGTCACCCAAAGATTAGGAGGCAGAGTTGCACCCATAACCTTCAATTTTCAATCCTATCTAAACACTTTTTCTTGTTGGCAAAAATAATAGGTGTGTTATTACAGCTATCTCATCAGTCTCACTTTGAATTGCACCAGTGGAGTTCATGTAACAGTGGTGTTTACATCAATGTACCATGTATTGAATGTGCCACTGCATTCTGAATCAGCTGAAGTTTTTGAATGATCTGTTTTGCAATGGTTCAATCAGAGGTGACTAGTGTAAGAATGATAATGAGCAGTGTCTCCTGATCTAGGAACAGACACAATTGGTGTTTAACATAGATTTATGTGGAGACTTTTGTAGCCATATCTACAAGCCATATCTCAAGCAGGAGCTATAAGTCCAGAAGGATTTCCAGATGGTGTACCAACTCTGCTGGGGAGTGTCGCCAAACTCAGAATTAGTGATAGAAATTTACTGAATACAAATGGTCATAAAACCCACAGTTATTCAGTCTTGTTAGGGTTGAGCTGAAAGTTCTTCCTATCTGCTCAGATCTGCACAGCTTCCAGACACTGGGATAGCATCTCAGGAACATCATTTGAGTGGTTTGGGCTTTAGAGATATCATCAGATATCACATGATATGTGACCTTCTGCTGACAAATGACCCTACCTAGTGATTTCATGGAGAAGTTAAATAGGGCATCTTTTCAAAAGCAGAAGCTTAGGACTAGATCCTAGACCCCTTCTCCCGTTATCAACACCAAGCAGAATTGGTCTCAGAGAAAGAAAGGCCATACTGATACCATAATTGGTAAGCCTTTGAGAGATCAAAGAATGCCAGAATGAAATGATCCTACAAGAGGTCACCTACAAATGTAATTAAAACCATCTCATTATTATAACCAACCCTGAAGCCTATATAATCTGCTTCCTTCAGAGTTCTTTTGGAGTGCTTGTCAAGTCAGACTTCTTTATCAGCTATATAATCATGGATAAGGGAACTGTCATGATAGAACTATTTTATATCTATTATGAATAAACTATCTTAGAGTTTATTAGATTTTTATCGATCAGATTCTAATGTCCAATGAGGTCAAACATTAATTCTTTTATCAATTGAATTTGGGAAAGGGGGCAAGGAAAATAGAAAGAAAAAGGAAGTGATCTTAAAAAGACCACTAGATAGTACGCTGCAAACCCAAGGAGTGCAGAAGATTATTACCACTTCACTATCTTTACAGACATTATTTAGACTTTAATCTACATTCATACTCATGGTTGGTCACATTTGGGCCTTCTTTTTTTCATGAAGTGGAGGGGGGTGTTGGGCAATAAATATATAGATGTCATGCAATATAAGCATGACAACAAGCAAGAAATGCTATATCAGGGATCCTCCCCACGCCATAAAATGGGGAAATAAATCCCAAAATATAAGATATTACACTAACATACACAACTCTAAACTCTCCCCACAAGCAAATTAACTGAGTGTAACCTGTTCCTTTACTATTATGTTAATATACATTTGTCTTTTGAGAACGGAAACTTTATAACATTTTGATGGCATTCGGATGCAGCTTAGTTATGAATAATTCTGCAAATTTGCAAATAAGAAATCATTTCTTATAGAGGAAAACTTTGTAGTGAATGCAGAATGATAGCTCAGCATGACCCAGTAGCTTTTCAGAGAGATCTTTCCCATAATTAGGTTATGCTAGGACAGTTCCAGAACTCTGTTACCCATGAAATACTTCTCTAGCAAAAAAGGAAGCTGCTGTTTATCCAGCAGGCAAATTAGCTGCAGCATAAAGAAACCAAATGTTTGTATGATATGATAACTTTATATTTAACACAATACTGTGTCATGAAATATGGCAATTTTGTGCACAAAAAATTATAATTATACTGTTAGAAAGGACCATTAAAGTGAATGCTATACACTCACTGTCACCTATTTAGGAGAATTTGAAAGAATACAAATCCTGCTGAACTGCAAAATCCAGCGTTCAATAGGCTTTTCATGATGGATTGCTATGGGTTATATATTTGCATTCAGCAAAAACCTGTATTTTAAAATTTATGAACAATTCAGCTACATGGCTTGGAATGAGTAGAAAATTATCAGTTTGTAAAAGCAAGCTGTCAAAAAACAAAATCTTTTTGAACATCATAATTTAAATGTCCTTCATCAAGAATTCCAGGAATTGCACCAGAAGTGCAAAACTAATGTTTGTTGTTTGGGCTAGCAAGTAAAAAAAATATATGGACAGTTATTTAGTTACCTCAATTTATAAGGTGTCCATGTAAAGATTTTCCACATACTGTCATTTCTGATTCTAGAGGGTGGTGCTGATCTCCATTTCTTAGCTGAAGGAGACAGGGTTGTCTGGAGACACTTCCATTGTCATCTGGTGAACATGACTATACACCAAGGCACATGGAACACTGTTACCTTCCTACTTGCATTTGCACGCTTTCAAGGAGCTGAGGCAATAATGGAAGCTCACCCTGTCACGTGATACTTGGGTCTTGAACCTGGGCTGTCATCTTTCCAGTTGACAAACTCAGTGACTTTAACCACTGAGCCATAATGCCCCCTTCTAGGTATTGTACATGATGTAAACATAACAAAAGGGAGACTCATGTCATGATCCCCATCATGATCATCTATTATTACCAGTAGTAATATTAAAATAATACAGCCAAGCATTAAGGTATTGAGCATGGTGAATATTTAACTTCCAGTCTTCATTCACCTTTAAAAACCCATGAGAAAATGGTTGCCCTAGCCTTAGGGACAAGTTGTGTGAATCAAGATGACTACTATTGTTATCCCTTCCATCACACCATGATGGCTATTAAGGCATATGCTATGCTGGTAATGGTACTAAATGGCAATATTTGTCTGCCTGGGAGTCTAGTTTAGGGTAACACAGGCCTCATGGGTGTGCCTGGTTTCGTGGTTCACCTATAGAATTGCAACAACAAATTTGCAAGGAATCTGATGGATAAATGTCATCAGAATCACATTATGCTGGACTCTGGCTTTGTAGCAGGTCCTGTGGAAGGATTAGTTATTTGGCTTAGTTATCTGAGTAGAGTTTATTGCTATTTGATGTGATGAAATGGAGAGGGTTTTGACAGATGTAGCTCAGCTACCTTGGTGTTAGATCCATATTGTTCCTGGTTGCACAGTGGTTTCGAAGGATTCTAAATTATCTGGCCTATAACCAGAGGTGGTATTCAGCAAGTTCTGACCAGTTCTGGAGAACTGGTAGCGGAAATGTTGAGTAGTTCGGAGAACTGGTAAATACTACCTCTGACTGGCCCCACCCCCATCTATTCTTTGCCTCCCAAGTCTCAGCTGATTGGGAAGAAATGGGGATTTTGCAGTAACTGTTCCCTGGAGTGGGGAGGGAATGGATGCCCACCAAGCCGTGCCATGCCCACCAAGCCACGCCCACAGAACTGGTAGTAAAAAATGTTGAATCACACCACTGACTATAACAATTTGGGCTCAAGCTAAGATATTAGTGAATACCATCTGGTGAGATGGGAATTGAGTGCTGTATTTGCCCTTGCTCTAGTTGACTTCTCAGGAGCTTTTAATACCATTGATCATGGTATGGTTCTGGACTGGCCTTGGGGATTGAGGGTGGAAATTATTGTGCTGCTTCTCTTCCTTCTTCCAGGGCCAATGGGTGTTGATAGGAGATGAGAGCTCAAGCAGCAGACCTTGCTATTTGAGTGTCACAGGACTTGATGCTTTCTCTTTTCCTGTTTAATATCAAGATGAAGTGACTGGGTAAGGTCATATATCAGTTTGGGATGAGATATCAACAGTATGCAGATGATATCAGTTATATATCACCATGTCAGGCTGTTTGAGTGGTGCGATAGAGGTATAGCTTCAATCACTACCGTCTATGCATCTCTATATGGGAACAACATGTTTCAACTGAACCCTTGTAAGACCAAGTGGCTTTGAGTTTTAGGGCTCTCTTTAGTCTTTAGGACCTTCCAGCTCTTGTTATGGATGGAGTTGAATTGTCTCAAGCAGATCCTGTGCTCAGTTTGGGGCCTCAACTGCATTCATAGCTCCTGCTCAAAGAAAAGGGTATTTGAGCCATCTTCATATTGTGTGACCATTCCTGAAACAGGAAGCCCTGTTCATAGTCAGTCACACTTTAGTCACCTCCCAACTGGATTACTGCAATATGCTTCAAGGGCTGCATTTGAAGTGTATTCAGAAGTTTCAGCAAGTGCAAAATGTGATAGCTTGATAAGTTATGAGTGCTGATTGTTTGTGTCAGCCTCCGCTTCGTTCCTTGCTTCTGCTGCCATTGAAATGGGGAGGGAGGGGCTTGGGTTAGGGTTAGGGTTAGGGGACTGTATAGTGCAGGAGGGTGAATTGGAGAAGGGAGTATGTGCTTGCCATCTACTTTGCATACCAAGGGCTGGGACCGCACGGTGGTCAAGATCAACGGTCTCGCATGCAATTCTGATGATGCTCCTGAAGATACAAGCCACATGACAACTAAGGGTTTTTTGCATTGGACAGTGGGGTGGGGATTATGGGAGGAAAAGGGGTGTGGATTATGGGAGGGATTCGTGCGGCCGCACAAATCCCTCGTGCGGCCGCATTCTGCACCAACTGGAGCCTCCGGGTGGACCTCAGGGGCAGCCCCATGTAGAGTGTGTGTGTGTGTGTGTCCAGACACACACATCCCAAATGAGATTTGTTGCAACCCTGCTACCTTTTCTCAAGACATTAAAAATCCTGGGTTTGCTGTTAAGTTTGGGGACCTGATACTGTGAGAAAGTCTGCTTCTTAGTTATACTGCTTTGGAAGTGTTGCATTTATTGATATGTATGCTTTTGCGTGCAAATATCTCAGACCTCGCTTTACCTTGCTGCAATCTTTTCATAACCAGTAAAAGTACTCTTAATTCTTGAAAATGGATTTGAGTGGATTCTTTCTTGGCTATCATTAGAGGCAGTCCTGATATTTTGGCACATGTGACATCTCTGCACCATAAGCTGTGTGGCTGCTAGTACAGTTCCAGGTACAATTCAAGGTGCTATTGGTTACCTTCAAAGACCATCATGGCTTGAGGTTGGCTTACGCATGGGAATGTCACTTTCCAATGGCATTTAACTGTTCCATTATTTCTGGTGAGAGCGTACCAGGATCCATAATAAAAGTCTTTTCTGCCCTGTCACTCCGCCCCCCCCCTCTGTCTTTCTCCCCCTCTTTCTATGTCTGTCTGTCTGTCTGTCTGCCTCTGTCTCTCTTTGTCTCTCTCTTTGTCTGTCTATCTTCACCCCCCCTTCCTCACCCCCCCCCCAAATGAGATTTGTTGCAACCCTGCTACCTTTTCTCAAGACATTAAAAATCCTGGGTTTGCTGTTAAGTTTGGGGACCTGATACTGTGAGAAAGTCTGCTTCTTGGTTATACTGCTTTGGAAGTGTTGCATTTGTTCTTAGCTGCTATTTTATGCTGTGTTGTGTTATTTATGTTTTTAATTACTGGTTGTGTTTTTACTCTGATTTTATTTTGTTTTCATTTTTAGCTACTCAGAGTCATGTATACAAAGTAAATAAATAACACACGGCAGAAAGAGATCTTCAGCAGACATTATTTGCTTCTGAATAACAAAATAACAGAGTTGGAAAGGACCTTGGTGGTCTTCCAGTCCAATTCTCTGCTCAAGCAGGAAACCCTAGATCAAGGGTCCTCAAACTTTTTAATCAGGGGGCCAATTCATGGTCCCTCAGACTGTTGAGGGGCCAGACCAGTTGGGTAGGCATGGATAGGTAGTCATGTGACTCAGAGGGCATGGCTAGGTCATGTGACTGGGTGGGCGTGGCTAATTTAACACTCCATTAAACAATGCACACAAATTAAACTTTAATTTGTTTTGCTTCTGGGGTTTTTTTTCATTTGGTTTTGTTTGCATGCTGCTACCTTTTCTTCTTTTCATCCTGCGGCTTCTGTGCACCCTATATTTCACCTCTCCCACAACCAGAAGCATTCTGCAGATGAAAAACGGGCAAAAGCACTCCATTTTTGGCCAAAACCGGGGCGTTTCACCCATTTTTTTGGCGTCCTATGTGCTCCGTTTTGCATCTTCCCCACCCCCAAGACGTCTCTGCAGGCCAAAATTCTTAGCCTGAGCCTTTCAGTTCCAGCCTGAGGGGCTTGCAAAGGTAAGTCCTGCGCTCAGCCGAAAGGTGGATGGGGTGATGTGGGCGGGGCATCTCACGGTCCTATGCAGGCTGGATTAATGTCTTCAATGGGCCACATGTGGGTTATAGTTTGCACACCCATGCCCTATACCATTTCATACAAATGGTTGTCCAATGTCTTTTTTAAAACCACAATTTCTGGACGCAAGTTATTCTTTGGATTAGGCAAGTAGAAGGTTTCTTTGTGAGCCCACAATGCACAAAATGCTTTATTGGTAGTGACTACCAACTTAATTGCATTTGGTAACTCACAAGTAACTAATGCAAGTTTCTGTATCAGTAATAGAGAAACACTGGAACTGCACAGTAAGCCTCTAGACTGCTGCATTTTGGATCACATGTTTTTTTTGGATGATTTTCAAAGCAGCCTTATGTGGCCTTATGTGGAACAAATTGCAATAATTCCCTTGCGGGTTAGTAAAGGCTTGAATGATTATACTCCATGCCTCCTGTTCCAGATAGGGCTACAACTGGTACATCAATTTAAACTGGTTAAAGCTTTTACTTGTTCTTTCAGCAAGAGCCAAGAATCAAACATGTTCTCCCTCCATTCCCAAGATACAGGCTTGTGTCTCTGGTGATCATAACTTCATTAAAACTTAAATTTGATATAATTTTGAATCAGTAGACTTCTGGATTAGCATCTACTTTGTGAAAGGGTTTGGGATGCTTATTTAATGGCATGTTAAAAAACAAACACAACAACACAACATCTAAAATGGGACAAAAAATGAATTACTGACCAAATACCTCATTTTCTGACATTGGATCCTGGATGAACCTAAAGGAGTGGGGGGGGAAAAGATTATAATAATACTTGGGAAGAACTCGATAGATGGATAAAAATTCAAAATCCAATGTAAACATCTGGCTAACTGTGCTATACTAGCATTCACTTAATTATTCTGAAATTTAAAGAAGAATTTCACTGTTATCTTGATATTACATTGTGGAGTTTAAACACCATGATCATTTGGATAAAATAAGCTATGTCTACAAAAATGCATATCCTAGAAAATTTGAGAAAGGATTGTATCATTTATCATAAAGCTTTGGATGAGTAAATTATTTTTCTATTCCTCTATTATAAATTGACACAAAATTGCCAAATAACTTAGGAAGAAGCTAATTCATTTGAATCCCACTTCATCCTTCATACATATAGTTGAATTATAGTATTCAATGTATGCTGTGAGAAGAGTTCATTGACTGTAATAGAAAAATAAATTCAACTACATAGTTTAGCAAAATATTATTTGATATGAGATATTCGCAGAAGAGTGGTCATAGTTTGCTGCTCAGTAGTTTAATATGCATTAAAGCTTTTTTTTTTCCCCCAGGACTGCAAATTTGTGTCACCAGTAATTGGGTTGGAATATTTATACAAGGGCCTCAAAATTCTACAGTAGCAAAAATCTGTCTTCTCCCATTTGCCAACAATCCAAGTAATCATTTTAATGCTTATGGACCTCGTAGAGACTATTCTTCACTGCCTGTGATCAATGTCTTGCTCAGCACACAGAGCATGGCTAGCTTCCAGCATCAGACTAGGAAAGGCCAACCCTACGATTAGACAGAGTGAGGCAGTACATGTTGGGCAGCATACATAGTTCTGTTGGATTGCAGAACTATGCACAGTACATTCCTTTGAAATACACTGTCTATACTACTGTGATGTTCTCAAGTGTGGTGAAGGATGCTATCCTATTTACTATGTTGAAGCAGAGAGCAAAAGTTGAAGTGAAGTGCAGAAGAGAAGGATGGAAGAGAGATTATTACAGTGGTAAGGACCCAACTGAAACTCTCCAATTTGGGGATGAATGGAATAGATTATGTTGTTGGATTATTGAGAATGTATATGTTTAGATGTGCTGCCTTGTGCTTTGGTAAATGCAACCTCTTAGGACAGTGGTGGCTAACCTTTTTGCTGTTGAGTGCCAAAAATGTGAGTGTGTGTGCCGGCACCAATAATGTAAAGTGCAAACCCGCATGCGCATGCACCCCCATGCTCCACCTTACGTGTGCCACACTGCTTCCCTTCAAGCTGAGCTTGGTATTTTCTCTGGAGGGCTGGGGAGGGCATTTTCGCCCTTCCCAGGCTCCAGGAAAGCCTCCGAACCCAATGGGCCTATTGGAAAAACGTATAAGTTAATTATCACAACCTTGGGATATGAGAATAAGATGGGGTAGATAATTGGAATTGTTGCTGCCAAGGATCCTGCTTTTGGACAAGCAGTGCAGATTGAGACTGTGATGTGCAGAGACCAATAAGACGAGCTTATACTCTGACCTCTCAGTTCGCTGTTATCATTCAAAGAGGCAGTTTATCAGTAATCAGTTTCCTTGTGCTATGATTCTTATTATTTAATGTCAGTTATCAAATCCTGGGTGGGAAGTTAATTCTGGCTTGCACCAATCAAGACCCATGAGGGCAAAAGGGGAGGGGATTCCTCATCTGGGTTTTAGATTTGATATCAGGCAGCAGCCCAAAAGAAAGAAGAGAACGTGGCTTTTGTCTTCTTTTGGGAGGCTTTGCATACGACAAGAAGCAGTACACTACAGATAATGCCGTGTGTCAGGTTTTGTACTGACATTGAATCAGAAATTCAGAAATTTTATCAGGTATTCATAGTTACCATGACAACCATTGGTTTATTCCACATCACCATGGCCCTGACTCATGGTGGCCAAATGTTACACCTCACTTTTGTCTCAGAATGGAAGTGATAAGTTCTGAGACGGAAAGATATTAACATCTGTCTCTTATCATGGTCATATCATTCTCTGACTGCTAAACAGCTGACAGATAAACCAATTGTTTCACCTCAGATTATGCTGTCTACAAAGTAATTAGATGCAAACAGAAAATAATAGTTTAACATATTATGAAGATGTACTTTTTCAAAATGCTATACATTCATGTTACCTCTGCTATTTAGCTGCAGTCTTTTCAAGTATTTATTTAGTTATAATTGTTAAATGACATAGGAGACTGCTTTAATCTCAATCAGAGGTTTGACTTGTGGACTTCAACTCCCAGGATTCTCCAGCCAGGAGAGCTGGCTGGAAAATTCTGGGAGTTGAAGTCCACAAGTCTTAAAGTTGCCAAGTTTGGGAACCTCTGATCTAAATCAAGCCATTACTCTTTACAACTCAATATAATTCTAAGATTTTAGATCACAGACAATATCTACATTGGAACCTGCACACATGTGTCTTCAGGTTACTCTTGATTGCTGGCACCTGCCTTGTGTCTGAGGCAGGCCAGGAACCCACCATTTCTATCCCAGGGTCTTTAACCATTATATTAGATTAAGCCTGTACCAACGTACAGCATGCAAAATAAATGCAATGCTACAAAACTTTCTTCTAAAGCTATGAATACAACTCTTCCATGCTCGGAATTTCTGGGAACTTCTGGCCTTCCGTGAGCTGGATGTGTCACATGCAGGCCATGCCCTTTCCAGCTCCTCAAATGGGGAAAAAATCGCAAAATGTCATGGGACAGCATGACACTAGCTGAATAATTCCTCAAATGTCTTAAGATCTTTCCTCCCCAACTGATATATATCTCCAAACCAGGGTTTCTTCCTTTCACCCCAAGCGGAAGGCTTGAAGCTGTTGTGGTCTAGAGGTGAAGCTCTTGCCTCACAATCAGGAGGTTGTGAGTTCGATCTTAGGTAGAGACAGATACAGGGTCTCCTGCTTGGACAGGGGATTGGACTAGATGACCTTCAAAATCTCTTTCAACTCTGTTAATCTGTTAAAATATTCTGCTGTTTAGAATGAATCTATTTGTAACCATGTAGGTGATGAGATTTTAGTGGAAATAGATGGCACCTATTTAAAATGAAGTATTACAAGAGTCAATACTTTCAGAACCACATTTTTCAAGTAATTACCACTTGTTAAGACTTAACAACCACTTTATCGAAACAAAGACACTACTTAATGAAATAAAATGGCTTAACAGTTAATCTCAGTTCATTTTGCAAACTGATTTGTGTTTGCTTGAAGACATATTAGAAGATTATCAGTTTATTGATGTTGTGGTAGACGTTTTCTGAGAAATAGTTTATGATTATATAATTTCCAGAACAAAGTGACAGGGCCTGCAATGTGAACAAGCAGTAGATAGCAGCAGCATAAAGACACAAAAAGGTCTACATCTTATGCCATGTAGCCAGTTTTTGCACCCTAGATATGGTAGCCCTACTTAGGTAAACCAAAATCAATACAATAGCAGAGTTGGAAGGGACCTTGTAGGTCTTCTAGTCCAACCCCCTGCGTGGGGGTTATACCATTTCAGACAAATGTCTATCTAACATCTTCTTAAAGACTTCCAGGGTTGGGGCATTCACAACTTCTGGAGGCAAGCTGTTCCAAAGGTTAATTGTTCTAACTGTCAGGAAATTTCTCCTTAGTTCTAAGTTGCTTCTCTCCTTGATTAGTTTCCACCCATTGCTTCTTGTCCTGCCCCCAGGTGCCTTGGAGAATAGTTTGACTCCCTCTTCTTTGTGGCATCCTCTGAGATGTCGGAACACTGCTATCATGTCTCCTCTGGTCCTTCTCTTCATCAAACTAGACATACCCAGTTCCTGCAACCATTCTTCATATGTTTTAGCCTCCAGTCCCTCAATCATCTTGGTTGCTCTTCTCTGCACTCTTTCCAGAGCCTCCACGTCTTTTCTACATCATAGCGATCAGATTAGTATTAACTATTTGAAACACAGTTTCAGCTCATGCCTTGAATTGTATAACATAATTGTAATAAATACTAACCATTGCAGTACGTAAGCCTGCCAAAATTATGAAAACAAAAGTTTATAATTGCAAACAAAACGGAAGACAACTGACAATGAACTGAACAATTATTTTAGTTTTCAAAATTCACTTGTGCACTGGATGGCTACCCATTCCATTAAAAGAACAGAGGCTAGGTAAGTGAACAAGTCTAAGATACCAAATGGAACAATCCAGTGCAAATAATCTCCACTTACTTTCTTTCTTTCATTGCTGTGTTTTCAGCATTAGCACATTCCTTTGAGAAAAAGAGAAGAAGCAAAAAGGTTACTTTCAAGTTGTTTGAAGGAATAATAAATAAAAATTTGTTTATAAAGCGCTTCTTTAACAGAATACATTTTGCTCCCAATATTTTTATTAAATCAAAATATAAAATACAAAGAAAAATTAAAATAAAAGAGGAAATGAAACAGGGAAGAGGAAAAGATCTAGGGCAAAGGGGGAGAAGGAAGAAAAGCATTGGCTTCCAAATTTTTAGAAAAAGCTAATAACATACAGCCTCAACTTTTTACTTTTACATAATAATATATATATTGATCATTTCTATAACAACAAATCTATTTAATCAGCAAAACCCAACGTCAAAGTTTCTTTTTTTTCCCCTCAGGCACAAAGTTTAGAAGTGGTTTTCAAGTAGAAACAAAACTGTATTATTTTGTTTGATTAGTTCCATCAGTTTTTCCAGCCTGTCATCCATTGCAGGAATTAAAGTATCGTTCCATTTTTGTGCATGAAGCATTCTTTCTGCTGTCAGCATATTTAACAGTAAAGTCCCCCCTCCCAAGTTCTTTATCCATTAAACCTAAAAGAAAAGTCTCTGGTTTTATCTTTATATTTACTTTAAGAATCTTCTGTAATAAGATGTGAATCCTACTCCAGTATATAACAGGTATTTCAAATGTATGTTGGAAATGTAAATGTAAAAAAAAGGAACTTTTTAACAACTCTGGTGACATGTAGCAAAGCAAAAATCGAAACAAAACACTGGAGTAAGAAAAGTATTGGATCACAATATTTAATACAATACAATACAATACAATAGCAGAGTTGTACATCCCTTCGGCCGATTCGCTCCCACAGAGAGGTGCCATCCACTAGGCTTTCTCTGTGGCGGGCCTGACCCTCTGGAACGACCTTCCCCCCAAAATTAGAACAATTACGGACCTCCGCTTCTTCCGTCAAAAACTAAAAACTCACTTCTTCTGCCTGGCCGGCTTGGGTTAATTGACCCATTTACCTCTAGCTGAATATTTCAAACTGCTTTATTAGGGATTTTTAGGGGTATTAGTTTTAGATAGTTTGGGATTTTAGCGCAGGGTCTAGGTTTAATTCATTTTAAATTGTATTATAATGTTTGTTGTTTATATATGTATTTTTAATTCCCTGTGCACCGCCTCGAGTCCCTTCGGGGAGAGAGAGCGGTTTACAAATTAAATTATTATTATTATTATTATTATTGTTGTTGTTGTTGTTGTTGTTGTTATTGTTGGAAGGGACCTTGTAGGTCTTCTAGTCCAACCCCCTGCGTGGGCAGGAACTTTATACCATTTCAGACAAATGGCTATCCAACATCTTCTTAAAGACTTCCAGGTCCAAATATAAAAAATATATTTCTTTAAAATATATTTATTATTCTGCAGTAAGACAATAGAATGGGTGAATTTACTATAGGAAAATATATGTGAAACATAATAAATACCTGAAGGTATTATTACAAATCTGTTTTTCAAAAATAAGTATCTATTTCTATATTTCTATCAACTAATTTTGTGAGGGATAGCAGCATTAATCTTTTACAAGAGTAATGAAAACTAGTCCCATAATAAATTGAAAACACAGTTAGTTGACAGTGGCCATGATGCAAAATATTATGATAATATCAGTAGTGGGTTGCTTTGTACACGCTTTGTATGTTGCTGCTCGCTTCGCTCATGTACATGCGTGCCATGCGTTGTTTGCGTACACACAGTTGCCTGTCAATTATAAAATAACTAAAAAACATGGCATGGGTGACTGGGAAATTTGTTTGGGGGCGTGGCCAGACTGCCATCTCTACCGGCTCAGCAATCCAGTCCCAATTGCCACTACCGCAGGGGTCTCCAACCTTTGCAACTTTAAGTCTGAAGGACTTCAGCTCCCAGAATACTCCAGCCAGCTTTGCTGGCTGGAGAATTCTGGGAGCTGAAGTCCTTCAGACTTAAAGTTGCAAAGGTTGGAGACCCCTGCACTACCGGTTTGCCTGAACCGGTGCAAACCAGTAGCAGCCCACCTCTGGATAATATGAGTATTACCTATTTTTATTTAGATTTAACTCTTCAATGCTTTTTCTGGATTCTTCACATAGTAGAGTTGCTCTCTGCTTATAAGCGAGAACTCCCAAAGTATTCTGATTGTTTTACACGCACAAAAACTAGAATTAATACATACATTGCATAATCAATATGTAATACTTTGCTGTTATGATTGAAGCTGCTCTCCCAAGTTTTGTGCCATATTTAAATAAACATTTAGGATTGATTTTGAACTGTATGCATATTTGAATTCCTACAGCAAAAAATGCACTGTCCAAACCCAGAAAAATGTAAATGCAAAAATTACAGTACATATATTATAGAACAATTAAAGTAATTCTTGGCAGAGATATTGAAACAACAGCTTGAATCCAATAATCAACAGAATGACTCTTATTTACAAAGAAATCTGGTATTCAGAGGGCTGGATTCGTCCCATGAAACAAAGAAAAAAGTGAAGTCTCAGAACCATTACTCATTAGAGTTACGCACAATTCAACAATATTTGGAAGTGCTTTGGAACACACGTGTGAAAGAATAGAATCCCTTATTAAAATAGCTGGCTATTTTTTCAGGCTTCTGTAGGAGCCTAGAATCAAAAGATGCAGATGTTTTAAGAACTGTATTAATGATATGACTGATTTAATGTTTTAGTCCCATGATGGCGAACCTATGGCATGACTGCCTGAAGTGGCACGTGGAGCCATGTCGCCTGGCACACGTGGAATCATCCGCTCCTATTCTGGGTTTCTGCATTTCATGCATGCATGATGATCAGCTGGCCTTTGTGCATGTGGTAGTGCCAGAAACTGGAAGAGCAGGTCTTCTGATTTCTGGCATGAGCGCTGAACATCTTATTATCCGGTGCATGCCATTAACTGGAAGACTAGCTGGCCAACATGCATATGTGTGCCAGTAACCAGAACTTTTCCAATGCACGCGTACCAACTGGGCAGCTCCTCTTCCAGGTCATGTCCCAGACAAGTGTGCATGCATGCACATGCTCCCTTTTCAGCACTCCGTGTTTATTTTTATTTTATTAAATTTATATCCCGCCCTTCTCCTAAAAAAGGACCCAGGGCGGTGCACAGGCATCATTAAAACATACAAAATCCAAAAATCCAAAATTGTTAAAAACTAATTAAATATTCCCTGTGCTAAAATTGATAAAACTCTGAAATTTAAAAATTATCCCTATAAAATTATCCCTATAAAATTATCCCTATAAAATTATCCCTATAAAATTATCCCTATAAGAGTCAGAATGGGGGATGATGCTATTGATGAAATAAATGAGTTTTAAGACGTTGGCGGAAAAGGCGGAGGTCCACGATGGTGCGTAAATCGGGGGGTAGGTCATTCTAGAGGGCAGGGCCCACCACAGAGAAGGCTCTTCCCCTGGGCACCGCCAACCGGCATTGACCGGCCGACGGTACCCTGAGAAGGCCCCCTCTGTGGGAGCGGATCGGTCAAAGGGATGTATGGGGCAAGAGGCGGTCGTGAATATAGCTATAGTGTTGAAAAGATTTGCCATCACTGCCTTAGTCCATTAAAGCAATCTCATATATTTTTTAGCTTTGTGCAAATTAGAAGAGAGAGGAACAAGACAGATACAGCTTTAATAAATAGTAGAGGTTATGGGCTCACGCACATAAATTCCGAAATACTTTTTCCAAAACATTTTCAGACCAGGCACAGCTCTGTCCCAAAAATTATTCATAAAGAATATATTTAAGCAAATGTTTGGGCACAAAATCACAAAAGCATATACAGAATGAATCAATACTATAGCTCACTTCCTGACAGATGAATAACCAGTTCTTTTGTCCCTTTTCCCCCAACTTTTATTCCCAATTCAACTTACTGTCAGTACTGAGCACATTTAATTCTTGGTTTTATGAAAGTGTGTTCTTCCTTGGGGTTTATTTTCTGAATTTTTGTTTATATCCACCAACTTGATTTTTTCCCCTCTAAGCATATTCATGTTTAGTTCTCAGTGTCACCTATTTATTACCATCCTGTTGGCACTTGTCAAATGAGTTTGTGATTGGACAGGGTGATGAAAATACCTCCTGGTGATTAACAGGTGGATTTTTATATTTACTGAAAAATCAAAGCATATAATACTGATTTTAAAATATAAATGTCAGCACTGGTTTCACTTTTAAAAATGATATTATATGTTTTCTTTTCAATTCTTTTATTGTGCTGACTATCTCAGCACAACTGGATCACAGTCTTTAGGTACAATATGGCAGAAATAACTAATTAAAGTGATTCTACAGACCTTGCTATAATCCAACTTTCATATTTTTCATCACTGGACAGGTTGAATAAGAAACATGGAAGATACAAGCTCCCATCATAAAAATAAAGACTTCTAGATCTGAACTGCAAAAGTCTAGATGACCTCTAGAATGGTAATTCAAAAGTATAGAAAAACTCTGACTTTCAACAACATTGGCATGTTGAGAAGATACACTCCTGTTAGAGTGCAGGGTTATGTAGTAACAGTACCTCCAGATGATGATGACGATGATGATTTATTCATTAAATATGAGACAATCAACTGAACATTCAAAAATGCATCACAAATACCATTGTGCTAATGGTTGATACAGTTGCTGCCAGCATCCCAGGTATCAACCAAGTACCTTCTTAAAATATACGATGTTCTGAGTAGCACAGTTTTTTATAGCTCTGCTGGTGTTATTGCAGGAAGCTGCAATTTGTTGATGTATCTTATAAAATTCTTGGACATGGTGCCAAGTGCCCCGATGATAATGGGTATCACTGTTACACATTTCAGCCATAATTCCATAGTTTTGATGGCCACCTCAGGTATTTCATGATTTTTTCCCCACTTCTTTTTTTCCGACTCAGGCATCTCCTGGTACTGCGATGTCAATACATTGTACGTTTCAGTTTTTGACAACTATGATATCTGGCATGTTGTGTTCCAAATGATAATCCATCTATATTTGAAAGTCCCACAAGATCTTCACCTTCTCATTTTCTATAACTTTTTTCACTTTAAGTTCCCATGCCTTTCTGGATACAGGTCAATCATATTTTTTACATAATGACCAGTGGATTAATTTAGAAACTCAATCATTCTAGCTTTGTAATTAGTTTGTGCGATTTTTCTGCACTCACATATTAAATGTGAAACAGTTTCAACTTTGTCATTGCAAAGTCGGCAGTTTGGATTGTCGGTGGATTTTTGTATCTTTGGTTTCATGGCATTTGTAGTGCTTGTTCTTGAGCAGTGAGTATTAAACCTTCTTTCTTGATAGTTCCCATCTTAAGCCATGTCCATGTGAGGTTGTCATCACATTTTCCTTCAATGTTTTTCAAATGTTGTTTATGCAGAGCTTTGGTATTCCATCTATTTAATCGGTCATCCAGCTGTTTTTCCTTATATTCTGCCTTTGTTTCTGTTGTTTTTATTATGTTCTCCTGGTATAGCATCTCCTTTTTTTTTATGTCTCCTGGTACAGCGATATCAATAAAATGTATGCTTTGGCCCTTGAAAACCATGATATCTAGTGTATTGTGTTCCAAATGATCTTCACCTTCTTATTTTTGGTAACCTTTTCCCCTTTTGAATTTAAGCATCGAAGAAAGGACTGGAAAAAAGAAAGGGAAAGAGGAAAGAGGAAAGAAAAAGAAAAAGAAGGGAAGATGGGAAGAGAGGAAGAAGGAAATATAACTAAAGAGGGGAAGGAAGGAGGGAAGGAAGGAAGGAAGGAAGGAAGAAAGGAAGGAAGGAAGGAAGGAAGGAGATTATAATGAGAGGGAGGGAAGATCTGAGAGAAGTCCTGCTTTAGTACTTAGCCACCACAGGTGGCCCCAACATGAGTGATGTTGAGCCAGCCATGCCCACTCTGGCCCTCAATTAAATCAAGTTTGACACCCCTGCTCTAGGTCATGAACAGTAATAACTATTACTTGCAGATCCAATACCTACAGATATCAATGTACAGCATTACACAGATATCTTCAAGCCACAGTAAATCCCGAATGAATGAAAAGAAATTGCTCACTCTTTAGAATCTGACTTAGAGATAGCAATCTTTCTTTCTCACATGTTTAACAACTGAAAAATCAGTACAGTTTTAAGACACAATAGATATTCACACATTCCTCCTTTAGAACCACAGTTGTCTTTCAAACATCTCATGGAGCATTCTGTTACTCTCTTCATTCTGGCAATCTGAACTTTTTCAAAATCTGTCCTTGCGAGCCATTGCAAATTTCATATGTTACTTTTTCTGTATTTCTTAATCCTTTCTCTGCTAACACGTACTGGGCACTCTTTTACAGGTAAAATTCAATGCTCATCTCTTCATCTCCACATTAGCCAATCTTTAAAGGTCTTTGCCCTTCACTTCTTAGGAAATCTCTCCCTTGCTTTAAGTCTTGTGTCTTATTTCTATTTATCTTCTTATGCTGCCTCTTATTCAGGACTCCTACTTTTACTTTAAAGCTCTGACTTTCAAGGTCATCTAAGGGTGGGAGTGTCGATCAGATGGCAGAGACATACTCAAACGCTCATCGTTTAAATATGCAATGCAAGGAACAAAAAAAGGATCAAGATTCTGAATATATGGTCACACCTGATATTTTGACTTGTTTAAACTCCTCCCACCACATGCCATGGTAATCTATTATTGAACTTCTCCCCTTTTTCCCCTTCTACATATCATAGCCTGATCAAATACTTTACATTCACAGCTATACTTTCCCCAAACCCTACATTTGTTTCTACTTTCTCAGAACAATTTTTCCCTCCTTTGGGAAGCTCCATCATTCCAAATCTTAGCACATTCTACACTATGTGCCACAAAGCCTGTTATCTTTTTCTGGTGACCAGTTTATTTTTCCTATTTGCTTTAATATCTAAGGATGCTTGATTCTCTGCTGTTGACTTTCTACTTGTAGATCTATAGTATAATTATATATTATAATATTATAACCAGGTTCCTAGCACCAGGATAATATCCTCGCTTCTCATTGCAATCTCCTACAATCACAGATGTAGCCTTGAATACAAACTTGTATTCAATTAGGGTCAAATCCTTATAGTTCTTTTTAAAAAGCCTCCTATTTTTGTTTAAAAAATGCTATTAGCTTGTTTTCTAAGTGTTAATATTCAGTTGGTGACTGATCAAATGTAAAATGAGATGAGAATATAAGTAATTTCAGTAAACATAGAGATGTTCAGTAAACATAGAGATACAAGGCAGCAATAATTTCTCAAATTTATTATCCTTGAAAATATTTATGGAGAAGATAAGAAGCAATGCTCTTGATTAATCTGCATAGGTACACCAATGAACCAAAATGTGAAACTTTGCTGGATTTCTGATCTCTAAAACTGTCTGACATCATCTACCCTGTTAGGCAAAGTAGATGCTGCAGATCTTCAGTCACACTCCCTCATAGAAAGCGCCTACATCAAATATAGTTTACTCCTCTATTTTAGAATATTAAGACATAGCTTGCCTGTTGATTGCACAAATTTATCTAAGGTTTATGCATATTCCTAAATATAGTTTGCTTTTAATGTGGCTAGATATCGTTGACTAATTGAATTTAAAAATTGGCATGAAGATCCTACTACATTGATTTAATATTAAGTTTTTGATCCAACTTAATCTCATGTAAGTATATTAGAATTAATCTTGAAAACAATGATGGCAAGGTTGCTGCAGAAATCCCAGTCTTGGTTGTAAAGATAATGGAATGATAAACAGTCCCAGTGTAAGGTATGGAAATTAAGTTGAGGTGCTAAAGACTCTGAAGAGGAACTGTTTGGAATATATATTTAATTTTCTAAACTGTAGTTAATCAAAATAGAAGAATCCTGGAATGTAAGTGTTGTCACCAGAACAAGATATATATATGTTAGATAAAGGAGATACTTTTGGATAGTTCAAGTGAAAAAGAATAATAGAAGGTATCGAAAACAAAAGTATAACAGATATGTTTACTTAAAGTATTTTTGTTCTACTGTTAGCCAATCAAAATATGTCACGTGGCCTGATGGCTGTTAGCTAGCTGATAGATGTTTTTCTCATCAAGGTGAAAGAAAGGTCCTGATATTTTGTTTGTCTCCACAATCTGACTTTTGCAGCTAGCCATATGAAGTGTGTGTGTGTGTGTGTGTGTGTGCGTGTGTGTGTGTGTGTTGGATACATATATCCAAATTTACCATCATGGCCTTCAGAGGTACAGTTGAGATCATTACCAATTATTCATTGTGATCTTTTTTTTGTTATATGTAAAGATTTTTTAAAAGCATGAAGCAAGAGAGTTGATTCATAGAGATTCTGTTTTGGACTAATTTAGGACTTCGAACCTAAATCAAATCAAATATTGTTCATCTTTGTTTATTAAACTGATTAACGTAACAAGTGTGTCTTGCACAATTGCCCCCATTTTATTTTTAATTTTAATACTTTTAACTAAGTTGTCCTGTTTGTCAAAGCAAATATGAAACGTTCATTCAGAAATCTGTGGCAAAGCTAAATATATTCTGGGCAGCCTATCTTGCTATTGTCTCTGATAATACACGCAAGCATGAGGTTACCGAAACCTAGAGAAGCAGTTGCTGTCTCTTCCGCCAACGTCTGAAGACGTATTTATTTCAACAAGCCGGCCTAGGATAGCCCCCTGTTCCTGACTTTTAAAAAAAAAAAAAAAAATTATAATTTGGGAAGGTTTTTAACATGGGTTTTAGCACGGGTTAATCTAATTTAATATATTTTAAATTGATATTTATTGTATTTTTGTGGTTTTAATAATGCCTGTGCGCCGCCCTGGGTCCTAACAAGGAGAAGGGCGGGATATAAATTTAATAAAATGAAATGAAAAATGAATATGCTGACCAGTTTTTTTTTTCCCCATAGGGACAAAAAGAATTAGGAATGACTTTGCTCACAGCCATTCATCCTTGGTGATATCTTGATTGGACAATTGTAATTAGATAAGTTAGAAGGGCTATGCATTAGAACACTTTATCTGTGGGACTACCTTTTATTATCAGGTGATGCCATCCACTGTAATTTAGAATAACTCAAAAGGACTTGATAATACTTGATCAAAGTATTATCATCATCAGGGACCATTAGGACATGCCTTTCCTGCTACTTTTCCTCCCTCGGAATAGTTTTTTACTTGTGGTCAAAACAGCCCCAATCCCAATGGCATTTAGGAAAACTGCTAAGCTTGAGAAAGCATTTATAGACTGGTAGCATGTTGGATTCCCCATCCCACAAAAGGAGATTACCATTATTTCTCCATACGAAAATGAATGGATGTTGCTGTTATTACTGCTATAATTTTGAGCTACTGTTTTTACTGTTTGTGCATTTTTTTAGTATTTGTAAGCTGTTTGATGAATGGCATTTATATTGCTGCAAATAAATCAATGAGAAACAACTGAACAACAAGCAATTAATTAGCATGCATAGAAGAGATTTCTGGGCACAGTGATAGTGCATAGTTGTATCGCACTGCACATCCGACCTAACCTGCAGTAAAAGTAAGCAGAGTATATATATACTTTTCTTCAAAAATTGTTATATATATCCAGATAGATGGCTAGAGAGATTAACTATTCCTGTGTAAATGAGTGCCCAGTTTTTGGCCAGAATCTCAATTCTCTCCTAATTTAGGGCAAGTGATAGCAGTTCAAACAGTTAAAAACAAAGTACAGGATTCTGGGAGCCTCTAGATGCTTCCATGTAACACCTCTCCTGCGTGAGCTGCACTGGCTGCCTGTGGCTTTCCGGGTGCACTTCAAGGTGCTAGTAAAGCGCTCCATGGCAAGGGACCTAGGTACCTGCAAGACCGCCTCCTACCAAATACTTCCCTTCGACCAGTCCGCTCCCACAGAGAGGGCCTCCTCAGAGTGCTGTCAGCCAGTCAATGTCAGCTGGCGACCCCCAGGGGGAGAGCCTTCTCTGTGGCAGCTCCTGCCCTCTGGAACGACCTGCCCCCCGACCTCCGCACAACTACGGACCTGCACCTGTTCCGCCGAGCCCTGAAGACCCATCTTTTTCGTGCGGCTGGCCTGGTGTAGCTTTTAATCTGGTTTTATTGGGATTTTATTGTACATTTTAGAGCAGGCTTAGAATTTAATTTATTTTTAGCATAAGTATTTACATTGATGTTTTTACTGTTGTTTTTATCATTGCCTGTTCACCGCCCTGAGTCCCGCAAGGGAGAAAGGGCGGTATACAAATTCGAATAAATTGAAATTGAAATGATACCGAAAGCCAGAAGTATGTTGGATTTCTGGTATTCATTGAGCTTGGCTGTTTTCTTTCAGACATTCCATTATGATCACCATCATCATCATCACCATCATCATTGAATAGAAGCATGTAATTTGCTGGTTATTTATATAGAAAAGCTTACTCTGCCAGTTCTTGTTGGGGTGTAGTTTCTTCTTTGATGGTTCCTTAATTACATGGTTATTTCTTCCTTAGTTGTTTATCTGATGTTATTCCCTGCTTCTTGGATGTTGGCTGATATGGGTTGAGAGATGCACTTACCTGAGTGTTATTTGTTTCCTTTTTATTTTAGGTTGTATCTTTTTTTTTAAAGTAATATGTACCCGGAGTTCATTTATATGTGTCTGATGATGGTTGATTTATCTGAATGGCAAGCTTTTAGGATTTTTTTAATATCCTTGTATTTGGCTTGGTCTACAATTTCAAGAGTTTCCCAGCTGAAATTGTGCTTCATTGTGAAGCACAATTTCAGCTGGGAAACTCTTGAAATTGTGCTTGTATTTCTTGAGAAGTAATGAATTTCATTATATTTCCTACTGCCAGTTGATGTTCATGAATGCATTCTGCCAGCTGTGTACCTCTCTTTCCTACACAGTGATTGTTGTATTTATTTTTATTTATTTTTTATTTTATTCAATTTATATCCCGCCCTTCTCCAAAAGGACCCAGGGCAGCGCACAGGAATTTAAAAACAACATACAAAAAATAATACAAAACATATAAATTTAAAAAACTATTAAATAGCAAACCTGCACTAAAACCAATTAAGATCCCCAATTTAAAAACTATCTAAGATTAGTCACAGCGGAGGCTATGTTAGGCCGGCTTGATGAAATAATTGTGTTTTTAAAAACTGGCGGAAGAGGCGGAGGTCGGTGATGGTGCGGAGTTCAGGGGGTAGGTCGTTCCATAGGGCAGGGCCCGCCACAGAGAAGGCCCTTCCCCTGGGTGTCGCCAGCCGGCATTGTCCGGCCGATGGCACCATTATAGTCATTATATGTGGATTACTTCTGTGTTTTCTGTGTAGTCATTATATGTGGATTACTTCTGTGTTTTCTTCTTTGGTTACAAAGAAAACGACTGGAAGGAAACAACCAGCTCAGTAAACATGAAGAATCCCAAACTTCAATTCTGAACTGTATATCTTCTCTACAATTGCAAACAGAAACAATTATAATGTTGGATAGAGCCAAACCTCAATGCCTGGAGTTGTCTCCCAGTCCCATTATATCTTATCTTTATCATCATATGTTTGATTTTTCTCTTTCTCTTCAATAGACATGTAGGTGTGTGTATTTATTTATTTATTTATTTATTTATTTATTTATTTATTTATTTATTTATTTGTGTGTTTGTTTATTAAAATTTAAATAGGCATCTCACAAGCAATTCTGGGTGGCTTATTTAAAAAAACCTTAAAATAATTATCTAAAATAATTAACATATTAAATGATTAAACACTTTAAAAACAGCTAAAATAAAATGAACAGATGAAGAAATGTTAATTGTAATGGTGTCTCATGACCAGTTCATCTGTGCCCTGGTGGATAAGCAAAAGCTTACACAAAATTAGTCTTATCAAAAACAATATTCTTATATCAATATTCTCCTTTTTTAGTTGCAACATGATCTACTTTGTATTTTATCATAAAAAAGAACGAAACCTTTCTGTCAATCTACCTTGACCCAAGCACTTACTGGTGTATTAGCTCTGCTACTTATGCAAGTATCTTCTTGTAGTTCTTGGTTTTCTTTAACTGGTTCATACAAACTGTCCATAGAACCCTCCTGAAAAGTAAATAAATCATGTGTGTCATACTTGTATCCATTTTTGTTTCTAATTTACTATTGATTGATAATGTCATCTAATTAGTAATTCACAAGAATAGGGTACAAAATAATGATAATATTACAAATTATTTGTAAAATTTCCAAGACAAGAACTATGGTACCAAATGATTTAAATATCTTGAAGTGCTGTTGATTGATAAAATTAACATGGCTGTCCAACACAAACAGTGTGGCGAATAAGAAAAACAATCAACGGATACAACATATGGAAAACAATAATATGTATTAAAACCAGCTAAAATCATATAATGGCAGTCATAATAAAATATACTTCAACTTATCCACTGGATACTCCAATTAATCTCACCCAAAGTCATGGAGAAAGAACCAAGCCTTAACTGCCTTTGTGAAAACCTCATATTGTCAAAATCCCTCATATTTAATAATAAGTCTGTTAAATAATATTAAAATATTTTACTTGTGTATTTGTGGATTGCTGTCAGATCCCTAAACTCAGCATAATACTCGGAAATGATAAATGTAAAATGTATCTGACATTATTCTTTGATCCAGTAAGATTAAAATAAAACTGAGTTGTGGAACAGGAAATTTTAAAAAGCAGCAAAGCAGCTTTTTCATTGATTCGAGTTAGAAAGGAGAAGCCAACATGCAACATACTGTTTGGAAAGTAAAAAATATCAGAGAGAAAAAATACAAGGAATGGGACCAATACTAGAGGTGAGTTATTGAATAGTCATGATTGTCAGAGATGAAAAGGAATAAAAAAGACTGTGAAAAGACTCATGCCAAGAACATATGAAAAACGATATAATGCATCGCTGTTTCTATGATCTCACTAGAAATCTTCAAGTCAACATGAAGGATTATAGTACATAATCATGAACAAGAACGTAAGTACAATGATTATAAGGGAAACTGGTGGGATGGGGAAAAGTCAGTGAATACTATCATTTATCCAAGAAGGAAAATATTTCATTTTCTAGCTTTGTAAGAAACTCATTTGCTTAGTTCATGTTGGTTTCCTCTTGGTATATGTAAGTGTCTTTGGAATAGTGTGGTACTTATGCTACCCTGAAGGAAATTATGACTCGTAAAAGTAAAAACTATTCCGAATAAGACTGATTTGATACATTACAGAGACTAGATAGCTGTTTGATTTTCAGTCATCTGTTTCTTAAAACTCCTACATAACCAGAATCAGTAAGCAAGGCTAACAGCTTAAGATTAGATGCTCATTCTTTTATACGATTTTCCGATGACACCATTGTAAGAATTATGAGTCACTATGAAAGATGATGTTTTATAAGACAGCTTGCAAAAATGACAAATGCATTCCAAATTAAACATGCTGTACTGTATAACTGCCAGTGAGTCAACACATGATCCTAGAAATATACAGCAAGTATTTCTGATGATGAAATGTCAGTCTTGGATTATCAGAGCAAGTGGAATTAATTTGCAAATATTAAGTTGCAGCTGGACATGCTCTACAATAGATAATGACAGAGGATAAAATATAATCCAAGTTGGGACAACAGTGTCTTATTAAATATGCAGCATTTAAAAATTGGTAGTTAATTTATCTGAGACAATTTTATGCTAAATTCTAAACAAGCCAAATGTTCCTATTTCATGCAGTTATATCAGAGGAAGAATGCATTAGAGAAAGTCAGTAGAGACTTGCTTATATATATTCTGGTTGATGTAAAATATCCAGATACTTGCAGGGGACTATCGCTAAATATTGCAATTATACTTGGTTTTTCTGTACTAAAATTACATTCTCTACTTCTACACTACTTCTAGCATTTTTTGTAAAATTCTTTTATGGGAAATATCTTCACATTTGTTTTTAGAAACTGAACAGAATTTTGAGAATTTGGACCATTAAGAGCTACTATGGTGTCTGTAAATTAGATGTATGCTCTAATTTAACTCTTTGTATTTTTATTTGTTTGTTTCATGCACTCAGAATTACAAAATTACAAAATTTAGATATTATTTTATTGTGCAAAAGAATTTGTCATATTACTTTATTATAAATCAACACATGGAAATAGAATATTTTCATATAGTGAACTAAATCAAAATATCACCACTGTTCTGTATTTCTCTAGTAAATAAATACCGAATACAATATATAAATATAATTTTTCATAAAGAAATAAGAAAAACTTTTTAAAAATAGGTACTGCTACCAAAATATAGATCTGATCTGATCTTATCTTTAAGGCATAAAGAAGATCACACATAGACGGAACAGTTTTTTATACACATAATATAATTTTACAGAAGTACTTGCAATATAAATAATCAGTATTTTAAAAGTTGAGACATTGAGATTGTGAACCTTAGAAATGTTCTCTAGCAAGCATGATAAAACTGAATTTCAAAAAAATTCCAATATATTTTGTAAGAAATGAAATTTCAACCATAATTCAGAATAAATTGATTTATATTTATGAGCAAAAAAAAATTCCCACCATAATCATCAAATGAAAGTTACTTTCAAAATTACCTCACAAAATACCTGCAAATTATACCATTGATTTCTTTTTAAACAAGACTTTTTCTTTGCTGCTTTGAAAACTTATTTTATTACACATTGTCTTTCTAACATCTTTAATCTCTCTCATATGACTCAATCTTATGCTTTTAAACTCAGTAACTGAATCAGGAAGAAAAAGAAAGACTTACCAGTGAAAAGCAGAAAAAATTCATTTTCTAATAATTACAAAGGTATTCAGCATTTAGAAATGTTATACTATTTCAAAGAATCCTTGCCACACAATGCTGCTGCTTCTTGTTCTTCCCAGCTGTTAAACATTTCTTTCTAGAGATTAGAGCAGGATAAAATCCTTGCAATAATCCACTGGATTTCCAGACCATTATCAAATGAGATACAGGCTTGTCTGGCTCAGCCCAAGCAGTTCCCTGAATTAATCAACAGTGTTTATCAACAAATCTGGACATTAAAAAATGAGGAAAAATGATGCTGAAGCTTGGATTTTCATTGACTTAAAATGGATTTTATGTTTCAAAAACAGTGAATGACTTCATTTATAATTCCATTATCAAATATGCCTTTATTAAAACTCTTCAAAAGAGTTGGAATAATGCCCAGCATTCCTAGACAACTTGACTGATAATGGCTGAAAACCTTTAATTGGAGCTGCAATACAGGTTAATATCACCTGGCTAAACTTCAGAAAATAAGGTATTTAATGACTTATCCAGTTGCATACTTTGCATACTGCTGTGGAGAAGTTTGTGCCTTTTGAATTTAAATTATCATGTACTATTCAGAAAAAAAGCACAGAAATGCAAAGTGAGTGTAAATATTGCCTAGAATAGAATGTGTTATTTGTTGAGATTCAAGTTGAACATGCATTTTATATCATAAATTTTAGGAAGTCTCTATTAGCTCAGTGCTTTTGATAATAAAATAGTTATTAGTTAGATTGTCTTACCATGGTTAGATCACTTTTTCATACTGGTTACAGATTCAAAAATCAAATTGAATAGCAAAAGAGAAAGTGGGCAGCCCTGCTATGTACTATTAATCCTAGGATAGGACATAAACAAGATAAAACCATAAGTCTAGCTTTTTTCAAAAAATACAAAAATAAAATAAATGTTAATGCAGATTACTAACAAATACAACTTTTTATATTTAGTAACAGGTTTGAAGACACAACAGTTTTGCTAGTGTTAATATAACTCGGAAAACCTGATATTTTCTGTCTACAATGATTATCCAAGAATTAAAACAGATCTTAGTGTCTCTTGCATTTATGAACATCAATTTCTATAAACCTTTGAGCTGGTAATGACAATAAAAGGTCAAAGGGTTTGGAGTTCTAATCTGTTTCAGATTAGAAGAATGCAACTACAAGAGTAGCATTACATACTACTTTATAGTCTGAAATAGGCTCATAAAAGGCAAGGCTATTATTGGGCTAGTATCTTCCACCAAAGAATGGAATAAGTTGTAGTACTTGAGAAAATTAGAAAATACATACAATTGTCTTTCTACAGAAAGCTGCCATTTCAAACTCCAAAATTTTCTGCCTATGGAAATTGCTTCATTTGCCATAATAATAGATTCAATCTTCTTGGTCATATAATAAATTAAAACCCTGACCTTGCTGGCATTTTGTAAGACCATGAAGACCTGGTTGTGTGCCCAAGATTGGGACCCTGAGTGTGTAATGACTATATTGGTTTGTATTGACATCTATGGAAATAGTTTACTCAGAGAACTGTACATAATTATTCTATATTATTTTAATTGTTTGTTTCTATGATGCATGCTTCTCCAATTTGCTAGTTGACATGGGCAGCTGTAGAAAATAAATGGATGGACAGACTGACAGATTCCATTTAGGAAGGAATGAAATGCATGTGAATGACAAAGAGATGTTCCCGCTTTTTTGTGCTATTTATAAACGCTCTTGAAGCAGGACATCTTGAGACTACCGTCACAATATTTGGAAATTGTGATAATGGGAAAATTACTCTCTCATAAAACATTCATTTCTCATTAAGTATTGTAGTTTACACAGAAATTTAATTTCCTGAAAAAGGGAATGATCACCTCACCCACTCTCAGCAATAGGTTGTTTGTTCACCCATTTGCCAATTTATAGGCAAATGCAGTGTTGCGCTAAAGCAGAGGTTCCCAAACTTGGCAACTTTAAGACTTGTGGACTTCAACTTCCAGCATTCTCCAGCCAGCTATGCTGGCTGGAGAATGCTGGGAGTTGAAGTCCACAAGTCTTAAAGTTGCCAAGTTTGGGAACCTCTGCGCTAAAGTGTGGCTGTCCAAAATGCACATGTATCCAGAGGCAGGAAAGGAATTAAAAGGCTTTTAGACAGAGATCTTATTTTCTTCTTTCTCTCTCTCTCCAAATAGCACAGTAAGTCAACCCATATTTCAAGGTTTTGCAGCATTTCCAAATACCTTAAAACTTTAAGAAAAAAAATGTTTTTCTAAGTAGAATTAATATATGCAGGGTACATTAAGTGATACCAAATACCTTCTAAACAAACACTCCATTAGTGAATGTTTAAGTGGAAATTTAAGGCTAAATTATATAATCCACAGTATATATTTTATATCATATATAGTAGGTGCTATTTGTCTAATCCAATTTAGTTCCATTATGTTAGAAGGAGACATAACCATTACCTAAGACCAAGGAGATGTGTTGTTTTTGGTTTGAATCTTCTTTATTATTTATGCCAATCATGTGTGTCTATATATATTTTTTTAAATGAAGCAATATCAAACTTTCTGAATGTAGATCAGCATACCTACACCCATGAAAATCTACGAAAACAAATATATATATATATATATATATATATATATATATATATATATATATATATATATATATATATATATATATATATGTTAAATGTTTTTTTAAAGGAATGATTAATAATTAATTAAGAGACCAGGATGGATCCATTTCGGACTTCTTAGTCCTCGTCAGCTGGCCATACTTTCCTACAGGGATTTGAACTGGTAGTAGGAAAGTATGGCCAGCTGACGAGGACTAAGAAGTCCGAAATGGATCCATCCTGGTCTCTTAATTAATTATTAATCATTCCTTTAAAAAAAACATTTAACACATATCTAAAAAAGACAGCAGCAATTTAATAGGTCTCTGTCTGGATGATCTCAAAGAGGAGTCGAAAGACAGAGAAGGATGACAAGTTTGTCTCCTCCCTTAAACAGGCCTAGCAGGAAGCTGTAACATAGTATCTTCATATATATATATATATATATATTTGTCACAACACCCTGTTAAGCCCCAATTAAGGGAGGAAGCATACTGCTTTCCTTTTCTGCATTTCAGCTCATCACCAGAGACCATCTAGACAGAAAGCTATGAGTTCCGTTGTGTAATTTTTTAATATGTGTGTTAGGTTTTTGAGCTGATCAATAAATAAATCAGGGAGACTAGGATAGATCTATTTCAAGCTTTTTAGCTCTCATCAGCTATCCATACCCTTACTGGGATTTGAACCGGGGCTGTATTACAAGTACTTTACATTTGTTAATCTAACTGTAATTCAACAAGCAGAATTATAAACCTAGGCAGTTTAATACTTGGCTGGAACATGCCAGGATGGAAAATTTCTGCCACCGATGCAAACCACCTGAATACCACCTCTTATCTGGAGTGAGTTGTCCCATTCCAATGGGGTATTACTGGTACTATGGTAGAATTTCAACACAGCAATGGCAAGACTGCTAGAAATACAATCAAGGTAACAGACAATCCACCTGTATATAGAATAGAGATGCTGCTGAGAGATTCATGGATAGATTTAACCTACTGAAATAAGGGCATAGAGAACTCCTGGCTTGCTTACAAAATAATAGATGCTATAATTACTGCAGCAGAAAGAACCACTAATTGCATAACCCATATACAATGCCTGGACTCTTGAGAGGTCTTCTTCAGTAAGTTTATATCAGCTTCTTTACACATCCTGTGACATCACTGGATTGTGGATCAGAATGGAAGTGAGCAAGTATTTAAGTGACTGCATTATAGTCAAACTGAAAAGATCAAGAAATAAATGTTGTTGCTGTTTCTGTATTTTGAAGCATTTTTTGAAATGTTTAGCATTATATGATCTACCAAAACCTTAAATTTAACTAAATATAGCACTTGTGAAATTCAGGGTTGATAAGAAATTATGGGTTCATTATTTTTGGGCTGTGAAATTGGCATAAAACACTTAAATAAATCAAGGGTTTGAAACATAATTTAACATAAAATGCCTTTTTCAAAAATTCCAAAGTCTTTAATATGCGTTTTCCCCTGCAATAGACTAATTTGTAGTGTTTGGTCGATTTCTATTAGCAAATTTCTGGCAATGCAGCCATTTATACTTTCATTTTAGTTTCAGTCTATTATGGATAATAAAAATAGTATCTTCACACATTCCATCTTTTATAATGCATCAGCAAGATAAATTAACTTTTGACAATCCCAGAGGCAATAATGAGTAACATGGTTTTCTCTCTTATCCTTGATAAACACTTAGGATACACATTAGGATACACATTCCCATCTGTGCTTTCAGCCAACATCTTGAATTACTACATTCTTCAATGCTATTTTGTGCACAATTTAACATTAAAAGCTAAAAAAAAATAAAAAAGAAATCTAGATAATTTAAGTCCACAGTATAGACTGTAGCAAAAAGATGAGAATCCTACAGAAGCCTAAGCTATTAAAACTGCTGCAGTTGAGAGATAAATTAAGACTTGCAAGCACACAGGGCATCATAAACATTGATTGGAATACAGGCTAGGAGAAACGAATAGCTTCCTTTTCAGAAAATTAGGATTGCAAGATCAGAGATAACCATTCATTATTTGTAAGCTTCTTCAGTGATACAATTGGCGATAATACTATAACTGTAGGACATTTTGGGATTAGATCTTCTGAAGTAATATAAATTATGAATGTAGCTGACTTCATGATAGAACATTTTAAATATAGCCTCAGCCTACTGTGAATCCTGTACTACACTTTCTGTTACATCATAGATCTGTAAAAGGGCATCTTTGTCCTCAGGGAGTGTCAAGGTCCCTTTATAGTATAATCTCATATTCTTATGCTTCCTATTAAATTTTTCTGCAAATAAAATTTGGGGCTGCTGAGATCAGCAACAGTGACTTCAAAAATGATGGTAAATATGCAATAGTTGTTTTTTTTTAAAGGCAGGGAAATTTCACATCATCAGTGAAGGTATCCTGTGAAGCAGTGAGTTCCCATGTTAGTTTGGGCTGCATGCATAAATTTAATAATACAGATTCAAATGCCATTCTGATTCATGTTGATTTATTTTTACAGAATAGATTGAATCTAAGTTAAGTTACACCTTGGTTTTCAATGAATAACTCATTATTCACATTGATTTTAGTGACACAATTTTCCTCAAAATGTTCTGTGTTACATTTTTGTGCATTAACATATTCTGGTTAATACATCTAGCCTAGTTCTTGCTTGAAGTAGTCGTACATGTACAGTTTTATATGACCTCCTTGCAGTGGTGGGTTTCAAATTTTTTAGAACCTACTCTGTAGGTGTGGCCTATTTTGTGGGCGTGGCTTGGCAGTCATGTGACAGGGTGGGAGTGGCCATCTTTTAAAATGTGGTGAAACTCATTTAACAACGCTCTTGCTTAGCAACCAAAATGTTGGACTCAATTGTGATGATAAATTCTTTCTTTCTTTCTTTCTTTCTTTCTTTCTTTCCTTCCTTCCTTCCTTCCTTCCTTTCCTTTCCTTCCCGTTGGGTCACTGGCAGTGGCGGGCCAGATTTACTTCCAGGTACGCTGGTGGAACCCCCTCTCACCGGTTCTCTAAATTTCACCAACCGGTTCTCGCGAGTAGGTGCGAGCCTGCAGAAACCCACCACTGCCTCCTTGTTACCCAAAGCTTTCGTCTTCTCTTTTACCTTAACTATTGTGACAGCTGAGTTTGAAGATTTGGCTGGGGTTCTTTGCCAAGGCTTCTTAAGATCTTCAGAGCAGATGCCTTCCAGTGCTTTGTTTTCTTCTAACCACAGCCCCAGCTTTGATTGGTTGCAGTTTTTGACAAACACCACTTTCTTCTAGCACCTTGTCATTGCCCTAGGCAGGCATGTATTGCTGGGATGCTATGTTCACTATTGGAAAGAACTACTTTCTAACAATTCTAATAATTGTTCTACTGAGGGCTGATAAGTCAATGAACTAACCCGATATCTGGAAGCTCATGCTCCATTTAACTCTTACATCCTTTGCATTTCTGCCAAGTGAATACATGCTTCTGTACGTTCTGCAAACCTTCCCTTTGTTATTTCTTAAAATATTTTTAAGTGGCAATGTTGCAACAGTATTCATTTATTTCTACTAAGCCGAGACATCAGTTCTTCCTTGGTACAATATTTCAATGGACCTATTAAGGAATGTGGAACTTAGAACACAGCCTGCTACCTAATGCCTGGTCTTGTGTTATTGTAGCATCAAAGTAAGGAGGATCTCATAAGGAAAAAAAGAGAAAAGATTTGCATTAATTCCAAGTAAATGTGAGGAAAGTTATAAAGGCTTCCATGCATGCAAACATCTGAGAAAGCCTCTCTGGGTAGAAACTAGTAATGAATGAACAACCCTAACTGGAAAAGATAGGACTGACAGACTGTCAGCTAGAAATGCTTGCCTTTCTTGCAAGGGATAAAAAGGCAAAATGCAGGTGGGTAGACAACCAGAAATTCTGATGACCTGGTCTGGACCAGTCCATTGCCAATTCATTGAAGCCTGGGTTTGAATTTCTGAAGTTTGCTTAAGATTCATCTGGCTTGTACTTGCTCATAAAAAGCAAGTACAAGCTAAGAGTCACAACAGGATGGGAGTTAAACAAGGTACCCTGGTTAAGACCTGTGTGGGATTCTACCAATTAATTCTAGGAAATTAATTTAACAAGGAAATATAGGAAAATATTGGAAAAACATTTTAAAGGTTTTCAAGGAGATGCTTTTACTGTTAATCATAATTTTAGCAAATATTGGGAGCAATACATGTGCACCACAGAAGTATCTATGGGTTCCTTTTTCCAGTTATAGTAATCCTTGCTAATCCATGCATTCACTTTTCACTTTATTTCAATTTATATACCGCGCCTTCTCCATCGAAATGGACCCAGGGCAGTGCACAGGAAATTAAAACCAACAATAATAAAAATAAAATAAATAGGTAAAAAGAATTAAATCGGAGCCTGTGCTAAAATTCCCCCTAAAAACCCCAACGTCCATTTGCGTATTTGGCAGAAGCTATATAACAAAAAGTCTAAACGATTAAGCAAGACCAGCTTGCTGAAAAAAGTATGTTTTAAGTGAACGGCGAAAGAGGGGAATGTCCCTGATAGTGCGAAGTTCGGGGGGTAGGTCGTTCCAGAGGGCCGGCCCTGCCACAGAGAAGGCCCTACCCCTGGGCACCGCTAGCCGGCATTGACCGGCAGTTGGTACCCTCAGTTGGCCCTCTCTGTGGGAGCGTATCGGACGCAGGGAGGTATGTGGCAGGAGACGGTCCCGCAAGTAGCTAGGCCCCGAGCCATGGAGCGATTTGAAGATGGTAACAAGCACCTTGAAGCGCACCTAGAATGCTACCGGTAGCCAGTGCAACTTGCGCAGGAGAGGTGTTATGTGGGAGTAATGAGAAGCTCCCAGAATCCCCCGCGCGGCCACATTCTGAACCAACTGGAGCCTCTGTGTGCACCTCAAGGGGAGCCCCATGTAGAGAGCGTTACAATAGTCCAAGCGAGACGTCACGAGTGCTTGAGTGACAGTGCGGAGGGCGTCTCAGTCAAGAAAGGGACGCAGCTGGCATACCAGGCGAACCTGGTAGAATGCCCCCCTGGTCACGGCCATCACATGGTCGTCCAGGAACAGCCATGAATCCAGGAGGATGCCTAAGTTGCGAGCCCTTTCCACAGGGGCCAATGACTCGCCCCCAATAACCAGCAATGGAATGAGCTGGCTATGCTGAGATGCCGGAAACCACAGCCACTCGGTCTTGGATGGGTTGAGCCGAAGTTTGTTACTTCCCACCCAGAGCCGCACGGCTTCCAAACACTGGGACATTACTTTGACGGCATCGTTGGGGTGGTTGGGGGTAGATATGTACAGCTGAGTATCATCAGCGTACAGATGGTACTCTACCCCGCAACCACGGATGATCTCACCCAGCGGCTTCATGTAGATGTTAAACAGGAGGGGTGAGAGGACCGACCCCTGAGGCACCCCATAAATGAGTGGTCTCGAGGTCGACCTCTGCCCTCCTGTCAGTACAAATTGCGACCGACCGGAGAGGTAGGAGGAGAACCACTGTAAAACAGTGCCCCCCAGTCCCAGCCTCTCCAGTCGGTGCAATAGGATACCATGGTCGATGGTATCGAAAGCCGCTGAGAGATCTAATAGGACCAGGATAGAGGAAAAACCCCTATCTCTGGCCCTCCAGAGATCATCCACCAACGCGACCAATGCCGTCTCGGTGCTGTGCCCAAGTCGGAAGCCGGACTGGCGCCGGTCTAGATAAGCAGTTTCCTCCAGGTGCCGAGAGAACTGCTGTGCCACCACACTCTATACAACCTTCGCCAAAAAGTGAAGGTTGGAGACCGGACGGTAGTTGGTTAATAATGCTGGGGAGGAGAAACTGCTATGAATACATCCAAATTTCCTCAAAGTATATGAGATTGTAGGTGATGCTTTCAGTATCAGTACCAATTTCTTTGGCCTTCTAGAAGTTTGAAAACAGAATCATTCCACAAGATTTACAGAGAAATATAGGATGGTCAAGCTTGTCTGACTTTATAGATTTTGAAGTATTGAGCTTAGATTTGTTTTTATTTCATTTTAGCTTATCTTATGGTGTTTAATTTAAATGACCTTTATTCTTATTTTGATAAGCAAATGTTTAAAGCTTGTTTTTGTTATCGCATATTTTTAGAAGTAGCTGTAGTACTGTATCAATGCTATTTTGTGCGTTACAGAAAAATGTAATCAGTGTAAATTCTGACTTGTAGTAGAAGAACTGAAAATAATCTACTGTTCACAGATTTGGCAAAAAATGGTTTCGTAATTCCTCTCCCTTTGCATATCTAAGGAGTGTCATGCCCTTACAATGACACACATTTTGAACTTTTTCTAATTTCAGATATTCCTCATGCCTTTTAATAACTCATTGCTTTTTCATCAATCACAACCTGACCTAAAGTAACAGTGGAAGTAGATATGATATATTATGGAATCTATTTAAATGAATTTCTGATGAATATATAAAACTGTTAGAAGAATGAATTTACTGCACAAATCCAGCATGTGCAGTGAAATCCTCTTAAATGAAAAACTGATGGAAGATTAAAATGTTAAATGAATTAAAATGCAGCATCCCAGTGATATATAACAATAATTTGACCTACTAAATGAAAGAATCAAAGAATGTAGTTCTGTGTAGTATTCCAAGATGTCAGTTTTAAATATGCAGGAAGTTCTGTAAAGCAAACACATGATCAATAGATATGCCTATTAAAGGCTAAATTTATTACAGGCTAAACAAATAGGATACATTCATTACACTTGTTCCCTCAATGGATAAAAGCAAAATGTCCTCTGTTCCTAATGGAAGCAAGAAGTGTTGAGCAATTTAATTCAGAAGTGTCAATTGGAGAATTATTGCATTTCAAAGATATCCAGAGAGCCCACTCAATTAGCTCAGCTGAATAAAAATATGGAAAGAAGTGAAGAATTACCATAATGCATCCAAGAGCTTGAAAATTGCACTTGGTTAATCTGCTTTACAAAATGCCTATAAATTGATTCCTTTGGTGAAAAATATATACTATCTTTCTTCAGATTAATTTCTACAGCTATATGTGCCTTCCAATAATAACTGACCTCCCTTTCATAATTTTTTTAAAAATAGAACAATGATACTCCTTCACATTTCTTCTTTTAAGGACAAAAGATCATTTGTTTTTAAATTATCTTGTAAATTGGCTAATATTTTAAAAAATAATAATAATAATAATAAATTGAGATTTATTGACCGCACCCTCTCCCCACAGGGACCCGGGGCGGTGCACAGGCATAATTAAAAACAATATACAATAATACAAACATTACTTAAAATAGAATTAAATAGAATTACCCGTGCTAAAAATATAAAATTAAAAACCCATTAAAATATTTGTAGTTAAAAGACAGAGAGAACTATTCAAGGCCGGCCTTTATACATTGAATGCCTTTATACATTGAAGAAATATCTGGGCCAAAGTCAATTTGATTCCATTGCAATGGAATATAGTGCAATAAACATGTTGAAATGCCCATAAGGGAAAATAATAATGAAATATAAATTAATTATAGGGAATCAATAATCAATGAGGTAAAGGTAAAAAAATTAATTCAGCCTGAACTAATCCATATCGGGCATAATATTGTCTAGCTCAGGAGTGGGCAAACTTTGCAACTTTAAGTCTGAAGGACTTCAGCTCCCAGAATTCTCCAGCCAGCTTTGCTGGCTGGAGAATTCTGATAGCTGAAGTCCTTCAGACTTAAAGTTGCAAAGTTTGCTCACCCCTGGTCTAGCTCGACATATCAGGCTAAATATGCTTCTTACATATGTCTAGGAAGGGTGGATGAATGCAGATAATAAGGGGAGGGGAGAGAAATATAGCTACATTGAAAACTTACCCCAAATTAAACTGGCAAATAATGTATAAATTAATAAATAATGTCATTTACAATATGTGGTTGCAAGGCAAAAGAATAAAGCTAATACAGGTAGTTCTAGACCTACAAGGATTCATTCAGAAACAATTCAGAGTTGTAATGGTGCTGAAGGAAGAGACTTATGACTCATGCCTGAAGTTACGGCTGTTGCAGTACCTCTGCAGTCACATGATCAAAATACATGTGCTTGGCAACTCACCTGAACTTAGAACTGCAACTTTCCTCACTGCTCAGCTCCACTCCATCTGTGTCTTTTAGGTCCCCTGCTGCCCTTCCTCAACCAGCCCAGCTGACATTCACCATATTTTTGCCCCTGCTGCTGACAAGACTTAACCTGGAAAGGAAACTGAGGAAGACACAGCTTCCACTACACATCCTTACAACTTCATACAGAAGATTTTAGATTTAGATTTTTAGATTTTATTCAATTTGTATCCCGCCCTTCTCCAAAAGGACCCAGGGCGGCGCACAGGAATTTAAAATAACATACAAAAGTAATATAAAATACACAAATTTAAAAACCTATTAAATAACAAAAACCTGTGCTAAAACCAATTAAAACCCCCCATTTTAAAACTATCTAATACTGGTCACAGCAGAGGCTATGTTAGGCCGGCTTGAAGAAACAGGTGTGTTTTTAAACACTGGCGGAAGAGGCGGATGTCAGTGATGGTACATAGTTCAGGGGGTAGGTCGTTCCACAGGACAGGGCCCACCACAGAGAAGGCTCTTCCCCTGGGTGTCGCCAGTCGGCATTGTCCAGCCGACGGCACCCTGAGAAGGCCCTCTCTGTGGGAGCGTATCGGTCTAAGGGATGTATGGGGCAGGAGACGGTCTCGCATGTAACTAGGTCCTGATGGAAGGACCATCAAGAGCACCCTGAGCAGCTGCATCATCACCTGATTAGGGAATGGCACCATTTCGGATCGCAAGACACTACGGCAAATAGTGAGGACAGCAGAGAAGATCATCGGGGTTGTTCTTCCCTCTATCATGGACATATATACTACACACTGCCTTCGTAAAGCCAGAAACATTGTGACTGACCCCCCCCCCCTCAATACACGCTTTTTACTCTCTTGCCATCTGAAAAAAGGTACAGAAGCATTCGGGCCTACACAGACAGACTGTGCAATAGTTTCTTTTCAGCAGTCATCAGACTTCTCAACACCCTCTAAATTCTTAGATTCAGAGCTGTATGTAGTTCTGTGTCCTACTCTTTTTATTTTTCTTTTATGTTGAATGATGTAGTACCTTGGTCCTGGGGAAACGTCATTTCGTTCCACTGTGTACTGTACTGTATATTGTTGAAATGACAACAAAACTTACTTGCACTTGCCTTGACCTGACTGCTTGCTGAGCTGGACTGGAACTACTTTTGCACTATGGGTAAAAACACACACATACACACAAAGCAGTTTAAAAGGGATGCAGTGTGCCAAAATGTTCTGACTATATAATGCATGCTTCATGCTGCAAAAAGGGAAAAAAATGCTTTGTTTTGAAATTCTGTAGTCATGTGTAATACAGATTAATAGACTCACACTAACATAATAATGTAATAGATGATAATAGTTTTCATAAACTAAAGCCATTTTATGTATGTTTTGTATATAGCTATGTTTTTTTAATAAAAACTTTCTCAATCCTTGTAGCTTCTCCTACTACTTTGAATTTAGGATTGCTGATATCCAATCCCTTTGGGAAATGTATGTTTCTTTTTTTTCTCCTCCTTTAATTGGGAGAATCAGAATTGTCTAAAACATCTCATTATAAACTAGTTATTTTTAATTCTAAATATTCTACATTTGTATAGCCTAAGGTACTAATTATTTTTATTGTTACTTCAGTAAAAGAATTCTGCTGAATTATTTGTTGTACTTTGATAAAATAAAAAAATCCAAACTCCACCAACAATGGATCATAATATTACACACAGGGTGCAGGGGACATGGAGGATTTAGATAAATGTAATACATGATTACCAAAATGATTTTGAGTTTTGCAAATTAGACTTTTAAAGAAAGTTTTGGCAATCTTACCTTTTAGAGAAAAATCCTTGCCTTGGGGTATATGCATGACTTCTGCTTTTCTTCTTAAAACTAACTATTTATTTATTTTGATTATTTCCATTGTCTCAAACATAACACATTAGCTTTATACAGAAGAATTCAAAATGTGTGTTCTAATATTTTTGTAAAGTTTAATAAACTTGTACTTTGCCAATCTTTTATTGTGTGCCCCATACAGTTTGATTTAAGATAAGGGAGAGGGCTAACCATCCAAATTCCAAAATTGCAACCTAATACATTCTATTATAGCCTGATATAGTCACTAGATTTTATAAAAAACGTATAAAATTAATTTCCTCCTCTAAAAAAGGCTGAAAATTTGGGTGCATATTATACTCCAAATATAGCTTTTTAAATGCTTCTTTTCAGCCCTAATAAGGCGCTAATGAGTGAAGTGATCTTCCATGCTTTGCCTGCTTTTCTCATTGCTGCTCCCTCTGACATTAGCGCGTCATTAGGACTGGGAAAAAAGCTTCTAATCTAAAGCACAGCTGATTGTCGAAAGGAGCAGCAATGAGAAAAGCAGGCAAAGCGGGGAAGATGCTTCACTCATTAGCAACTCATTAGGGCTGGAAAAACGGTTTGAATATTTTTACTGAAGCATTCTCACCCCTTTGGATACCAGTTAAACAGTAAAGATAAACAAAATGAAGTCTGTGCTTCAAAAACAATTTTTCAAGGAATGGAAAATCTACTTCTCTCCAATGCAACACATTCTTTTGCAAATTGTGGCTATTTTCTTTGAATTTTCTCATTTCAGTATGTCCTTCAACTTTTCTGTGGAGCAGATAATTTGCTAATATTACTGCTCCAAGTTTGTGGAATAGAAATAGCATCGAACATGCTGGTTGACAATCTCAGATAGGAAAGTGTACTACTTTTTGGTCCAAACAGACTTCTCACTTGCCCTCAATAATGATTGTTTGTAATGATTGTAAGTGATTGTTAATCAGTGTGGCCTTACTTGGAATACATAGTCCAAGGGATGAAAAGCATGTGTGCTCAAAACCAGCAAACCTATGTGCTGAAGCTGACCAGAGGAATACCTGGTAGGCAGAATATTTTTCTTCCTACTTTCCTCCCCAAAAACTAAAGTGCGTCTTATACTCCGGTGCCTTTTATAGTCCAAAAAATACGGTAATCTAGAGTAAGAGGTATCTAGATTAGAATTATTATTATGTTTTCAGTTTTAGATAGTTGTATCCCAAAGTTTACATGCCTCAACATGGATATGTATGCAGGTAGTCCTCGACTTATAACCACAATTGAACTCAAAATTTATGTTGCTAAATGAGACATTTGGTGAGTTTTCCCCCATTTTACGATCATGCTTGCCACAGTTAAGTTAGCATTGACTTTGCTTGTCTGAAGGTTGAAAAAGGTGATCACATGACCCAGCACACTTGAACCATCATAAATATGAGTCAGTTGCCAAGGACCTGGATTTTGATCATTTGAGTTTGGAAATGTCGCAATAGTTGTAAGTGTGAACAATGGTCATGAAACACTTTTTTTCTGTGCTGTTTTAACTTTGAATAGTCACTAAATAAACCGTTCTAAATTGAGAACTACCTATATGACTGATGATTTCATGGGCTGGATAACAAAAATATGAGTCTACATTTTTATTTATTCTCTTCTAATTCTGACTGACAGTGCTATTAAAGAAAATGCAATGTGTTACATAACTGAAAAATTGAGTTACATGACTCACAAAAAAGGAAGAAATGCATAGAAAATAAGGCATTTTCAAATTGTGTAATTGTACTGTATATATTTTATATATTTTTCCAACCCTTCTGTCTATATATTACTGATAGAAACAGAGTTAGGTAATGTCAAGTTATACCCAAGAAGAATGTTCACATTTTGAAATAAAATAGGAACCAAATTGCTCATTTATCTGTTTTGATTGTTCTGTTGTGCACAAGTTCGATGTAGCTCACTGTTTTGTAATTGATCTTATTTCTTTTTATTATGAATAGTTATTACCCAAAGTCAGATATGATAGATGAGTAATGGCATCTTACCGGAGTATTACATACGCCTAACTTAATATACAATATGTATAGATAGAGACCAAGCTAAATGATAATTATGAGAATTGCAGCACATAAGGAGAATATTGATTTGAGGAATGTTGGATTTACTAGTCAGCAAAGTGAGTCACACATTTGATTTTCCATTTGGTTTTAATTAAGAACTAGACTTTTAGGAACTTATCAGAGAAGGCAATGTATGTGAGTATGTGTGTGGGAGAGAACAAGAAAGAGAGAGAGAGGAAGACAGAGTAAAACATATATAATTCTGATTATTGACGCCAATTGTTTAATGCAGTGATATGACATTTTCATACCTAAAGGAATAATTAAGTAGAATTTTTATTTCTAGGAAAAGAACAGATGTATATGATGACATTTTCATACTTAAAGGAATAATTAAATAGAATGTTCATTTCTAGGAAAAGAACAGATGCATTCTACATTAATATCATAAGGGAATTTAGCCAAAAACAAGAGCCTATTCTTTTTCTGTTTTCTTTTTAATTTCACATGTTCATGTTTTATATGAGTCATAATTTATTTCATTTAACTTTAAATTTATCTATTGACTGTATTTAAATGTACCTTTTATTTTCCCTGTGCACCGCCCTGAGTCCCCATGGGAGAAAGGGCGGTATACAAATCAAATTAAATAAATAAATAAGAATTTGTAAACAAGGTAACATAATAAAGAAACACAATGCAATGTAACCTATCACCACCTGAAGTCAAAAGTACATTCAAAAGAATTTCTAAGTCACTAGATTTGAGTTAATCTTCCATCAAGATTACATTGAAAATACCTTTCTTCTTGGAAGCACTACTGTATAGATCAGAGGTTCCCAAACTTGGCAACTTTAAGACTTGTGGACTTCAACTTCCAGAATTCTCCATCCAGCTATGCTGGCTGGAGAATTCTGGGAGTTGAAGTCCACAAGTCTTAAAGTTGCCAAGTTTGGGAACCTCTGGTATAGAATATTTATGCAATATTAACTCAGGCTGACAAAAAGTGCAGATTGGAAAGGAGACCATACAGGCACATGACTTTTTTTATTAAGTATTCATTCAGTGCATAATACATAATGGTCTGGATCATTCTATTACATTAAAATTAAATTAAAAAATGTAAATATGAATGTATAGATATAGTATAGGTCATGAATAATATCTAACATTATGTACAAAGATGACGTGAAAGCTATTTTATGCAACATACCCATCTACCAGCATAGCTTGAAGCAACTTGAGAAGTGCCTAGAGTCAACATTGTTATCTGAGCGTCAGAAAAGTGTTACAATTATGTGAGTCTGTTTGCTCCCTTTCTCTTCTGAGACATTTGCCTTGAGTAGATTTGAAATAATGCCTAGCATTTTTAACCATTAGTTACCTAGAATTGGCAGCACTGTTCATAAAAATAACAGCCAGATTCTCTCATGCTCTTTCTTCAAGGCTTGAAATTTTGTCAGTGATTCGAAGAATGATGGTTCAGAGTTGCACTAAAAAATACAAAGTCGGAAAGCAACTTTTTGAGAAATTGAATGCATTTGATTGGCAAAGATTGATCATCAAGGTTTAAAAACCTTATGGATTGAAGATTTGTTTGAGTTTATTTCTGGGTAAATTAAAGAGAATTTCTGATGATTTATAGTCAAATCAGTGTTAATAAAATGAAATAAAAAATCTGTCAGATATTTTCTTGTAAATATGAGAACCAATATAGTGCACTGGTTAAGGCAGGGGTGACAAATTCAAGACCTGCAGGTGGGATCTGACCCACGAGATGCTTAGATCTGGCCCGTGGGGGTGGCCTGGAAACAGTAAAGAACCAGCCTGTGGTGCCTCTGCTAGCAATAATGGGGCATGGGAGCCCCGCATGCAGCCTCCATGCCCCGTTTTGGCCACAGGATGCTGCAGGAGGTGTCCATCCCATCTGCCATATGCCCTGTCTCCCCACCCATATCCCCCCTGGCTGGCCTACGGATGACAACGACAATGCTGATCCGGCCCTTGAAGAAATCCAGTTTAACACCCCTGGATTAAGGTATTTGAATAGGAAGAAGAAAACCCATATTCAAATTCCCCTTCAATAGTGATGCTCACTTAAATTTTCTTCCCAGATTTAATCTGTTTAGAGATAAAACTGGGAGACTTCCCTATATATTATCTTGAATGCATATTAATTGGGTTACACATACAAATGGTCTTCTCTGTTTCTTCACTGTTTAATGCCCACCCACAACAACTTGGTATGCATGTTTATCTAATTGATGCATCCAATGAAGCAGATGTAGCCCGTGAAAATTCATGGCAGAATAAATCAAATGTTTTCATAGCATCATAAAACTCTGGTATTTTTGCTGCAATAAATGCTGTTCATATGGATATTATTTTCTTAGAAATCATATTACATGAATATTCTAACTATGAATGTGAGTTCTGTATGAAAAGCTGTTTTTCTCACAAAATGCTGTTGCCAGTTAGACATGAGATTTGATGGCAAAAATTTTGAAGGACAATATTTTGATAGCATTGTTATGATAGCTTACTACACACATGTACAAAGTGGACTGCTGCTCTATGCATAAATTATAGAGCAATTTGAGAGTAAGACTTTGTCAGCGGGCAACGCCCAGGGGAAGGGCCTTCTCTGTGGCGGGCCCTGCCCTCTGGAACGACCTTCCCCCCGACATTAGAACAACCACGGATCTCCGCTCCTTCTGTCAAAAATTAAAAACATACTTTTTCTGCTTGGCCGGCCTAGGTTAGTCTCTACCTTTAGGGCGTTAGGGAATGCTAGTTTTAATATGGGGATTTTAGTGCAGGGACAATTAAATTTAATTCGTTTTTATTCTATTGTATTTATTCTTGTATGTATGTTTTATAATGTTTTAATTTTTCCCTGTGCACCGCTCCGAGTCCCCCTGGGGAGAGGACGCGGTATATAAAATAAATATTATTATTATTATTATTAATATAAAAAGCGAAGTCTTGAGAAACCTGAAAACCAAATCTCAGCACAATATTCATTGAAACTGACATAGGCAATGTGGTCCAAATAAGTACCATTAAACAATCATGTTTAAATCCTCAAATTCAGTAATTGTTGGAAAAGCATTTTCAAATTTCACAAGTGAATTAGGACTGAACAATTAAAACAATCACTTATCTTAGATTTGTGTCTTCTTCCTTTCATTTAAAAACTATATTTCAAAAAGTCTTTTGTGCCACAAAGCTATTATCTTAATCCTTGAAATCTATATATAAATAAAAATTTTGGTATCTTATTTAATTGTATCATTAAACAAAGTCTCAACTTCTAAATTGTTATTTAAAGCATTCGTAAAAAATTATACATACAAATGTTTCATTGGGTCACTGTGACTTAATATATGCTTGGAAGACTTTGTTAACAATTAGAAGAAATTATGTGTAATTATAACAAGAATTAAAAATAAAATAATTTTCTTCAAAAACAAAATAAGTGTTGTAATCCTGATTGTATGATGTATCCTAAATATGCCTTTTTCCATTATATAACACAACTATCTGAATACCTGTGGTCCATTACGAAACTATGTGATCGACACAGCTTGAAAATTAATGAGTAGTTACAATCAACCTCTCGTCTCTCTTTTTCTACCTCAGGCTTGCTCCACAGAAGCCCCACCTATCATATCACTTTCTCTCCATCAGGTTTGCCCCACAGACGCCCCACCTATCTTATCATCTTCTCTCCCTCAGGTTCTTCTCCAAACTCCCAGCCAGCAGCTTGATGAGTCTTCTGCTGGCCATGTCCATGTCCACATCTTTAGGTTGGGAGGGGGAGTGGAATATCTGACTCCTTAGCATCAGAGCTTGTTAATAATAATATTTGAAATACTAATGTTCTGGTGGTCATTTTGAAAAATCCTTTGCTACTGAGCACCTAGAAGTTAAGAGGAATATAAATGCCAAATTTCAAGTTTGTAGGCTTTACCGTTCTGGAGATTAAGGGAGGAAGCATACTGCTTTCCTTTTCTGTCTTTTGGCGCATCCCCAGAGACCATCTAGACAGAAAGCTATGACTTCTGTTGTGTAATTTTTTTTTACATGTGTGTTACGTTTTTGAGCTGATCAATAAATAAGTCATGGAGGCTAGTATAGATCTATTTTGAGCTTTTTAGCTCTCATCAGCTAGCCATACCCTTACTGGGATTTGAACTGGGGCTGTATTACATGTTGTGACACAAGTATATACTTATCCTCCTGTCTCAGCTGATCAGAAAGAGAACCTGTGGTCTAATAGCTAAGGCTCCTGCCTAGCATGTAATACAGCCCCGATTCAAATCCCATATATATATGGGATATATATCCTGTGTGTGTGTGTGTAGTATAGCATGGTTCTATTTTTAAGCATGTATGTTTTGTATATGACTCTGCATATGAAATGATCATGTTCTTGGTCCCATGAATGGGAACATTTCCTTATCTCATAAAGCTACTCCTCTAACAGAAGAGGAAGAAACTATTTTAATTAATTTCCTTCTGATAGATGGAAGGATAGACAGCGCAACATGCATTGTGGCAACGCAACATGCATTGTGATGATTCCTTATATACTTTTTAGCTTGCAGCAATACAAATTAATGGAACTTACTTCATAATGTTTAATGTTAACCATGTTTACTTGGAAAAACCCATGTTTCTTTCTGTGCAGTTACTTATACTCCCTGGAAAAATATTTTTCATAGGGCTTAGAATCCTTTTCTAGAACATAGAAATTGCAGAGGAAGAAGGAAGTGATTTAAGATTATTTGCCCTGATTTCAGTTTTTTACTGAAATTTATTAAAGGTTCCATGACAATGAAACACAAAAAATATTATTATTCTTCTGGAATATTTTATAGGATTTTCTGAAAATTTCCATCCAAATATTAAGTGGCCTTGACTCAGCTTAGCTGTGACCTGTCACCTAGCTGGAAATACATCCTGTCTTTAATGGTTATGAAAGCTTTAATGGCTGATTGCTCTGTGGCAAGTTCAGTGATATAGTGACCTTCATCAAGATATTATACAAATTGGTAAGCTTTTACTTGCAATCAGAGAGAGTCAAGTATAACTAGTCCTGTTCCTTTCATGCCATCCTTTAGGTATAGAGGTTAAAAGGAATTAGAAAAAATGCTCTATTATTTATAAGGGATGTTTAAGTAAAAAAGTAATCCAAAGAGGGCATGGATAGGATGGTGCATTGATTTATTTCCCCCCTCATTGTAAGTATCATATCACCCTTTTTTCATAATGCCAATTAATCATTCACCAACTACATGTTATAAAATGTCATATATTTATGAATCTGCCATTCCTACATTCCTAGGCTGATTTTGCCTACTGATTGATAGATGAACATTTGCTTCAATATGCGGTAGTTGTATCCCCTGACCAATTCTTGTAGAGGCTTACAGGATGATTGGGCAGTCTGGACATAAGCCAGAAAAGCATCATTACAGAAACTCTCCCATACATGCAGGGTGACCTTATTGTCTTTCAGACATTAACGAAAGGTTTTGTACCGAAACTATCTAGTAATTCAGGAGTACTTTAGAAATACATATAAATGTATTTCTAAATACATATACTCACATGGCCAATACCATAAACACTTAACCTGTCTTCTGCAACGCTCTCTACATGGGGCTCCCCTTGAGGTGCACCCGAAGACTACAGCTAGTCCAAAATGCAGCCGCGCGGGCAATATTGGGTACCTCCAGGTATTCCCATGTAACACCGCTCCTGCGCGAGCTGCACTGGCTGCCTATGGTCTTTCGGGTGCGCTTCAAGGTGTTCGTTACCATCTTCAAAGCGCTCCATGGCACGGGACCTAGCTATCTGCAGGATCGTATCCTACCCCACACATCCCTTCGGCCGATTCACTCCCACAGAGAGGGACTTCTCTGGGTGCCGTCCACTAGGCAATGCCAGCGGGTGATGCCCAGGGGAAGGGCCTTCTCTGTGGCCCTACCCTCTGGAATGACCTACCCCCCGAACTTAGATCTACCACGGACCTCCACTCCCTCCGCCAGCAACTAAAAACCTATCTTTTCCAACAGGCCGGCCTGGCCTAACCTACCGTACCTAGCCTTAGTTTTAGTAGAGAAATTTGTACATTGGTTTTATGGGTTAGTTTTTAATGGGGTAGATTTTAGCACAGGGTGGTAATTTAATATAGTTTTAAGTATTTATGTATTTATTTTGTGATATATTATGTTTTTTACATTTCCTGTTCACTGCCCCGAGTCCCTTCAGGGAGAGGGGGCAGTTAATAAGTCGAATAAAACTAAACTAAACTAAACTTCTAAAATTTGAGGAGAATGGAGGCAAAAAAGTGATTATATCATTCCTAAAAGTCTAGTTTCTTAGTTTTGCAAATGTTATTTTCTTAACTTTAAATGTCTTCTTAAAAATGCCTTTTATGAATTAAAATCCAGTCAGGTGATACTAATATCCAAGTGACTATTTGAGTTGTCACATTTTTTTATAACTATGGGACTATTTATAGCAAAACAACTACTATACATGTATTTCAGAATGTGAAAAACTAAGAATATATTATTCAGAGGTGGCATTCAAAGGTTGCACGTAATATTTGCACGCTTACACATTATTCCTCTGGGAATTTGAGGATTTGTAGGGTATTATCTGAACTATGTAAGAAATATCAATATGTATTTTGCAAACCAGTGCTTTGAGAATTTTTTTTCAATAAAATAATGTCAAGTTATAATAACCCTACCATTCAAATATTTATTATTAATATTAACAAATTAAATATATTGAATACATGAAACACTGCATAATCCATCTGTTCAAGTGTGGGTGTTATGAACAGCATGAAATGTTCTATTTCATTAGTTCACAAATAGTTTTATTTTTTTTAAAAAATCCATCAGCAGCAACAGCTTGTCTTTGACATAGCAGGCTGGTCTGACTTTGGAATCTAGGCATAATTTCAACCAAGATTGTCACAAAGCAAACTGATATACATATTATATTCTGAGGAAGGAAGGAAGGGAGTTGGCTTTAAAAAAAGAAAAATCTTCACCTGTGAAAGGGCAAAATTCTATGGGATAAAGAAAGACGGTGAAGATAGTGGGAATGTTGACAGAGATTTCTTTATCACAGGATGCTCTGTGTGATATTATACTGTACATGTCTCCCCTTATCATTAAGTATATTTCTGTATTTATTTTATTTTTATTTTTATTATTTATTTTTCAAATGTATACCCCGCCCTTCTCCTTGTTAGGACTCAGGGCGGCGCACAGGCATTATTAAAAACCATTACAAAACAATATATACTATTAAAAACATATTAAATTAAATTAAAACCCGTGCTAAAAACCCTTTAAAACCCTAAAAAATTAAAATTTATAAATATAGTCAGAAACGGGGGGCTACGCTAGGTCGGCTTGTTGGAATAGGTACATCTTAAGGCGTTGGCGGAAGAGGCGGAGGTCCGAAGTAGTGCGAAGGTTGGGGGAAGGTCGTTCCAGAGGGCCGGGCCCGCCACAGAGAAGGCCCTTCCCCTGGGTGTCGCCAACCGGCATTGCCCGGCCGACGGCACCCGGAGAAAGCCCTCTCTGTGGGAGCAGATCGGACGAAGGGATGTATGGGGCAGAAGGTGGTCTGGTATATAGAAATCCTTAGAAAAACAGATAGAAAACCTTTTCCCAATAGGAGGGACTCTGCAAATAAGAGTCTGTTTATAATAACTGGATAATTAGTTAACCATAATGCTTGCTCAATATACAGTGTACATTTCCATTTTTAAATTAAATTTAATGTTACATACCAGCACAGCCATAGGGATAGTAACAGTAGTTTTGAATGCAGGGCTGAAATCCAGAACGTTCTGACAGATTCGAAGAACCAGTAGCGGACATTTTGAGTAGTTTGGAGAACCAGTAATGGAAATTTTGAGCAGTTTGGAGAACCAGTAGCGGACATTTGAGTAGTTTGGAGAACCAGTAGTGGAAATTTTGAGTTGTTCAGAGAACCAGCAAATGCCACCTCTGACTGGCCCCAGAGTGGGGTGGGAATGGAATTTTTGCAGTATCCTTCCCTTGCCACGCCCACCAAGCCATGCCCACAGAACCGGCAGTAAGAAAATTGTATTTCATGCATAGGAATAAAAAAGGGAGGGGGAGATATGTGTAGGTTTCTAGTAGCTATTCACAATGGAGGGCAGGTTGCAAGCTACAGAAATACCAGAACACTATGTGTCCCAATATACAAGGAATTTACATTCTTTAGGCTCAATCAACGTTAGCAAATTTTAGAAAGATTAGAAATTAAATCTTACAGAAGGAGTAGGTCAGGGATGTCCAAACTTGGGAACTTTAAGACTTGTGGACTTCGACTCCCAGAATTCCCCAGCCAGTATAGCTGGCTGGGGAATTCTGGGAGTTGAAATCCACAAGTCTTAAAGTTCCCAAATTTGGACATCCCTGGAATAGGTTTAGCCCACAGAAAAAAATAACAAAGATATTTGTTATTAATGGTGTTCTTCAAACACCTAGAGGGATGTCATGCTCAAGGGGATCATATTCTGTGTGAGGAATATGGAATAATGGATTTAAGGTCTATGTCAGTTTTAGAAAGTCAAAACACTTCCTAACAGCAAAAGCAATTCAACAGTGAACAAATTACCAGAAAGATGATGGACTCCATTTCACTAAATATATTCAAGCTGATGCTTCAGTAAGCAGAGAATCTGATGGTCTAAATAGCCCTTCCAATAGTACGATTGTAATTACATTTTATTTTTTAAAAATGTGTACACCATCACATTATAAGATTGATCTAGTTGTAGTTATTAAAATATTGCTTTCTTTTAGATTTTTTTTTAAATTGCATCTTTATTACTTTATATGACAGCAAGCATACGCAATCTTCCTTCTCTATCTTCATAGTCAGTAGTATCTTCTGTTAACATTTTTCTGAAGTTTAAAAACCATGTCCTCAAAAAATCTAAAGACCTGAGTATCTCTCTTAGCCCAATTCAAGAAGCTGTTTGTTGTATTTATTTTTTAAACGACATAATTACAAAGCTACTACATATCATGGTAGGATAGCTAATAATTGACATACTTAGTTTGGTTCTTTGACATTTCCTAGCTTCTGTAATCAGAGCAGTAGTGTAAATAAATCATAATTTGAATTTGAATAACATTTGAGAATCTTGTTTGTTCCTCTTAAAATATATTTTCAGTATAAATGGTTTCATATTTTTGCTGTGCTTTCATCACAAGGTATACAGATATATAAAATTAAAAGAACTGATTTTTGAATTCACTGGTGAGATAAAAGAAAGACAAATCAAATGAGCAGTCATGCCAATCATTACCATATCATATAATACCCATTCATCTCTGCAAGCTGAAAACAATAATTTGACGAAGTTTTAATTCTGAGAATAAGCAAAGCCCTCATCATAATTTATTTCTCTAGACTTTGAGGTGCTTCTAATAATATTTCTGTGGCTACATTGGCAAAAATAAGAAGATGAGGAGGCTTTCATTATTTATGCAAAATATAATGTTGCAAGGATCATGAAAGGAGAAAAAGGAATACTAGATTTCACCAATTTCACAGTTATAATTGCAATCCAGACTTCACTGGTCATTCTAATGACAGTGGCTGTGTAGATTTTTGTTTTCATTTTTCACAGACTGCATTAGCTACCTGACTTGATCAAGTGAAACATTCATTTTATGGACGAGATCAGGAAGTTAATTTCTTATAAACTGCCTGATTAACCAATGATTAACTCTGCTGGATTCATGCAAGAATATCACCATTTCTTTTGCACAAAATGTCTCTGGTCATACCTGTCTGAAATTTGGCATGGCTGTTCTGCACTGTAAGAATTGCATGGCTGCAAATTAAATTATACTCTGTTGTCTAGAGAAACACTATACATTTTTTAAAAAACCCTCAAATGTTAAAGGAGAATTCTCAAGAATATGTCTCCTTACTTTAAAAATTATCCCCAGGAAAAGTGGCAGAAAAATACTTGCCACTTTTAACAAAGAAAGTAGCTAAGGGACTTGACGCAAATACTACTTGATCTATTCCTAGCAAGGGTATTGTCCAGCCAGTTTTGCATGATTCACGAAAATCATTTTTTAAAAAGTTAATACAAAACAAGTTCACCAAAAAGTAAAAGAAAAAGGTTGAGAGAGACAGAACTGAGAATGCACAGATTTTAAGAAAGATTTTAAATTGGGTTATATAATTCTGAATCAACCATGGCAGCTTGGCAAGGAGTTGATGTCAAGGCTTTGTAGAGATACTGTGGAAAAAGCAGCTTCCTTTCTCATCCTAAATTGTAGTTTTAGCAGACATCTGAGTTGTTCTCCATGCCATTGTCATTTGTTTATGCTCAATATAGCTGATGCACCACTGGATCTCTGAGTTAGTTGCAACTGTGGGACATGAAATAATTCAGAAGGTAATTGATGAAAGTTAATATTAATCTGCTTACTCTATTTAGTTTTTTCTAGGAGCTAATTATGGGATCACATTAGACCCTTTTCTTAAGGAAGATGTTCCAATAGGAATTATTGTTTAAGAAAGTTGTTATCTAATTAATATAATCCCCTTAATATCAAATTATAGGAATAATCTCTATAATCTCTCAAGATTATTTTATCAACTGTCCTTCTGTAACTGGAAATTCAGTATATTTAGCTAATTTCTATGTTAAATTTGTTCAGAGTCCAGTACTAAGTCTAGCACAGAACTTATGTTATTTTATATCTTAAATACCTTATTCCTTTTGAGCATCCTTCATGAATTTATAAAATGTAATCACATCTTCCTCAAAAAGTTTTTGCTAATCGAGGTAAATTATATAACAAAATTAAATATAGAATTTAAAAATCTCTTTGTTATCTTTATTGCACATACACGGAGGAATTGTATTTGGCTTTTTATAACAAAAAGAAGAGTTAATTGCAACTTAGAAAATACATTTATTCTGGCATAAAGTTTGTTGATCAGATTAACAGATTTTTAGTTCAGAAATTTTGTTGAATAATAATTCATCATTAATATGTTATAAACTCCTTCACTATTTTGAATGGATAGGATTTAATTTGTTCCATTTTGTGTTTCCATATTCCAAATTATTTGTCATAAAGCATTTTTGCTTGCACTCTGAATCTTGTACAGCTCTGTAATATGTATATGATAGGAAATGGACAATATGCTAGTTATGACTCACTGTCATTTTTGCAGGATACAAAAAGAAGTAATTTCAATGTTATAGTCCCTTGAGACATCAATTTAGTTAATTTACAAGTTAACATTAAAAAGATAATGAACATAAATATACCAAATGTTCTCTTTTAGCAATGAACAACAAGACCCTCTTCCTCTGTCTATTGTTTTCTAGAAAAATTGAAGTCAAAATTCCATAATTTCTAGACGTTAGAGTTGGAGGTAAAAAGGGTTATTTATGCTAACTTACTATTGTACCATTACAAGATATTGCATGTTGTGATGGAATGTTTCATATTTTTCTCATACTTGGGTAATTCAATTCAATTCAATTGGAAAAATGAGAAACTCTTATTTTAAGTGAGGTGGAAAGTGTGAACACTTTTAGTACTGGCTTTCCACAAGTTCGATGTAACACAAGATGATGTATCTAAATAAATTTGTTCTTTGAGGAAGTGAAATGCCCTGGAGTTCGATTTGTGATGGGTACATTAATTGGAACCTGACATAAGAACTATCCAATGTCTTCAACTTCTGAATTTAGTCTATATTCACTAATGTTATTACTTGCAGGGGTGGAGGCTAGATGGAATCTGCCATTTTGCATGTTCTTTTCGGTTATTTTGTGTCCAAGTTTCTAAAGAGGAGCAGACGCATTTAAAAATTTTGTATATCAGAAAAAGAGAACAATAAATAGTAAATTTGTTCACATTTGAAAACTATTAGAATTAAATTCACAACTGAGCACAATTCTTATGCGAGGTCTCTGCTCAGTATTACTACTGTATGTGTTTTATTAAGTTATGATATGCAATAATAATTTTAAAAGACACTAGTAAATCAATACAGGTTTTCTTTTCACCATAACTATCTACTATTAGTATTGACTGAGTGAAGTGTCGAAGTGTTGAAAGGAAACACTGGAAGTGCCTTATTCTAATAGCCTGCCTAAGGCAAAAGTCAATTTAAGACAATTAAGATATTTATGTTCTAAAATTATTTCAAAATTAGTGTAAAAGAATAGGAAAAAATAGATACATAAATGCTGGCAATGTACGTGTGCAGATAATAGCAACATATATCCATTAATTAATTCTTTGTCCCAATTTAAATTATGAAATAAAGAATTCCACACTTCTTTGTATAATTATGAAATACTAAAAGTAATCTAAAAGTAATTTGCAACAACTTGTTATAGCTTTATACTTTTCCTTCAAATAATAGATGGAACAGAATAGTGGATGGAACAGAAACCAGTGTGAAACCAGAGTGTGTCTGATAATAAACAAATGTAGACAAGACACTCATAACATTTATAGCACATTCTTGATGCAGTTACACAGATCATTTTGTTCCATTGCTTCTTCTTTATTTTTGTGAGGTTATTACATAGTTTGATAGATGAGGCAAGGTAACAAATTTGTATACAGTTCATGAAAATCCTGTGGTTTCATGTATAAATGAAGATTTTGCCAGCCCATCCTGTCATCAACTGAACTGAAACAACAACTCAGATAAATGGCTGTAAAGGTCCAGTTAATGTGGGAAACTTCAATTGTCCATAGCATATGTATGGGTATATGCCATACTATTTTCTTTTTGACCAGTAGTTGAAGAAATAATAGATATCAATGGTACTTCTCAGTTGAAGATGGAAAAAGAGCTCAGTGTATATAATAATAATAATAATAATAATAAATTTAATTTGTTGACCGCTCCCTCTCCCCGAAGGGACTCGGAGCGGTGCACAGGGCAAATAAAACAATAAATATACACACATAATAAAAACAAATTAAATGATATCCCTGCGCTAAAAATTCCCAGTTAAAAATTACTAAAATCCCCATCTAAAATTATTAACAACCCCATAGAAGGGAGACTACCCTAGGCCGAACAGATATGTTTTTAGTTTTAGACGGAAGGAGCGGAGGTCCGTGGTTGTTCTAATGTCGGGGGGAAGGTCGTTCCAGAGGGCTGGGCCCGCCACAGAGAGAGCCCTTCCCCTGGGCGTCGCCCGCTGACAAAGTCTAGTGGACGGCACCCGGAGAAGTCCCTCTCTGTGTGAGCGAATAGCCGTGTGGATGTATGAGGCAGGATCCAATCCCGCAAACAGGATCCGATCCCGCAAATATGCAGAGAGATAACATAGAAGCATCCAAGCTCTATATTTCAGAAAGCCAACATAAATCTTAAGTTTGTTGCTTTATCAAGACTGTCCAATATAACAACTGTGAAGCATTAGTTGTAATATTGGTGGTGATATTTTCAAGGACTTGCAGGTCATCATTGACATTTGTGGATGTAATTGGCTTGTTAGGCATCTTTCTTTAGATTGCTGAATGAGAGCAGCTTTCCTCTCACAATTGATTTAACTATTACAATGTTTGTTTTGAATAGACAGGTGTTCTGCATACAGATGCTGCCTGGTCTTGGATAAAGAAATGGGTGTTTCCATCTAATGCTAGACAGATGTGATAAAGTATCTTTTATTGACAGGCACAAATGACAGTGATCACTGGGCTTCTTGCCAAAGAACTACAGAAGTGCCCAGAACAAAGCAAGGTTATAAGTTATATACATTTGGTTAGTTTCATTATATAAGAAATATAAATCATAGTATGGCTCTACATGAGAATGCCTTTGATAAAACATTAGGAAAAATTTCATTATAGTTTCACAGCATTTCTTCATATTATCAGGATTTCATTCCACTAGATTTCTTCTATTCTGCGAGATAAGCATACCTAGGTGTTTTAATCATTCCAGCAGTCCTTTCGCCATCTTGATAGCCCTTCTTTGAACTTGCTCCAGTTTGTCAATGTTCTTTTTGAACTGGATGTGCATGACTAAAAGCAATACTTCAAGTGAAGTTAGACCAAGACAAGATAGATAGATGAGGATAATTACTTCCCATAATCTGGACTCTATGCCCTTCTTGATCGTTCTTCAAGATATTGCTCGTCTTGTTGCATTATACCACTGGGGCATGTTTAGCTTGTGATCCATTTAATATATCCATTAATAAAAGATTATATTAATATACTCTTTCTCACATGTGCTGCTTTTGAGGAAGGTTTTACCCATTCAGTGTGTTTCTTTCATTATTCTTACCTAGATGTATCCCTTTACATTACTTCCTCTTGATTTTCATTCTGTTTTTTTCTTCCCACTCTTCTAACTGTGTGTGTATGGGTGTGCATTCCTTCTCTTATCAACCATTCTTCCTGTCGTATGAAAATTTGGGAAGAATTCCCTCAAATTATTTTGTCCACATTATTTATAAAATGGCTAAGAAGCAATAGGGTAGAGCCCTGTGGTATCCTACTCAATATTTTTATTTTATTTATTTATTTATTATTTGGATTTATAAACCGCCCTATCTCCCCGAAGGGACTCAGGGCGGTGCACAGGAGAGAATAAAACAAAATACAATAAATACAATAAAATAGTTAAAATGAATTAAATATATGGGCCTGTGCTAAAATAAATTTAAAACCCTACAAAAACCATCTTAAAATTATGCCAGGCTGGCCATCTGAAACAAGTAGGTTTTTAATGTCCGGCGGAAGAGGCGAAGGTCCGTGGTTGTGCGAAGGTCAGGGGGCAGGTCATTCCAGAGGGCAGGACCTGCCACAGAGAAGGCCCTTCCCCTGAGCATCGCCAGCCGGCATTGCCCAGCCGACGGCACCCTGAGGAGACCCGCCCTGTGGGAGCGGACAGGTCGAAGGGAGGTGTGTGGTAGGAGGCGGTCCCGCAGGTAACCAGGTCCCATGCCATGGAGCGCTTTAAAGATGGTTAGATGATTTAAAGATGATATGTCTTTTCAGTTAAAAGTAACCCCATTTATAATTACCTTTTCATGATCCTTGAACCAATTGTGGATCTACCTAACAGTTTAGTCGTGAACCCCAAATGAAACATTTTGTTGATAAGGATGGCATGAGTGACTTGCTCTAGTCAAGATATACTATATCCCTAACATTTGTATGATTAACCAATCTAGTAACTATCATAAAAGAAGATCAAGTTGTCATGATGACAAGGCTGTAACTGATGTAAAGCCACAATGTTTAGAAGAAGTCTGTTATTTTAACCCATTTTTGTCAAGCCCATCATAGACATGCATGATTCGTTCAGGAACCTAAATGGGGGAAGTGCATTCCTCTGGCTTTTTTGGGGGGAAAGGGGTCTCTCCAATGGTATACTGGACCCATATCATGAGAGTCTAATTTTAGGAATTTTGAAAACCAATTGAGAGGACAGCTGAGCATATCTGTCAGCTGTTTGGGGGCTAGCAGTGCAATAGTCAATTGCTATACATTTGTTAGCATTCCACTGAGTATTTCAGGATCCAATATCATTCATCATGGAATCCTAGTTCACTAGCTGGGTTGAAGATGGCTTCCTCCTCAGCCATACATTCTCTCTCTCTCTCTCTCTCTCTCTCTCTCTCTCTCTCTCTCTCTCTCTCTCTCTCTCTCTCTCTCTCTCTCTCTCTCTCTCTCTCTCTCTCTCTCTTTCTCCCTCCCTCCCTCCCTCCCTCCCTCCCTCTCTCTCTGTTTATATGTGTATATAAGAAAGAATTGAATTAAATAAAGAAAAAATATGAATATGTGAGACAAGTAATTTAAGAGTTGGAGGTGGAACAGGTTTGAACATTAGAGGATTTCTTTTTCTTTTTAATAATTGGAATTTGCAGGTTAAGGAAGACCCTCATGTTGACAGATTTTTTTTATTGCTGTTCAGTTTTATTTATGTATATGAAACAGAGAATGTTTATAGCCTCTGTTTCATATGTTCATGTTTTACAGAAGTTTAAAAAACACAAAGCAATGAGAATGACAAAATAAAAGTAATTCATGTGTAGCAAAAGATTCATGTCTCTAAAAACAAGAAATTTTTTAAATTAAATTAAATTACATTTAAAATAATAAAGAATAACTAGTGTTTTATGCTTTTTCTAGATACATTATTTAATTATTGGTTATAATTCTAGATTATTCCCTTTTGAACATATTTAGATTAAATATTACTTTATAGAGTAGGAATTCAGGATCAGTGTTAATTTAGGATTACGTGTGTGTGGAGATATTTCCAAATTTACTTGTATTACTTTGAACTCCCAAATACATTAAATAGCTTATTTTAGCCACTCTTTAGGTGCAAGATTATGATAATCATTCTAGCAGTGCTACACACAGCCAAGTAATGTTGCATCATGTATGAGGATATCATGATGATATATTAAGAAGTATGAGATATTCTTTGTGTCTCCTTCATGCTTAATAATTTCTTTATGGGTGTATGGTTATGAATCACCTATTGGAAATGAATCTTTAGTTTTCTGCAAAGATTTGCTGATTGTACTTATGCAAGCTGTTTCCGCAATGAACCAACTGAAGGGCCAATATAATACAAATATAAATAAGAAATATGCATATAATATTGTTTGTGTGTAATTGGAACAAAATGATAGAAGCAGCAAATACTAAAAGCCAATTATTTTTGTTTTAATTTATCTAAGCAGAATGCTTTGTGTTTACATTATAAATAACATTCTTCCCTTTCTGTATTATGGTACATAGTGGTACAGTGGAATAAAACATTTATTATTTTATAGTATCCAACCGTTATTAATAAAGGCATTATTATTATTTCCAATAATTGGTCAGAAGCCAGGGATATTTGTAAGAAGAAAACGATTTTAAAAAGATGACAGCTTTGAATAGGCTATCAAAGCCCTTCCTATTTGCATATATACTGTATGTGTGTGACCTGCATAACACAGAAACATAAAAAGAATGTGCTTTTAATTTGCAATCTTGACTTTATTTTTATTTTTCACAATGAATGTTCTATCTATCAATATCTAGTATATGCTTAGATAGGACTAGTACTGCATCACTCTAGTTTGGTGTGATAGCACAGTGGTTAGCGTGCAATACTGCAGGGTACTTTTCCTGATTGCTGGTAAGCTTGAAATTTGGCAGTTCAAATCTCACCAGTCTCAAGGTTGACTCAGCCTTCCATCCTTCCAAGGTCAGTAAAATGAAGATCCAGATTGTTGGAGGCAATATGCTGACCCTGTAAACCACTTAGAGAGGGTCGTAAAGCACTGTAAAGTGGTATATAAGTTTAGGTGCTATTGCTATCATTCTATATCTAAAACTTTTTTGAATTCTTCAAAGTTCTAAAACTTTGCCCCTTACCTTTTGGATTATTCAATTAGGCCTTTAAATATTAGTATATTGCTCTAGTTAGAAGGGAAGGCTGTTTCCTCAGTCACACTGAACAGTGTCTTAATTTATGACTATCTAACTGATTTAGTAGAATAGTTCAGAAGATTATTTTCAAGAGAGATATTTCCTGTTATATGAAAGAAAAGTGTATATTCAGTGGAAAATGCTAACTGGAAATGATGTTATTTATTCCATCAAGATAAAACTATTGAGCTTACTTTACAGAGACAATTATTTTTGTGTTTCAATAACTGCTTTTAGGTCATAGTATAATCATTTGTGAGATATGAAGTATGAAATACATTCCATGGTTAGTCATTCTACTTTGTGGTGAATAATTTTGTGGATAAAAGACAAGACAGGGAGAAATTAAAACAGAGCTAAGTTCATACAGAAAATGTCTGCATAGATTTAGGAGAGTTAAATTATTAGGGACTGCTGGCAAATTGTAAAGGAAAACTGTCCATCCTCTAAAAGAGGGTAACACACTGCAACTGAAACAGCACCTGAACAAGGAATCAAGTGGCTGAATTCTTTCTGGAGTTAAAGAGATAATCAGTTTACCCACATGTGCTCTATAGCAGGGATCCCCAACCCCCGGTCCGCGGACCGGTGCCGATCCGTGGCTTGATAGGAACTGGGCCGCAGGGCCGGAGAGGAGGAGGAGAGAGGACGGGGCAGCCCCCTGGGCAGAGTGCGCACCGGGGGCGGTAGAGCGCAGGTGCAGTCGCTCATGCCATTGGGGGCCCTAGAGGGGCGAGTGAGCCAACTCACACACACACCCCGCATGTGCATGCGCCGCCTGTTCCCCCTCCCTCCCGCTCCCCCTCTACGCCGGCTGGTCCGCGGAATTTTCTTTAAAATGAAACCGGTCCCTGGTGCAAAAATGGTTGGGGACCCCTGCTCTATAGAGTTGTTTATGGGTGAATGGATGACAAGAACTATGTTTTTACAGTCAGCTTGTGGTTGACTAGGGCCTTCTTACCAAAGTGGCAGCCATTTATCTTCTCCAATTTGCATGCTTTTGAACTGCTAGGTTGGCAGAATCTGGGGCCATTAACAGGAACTCCCCCATCACATGGTACTCAGGTCTCAAACCTTGGCTGTCAAGTTTCAAACCATCACACTCCTCTAAAAAGGCAATACAAAAGAAAAACTTTATTCAGCAATGAAAATTGGGTCTGTCTTGTGGGAGCAGATACCAGTACATGAATGATTACACTACTTAGTACAGTGGGGCCTTTTGTCATTGCTTTAATGTATGTGATTGCCTTATATGGTAAAACACCATATACTACATCCAGAGTTGTGTTGCTTCCAGTTCGGCCTGAATTAGACAAACTGGTAGTGGCGGCTGGGGGAGGCTCCGCCCACCTACCCAGATGCTTCTGCACATGCGCAGAAGCGACGCGTGCGCACAAGCGAACTGGTAGTAAAAGAAATTGAAACCCACCACTGACTATATCATATGAAAATGTTTTCTTCCCTATGTTTTTTTAAAACAGCTGATTGGTTAATTTGCATGATTGGTTACTTTCAAGAATATCTTGAAATGAGTACTAATGTACTTCACTGCTTTCCTTGTACATGATGTGTTATGTTTAGAGGTGATTTTTTAAAAGGCCTCTATTTGGCCTTTCATGTTGCTAATGGCAGCCACACAATCCCATCCTTTTACAATAGCATCAATTTTTAAAATAATAGAACTGTACATTGTAATTTGTACATACTTTTTATAAACAATGCCTCTGAGAGAAAAACCAATTGGGACATGCCCAGCATATTCAATATTTTAAAGCTGAATTGAGCGGTTATATGGATGTCATTGTACAACAATGGTAATCCTATTATATTTCTGTTATTGCTATGTATTTAGCTATAGGTGTAATCAATCATCTATTAAGTGCTATCTGTCTGTACTTACATGAATAGCTGATTTGGTTTTTTTTACAAAATATTTAACTTCTGCAGAATTAAAACTTTTTTAAAAATGAAAGGTATTAATATTTTACTTATGCCAGCTCCAAACCCCTGCTCTGATTATGTATGAAAAACATGTCTAAATGCACATAACAGAGTCAGTTTTAAATGTTAAGGGGGGAAAAGAAAGAAAAAAAATAAGGTTAATTAAGAAAGAATTTCAACCTCCTAAATCTACATTGGCTTAATGTAATAAAGGAGAGCTGAAATCAATTACTAGTGGAATGTCAAGGGTACAAAACTTATATGGTAATGATTCACTATCTAGCCTTGGTGTTAAGAAATCAAGGTTGGAAAATATGGCAAGGGCAGATTTTAAATTTCATGACATGAATGACAGATGTGTGTACAAGCGACAAACTCTTTATAAGTGGGAATGATGACTAAGCAAGAATCTTTCCTAGCTAAGTTTTAAAAGTGTATGTAAATTTGGCAAGATGATTCTAGAGATCCTAAAGAATGTGTTTTAATACAGCCAGCCATTTAATTATGAAAAGCTGGGATAAATTTTGAAGTAAACGGATGGCAAAGTGTTGAACACAGTAATTTCTACCTTTAAAATGTTTTTACAAGTGATTGCTCATAAATATAAGCATAGACTTTTTAAAAAATTTAATCACTTTAGGAAAAATTCAATATATATTGTACATTTATAATTTTTGATAGAAAACTATAAAAAAGTGAGTTGTGATTGAACTGGACATCAGGTTAGTGAGAGTTGTCTGATGTTTGAAAGATTTGGTATGTTCCACACTGAAAGAACAGAACTGTACTTAGACTGCAATGACACATTACATTTCAATACAAAATTTTGCAGTTCTAGAAAAGCTGATTGGCAAATAGAACAAACATATCTTTTTTTTTTAAGACGACAATAAAGAATTTAAAGAACAAAGCAATAATGGTATATAAAGTAGCTTAGTTTTTCACACAAGAACCAAGTGTCTCATCAAATAAAATGAAAACCATTATATATCTTAGACTTATCAGATATATAGATTATTCCTAAAATATAAAACAAAGCTGATACTATGAGCTGAGTTGATTGGTATTTCTCATACATGATTGCCTTTTGTAATGGAAGATCAGTTATCTATATTTTATGTTTATAGGTTAATAAAACTTTTTTCTTTTCCAGATTTAATTAACAATATTATCTATGAATACTATGCATAATCCTATAGTAATAGCTCCCCATAGGAAATTTCGAAAGAATAAGCAATCCATTTTATGAAAATATACCATTAAAAAAGAGAAAACGATGACCTGCAGAAAAATGAGCAAACTCTTTAATGAGAATGAAGAAGGATTTAACATTTCATCAGCTCATGCCTTGAAATAGATATATAGTGAAATCGAGCATTATGCTTCATTTCCTGGAGAAATCAGGTTTTATTTTTAAAGTAAAATTATTTTTGAACCAATAAAATGATCCTCTCTTTTTTCAGAATTTCAGTGTATTTACAACTACTTAACAAGAAATTACAAAACAGCATGGATAAAACTATGCAACAACTCAATCTAAAGGAATTGATGCTTTTCTCTCCATGTATTCTTTATGACATTCAGTAACCCAGACTGTCTCTTAAGTGTTAACTATTGAAAGATACTAATTACTGGTCAATCACCTTCTTCCAAAATGTACACAAAATGTACACAATAATAATTTGTCTCTCTTTCCATATATTAAAGGAAGTGTCATTTATTTCTTCAGAATAGTTTTTGTAGAAGGAAGGAAGGAAGGAAGGAAGGAAGGAAGGAAGGAAGGAAAGAAGGAAGGAAGGAAGGAAGGAAGGAAGGAAGGAAGGAAGGAAGGAAGGAAGGAAGGAAGGAAGGAACAAAAATCCTGCCTGATAACAATGTGTTTTTGAACATAAATAATTGATCTCAATTTCTTTCATTTCTATTTTCTATTTCTATTTTCTATTTTATTAAATTTATACCCCGCCCTTCTCCTTGCAAGGTCCCAGGGTGGCGCACAGGCAATATTAAAAACCATATAAAATACAAAAATATATTATTAAAAACTATTAAATTGTATCCCGTGCTAAAACCCATTATAAAACCCTAAAAATTTAAAATTTATACACATTTAAAAGTCAGAAAACGGGGGTTATGCTAGGCCAGCTTGTTGGAATAAATAAGTCTTGAGACGCTGGTGGAAGAGGCGGAGGTCCAAGGTGGTGCGTAGTTCGGGGGGTAGGTCGTTCCAGAGGGCTGGGCCCGCCACAGGGAAGGCCCTTCCCCTAGGTGTCGCCAACCGGCATTGCCCGGCCAACGGTACCCGGAGAAGGCCCTCTCTGTGGGAGCGGATCGGTCGAAGGGATGTATGGGGCAGGAGGCGGTCTCGTATGTAGCTAGGCCCCGAGCCATGGAGCGATTTAAAGATTGTCGTCAGCACCTTGAAGAGCACCCGAAAGGCCACAGGTAGCCAGTGCAGCTCACGCAGGAGAGGTGTTATGTGGGATTGCCTTGAGGCACCCATAATCACCCGTGCGGCCGCATTCTGGACTAACATTTAAATTGTTCTTGATTTATATTTTAAATACGTTTTCTCTACCTTATCAGTTCTATGAAAAACAGAAATGTGACATTGAAGCACTTATATTTCTTATTCTGAATTCTGAAATCCCAAGAAACTACTTTAAATATGATTCATGGGAACTCTTTATCAAGTACATGAAAAATGACAAAAATGTCATTTGAATAATTTATATTTTACATTATGCATTTTACTTATAGCTTGTCATGTAAACAAAATTTTCTTGTATAAATTAAAGGAAATTTTATTTTACAGTGTAATTATTTACTTATTTAAAAGACATTTCATGTCAATATTTTAAGCTGCTGGCAAAGTTTGTTTTTGCAACACACAAAACCTATGTATTGCTGATCACAAAATAGTGCAAGCATGTTTGTACATTTTTAATATTTTATGCTTTATTTTATGGTATAGTTTGTAGCTGTATCCTATAGTTTCATTTAGTAAATTTTATTTATTCTGAATCACTGACCAGTAATAAATAATGTAAACTAACAGGGAAAGTAAGTTGAAAAGTTTTCAAAATGACAGTATGTGTAGCATGACATTGCCATACAACAGGGATCTGCAAAGTCGGCTCTTTTAAGACTGGTGGACTTCAACTCCCAGAATTCCCCAACCAGCTATGCTGTCTGGGGAACTCTGGGAGTTGAAGTCCACCAGTCTTAAAAGAGCCGACTTTGCAGACCCCTGCCATACAAGATCTGCCCTTGATTGCAACCAATGAAGCCAAAAGAAAAAGAAGAACATTTCATCATTTGTTTCCTTATCTTTATAGGCTGTGCTTTGCTAAAACAGTTAATTTCTTACTTCCAAATCATGGAATGAACAATATTAATTCTTTGGAATTGGAAATGAAATAGTCCAATGTAATTCTGCTACTATACACAAGATGGCATACCAAGGTTCCACCAGAACCATCAAAGGCTAATGAATAACAACTGAATGCTCTTATAAGACTTTTGAGTATACAGTACAGACAGGAAGTTTACAGACTGTTTATATAGAGTTAAAGCATAGTTATCAGCATATACCCCCCGACCTTCGGATTATCACGGACCTACGCCTCTTCCGCCGGGCACTAAAGACACATCTATTTCAAGAGGCCGGCCTGGCTTAGTTTTAATGGATATAGTTTTAATTGACTGATTTTAATCCTTTTTCTAATCTAAATTTTAACACAGACCTTAATTTAATTTATTTTTAACTGTTTTGTACTGTATTGTTTTATATTTTTATATTTCTGTGCACCACCCTGAGTCCCCTAGGGGAGATAGGGCGGTATACAAATTTGACGAACAAATAAATAAATAAATAAATATGCATTATATTACTCTCAACCACCCCTGTCCTTTAGCCCTAATTTGTTGGAAACTCAAGGAATATAAGTCATTCTTTTCAAAGATATTATACATCTGGAGTGGGTAGTTAAAAAGTTATATAAATTCCATGCCTCAAAGCCACTAACCACAGCCATTAATACATATTATTTGTGACATCAAAGCGAATGTACTATATGTGCTTCTTACTGTGGCTAAATTAAAGGACAATAAAAATATGTGACATTTTTACACCAAGATTAATAGGCAAATCAAAAAAAAATCTTTTATAATAAATATAATAAGGTCACCGCAAAGATGGAAACTAGACAGAAAGCTGCAGCTCAGGATATAATTATTAGCGACCAAGCCTCACTGAGTAGAAGACATATGAGACTATGAAGAAGGAATAAAGGAAGAGAAGGAGATAATGTGTGGGGATGAGGGGGATAGGAAGAAACAAATTGTATTCCCATGTTGGCTTCAGTCTAAGCATGCAACCTCATGTAAGGCATGTAAAAATCTAGCTTTTCTGATCTTTTATATCCACCTGTCATAACTTGTATATATAGGTCATTTCTTCCAGGTTACAGCACTGCCACCTTTCAGGATCCCAGAAGTGAAAAACAGCTGAACTTTTCAGCACCAATAGAGACATACAGTATTCTTGAAATCTTCTTCTTAACAGCAGCAGCATCTTATTATTTCTGAGAACTTAGGATGTTGGCATTAGTGATAAATGTTTCGCTTCCTTATGTCTAACAATTACAAATAAACTTAATTCTGGAATGATCTTCTGTTATATGGTTGTTTTTAAGTAGAAGGAATACTTTTCCTTATAAAATATCATTCACATTTTATGTGGGATTTGAAGGAAATATGCATCCCAATGTTATTACATCTTGTAGCACCAACATTACTATAAGCACTGAAAACTTTCTAGCTAATATTGAGGTTGTCTAGGAAATTAGCTCAATAATATCTTGAAGGTCATCAATTTGCTACTCCAGTACCAAGTTCACACATTATACTAAGCAATAATATGATAGCAACTCATTTTGGTCATTTTGATTTGTAAACAATAGTTTATGAGTTAGTATTATGTGTGACTCAGATCAAAATTACTCATTCAGCAAGTTGTAGTTAAAGCATGGATTTGTGAGATTAATGCATCATAGGTTATTATTTTTAAATCACAGACATATTATAAAATTAGCTTGTTTTTGTTTAACCAGAAATACAATAATTTTGGAGTTCTTTGTGGAATGTGAGAATGGAAAAGAATACAAATACATTTTCTCAGATTTCAGAACAAGAAATAAGAGGCTGAAGACAACTCTGTGAAAAGTGAAACCAATGACCATAGTAGAATGAAGAATCAGCAAGTAGACCAGCTTTTTGATAATTCATCTATGGACAAAGAGGGAGATCACAGGTGTTCCAGACAGCTGTTTCTTGTGAGAAGACCCCAAATTCCAACTGATATAGAACAATGGGAAACAAGGAAATAACCATCTTGCTCAAATTGTGGTTGACACCTTTGAAGGACACTAAGTTTGCATACTCACTTTTATAACCACTTTCAGCAATTCTTGTTAGTTTCTTTTCAGCCATTAGAAGCCTTTGAAATGATAAGCATGGAGTGAGGTTCCTTAAATTCTAAGCAAAAGAAAGTTGTATCTACAAATCTTTGAAATAAGAAGCAAACAATTGATTAAAACGTTGATTTTAAGAAAAGAATCCAGATAAGTTTGAAATACTTTTTGCAATTAATTATAAAAAAAATATTCCTAAGGGAAATGCTGTTCTGAATTTTCTGTTTTTAAAAATAAGATTTTAAAAATTGGACATTAAAACAACTTAAAGATTGGAATTAAAGGGGAATATATGAACTTGCCTTGCAATTGCCAAATGAAGGAGAATATTCTAACATTGATCATATTGAAGAATATGTAACATTGCTGCTGTTTTTTAAATGATATTGAAATACTACTCTGAAATGGGAAGGCTCATATACGGATTCTGCCTATATTAGGTAGGACATCACTGCTCCATTGTTCTAGTCATAACCCTTGCCTTTCCAAAATACAAAATACCTACTAAAGGTTTCCCGCCATTCACCATGGGGAAAGAAGCTGCTCTCTGGCCAGCATACAACAATAAACCAACAAGTAATATAGGAAATGATATGTATCAATGATATGTATATGTGTCTCAGCATCTTCAATTGATATTGGTCATAGTTTTTGACTGGTGAGATCAGATATTCAGCACCATCACCTAACATTATTTAACAAACATTGTGCATCCTAGAAATCAAGGCTAGGTGTTTGTAGAAAGGAATTAGGCCTGTGGTATTTTCATGACCAAACTTTTTCAGTACAACTAGGTACCAGCAACCTTTGTTAGTAGGATTGCAAATGATTAGCAACCTAGCAAGAATTCTTGGCCACAAACTGCTGTCATTTTAATAATACTGCAAACTGTGTAGCTGCCAACTATTACGATTGCACAAATCATGGGGAATAGAGATTGAAAATATATGCACTTATTGTTTTTACTATTATTAGTTTATTTTATTTTAAGAGCTTTTTGTTCCATGCTTCATTCTCACTCAGCAGTGGCTTGGCATTTATTTTGATTTTACACATCAGAGAATTGAAACACACAGCTTGCTCTTATGTATATTCATCCAACTTTGGTTTTCTCAACAACATCAATTTTAAATACGAGCGTTTCTAGCTATACTCTGGTTTCTCTTCAGATCGTATAAATCAGGGGTGGCGAACTGTGGCTCTTTTATGACTCATGGACTTCACTACCCAGAATTCCTGAGCCAGCATGGCTGGCTCAGGAATTCTGGGTATTGCAGTCCATGAGTCATAAAAGAGCCACAGTTCGCCACCCCTGGTATAAATCTTTCGCTATAAGAATAGCATCTATCTGGGGCATCCATTATCTCCTCATTATTGGCAGCCTAGTATTTGAGCTCAACATGCCACAAATATCATTTTATCTGCCTTTCATGAATTGTAGAGTCTTCATTGTGTAGCCTTCCTGAAGATCCACATTCAATTTATGAATACTGGGACATGTAACTGTAGGAAGCCAACTATTAGGCAATAAATATATGTCACCATTACTCATCTGCCTTTACTTATGATCAAGAGTAATTTGTAAGATCTTACAACATCTTATCTAATCAGTAATATGGACTAAAATCCATTCTTTCATTTTATAAATAGCTATCTTTTCCAAGGAAAGTTCTGATGTTATGTTCTCATGCTTAGCATTTTAAATGAGCATTTATTATGCCAGGCAGTGCTTTTTAAATAATTTTACAAATCTCACCACACATTTACAGATTCCCCAATTGTCTATTTTGCAGATTTTTTTTTAAAGAAAGGGTTTACAGAAAAGCTAATTCATGAGATCATCTTTTCAGGTTTAACTGAGAAACAAGAAGCTTGGAAGGTTTGTTGGTCACTAAGGATGTTATTGTACAGTAAAAAAAAGAGCGGGGAGTGTTTCCCCATATTTGTTGGACATTTCATAACCAAATGCTGATCCTCTGAACGTTACTCTTGGAGTAAATTAAATTTTCTTCCCTTTTGCAAAGAATGGGAAACCTTTTATTTTCATCAAATTTCCAAATGGTCCCCAAAGATAGATAATATTTTTCAATCTAGATACACTTTTGCTATGTTTGGTTCTTTTGATGCCTCAATCAGTCTTGAACTGGTTTAGAAGTGATTTGTTATTCAATGCTAGTTCATGAAATGAAATAAACATAATTCAAGATTACTTTTGCATGAAATTCAATATTTTGTATGATATTAGGCATAAAAATACCTTTAATAAAACATTTTCAAAATAAGGGAATTGTATCTTTAATCATGTCTTATTACTTAATTGCAAAATAGCATTATACTTTCAGAAAAAAGTCTAAATCCTTATACCTGTATTTATTAAAATGAGAAAGAGTAAAAAAAATCAGCATGAAGGTGTTATAGGTACATAGACATCTTCCTTCTAATCCACAGTGATTAGTAACATCTGCACTTGATGCTACTTCGCATAGAGATATCCACTTGTCCTTGACTTTGTCTCATTTTAAGTGTAATATTCAGGAGCTTTCATTTATTTCCTATCATTATTGCATCTGCAAAGACTTTGTTTCCCAAAGGCTACTGAAAGGCAGTTTGGCAATACATACATAACACCTTTAGCTGGGTGGACAGTATTAGAATCCAAATACGCTAAAACTCTACTATCTTTGGGAACAATTAAGTCAGTTGGAAAGTTATGGAATGCAATGTCTAATTTTTAAAAAGTTCATCCTTTTTCCCATGCCCAATGGACTTTAAAAAGAAACTAACTTTAAAAATTGGGAGAAAGGTGACGATGTAGAAAAATTGGATGGAAATGAGATTATTGACTTTTGACTTATTGAACGAAAGATGATTGAGAAGAATGTTCAACATACTCTGTGTTAAAAGATAAATATCATCTTATCATGTATACCCCATCCAGCACTAAAGATATCATAATTCTGTAACTAGCAGGCCCTAAAACACAAAGCCACTTAGTCTGTGACCATTCAGTTGAACCTCTTGTTCACTATCTAGACTTTCACAGCCTCCAGTCATCAGGATAAGACATCTTCAGCATCACTTAATTCTCCAGGGGCAGAATTATATAATTGAATATCATCAACATACTAATAATGCTTCACCCCAATGCAAACAGGAATGTTGATGTTGAACAGGAATGGAGAGAGCATCCTGTACTATAAGAACTGGTATGATGGTATGATCTCTCATCTCCAATCTTTACCAACTTTCCTGGAGGAAAGAGGTGAACCAGCACAACACAGTGCCACTTACCCCCGGCCCCAAATCTAGAGGGATACCATAGCTGAGGGTATATAAAATCACAGAGAGGTCAGGTCAGGCAAGGATGGATATATAACTCCCATCCAGTCAGATATCATCTCAAAATGTGAACCAATGCTGTTTCAACCCATACCCAGATCTAAATCCTAACTGAAAGGGATGCAGATAATCTATGGGATAATCTGTGGGAGATGGGTGCGGGTTATAAGTATGAAAAATAAAAATAAAATAATTTCAAGAAGAATGAACTGCTTGCAGAACTTACTTACACAACAACTCTGGACTGCTTTGTTGGCTCTCCCACACCCTGTGTTGGCCTTCAGGATGCTTCAGGAGGTGTCTGTCCCATCTTCCCTCCCCAGCCAGTCTACGGAGGACAACTACAATGCTGATCCAGCCCTCAAAGAAATCCAGTGCCCTATTCTAAGCAGTGAAGACAGATTCGGATGGATTGTGCAGCAGACCATAATAAATAACTCTCTCTGAAACTCATTCTGAAGTATCAATTACTGGGATGGACTAATCTAATGAATCCAATTTCTCTGCAGTGAACTGTCGCACTAGAGAGTCCTATGATAACCAGGATTTGATGATAACAAGACACATACGTGGAGCTTCCCCCATGTCAGATTATATAGCCAGTGTTTTAATAAAAATACCAGATCATATGACATGTTGGGACTGGATGGAAGCATGGCTGTCACGGTAGCCATGAACTCTAAGCCACCTCACACTCCAGTCCTTAAAGACTCCCAAGACTTCCAACCCAGAAATGGAATCAATGATGTCAGACAAGCAGATGCTGTGTAGGAAGGAGGCTGGTTACAGAGCAACAATAGTAACTGATCTGTAGAGCCCAATTTAATGAACACGGTCTCATAATCAATTATCTGTAGGGCAGTTCACATAAAAGCAGAGAGAGATTCCCAGACAACAATAGCTATACCACTACCCTTATTCAGAGCTGATGCCTTACCCAGAACCCATATAATAATAATAATAATAATTTATTAAATTTGTTGACCGCTCCCTCTCCCCGAAGGGACTCGGAGCGGTGCACAGGGCTAATAAAACAATAAATACATACATATAGTTAAAAACAAATTAAATATTTCCCTGCGCTAAAAATTCCAATTAAAAAACTAAAATCCCCATCTAAAATTTCTGGCAACCCCATCGAAGAGAGACTATCCTAGGCCGGCCAAGCAGAACAGATATGTTTTTAGTTTTAGACGGAAGGAGCGGAGGTCCGTGGTAGTTCTAATGTTGGGGGGAAGGTCGTTCCAGAGGGCTGGGCCCGCCACAGAGAGAGCCCTTCCCCTGGGCGTCGCCCGCTGACAAAGTCTAGTGGACGGCACCCGGAGAAGTCCCTCTCTGTGGGAGCGAATCGGCCGTGTGGATGTGTGCGGCAGGATCCGATCCTGCAAATAGCTAGGTCCCGAGCCATGGAGCGCTTTAAAGATGATAACTAGAACCTTGAAGTGCACCCGGAAGACGACAGGCAGCCAGTGCAGCTCGCGCAAGAGCGGTGTTACGTGGGTACACTTTGCGGTTCCCATAATTGCTTGCGCGGCTGCATTCTGGACTAGCTGAAGTCTCCGAGTGCACCTCAAGGGGAGCCCCATGTATGGCCTTACTGTATCTCTGAAATGGTCACTCCCACCCTTTCCTGCTTCTTGTCTCCCACTATCTTCCCATATCCATCATTGCCATATTTCGGCCTACCTTTACCAGCACCACCACTACTCGCCACCATCCCCCAATTCAGATTTCTGAAACTCTTGCCAAGAAAAGTTCAGGGACCAATCCAGGCAGTCACCAGGAATCAAAACTTCCCCCAAAGCACATGAATTTACACACAAAAGCCCTCAAAAGTAATGCTGCCCATTAATTATGGCACTTGTTAAATAATAATGGCAATTTTCATCATTTTTCTGCTAAAGAAGTAAAAAAAATATGTCAAGCCTCTTACACCTTAACACATCTATTTTATTAAGGTCCTAACTTTTTTTTGTAAAAAGGTAAAAAAGAAGAAGATGTTTTCAGATCCTTAACTACCAAAAACAAAATAAAAAAAATTGACCTAAGATGTGATTCAAAGTCCTGCCCAGGTATTAGCGGATTGCCTTTTTTTGTCTGAATCAGCTCATCAGCTCATCCAGTATCATTTTCTCGGGAAAAGGTTTTAGTTATATCTTTGAAAATCAGTAGGTTTCTAATTGGTTTTATAATAGTTTGTTTCATTTTTATTATCGCTATAGGTTATCCTTGTTTTCGTGTAACATTGATTAGGCATTGGTTGCTTTAGTCTATTTATATTTACTGTGGATATTCTTAACTGCAACAGATGTTGATTGCTGTGTAAACTGCCCTGAGTCTGCTGATTAAGTGATATACAAGTAGAATAAATAAATAAATAAATGCTGTAAGCAACCATTTGTTCTCTTAAATGATCCCACAATCTCCTTTATGTCCAACTTTATTCTTGTTCTCCTTTGATTGATTTGATCATTATTCTTTTGCAACACAACCTATATAAATCTTCTGAAAAACAAGGTCCACACATTTCAGTTTTGTGCTTGCCACAATAGTATTAATAGTACACTGCAAGATGTTAGCTGAGCTAAAGTTTGCTTTTGCCTATGAATGGCAGACTGAGGACATCCCTCAAAAAAAGCCTACATTAAAAAGAAATAACTAAATAAACATAATTAATTCATTACATTAATAGTGTTGAAAGGGACTTTTTGTTGAATTCTAATCAATGAATCAAATGAGATTTCTTCCTAAGCATATACAGGGTTGCAGTCTTTATCAGATTGTACTGCTCTGGTGAACTTCCCCAATAACATGAATAATCATAAAAGGCACATAACTTTCCTGGATCAATAGCAATTATTTTTAAAAATTGCATTGCTCATAAGTATTTTCCAATTTTCTCAATTTTCCACTTCTCTTGAATTTTCTCTATTTGCTTCTCTGTGCATATATGTATACATGAGAAAGTAAGTAAGTCTCTACTCTTGTCTGTATAGAAACATTTATGATTAACATAATAATGAAACACAGTACTTCCCAAATCATGACGCCATGGCCAAAGCATGTGGGAAACATGTGGATATAAGGTTGTTTGTAGCATGTGTTATTGAGGTAGTGTGCATAGCCACTCCCTGCTTCTTCAGTTTGAGGATTGGAGTGTAGTTTCAGGTAACTTGGTGTATACCCAACTCCCAAACAATTGGCAGAAGCACCTCAAACCATGTCATGTGGAACAATGGAAAACTGAAGATATCTGCCTAAGCCAGGGAAGTGAGGAAAGAATGCAATGTTGTAGCCTGAAATATAGATTGTGCTAGAACCTTGTACATGGCTCTGGAGTCCTGGTTAATTCTGGATTAAAAGATCCACATATATCTGGGTTAATTTTACTATTAACATAATTTTCTCTAAGGACACTTACCTCTTTGACAAGCAACGGAAGTTATTTCAATGCAACTTCTGTAATCCTCCCATCCTTGAGCATCCTGTAGATCCCTCTGCAATTAGGTTTCACACTTGTGGATAAAAGTTAATTATAGAAGCTGTACCATGAACAGTGCCTATGATCTTGACATGCAAACTGTACTAACAGTTGATTTTATTTATGCTGAAATGTCAAATCATCGTGCAGATTCTGCATTGACCTTCTGGATTCCAGCCATCATTTCGGTATCTTTCTTGGCCAGATAATGAGTAGTACTGGCAGAGAAAGGTAAGTAATATACAATCAGAACTATGGCAAGAATCTAAGCAGAATGTTATACATTTTTCTGTTTTACTTATTTTCAGGTTGTTGTGTTTATGTATATACATAAGGATGTGTAATTGTATGATAAAGCTAAGCAGAGTCATATTTAACGTTTTAGTAGAATAATATATGTAAATACGCTTGACTACACATGCTGATATATGCAATAAACAATAATTAAAATAGCAACAGCACTATAGCTTGCATAATATCCTAAATGCAAAGAAGAAAACAGTAGAAGTATTAAAGTTTTATCTGATGTTTCTTACATTTTACAAATATATTTTTCATGCATTGTCACCGATCCTCTTATTTGTTGTTTAAAGGATTACAAAAATATTCAGGATAGTGAAAACATTAAGCATTATATTATTTTTTAAAATTTCTAAATATAATACATGAGCAAAATTTATTTCATCTTAAATGTAAGACAGTAAGGTTAAAAGAAAGACATTAAATGATAGAAATTGGAGAAAAAGTAATAATGTCATGTTCATAATAATGAAAGTTATATTGTGATATACTGTATATTCATACTGGGGATGGTTGATTGGCTAACAGCAGTTCCCACCTACCCTCCTGTATATTTCTCTTCACAGCTAGCTAGCTAGCTAGATTGATAATTTGATTGATCTATAATGTAGCTATATTTTGAAAGGAAGGCTTAATTTTATTCATGTTGGAGAAATTACCAGCCAGGAAAGAAAGAGGGGCCAAGAAAGAGGCTAGCTTGAAGTCCTAGTGTAGCCCACAAGGCCATAAACTTGAGCTTTCCCAAGATCTTTGAAGTCTTATCTAGTCATTCCCAGGAGACAGCAGGATAGTTAGATGCTTATAACTTAGGTGGTAGATAATAAAGTTAATGACTTTTGTTATTCATGATTTGTTCTGATTGCTTGCCTCTGGCTTTTTTCGGTTTTCCCTTTTGTTTCAGATGCTTGTGAAAAGAAATTTGGGATACTTTTTAGTAAACAAAATGACAAAAGTACAACATGTCATAGGTTCTATGCTGCCATTCTTCCTTTTCAATCTGAGTCATAGGAAGGGATGATAAACACCCTTTGGTCCTCAAACAAAGATAGTTCATTTACACATTGAGATTCTAGGTTTTTTTTAAGCATGTACAGAATGGCTGAATCCATATTCATATTTTTATAGATAAAACCCAAAAATAATAAATTCACAAATCTGTTTTATTTAAAAATGAGACGGAAGTAGTTGCTGTTGTGCTGATGTAATTTTGCGTTTAATGGTTGAGAAAAGTTAATAATAAATGGGGTGAGTGTATATACACAGAATACTTTTGCAAAAAAGGTTAAAAGTTCAAAGTTGACTCTCAGTACTTATTGCCTTCACTGTTCCCTTTTAATTATCTGAGGTCAGAAAGTTAATAATACCAGAAATACCCACTAGAGACCTCTTGCTCACAATATAAACTTTAAACTTGTCCCATTTTTTTTGAAAGGGTAAAAAGTTCAATGAAAACATGATGGTGTTCTCCTTGGCCTATTCCAGTTCAACCAGATAGGTTAAAAGTTTAACTGTAAAAAAGAAACCTTTGTTCACTGAGGTAATTTCAAAAGTTCACTTATTAAAAGGTAAAGATTTCAAACAAAAGCCAAAGTCCAGTGTGATTCAGTTCCAGAAGGATGAAAATATTGCAATAAAGACAAGCCCTTTGATCTGTTATCACATCATTTAGAAATGACTTTTGGAATTTATTCTTCTCTGTATTTTGAACTTTGGAAAAAAGATGTGTTTTCTGAAAGTTAACTTCATCAGTTAAACTTCAACAAATCACATTTGTGATTCTTTGTAGTTTTCAAGTTGTAATTCATTTTAAGTATATGCAAACCAAGACTTCTTAAATTGCTTGGATCAGCTGTTCCAGTCTGGTGCTCTTAAGGCATGTGGAATGTGAACTCCTATAACAGGGGTCTCCAACCTTTGCAACTTTAAGTCTGAAGGACTTCAGCTCCCAGGTCCTAGGTGTCAGATTAGTGACCCAGGAGTCTCCAATCTTTGCAACTTTAAGTCTGAAGGACTTCAAAGCTGGCTGGAGAAGTCTGGGAGCTGAAGTCCTTCAGACTTAAAGTTGCAAAGGTTGGAGATCCCTGCCCTATAAGGTATAATCAGCAGGGCCAAATAAAGTCATGAGGCATAGCTGATTTGTTAGATGTAATGGCTTCAATAATAGTCTCAGATCTATTAATTGCAACAGAAAAGCGACATATAAATCCTTGATTTAATTTTAGCCTGTAAATTACCATGTGATTTATAATAAGAAAGCCTGTAAAAAAGAATGATGGGGATGGGATAGGGATGGAAATAGATGAGTAAAAGTTTAAAAAAAAAAACAATATTCAAAACTCTTCCTTTAATAGGCCAAAAGCTGATAATCTACATTTGTTCCCTCAATAGTGGTTTGGGGTAGAGAACCAGATGATTTCAAACATAAGGTATACTTGACAACCTACGACCCACTGAGTCTACATTTCAAAGATATTTCCATTTCAGATTCCTCAACAATGGCAATGTCTAATGTTCTGGAAAATCTCTTGAAAATTCAGGGAGATATTCAGAGATATATCTGCCTTGAAAGTAGCCCATTTTGAACTGGGTAGCACAGTTATATGATATCACAGACATTTTTGTGATAACTTTTATGTCATAAAATATTTTATAAAATTTGCCAAATTTCAATTTCATGGGGGTTATGGGCTCCAGATTTTGGACATTTGAGATACCTGGGAGTAAAAATTGTTGCCCTAGGACAGGGGTCTGCAAAGTTGGCTCTTTTAAGACTCTTTTAAGGCTGGCTGGGGAATTCTGGGAGTTGAAGTCCACCAGTCTTAAAAGAGCCAACTTTGCAGACCCCTGCCATAGGATATACAGTTTCACCCAAATTAACTGTGGAGACATGAGAGTTTTATTTATTTTATTTTATTTATTTATTTTATTTATTTTATTAAATTTATACCCCGCCCTTCTCCTAAAAAAGGACCCAGGGCGGCACACAGGCATCATTAAAATCATACAAAAATACAAAAATACAAAATTGTTAAAAACTAATTAAATATTCCCTGTGCTAAAATTAATAAGACTCTAAAATTTAAAATTATCCCTATAAAAGTCAGAAACGGGGTTATGCTAGGCCAGCTTGTTGAAATAAATAGGTTTTAAGACGTTGGCAGACAAGGCAGAGGTCCACGATGGTGCGTAGATCGGGGGGAAGGTTGTTCCAGAGGGCAGAGCCTGCCACAGAAAAGGCTCTTCCCCTGGGGGTCGCCAATCGGCATTGCCCGGCCGATGGTACCCTGAGAAGGCCCTCTCTGTGCGAGCGGATCGATCGAAGGGATGTATGGGGCAGGAGGCGGTCGCGAATATAGCTAGGCCCCGAGCCATGGAGCGCTTTGAAGATGGTCATCAGCACCTTGAAGCGCACCCAAAAGGCCACAGGTAGCCAGTGCAGCTCGCGCAGGAGAGGTGTTATGTTTTAATAGTATATAAGTGAGCTAAGACAAAAAAAAACCCACAAAAACATTTGACCACTACCTATCAGTAAGCCAGAACATAACCTTGAATGAGGAAAAATTTTCTTTGCTATGTCCCAAAATTATATTTAAAACAGTTCTGAATTCCTAAGTGGGCAAAAGCTTCTATGTTGTTCAGAATAAAAGATCACATATTTCTGCAAATTTATTTATTTATTAAATTTCTGTGCTGCCCATCTTCCCTACAAGGTGCTCTAGGCAGCTATTTGAGAACTTTTTTTTAATGTGCAATTGTTTACATCTAAGAAAATAATGAATATGGCAGAAGCAGGAGTTTGGATATCTCCCAGGCTTTGTACACAACCTTTGGCAAGAATAACAGCATCTAGATATTTCTCATAACCAGTTGTATATCCTTGCTTTTGGATTTTTTTCCCCCATACTATTCCTTGCAGAACTCTTGCAACTTAGAAATATTCTTAGGTCTTCAGTGTTGTCTCCTTTTCATCCCACACCATTATGTATAATGAACACCCTAAACCAGGGCTTGCAAAGTCGGCTCTTTTAAGACTGGTGGACTTCAATTCCCAGAGTTCCCCAGCCAGCTATGCTGGCTGGGGAACTCTGGGAGTTGAAGTCTACCAGTCTTAAAAGAGCCAACTTTGCAGACCCCTGCCCTAAACCAATCTACTCAATTGGGTGCATTAGCTGAACCTCAATGGTGTAGTGTTGCCCAGTTGCTATGCTTTTCCATTCCCCCATAGTAGGAAGCTGCAGTAATTTCATGCCAGTGTTTCATTTATCTTTTCAGCTGCCATCCAAATCACTGTCATTGTTGGTTGTTATTTAAATGGTTAACTAGTTAGCTAGTTAGTTTAGCTGGTTTTATCATCAAATAATGAGATTAATATGGGTGGAAGCCAGGTGCTATTTTTTCACTGCATATATATAGATGGTTGCTTGCCTCACTTGGGATACTTAGCATTTCAAGGTTGACTGCAATGAGAACAAATGTGGATCAGTTTTAAACTGTTCCTGAGGATTTGGGGAGTGAAAGGTGTGAGTATGGAAGTCAATAAAGTCAATTAACAATCGATACATAAAATTGAGCAACAGCAGGTTAGGTGCTTATTTAAAAATACATGATTAATTCATGCATCAAACTCTAAGCCATTAAGCTATGTGCAGTATCCCAAATGTCTCTTTTTTAGAGGACACACTTTAATTGATTCATTAATTGTTTTCATCATGTCCTTCATTTTAGCCCCTTCTGCATATGTCCCCCTAAACATTTATACTTCTAGTCTGACTGTAAAAGGTGCATGCTACCATGCTTCAAAAGTTGGATTCAGATAATCTTTCTTAATATAAAAATGAAGAAGTACATTTATTCTCATTAGCACAGGCTAATCAAGGGGTATTTGTATCTTCCTTCATAGAGTCAGCAAATGTTATTACTATATGAGCTTTCTCAGTCTCAAGGCAGCAAGAATCATTGAATGAAAAGAAAAAATGTAATGCAGAAAGCTAAGGTTTAAATTAAGAAAGTATTATACAAATCTAACTGAAATTCTATGAAATGATTAATTATTTTCCCTTCAGGTTTTGTTTTGGATTTATGTACCTTAAATTTGTAAAAAAAAAAAAAAAGTATTGTGGTCCATTTATTTTCCAATAAATATGTCTTTACATATTTGAATAGCATTAAAAATGCTTATATCACCAAATGGATTGGTTTTAAAATTTGGTTTAGATTGTGCTACTTGATGATTTGTTCTCCTCCCTCAGGATTCAAATCATTCAAACAACAAGCATCAAGGACTTTTGCTTTAATGACTCCTTATTGTTCAATCCTGAGAATTTAATAGAAAGAAGCATGGAAGAAATAGATTTTCAGAGAAATATTTTGTTTTCTTGTCATGCAGTTTTTATATTTCAGGGCAAATTGTGGAAAGAGTTATAATAAAATTTATCAGTTCCTCCATCTGTCTATGTTTGGTTAGATCAGGGGTCTGCAAAGTTGGCTCTTTTAAGACTGGTGGACTTCAACTCCCAGAATTCCCCAGCCAGCATAGAATTCTGGGAGTTGAAGTCCACCAGTCTTAAAAGAGCCAACTTTGCAGACCCCTGGGTTAGATAATGTTTCCTAAGCATAGTTTATATTTCTTTAAAGATAATAGATTGTTATGCAAAGGGTCAACCTGGATCAAGAGAGAATGAAAGAGAATGCCTTATGTAGGGGATATATTACCTGACATTCCCTTTTCACAACAACATAAGGTGTGATACAAACCTTTAGGCACAATTACTTTATAATTATCTGTAGTTATAAAAATCTTGGAAAGGTTTGTGGTGGCTCACCTGAAAATCATCATGGATCCACTGCTAGATGCTTTGCAGTTTACCTACTGTGCAAATAGAATGGCAGATGATGCTGTTAATATGGCACTGCACTATATCTTGCAACATATTGAATCCCCAACGTCTTATGCAAGGATCCCTTTCAGATCGGCTTTCAATACTGTCATCCCAGAAATTCTTCACTCTAAACTGATTCAGCTAGCTGTGCCTGTCCACACTTGTAGGTTGATTTCTGACAAATAGTAAGCAGCAGATGAAGCTAGGCAAAATCAGTTGAATATCCATTCAATCAGCACAGTTCCGCCATCCCTGGCTATGCGCTCCCTCCATTACTCTTTTTTCTTTATACCAATGACTTCATCTCAAAGGATCCCTTGATTAAAATACTGAAGTTTGCAAATGATAGGACCATCATTGGTCTCATTTGAGATGATGATGAGACTGCATATAGATGAGGTTGAATAACTGTGCATCTGTGGTGCAACTGGAAAAATCTAGAGCTGAACATACTTAAAAATGTTGAGATGAAAATGGATTTTAGGAGGAGCCCTCTTATTTTATCACCTCTTACAGTATTAGCCCACACAATATTAACAGTAGAGATCTTCAAGTTTCTAGGTTTTATAATCTCCCAGGATTTGAAATGGACACCTAACATTAGAACCATCATTTAAAAGGCATAACAAAGAATGTTCTTCTTGCATCAGCTCAGAAAGTTTAGACTGCCCCAGGAGCTGTTGATACAATTCTACAAAGGAATTATTGAGTCTGTCATTTGTACTTGTATAACTGTCTGGTTTGGTACAGTAACCAAAAGGACATGTACAAACTTTAACAGATAGTTAGGGCTGCAGAAAAAACAATTGCAACTAGCCTGCCTTCCATTGTGGACCTGTATAGTGCATGAGCCAGAAGAAGAGCTAAGAAAATATTTGTAGACCTCTCACATCCTGGACATAAACTGTTTCAACTCTTCCCCACAGGATGCCTCTAGAGAACATTGCATGCCAAAACAATTAGACACAAAGGCAGATTTTTCGCTTGTGCCATCAGTCTCCTGAACACCTTATTACCATGGTACTGTCTTATATCTAAGGGTATTTACGCATGCAGTAAATACCCTTAGATATAATCTTTTCTATTACTGTCCCCTATTGGATATCTTTTGATTGGTTTTGTATGTACACTGGGAGTTTATGCACCAGAAACAAATTCCTTGTGTGTTCAATCACACTTGGCCAATGAAGTTATTCTGTTCTATTCTGCTCTATTTCATTCCATTCCATTCCAATATTGCTATGAGTTCAGTGTTAGTGGTGCTCAGATCATTAATAAATTTTGCATAGAATTTAAAAAAAGTTGATACAATACAATACAATACAATAGCAGAGTTGGAAGGGACCTTGTAGGTCTTCTAGTCCAACCCCCTGCATGGGCAGGAACCTTATACCATTTCAGACAAATGGCTATATAACATCTTTTTAAAGACTTCCAGGTTTGGGCATTCACAACTTCTGGAGGCAAGCTGTTCCAAAGGTTAATTGTTCTAACTGTCAGGAAATTTCTCCTTAGTTCTAAGTTGCTTCTCTCCTTGATTAGTTTCCACCCATTGCTTCTTGTCCTGCCCCCAGGTACCTTGGAGAATAGTTTGACTCCCTCTTCTTTGTGGCACCCTCTGAGATATCGGAACACTGCTATCATGTCTCCCCTGGTCCTTCTCTTCATCAAACTAGACATACCCAGCTCCTGCAACCGTTCTTCATATGTTTTAGCCTCCAGTCCCCTAATCATCTTGGTTGCTCTTCTCTGCACTCTTTCCAGAGTCTCCACGTCTTTTCTACATCGTGGCGACCAAAACTGTATGCAGTATTCCAAGTGTGGCCTTACCAAGGCACTATACAGTGGCATTAACACTTCACGTGATCTAGATTGTATCCCTCTGTTTATGCAGCCTAGAACTGTGTTGGCTTTTTCGGCAGCTGCTGCACACTGCTGGCTCATATTTAAATGGTTGTCCACTAGGATTCCAAGATCCCTCTCACAGTTGCTACTATTGAGCAAGGTACCACCTATACTGTACCTGTGCATTTTGTTTTTCTTGCCTAAATGTAGAACCTTACTTTTTTCACCATTGAATTTCATTTTATTAGATAGTGCCCAATGTTCAAGTTTGTTAAGATCCTTCTGTATCTTAAGCCTATCTTCTGGAGTCTTGGCTATTCCTGCCAGCTTGGTGTCGTCTGCAAATTTGATGAGTTCCCCATTTATCCCCTCATCCAAATCATTGATGAAGATGTTGAAGAGTACTATACGTATGCTATTAGAAAGTATTAGTATAAATCTGGTTGTCATGAATACCTTCCTTTAGTAAATAGCACATTACTGAAACTGAACGCTGCAGTAAAACTCCTAGTCCAGTTTTGAAATACTCAGTTGAATTTAATATCAGGTTAAAGCTACACTCAATTTTCAAAATTTGAGTCCTACTCAAGGAGAAACAAAGATAAATTATAGATAAATCTCTTACATGAATATCTATTGGAAATAATTACTGAAAACTCCTTAGAATTAAAAGTATACTTTAAATGGTTTCTTCATTGACTTAAGAACAAAAGTACAGATAGTCCTCACTTATTAACTGCAACTGCAATTAGAACTGGAAACTCCATTGCTAAGCAATGTGGTCATTGAAAAATTATGTGATAGTGCTGAACTTACAATGTCAGTTTATGCTGTGATCATTATAAAAATCACCATGGGTTATTAAATACAACAACATGTGACTGCGATTTGTGACTTCCTGCTGATTTGTGACTTCCTGCTGGTTTCCCCATTGACTTTGCTTGTCGGAAGTTAGTTGCAAGGTCATAAATTGTCAAAATCAAGTGATCACTTGATTGTTGGAGGCTGCAATTGCTGTAAATGCATGTCACTTGCCAAATGCCGGGATTGCAGTCATGAGGATATTATGAGCAGTTATAAGTCTCCTTTTGCAACTCTGTAATAACTTTAAACAGTTGCTGAAAAGGTAATTGGTAAGTGAAACTACATGTAAGATATGTTTTGCTTACTATTCACCAAGTAGACTGTGTATATAGAAGAACTCTTCAAGGCCTCTTGATTATTCAATTTTCAACTTCTTATCTAGGTGAAATACAAACCTACTAAAGAACACGCAAACCAATTGTTGCAGTTACCTAGTCACCAGCATAGCATTCACTCAAACTTTTGCATTTCTTTAACCGCAGTTCCAATTGCATTCTGTTTTAAGGTTGAAAACTTAGAGTTAGTTACCAGATCGGGCCAACAAATATTTGGACCACAAAAACTCTACTGCCATTTAGTGGTTATCCTGATTTTTGCAACCCAGATCTAAGGCCCTTAACAAGTTTCACCATGTTTTAGTAAATGAATATATGTGTCTGAATATAAATAACTCAGAATTGTTATTGTCAAGATTTTAAAATAGCTATAAATAAAATTAATCCACAAAATGGGTGCATTTTTTAAAATCTTTGGCTACCAAATCCGCTTAATGCAAATTTGTTCTTGGGCCAGGTTATGAAAATGTGCAAGGGAGCAATTTAACAAAAAGGAAAATGAGATATTTATGGTCCATATTATAGCTCTGACAAAATTTCTTACATAACAATTCAGTACATTAAAGTTCTGCATGCTTCAGAAGTGATTGGAAAACTGTTTTGGATTTCACATAAGGACAGCACTTCTCTGGTAGTCATTACAGCAGCCATGTCAGGCTCTGGGTGAACCTGAAAGACAGTGCAGCTGTTTTAATAAATCAAATAATTAAAGCAGCACATCTTTAATAAGACTCATAAGGGTGGTGCTCTATTTAATAATAATAATAATAATATGGTTATTATTGGTTCTGTTAGACCTCTCGGCGGCTTTCGATACCATCGACCATGGTATCCTATTGCATCGGCTGGGGGGGTTGGGGGTGGGAGGCACCGTTTTGCGGTGGTTCTCCTCCTACCTCTCTGGCCGATCGCAATTTGTGTTGGCAGGAGGGCAGAGGTCGACCCCGAGACCCCTCACATGTGGGGTGCCTCAGGGGTCGGTCCTCTCGCCTCTCCTGTTCAACACATACATGAAGGCGCTGGGCGAGATCATCCGTGGTTTTGGGGTAGAGTATCATTTCTACGCTGATGATACTCAGCTGTATATATCTACCCCAAACCACCCCAACGATGCCGTAGCGGTGATGTGCCAGTGCCTGGAAGCCGTGCGGATCTGGATGGGAAGTAACGGACTCAGGCTCAACCCGACCAAGACCGAGTGGCTATGGTTTCCGGCTGCCCGATTCAACCAGCTGACTCCATCGCTGGCCATAGGGGGCGAACATCTTGCCCCTGTGGATGGGGCGCGCAACTTGGGTGTCCTCCTGGATACCCTGCTGTCCATGGAAGATCAAGTGACAGCCGTGGCCAGGAGGGCGTTTTACCAGGTTCGCTTGGTACGCCAGTTGCGCCCCCTATTGGATCGGGACACCCTTCGCACAGTCACTCATGCTCTCGTGACATCCCGACTGGACTATTGCAATTCTCTCTACATGGGGCTCCCCTTGAGGTGCACCCGGAGACTTCAGTTGGTCCAGAACGCAGCCGCGCGAGCAATAATGGGAGCCTCTAGGTTCACCCACGTAACACCGCTCTTGCGCGAGCTGCACTGGCTACCTGTCGTCTTCCGGGTGTGCTTCAAGGTGTTAGTCATCATCTTCAAAGCGCTCCATGGCTTGGGACCTAGCTATCTGCGGGATCAGATCCTGCCCCATACATCCTCACGGCCGATTCGCTCCCACAGAGAGGGACTTCTCCGGGTGCCGTCCACTAGACTTTGTCAGCGGGTGACGCCCAGGGGAAGGGCCTTCTCTGTGGCGGGCCCAGCCCTCTGGAACGACCTTCCCCCCGATATCAGGACAACCACGGACCTCCGCTCCTTCCGCCTAAAATTAAAGACACATCTGTTTCGCTTGGCTGGCCTAGGGTAGTCTCTTTTTAGATTGGGGTTAGTTTTAATATGGGATTTTAGCGCAGGGTTAGTTTAATTTCATTTTATTATTGTATACTGTTTGTATTTTATATGTATTTTAAATTCCCTGTGCCCCGCCTCGAGTCCCTTCTGGGAGAGAGAGCGGGTTATAAATTAAATTATTATTATTATTATTAATAATAATAATAATATTTAATTTATAGACCGCTTCCTTTCCCCAAAGGGACTCGGAGCGGTGCACAGGGGAATTAAAATATACAAACATAAATATACATAAATATAAATAAAATCAAAATTAAACAATTTATCCCTGCGCTAAAAACCCAAAATACTAAAAACTAAACTCCTTAAAAACCCGATTAAACAATAAACAGATGACTAACCTAGGCCGGCCAAGCAGAAAAAGTGCGTTTTTGCAGAAAAGCTAAAATATTTTGTCCCAATAAAGTTCAAAAAGTGCACAGATCTCAACCATGGGTATCTTCAGATGGTGATACTTGTGTCAGACATCAAGACACATGTACCATAATAGAAGCATTTATGTGACAATGTCATTGTATACATGTCACCCTTTTGTGTCATCCTGGATTGCTGTGGATAGCTGCTGTCTAAAAGGCCTGCTAGGGATGTTGCCATTGTAGAAATGGGATAATTTTCCAGGTAACATGGATGTATTTAATAGCATTTTAAAATCTCAGTTTAAGGCAGATATTATTCAAATACTATAATATCCTTATTCCTGCACTGTAAAATTGCATATGTTATTTATGAAGAATCCACTTATTTTATTTGTAGATGCTTTTAATTTCCATCAAGCCATAAAGTATGCAATACCTGTTCTTTTAGAATTATCTAAAATATATCCAGAAGTGAATAAGTATCTCTTTACAGTCATTAAAACTATCTACTCATACAAAATCCCTAATCAGTACTTATTAATGACATTGTCTTATTTACTATTAATATTTTAACAAATACAATTGTTAATATCAAACTACAGATATGGGAAACATAAAAAATGATTTTTTAAAAAGTTGTCAGTGATTTTTGAAGTTCTATGAAAATCTCACCAGTTCCAAACATCCTTTTATTTGAGCAGGAACAATTTTTATATTGTGGTTAAAAAAAATTGATAACATCAATAAATAAACTTGTAGAAAAATTATTATATATTACATTATACATATTAAAGGCTATTACAGCCTTTAGCTAACAGAGACCTGCATTTCTAGAACTATGACTATTCAATCCTAAAAACCATACAGGTAAGGAAAGTCAGATATAAGAAACTTAAGGAAATTACTTGGAAGCCTTTTCTAAGTGTTTCAGTTTTCTATTAGATCTTTATCATTCTATTAACATAATTGTTTTAGGGGAAAATGATTACCCTTCTTCATGATGTACATCATATTTTGCACTGAACTATCTCTAGTGAGTAACACTTTGTAATAATTGGTCTAATCTTTATTAATTTCTTCAGTGTTCATCATAGTAACATTAATCATTAGCTGCACTTCGGTATTAATATGAATGTCATACATACCATTTTAGCAGCTCTACTATAATTTGGGATTAATTAATTTACTGTTCCTGCCAACTCTGATTTAAAAATTAGACTTACAACACAAATTCACCTTGACGCTTGCTTACTTTTTAAAAATCATACTTTGAACTCTGATGTAAATACTTAAGATAATCTTTCCTTGTGCAATTCCCATTTCATTGGAGTCTGCACACATCCATTTCATGTTTATCTTGCCCTAGAAGAATGTCCTAAAAAAGATAGTTGGATAAGAAAGATTTGGAATCTGCCAAGGAACCTACCACAAGCTTCATTTTGTAAAAACCTCTTCATATGTTAGTTAAGAACAGGGGTGTCAAACTCATGGCCTGTATGCCAGATGCCAAGCCCACCCCCATTTTAGAGAATGAACTGTTCCCTTCATTATAAATAAAGATGGTGACTTTACCAGGAGATTCTGCAGTTTCTTAATATCATGAATTTAGAGAACATTTTTGAATTTATTTTGAGCAGAAATGTTATGTGATCTTGAAATGTTACTTTTGATCTCAATGAACACAGAAGTTTCAAGAGTAACAATGAGTCTACACTAAGCACAAGTTATTCAAATATAATAGAGTTTGAAAAGGTTCATACATATTACTGCCAGCCTCTGTGTTTACTAAAAAATGTTAATTCATTCAAGAATGTGCTTGGGAAAAAAAACAAGTATTTCCAGTACAGACTTTTCCACACTTTCAGGAAAACATTAGCCAATGAAGTTTTTGCTCAGCCATGTGTATACACTGAGCAAATATTTTTCTTTTCATCAGCTGGATCCTTGACTCAGGAATGACGTATTTCCACCAATAACCTTCTTTAACCTAGCAACCTTCAGATCAGTTGGCAACAATTCTGATATTCCCCACTTAAAGTGGTCACTAACTATATATAAACTAAGTATCATAGGAATTATAGCCTGCCCACCACTGGGTTGTTCTGGATCTTACCTTAGAAGGCAGATATGGATTTTAGAGACATGAAAAAAAGAGAGAATATTTGTTTTATTATTATTATTTAGTACATGTTGCTGTAGCCCAGTCAGGTTAAATGGCCAACCAATCTGTTTGTAGATCTACACCTGCACACACTAACACATACACACAACCACCGTATAATCCCCAACCTACCTACCTACTGTATTTCTCCTTCTCTTCCTCTACCTACCTACCTACTGCATTTCTCCCTCTCCCTCTCTATCCACCTACCTACCTACCTACCTACCTACCTACCTACCTACCTACCTACTGCATTTCTCCCTCCCTCTCTCTATCCCTATAGCTGGCTACCTACCTACCTACTGTATTTCTCCTTGAATCTTATGGACAGAGTATTTTATGTCATAAAGGATGACATAATACCTGTGGCCCACTGCTCTCTCTGTAGCCATCTATCTACCATTTCCACACTTTTTTTACATTTACATTGTGTGTACCTGGCACAGGTGTGACATCTAAACTATATTTATATCATTGGTGCTGTATTTCAAAGGAGCATCGTGTGAAAATTTGGAAGTGATCGGTGCAGTACTTTCAGAGATTAGCGGTTTTGAACAAACTCTTGTTACATTTTTATTTATATAGATTCACATATGTTTGGCCATTAACACTAGCCTCTGAATGCACCATTCATATTTCCTTAACTGTTTTGCAGTATTGTTGGCTCCAATATCAAAAACCAATAAAACATGTGAAGATGCTTCCAACAGCCACCATTTTACATAACCGGCAAATTCATCTGTTAGAGGATTTAAAACATTTTATTGACTTTTCAGATATTCCTGCCAAAAGTAAAATAGATATTAAAAAGGAGATTGAGGAAATCTCCCACACAATTGTCATTGCATTCCAGCACTACATAGTCATTATAGCTGTTTGGTTCTTTTCAGTAGTTACTTCAAGACAAACACAACATTTTCAATTGAATTTTAATACACAAACAATATCTGGAGAATCTGCACAAATTCTGCACAAAATCCACACAAATAAGGAAATTAATTCTGCTTACACCCCCCCCCCCAAAAAAAAAGAATGGGCATATTCCCAGTAATCACTTTTTTCTAAAACAGTCAACATCTCCAAAGTAGGGTTGATTGCACTAAGCTGAATCTCAAAACAATTTTCTTCTTATAGCTGATAGGATATGAAAGTACTCAGTCATTAAGTCTTGAACAGTATCCAACCAGCAGTAACAAGACTGAAAAGACATTTTAAGCATTTTGCATTACATATACTTGTACTTGAGGATAAGGTAACAGGGATCATTCTATAAGGACAAGCTGGTGCATTTACAGGCAGATTATTGAGCATGTTAACTCAGAAGGGAAAGGATTGTTCTGAACATGACATAAGGGAGAAATGAAGCTCTACATGACAAGCAATAAGGAAAGAGATCAACTCAAATCTATCCAGGGAAGCCATGTGTCCTATTGAGGCATACTTGTCCATGCAATAATAGTGAATCTGTTTAGCACAATACTGAAAAAATAAATAAAAACATGTCAGAGAAAATTGTTTCTGAAAAGAAAGAACTGAATGGATTTAAGCTTTATTTGTACATTGAGCACATATGGGATTATTTTAGATTAACTTTTTGGTTTTTTGGCATCTGTGTTAAAAGCTTTTGCCTATTGCAGGGCATTCTTAAATTAAAACATAAACAGTTATCCCAATAAAACATAGCAAGGGGATTTGAGCACTGAATGCTTGTGAAAACATGACAGATTAAAAGGGGACACATAAAGGACTCTTCGTGTGTTTCTTGAAAAGACGGTAACAGGAATAGAAGGAAAATTCTTTCATAGCAATCTGATACACTGCTTTTACTAAATACTCAGTTGTGGCCTAAATCTTTTTGAATTAAGCTAGGAAATCTTTTTAATTTTTCTTCTTCACAGACCAAACAAGTGAGTCTCATCATGAAAGTCTGTGTATTCTACATGTAGCCCTATTCATATTATATGACTAATACTATAGAAAGATGAAAATTTTGTTCATCTAATGTAATGCATACTAATGTAAATATATACTAGACAAATACATATTGAACCAACAATCTGCTTTGATGCTCATTTTTTAAATAGAATTTTGCCCTAAAATGAGGAAAATGAATATGTTTATTTGGAATAATGTGCAAATATATATTTTACATACATTTTCCGATAGAAAAATTAAGCTTGCAGAAACATACATTATACTAAAGCAAAAATGCAAACATTAGAAGGAATATTCAAGCATAATCAAAACATTATGAAACCCTTTGTTGTTTATTTAAAAGTATTTATTTAAATAGAATCTAATAAAAAATAAGAAATTTGGAAAATACAAAAATCAGAACATTGCTCATTCCTTGCACAAAGAATAACAAATTTACACTTAAAGCATACTTTACCTTTTCATGAAAGCAATTCCATGTACTTTTCATCAGAAGCAACCTTTGTTTTATTTAGTGATGCTTACTGTCTCGTATATATGTTCAAAATAATAGGCTTAGACTGCAAATCTCTTCATGTCTAGTAAGAAGTAAGCCTATTTAATTCAAGATTACTTTATCCAAAGAATAATATTTGATTATTTTCTCTCTCTGAGGAAGAAAATCACTATAAAGGTTCTCAACCTACTATAGCAGGGGTCTGCAAAGTTGGCTCTTTGAAGCCGGGTGGACTTCAACTCCCAGAATTCCCCAGCCAGCCATGCTGGCTGGGGAATTCTGGGAGTTGAAGTCCATCCGGCTTCAAAGAGCCAATTTTGCAGACCCCTGTACTATAGTAATTGACCAAGCCTAAAAAGTTGAAAAGGTTCATGTAAAGTTGTAAACAGAGGTATGCAAACAAATGTAGTCCAACAACTCATTCACCACATGCCTTGCTTACAAGTTGTTTTAGACTTTCTACAGTACTGATTTAAATATATTTAGACCCACTTCTAGTTGTAGAATGTAGAAGGATGGGAAAAATTATTGGACAAGAAAACAGTTGAAAATGATTCTTTTTATTTTAGATTTATCCTGATGTCTTGCTATTTTCCTATAAGTCAAAAGAAACCTATCCCCATAACATAATTCATAATGAACTGACAATTATGCCACAAGTCATCTATTTATAATTTCAAAATTGTGATACTTTTTAGATAAATAAAATCAATATTAACATTTTAAAAATGGTCAACATGTTTAGGTTTAGTTAACTTGTCCTCCTGGCTAGTCTGTCTTTGAGGAAAATATCTATCTATAATAGAAAAGAACCAGTGAGAAAATGTAGAGAGGTTTTGGACTGCATATTACTCCTAGCATAAATACTTATTGAGAGACATTTGTAAATACCTGCAATGATATGAATACAATTACAGAATAGATAATTATTCAAAAGTTGGGATCAGATTAAATATCTGAATTTTTGGAAATTTTTCATTAAAAAAAAATAACATTAAGGATATGTTTGTTAGTTATTGAAGCAGAATTATTCACCTTTACCTTCATATTTAGTTTAAGGATAAGCTTGGTCCACTGTCCAGTCATGAATCCAGCTTCCTCCATTGACTTTGCTGGTTGGAAGCTGATGGGAAAGATCACAAGTAGCAATCACCTGACCCTGGGACATTGCAACCATCGTAAATTCATCCTGGTTGCCAAGTGAATTTTGACCATGTAACCCTGGGGATGTTACCCGCGCCAGTCCGGCTTTCGGCCCGGGCATAGCACCGAGACGGCATTGGTCGCGTTGGTGGATGATCTTTGGAGGGCCAGAGATGGGGGCTGTTCCTCCATCCTGGTTCTATTAGACCTCTCGGCGGCTTTCGATACCATCGACCATGGTATCTTATTGCATCGGCTGGGGGGGTTGGGGGTGGGAGGCACCGTTTTACGGTGGTTCTCCTCCTACCTCTCTGGCCGATCGCAATTTGTGTTGACGGGAGAGCAGAGGTCGACCTCGAGACCCCTCACATGTGGGGTGCCTCAGGGGTCGGTCCTCTCGCCTCTCCTGTTCAACACATATATGAAGCCGCTGGGCGAGATCATCCGTGGTTTTCGGGTAGAGTATCATCTCTACGCTGATGATACTCAGCTGTATATATCTACCCCAAACCACCCCAACGATGCCATAGCGGTGATGTGCCAGTGCCTGGAAGCCGTGCGGATCTGGATGGGAAGTAACGGACTCAGGCTCAACCCGACCAAGACCGAATGGCTGTGGTTTCCGGCTGCCCGATTCAACCAGTTGATGCCATCTCTGGCCATAGGGGGCGAACATCTTGCCCCTGTGGATGGGGCGCGCAATTTGGGTGTCCTCCTGGATACCCGGCTGTCCATGGAAGATCAAGTGACAGCCGTGGCCAGGAGGGCGTTTTACCAGGTTCGCCTGGTACGCCAGTTGCGCCCCCTATTGGATTGGGACGCCCTTTGCACAGTCACTCATGCTCTCGTGACATCCCGACTGGACTATTGTAACTCTCTCTACATGGGGCTCCCCTTGAGGTGCACCCGGAGGCTTCAGTTGGTCCAGAACGCAGCCGCGCGAGCAATAATGGGAACCTCTAGGTTTACCCACGTAACACCGCTCTTGCGCGAGCTGCACTGGCTACCTGTCGTCTTTCGGGTGCGCTTCAAGGTGTTAGTCATCATCTTCAAAGCGCTCCATGGCTCGGGACCTAGCTATCTGCGGGATCGGATCCTGCCCCATACATCCTCACGGCCGATTCGCTCCCACAGAGAGGGACTTCTCCGGGTGCCGTCCACTAGACTTTGTCAGCGGGCAACGCCCAGGGGAAGGGCCTTCTCTGTGGCGGGCCCAGCCCTCTGGAACGACCTTCCCCCCGATATTAGGACAACTACGGACCTCCGCTCCTTCCGTTTAAAATTAAAGACACATGTTTTTCGCCTGGCCGGCCTTGGGTAGTCTCTTCTAAGGTTAGGGGTTTTAGGGGTAGTTTTAGTTTAGTTTATGGGTTTTTAGCGCAGGACTAATTTAATTCATTTTTAATTTTGTATTCTGTCTGTGGTTTTATCTGTATTTTTAATTGCCTGTGCCCCGCCTCGAGTCCCTTTGGGGAGAGAGAGCGGGATATAAAATTAAAATTATTATTATTATTATTATCAGTCCAAGGAACAGTTGTAAGTCAATTTTTCAGTGTCACTGTAACTTTGAACAGTTGCTAGATCATGGATGCAGGTCTTATGGATCTCAATGCTGTGTCTTCCCTCTTGCTGACTTTGACACTCCTATGCTGATTCTCCATACTTGAAGGAAATAGAAAGCAGGCTGATCAAGTTAATAGAGATAATTGTGATTCAGAAACTTTCTAGGTCAAGTTAGGAAAAGTTATCTATATAATAATTTTCATATTTCCCATGAATTTCCTGCAGGAAACAGACCGAGGAGTACCCTTTTTTCCGTGTTATGGGTTTTACATATTTTATGCTTTCATTTCAGTCATGATAACTGTATTCTCTAGCACAGCTAGAGAAAAATGGATCCTTTTTTTAAAGGATTCTCATTTCTGAGCTGTTGAGCATAAAGAGGAACATAAGGTAGAAATAAGATGAGCCATGTTTGAGGAAAACTCCAGCTGATTCCTATGGGCTAACACTAAAGAATAAATTTTTGCTTCTGCTCTTAATAAGTTTAGAATTTGGTCACTTAAAAAGAAAGCATTGATCTTCACAACATGAAAGAAATTAAACTTTGTGATTACTGGGGTTATATTTTCTTAAATTGCCACTGCCAATAGAATTGACATTTTAATAGAATATAGGTTAGAGATCGAATCTCCTTATTTGAATATATACAAATGTGATTTCATATGGAAGGTTGATTATTAATTTGTTCAGTTAGGCTTTCATCAATGTAGCTAATATTGCTGCAGACTTTCTTGTTCCTTTTATTATTATTTGATATAATTTGAGATTTATGGTTTGGGAATTTCTGATTCATCCCTGCCACTAACAGAGATGATAACAAAATATCACCTGACTTACATTTTAGGCCTTTCACTAAATATAAGTCTTTTTCACTAAATATAAGTCTCTCTCTTGGCCTTTAAGTACTATATCATCTGTGTCAGGCATATTTAAACAAATTGTTGGCTCTCTAAATGCTGTATTGAACACTACAAATTGCTGATACAGTTTTTATGGCTTTCCCAAAGCCCATAAGATGAAATTGTATTTGTCTATATAGCATTTAGTTTCATTCTTTAAAGACATGGGGATCTATTTTCTTCTTGGCTTTCAAAACTCTCTGGCTATCTTTACCATCTACCTTTTATTAGCAGTTCTTTTCTTGATTGCTTATTGGGAAATGGAAGGAGATATTGGATTGCCAAATATACTGAACTTATAGCTGAACTAATGAAGCTGAGATTTTCATAATGGACTGTGCACATGAAGATTTCTCACCTGCCTAACAGATGGTTTGCAATGTCAGCTCAGACAGCTTCAATCACTTGTTGAAGATACCAACCAACCAAATGACTAGTCCTGTAAGAATTAATAATGCTAAACATTCACTCACTCATTTACTTACTCACTCATACTCTCACACACAGATGTACACAGACCTTGAACCACATCTATTATGCTTGCATAATCTGGTCAAGGAAATTGCTTCATCTCTCAGAAACAATCCTGCTGGTCTTTTTAAATCACTAATTAGAGTTTACTGCCTACTCTGTTTCTACACATACACTCAAACACTTGTAATTTGGGATTTTCTCTCTAGGTTTTGAGAATTGAGGGAGGGTTTTTTTTGGGGGGGAGGCATAAAATCTATATTCCTAGAATGCATATGTTCTCTATATGGAAGGGAAAAATAGTATTCTTTGTAAGCATTGTTGGCAACCCTTTCTAGTTCAAAATATAAATTGTAGTCACATTTTCCTTGAGATAAATGACATGCTGTTTCATTTCTTCCCCTTAATATTTGTTCCCTTTAACTTTCCCTGTTTCTCAGAAATTTTTTTCCATTCTTTTCCCCCATGGACCTCTGCCTGGAAATCTGGCCCTTTGGAATAGCAGTATATGCAGAATATAGAGAGCTCCAATAGATCTCAGGTGGGTCTTGCATTTACTGAGAAATTGAAAGAAATAAAGTAACAGAAGATACCTTATATCAGGGGCGGGCAAACTTTGCAACTTTAAGTCTGAAGGACTTCAGCTCCCAGACTTCTCCAGCCAGGCTGGAGAATTCTGGGAGCTGAAGTCCTTCAGACTTAAAGTTGCAAAGTTTGCCCACCCCTGCCTTATATGATGAGGCAGAAAACCAGAATTGGATAGAATCTTTGTGGAAAACTCTGAGAAAGTGATAGGAATAGGATACAGAATCATTGGGGGGAGGGGGGGAAAGAGCTTTTTTCTATGGTAGACTCCATAATCTGGAACATGTTCCCACAAGAGATATGTTTTTCTCCTTCTTTGATTGTATTTCTCAAGGTGTAAACTGTTCTGTTGTGCCTTCCATCCAAAATTATTATGGGAATCCACAAGTTTACACCTTGTGAAACTTTGGTCCTGTTCCATTCACTTATTTGTTCAAACTGTTCATATTTATGTTACAAATATGCATATGCGCACATGCACACACACATTTTGTATTTTAAAAAGTAAAATAACTTTTGACATTGTAGTACAAAGTTCAGAAGGAAAATAAAATGTATGCAAACACTTTGGTAAATTAATTAGTTTTACTAAGTGTTGAAATTTCTCTGATTTTTTAATGCCAACAGAACTGAAGTACAGTGACAAATTAAAAGATATTTGCAGCACAAGCAGTGGTTCCATGTACTATGACAAAGTACAGTAACTTTAATTTAAATTGATTTTCTAATGTAACATAGGAGAATTCTTTAAAAGTTCATTGAAGTTGCACAATTATTGTTGTAAAGCTTGTGAAAGATTGCAAATGGAAAATCTTTGTAGCCAATAATTATAAATCTTATAACACTCATAGTTCACATTTTTTATTTCGGAATAGAAACTTGAGATAGCTCAGGTCATCACTGGACAGCATTTGACCAGGGAATTCATATCACATATGCTACAATATGCTTTATGTAGTTTGAACTCATATGCTTTGAAGGTACAATTATTCTATGATTCCAAAGTACAGTACATAACCTTGTACAGTGCAGAAGTGTTTTTCCCATTGAAGGAAAGAAATTAATCAGCAATGACTTTGGAGTGATGATTTGTTTTTTAATGTACAACTACCATAGAAAACCCAGATCATTCCTATTTGTCATGGAAACATGAAATAAAAGGGAAAACAAATCAAAAGGTTGGTTGGAAAAAGATCACAAAGGCAGCAGTTAACAATATCTCTAAAAATATTACAAATCAAAATGTATTAATACAGTACATCTAATTTTTGAGTAGGTGACAGCTGAATAATTTTTCATTTCTCAGATTTAAGACTGTATTTCAGACTGAGGAATCAGGAAAGGTGTTTGCCTGAAGACGGAAAAAATGTTTCAGTTGAAATACGAGGCTATAAAGGACAGCTACAAATATTTTATATTTGGTAAAGCACAAATAATAATAATAATAATAATAATAATAATAATAATAATAATAATAATAATAATAATAATAATAATAATAATAATAATTTTTATTTGTAAACCGCATCCTCTCCCCAAAGGGACTCGGAGCGGTTCACAGGGAAATTAAAAATACCAATCAAAAATACATATAATAAATAGCTAAAATACAAATTAAACAAAATTATCCCTGCGCTAAAATCCCCTATTTTAAAATTAAACTAAAATCCCCTAAACCCTATTAAAAGACGGAAGACTAACCTAGGCCGGCCAAGCAGAAAAAGTGTGTTTTCCATTTTTGACGGAAGGAGCAGAGGTCCGTAGTTGTTCTAATTTCGGGGGGAAGGTCGTTCCAGAGGGCAGGGCCCGCCACAGAAAAGGCCCTTCCCCTGGGCGTCACCCACTGGCATAGCCTAGTGGACGGCACCCAGAGAAGTCCCTCTCTGTGGGAGCGAATCGGCCGCAGGGATGTATGGGGCAGGATCCGATCCCGCAGATAACTAGGTGCCGTGCCATGGAGCGCTTTAAAGATGATAACTAACACCTTGAAGCGCACCCGAAAGACGACAGGCAGCCAGTGCAGCTCGCGCAAGAGCAGTGTTATGTGGGTAAACCTTGAGGTTCCCATTATTGCTCGCGCGGCTGCGTTCTGGATGAGCTGAAGTCTTCGGGTGCACCTCAAGGGGAGTCCCATGTAGAGAGAATTACAGTAGTCCAGTCGGGATGTCACGAGGGCATGAGTGACTGTGCAAAGGGCATCCCGATCCAATAGGGGGCGCAACTGACGTACCAGGCGAACCTGGTAAAACGCCCTCCTGGCCACGGCTGTCACTTGATCTTCCATGGACAGCCGGGTATCCAGGAGGACGCCCAAGTTGCGCGCCCCATCCACAGGGGTAAGACGTTCCTCCCCTATGGCCAGTGATGGAGTCAACTGGTTGTACCGGGATGCCAGGAACCACAGTCACTCGGTCTTGGACGGGTTGAGTCTGAGTCTGTTACTTCCCATCCAGGCCCGCACGGCTTCAAGGCACTGGCACATCACCGCTACGGCATCGTTGGGGTGGTTTGGGGTAGATATATACAGCTGTGTGTCGTCAGCGTAGAGATGGTACTCTACCCCAAAACCACGGATGATCTCACCCAGCGGCTTCATATATGTGTTGAACAGGAGAGGCGAGAGGACCGACCCCTGAGGCACCCCACATGTAATAATATAATATAATATAATAAGAGATATTAGAATTCAAAATAGTGCATAGGATATTTTGAAAATTATTCTAAACAACTTTAGCCATTGCTGGGGGCTTTTGGGTGAAAAACATGGTGGACTGGCATGTCTTCGCAAAACTGGGGGACAATGTCAAGCAAATAACAACAGACAGACATAGAATAGAATAACAGAGTAGGATGGTCTTGGAGGTCTTTTGGTCCAACCCCCTGCCTAGACAGGAAACCCTACCTCACTTCAGACAAATGGTTATCCAACATCCAACCCTGGGAGAAGAAGGACAACAGGTTTTAAAGTTCTGGCAAAGCCTGCTTAGAGACAGTGGTTTCAACCAATCCATTTTCTAATGCTCATTTTACAGAAGAAATTTAGAGAGAAAAGAGAATTAATATTGAAAGTGGGGAGATGCTTACAGTGACTTTAAACTTGGGAATTTTTTAATGGGTTTAACAATCACTCTATGCTAACTCTTAAATGGACATTGTTACATTTGACCACAAATCTATCAGGTAAGTGAGTTGGCATATCTGCATTTACCATTTAAGTTGCTTGTCTTCATTCCAAGCAACTTAAATGCTTTTAAGCCCATTTAAGAAACTTTGTTTACTTTGGCAACAAATTGACAAATGACCCCTCCCATGGTTTTCTTCTAGATGTTAAAAAGCATTACATCTTGTCTTGCATCTCTGGAAGGAGTGGGATAGAGGTGGTGCAACCATCCTTGTTCTTCTTGACCTTTTAGCAGCTTTTGATACCATCAACCTTAGTATTCTTTTGAAGATGGGTGTCAGTTTTGTGCTGGTTCACTTCCTTCGTCTAAGGCCACAGTCCCTGTTGGTATTAATAGGGAGTGAGAGGTCCAGCCCACAGCCCTTTCTGTGTGGAGTACCACAGGGCTCAATACTATCTTCACTCAACTACATGAAACACTGGGAGAGATCATATGAGATGATAATAATAATAATAATAATAATAATAATAATAATAATAATAATAATAATAATAATAATAATAATAATAATAATAGTAATAATAATAGTAATAATAATAGTAATAATAATAATAGTAATAATAATAATAATAATAATAATAATAATAATAATAATAATAATAATAATAATAATAATAATAATAATAATAATAATAATAAATTTAATTTGTTGACCGCTCCCTCTCCCCGAAGGGACTCGGAGCGGTGCACAGGGCAAATAAAACAATAAATATACACACATAATAAAAACAGATTAAATAATATCCCTGCGCTAAAAATCCCAGTTAAAGATTACTAAAATCCCCATCTAAAATTATTAACAACCCCATAGAAGGGAGACTACCCTAGGCCGGCCAGCCAGAACAGATATGTTTTTAGTTTTAGACGGAAGGAGCGGAGGTCCATAGTTGTTCTAATGTCGGGGGGAAGGTTGTTCCAGAGGGCTGGGCCCGCCACAGAGAGAGCACTTCCCCTGGGCGTCGCCCGCTGACAAAGTCTAGTGGACGGCACCCGGAGAAGTCCCTCTCTGTGTGAGCGAATAGGCCGTGTGGATATATGAGGCAGGATCCGATCCCGCAAATAGCTAGGATCATAGGACGAGGTATCAACAATATGCTGATAATACCCAGATATATATCTCCATCCTTGGTGAAGTGGATACTGCAGTGGATCTCCTTTTGTGACACTTAAGAGTCTGTGTGGATCTGGATGGGGAATAACAGACTTCAACTGAACCCTGGTAAGATGGAGTGGCTGTGGGTGTCCCTCTCTGTATCCAGGAGTTTATCATCTTTGTTCCTGAATGGGGTTGCACTACCCCAGATAGACTTGGTATGTAAGTTGAGAGTCCAAAAGTCCAAACTCGCAGTGTCATGCTGTTGTCACCTGACATATTGTGACCCCTTTGCTAAACTGGGGGTGGGCTTGGCCCATGGGTCACGGGTTTGACACCCCTGGACTATTGCAACATGCTTTACATGGGGCTACCCTCAAAAAGCACCTGGAAGCATCAGATGGTACAGAATACATTTGCCTGAGCCATACTGGGTGTCCAAAAAAGGGCACATATAACACTTTTGCTCTTGAACTGCACTGGGTACCAGTTTGCTTCTGGGTCCAATTCAAGGTGTTGATCATCATCTATATAGCCCTATGTCATATAGACAGGTTACCTATAGAACCAGCTTTGTGCTCCTACATCAGCCTGTCCCAGTTGTTCAGATAGGAAAGATATGATGCAGACCTCATTAGTAAAATAATTTTAACAGACAAAGTCTGGAACAGGGGTGGGCAAACTTTGCAACTTTAAGCTTTGCTGGCTGGAGAATTCTGGGAGCTGAAGTCCTTCAGACTTAAAGTTGCAAAGTTTGCCCACCCCTGGTCTAGAAAGAGAGCCTGCTGCTGTCCCGACATTGTGGAACATCTTGCCGTCAGACGTGAGGAAAGCCCCAATCTTTTGACCTTCTGCAAAGGAGTCTAAACTTGTTTGGGGCTGGCCCTCTGCATGAGAAACCCCCATCACCCCCCAATCACCTGTATCAACAGCTGCTACCTCATCTTGGAATGTTTTACCTATTGAAATTTTATAATGTTACTTTTATGATTTTAAAACTTTTTAATTTAAATAATTCCTGTTTAATTGATTATAATAATAATAATAATCTTTACTGTCATTGTACTAAAATGCCTCTCTCTGAGGGAGATGGGTTGTTAAGAAATAGGAAATACAAATATCTGTTTTATTAATCCATATATTTATGTTGGTTTATTGATGGATTTTAATATGCTTTTATCATGATCCTGACAACAAGATGGCATTGTTTGATTACATTAAAATATATATATATTTGGTACATGGGTGAGAGACAGCAGGCTACCCAGAAAATTGCCAGCAACTGTGCTGCTTTTGGTTTGTCTTTTTAATTCCTCTTCTTTTAATTAAATGGCAAAGTTGACTATAAATTTTTTGTCATTTTAACAGCTGAGGGCGTGTTGAAGCATAGTAGGCAAGCAACCTAAAGGAGCTAGCAAGAGATGTTTTTCCTCTAGCAGTACTCATAACAAAATAGTACTATTCACAAGGAGCACTAATAGGAGTGGTGGTTGTGAGAAAGAGAGGATAAATAGTATGTGATTGCTTGTGTGTGTTGTCTAGAGACTTGTGTTATTAGCTCTTTTGTATCTTGGGCCCATTAAATTGGGTATAGTTTAAAACAGGTGTCTGCAAAGTTGGCTCTTTTAAGACTGGTGGACTTCAACTCCCAGAGTTCCCCAGCCAGCATAGCTGGCTGGGGAATTCTGGGAGTTGAAGTCCACCAGTCTTAAAAGAGCCGACTTTGCAGACCCCTGGTTTAAAAGAACCCATGACAAAGATATTTCAGTACTGATTCACTTAATATCAGGATTTATACTGTGAAATTTGAAGTGATATTTCTGGAAACAAAGAAAAGCAATATCAATAAGCAATTGCTAATGTTTTCAGCAACATTGTCAACAAATGGGCAGGGAAGTGTTTTACCAGATCACCTACAAATTACTGGCTTTGTACATCCTTCTCAAAATGTTCCCATATACTTTATGGTTACAGCTGATGATATACAGCCAATGTTACTATTATTGTGATAGCTGAAGCACAAAGTACTGTACGAAGACAATGAAGAAAAAGCAAGCCTGATATTTTTGGAAAGAAACTAATGGCCTAGTTTACTTTGTGTCTCTAGGCAGATGATTGACATTGGAGTAGATGGTGACCTGCTTAGAGTGGTTTAGTGTGTCAACTGCCACCTAGCTTTATGTCACTGGCATATAATGAAACTGACTAAGGCACAGCTAACCTAGAAAAAGTCATCAGTGTGAAATTATATTTTTACATTGACTTCACATAAATGTAAATATTTGCTGGAAATTTTGATATGAAAGAATGTGCAGGGTTTTTATAGTATCAGGAAAGATTAACAGCTCAAGTTGTATAGTATGTATTTGAGGTTTGTGTAATTGAATGCCTTGATTTGATCTTAAAGTCACTTGCAAATGAGGTTTCTTTTCTCTAATAATGCATAATTCAAAAGATGAGTCTTGTTTCCTCTTGAAAAACAATTTTGCCTCAGAAAAATACAGAAAAAATGTAAAAAATATGGTTTTAGCAGACAATATCTGCAGAGAGCTGCTTCTAATAGGCAGCAGCAAATATATCGATTTTGATTAATAAAATTAGATTGAATTTGCCCTGTACAGGCAAAGTTTGTAAATTATACATTTTATTCTGTGTATTCAATATACACAGAGATTTTTAAAATCAAATTGGATTTTTCAAAAGAGCTCAATTCTTGTGAGGAGAAAGTGTTGATTTTCTAATTAGACATAAACTAGATGTAAGTTCCATTTTACCATCTCTGATTGGCCAAGACCACTGCATATTTCAACCCAGAAAAAATGTATATAAAAAAATCTAGTTTATAGGATTTTAAAATACATTTAAATCTTTCAGTTTATGTGAATTATGGGGTAGCAACTAAATACCAGTTCTATGCCCAGTAAGAAATTATATTACATTATTATAATGATATATTGATATATAAAGGATAAGTTTCATATGTATATTAGTAAAACAGGTATTACAGATTATAGAGGAAGGGTCCATAGAAGTTTGTTTATATTGTTTACAGTAAAGTGCAATAAATTGTGGTTTTTGAGTGGTAGAAAACATTTCTATTCACATATTTAGATTCCTATATACTAGCACATCTATAGTGACTTATGAATTAGCTTGCAACAGATTGGATAATTGTTGATTTGCTGCTAATTTTGCTTAACAGAAAGAATGAATTTAAACAAAACACTACAAGAAATAATATTTTTGTAAGAAAGAATTCTTAAACTTGTGCTTTCAAGAAGGAAAATGATAGGTTTTTTCAGAAATAACATGATGGTGAGAACGCCCACATTACATAAACTGATGTACAGCTAAGAGCCAGTAAACTCATACTTTATAGAGACACATAGAGGTCATAGGAAAACCTAAACAGAGTAATAAGAGTTAGAAGAGAAAGAGATCTGATCTGATCTGAGATAGGAAGAAAGAACAAAGGAAAAAGAAAAAGATTAAAGCAGAGTAGTTAAGCCAGAGCACTGGCAGAGTTGAAAGTTTAGAGAACACTAACAGTAGTGTTGATTAGCTAGCATTGGTCCCAATGGCAGAATAAGCAAATGCAACCAGTTGTATAATTTGTTTAATGCATGTGAGGGTAGATTTAAGGCCTGATAATGGGAGTTCATTATTTCCTATACAAAGGTAGCAAGAGGGAATACTTTTTTTTACAAAGATTTAAATTACAAAGAAACATTTAGTGACTTTGGCATTCAGTTTTTGGCCGAATTCTCAACAATAAGTAAAATTTGGCAAGGGATTCTTCTTAGGCAGGAGTTCCAAACTGTTCCAAAGTGCTGGAGTGGCCCCTGAAAAGGTGCATGCCCAAGGTCCTATTAAGTGGCAACCTTTAAGCATGGGAACCCGGAGTGCACCCACCTAATGTAAACTATGAGTGACAGAGAGATACTTTCAAGGTGTCATGTTCTGCAAATAAACTGGTCCTGTGCCATTTAGGGCTTTAAAGATGATATCTGGCTCCCTGAATTATGCCCAAAATTAACTAAAAGCGAGTGCAGCTCATGTAGCATTATTGCTTGGGTGAACTACAGGGTAAACAAAACTGTAAAATCTATTCTATTCTGATCCAGCTACAGCTTCCAATTGGTCTTCAAGGATAGCCCCATGTAGATCAAGTTTCAGTAATCTGAACAGGAGATAACTATATCACAGAAAGCTATCCATAAAATAACATGATGCTCAGTAGTAAGCACCCGAGCATGCTTACTACTCCGTAAGGGGAGATAAAATCAGAGTATGTGGAAGTTTCCAGTAATGAACTCTGAACAGCTGAAGTTATATACCTCAATGATTTCTGTGTCCTGAGATAAATGTGCAGTGCAGAGAGAGCACCAAAGCATCGTGATATAGGCAAACTGAATTTTAGAAGAGCTAATTTCCAAACCTTTAGAAATCTCCTATCCAGGATCCCACTGCAAAATAATCAGATCTAAGTGAAATTAGAAGAGTTAGAAAATTCTCAAAACAAAGATACTTCAAGTACAAATATATACCATTAAAAAAAGAAAAAGAATATTTTTTTAAAAAATATTGTGGATGTATGAGTTTGGGGTTGAGTTGGTTGTGTGTGTGTGTGTGTGTGTGTGTGTGTGTGTGTGAAATAGATGATGGAGGTAATTTGCAAGGATTAGGAGCTTTACCAGCAAGTAGCTAATATCTGCCGACAATAAATTAGGAAAACCAATGTGGGGAAAAAACCAAAGCAGGTTCTGGAAAACAAGGCCTGGATGACTGTTAAAAGATGATAAGATAGTCATGGATAATGGGGAGAAAGCAGAGCTTTCAATTCCTACAGTACTTCAATCCTTTCAATAAGAGAATTATGTTCAAATGGACCTAGATATAACAATTAACAAAAGGACAGTGGCAACCCAAAATAAATACGGACATAAATATAAAATAAATAGGAATGATGTGCTAAGTACACATTGTTTCAATGGGGTATGAATTAGAAAGCTTGGTGTTTATTAGCCCCCAAGTATTATAATGTTCTCTACATGGGGCTTCCCTTGAGGTGCACTCGAAAGCTACAGTTAGTTCAGAATGCAGCCGCGTGGGTGATTACGGGAGCTTCGAGGCACTCCCATATAACACCGATCCTGCGTGAGCTGCACTGGCTTCCTGTGGTTTTTCGGGTGCGCTTCAAGGTTTTGACGACCATCTTCAAAGCGCTCCATGGCTCGGGACCTAGTTATATGCGAGACCGTCTCCTGCCCCATACATCCCTTAGACCGATACGCTCCCACAGAGAGGGCCTTCTCAGGGTGCCGTCGGCCGGACAATGCCGACTGGCGACACCCAGGGGAAGGGCCTTCTCTGTGGCGGGCCCTGCCCTGTGGAACGACCTACCCCCAGAACTTCGTACCATCACCGACCCCTGCCTCTTCCGCCAGTGTTTAAAAACATACCTCTTTCATCAAGCCAGCTTAACATAACTTCCGCTGGCACTAGTTTAGATTTCGGGGATTTTAATTGGTTTTTAGCGCAGGACAGGCATTTAATAGGTTTTTAAATTTTGTATTACGATTTTGTATGTATTTTAAATTCCTGCGCGCCGCCCTGGGTCCTTTTGGAGAAGGGCGGGATATAAATTTAATAATAAATAAATATAATGCTAATTCAGTTTCCTGGGATCAATACTGTCACAGTAAACTGAAGTTCACCTGATTAAAGAATCTTAGTGAACAAGTATACTTGATAATCTCCATGTGATGCACAGTAAATTGAAGAATTACTTGTCTGCTCTAATTCAGCAAATATTACAAGGGTTTGTATGTTTTCCTCTATATTGGATTTATGCATGAAATATTAGTGTAAAAGAGGAGAGATTACGGTAAATTAAGAATTATTGTTTGGTTGCAAATAAAACAGTGCAATCAATAGATTAGGACTACGAATTCAATGCATTTTTTCATTTATTCAAATTTTCTGCAGGAAGTAAACACTGAAAGAATTTAAAAAACTTCACACTGCCATATGTACAGTTTTGCGACATTACATGAATAAGTCATGTCTTAATAAAATGAGAATTTTTATTTTTTTAATCAGTGAAAACTTCACAACAAAAAAGCCTGTATAAATTCCATAATTTGTATGTATGTCAATGCAAAACAAGGTTACATTATCTGAAAATACTGCAATAGAATTTCAGTGGCTTTAAATGGAATTAAAAACATAAACAATATTTGTGATTGGGGGCAAGAGAGGATATTTTTGTTTTAAAGAAAGTAGTTTTTTCCCCCCCAGGCTCTTTCCTTTGAAGCACATTCTTTTAAAAAGCTGAAATATCATAGCAGAAGTTATGTTCAGAAACAGAATACAGTGATGTTGGATAATCTGGTTTCGACAATTTTTGCCATTGCAGAGATGCACAGGGTCCCCCATGCATTTATCATGCAGCAATAATTACAATTTTAAATAAAACATTTCTATACATTCCTTCAGACTTGCACTGTATACATACATGCAAAATGTTAAACCTATGCAATGATATTTACATTTATTAATACATGGAATATACAGAACAAAATGATTAAAATGTTAATTTCTTTGCATTTGATATAATACAAAATATGTATTTTAAAGAAACCACTATTTACATCATAGTTTTTAGAAAAAAAATTAAACATGTTAAGAAGTCTACATATTTACATATGTATACATATATATATATATATAAAATATAACTTGCCAGTTTACTCAACTAAGATGCAGCAGAGAATTAACTGGTCATATTTTGCTTTCATTAGTGACGGTCAAGGGGAAAATGAAATATTAACCAAAAATTAAATACTTATTTCTTGCTATAAAAACAAAACAAAACATAAAGGTGGCTGAACCCACCTCAAAAATCAAGTATTTCTGATCTTGAGAAATTACAGTAGGTTTCTGCTATTTATTAGACCAACCTGGCCCTGAAAAAAAGGTGGTATTGCATTGAAACTGAGATTTCTTAAAGAAGTACATCTCTTTTCAGATTCATTTGGAAAACCTGAAAAAAGATTTAGTGAATAAATTGAGGTGTTCCACTTGTACAAAATCTGAGTAGTATTTATTTGCAGGTAAGCATATATGTGATTCAGTTGTGCAACCCAAGATTATGAATAGTCACTTGGAAGTAAGCCCTATTATATTCATGGGGTCACAGACATGTGGAAAATAAAACATTTATTCCTAGTAAAATAGAATGCCAAATGTTGGAGATCTCTCAATTTATGTTTGCTTTTAAATGATGGAAGAATGAGATAAATATTACTTATTATTTTTGTATATATTTTATGCTTTTGTAACTGAATTTATGCAGGATTAGAGAGCAGATAGGATCCAAAGATGAAATAAAAATAAAGAGGGAAACAGAAGGAATAGGATAAACCCTAGTTCCTAAAATAACTTTTAAAATCAATTGACAGCTTTTTGTTTTTTAGTTCTCAGCCCTGAGGTCAAGCTGAAAGTAAAGCACTTGCAGGAATATGTGCTTTTTCTTCAAATCAAACCTTTCTCTTCATTCACCATCTAAATACTAAATTTACACTCAATTGCATTACCTGAATCAGGTTCAGGCATGTAATTTACATAATTTAATTTTAACTGCATTCTTGCTCTGTCAAGGAAGTAAATGTTTGAATTGAGACATTAAAGGTGGTATTTTGAGGTTTGCAGTTTAAATATTTCTAATTTTAGAAATATATAAAAATGTCTAATATAAAATACTAATAATGCAATGCTACACTAATGATTATTATCAAAATAATGCATGTGTGAGGTACTAAAGTGGCAAGAAGAGTAAAGCAACTAAAGTATTATTAAAAACGATGCCCAAAAAGTTTTAGCCAGATTGTCATGCTTGAGACACAATAAACCAGTCAAGGCCATTAAACATGATCTCAAATATAACTTAATAGTTAAAAAGTGACGTTCTGTATTAAAATGGCTGATTCTAAATGCTGTAAGGCAAAGTAACACATAAAAAATCCGCTTCCTGATTGTATTTGAATAAAATCTTCTGAACTCAAAAGAAGTTATATTTGAGAATACATTATAAGATTGCACTATAACAGTGCATTAATACATGTCTATTGAAACTTGCAAATCATTCTATTCATGAACAACTCCATGCATAGAAAATTCCTTTTTGGTTGTTTATGTTCCACCTAGGTCAAAGTATGTCTTGTTGAAGGGAGAGAGAAGTGCCAATGGGCAAAAGCAAAAGTCATTAAATTGAGAATAGCTAGCTAGAAAATATAAAGGACGGGATTGTGAATGCAGAGTAGGTATATAGGCAGGGGCACAGCTGTTGCCAATATCTTTGACACAAAGATGCCTTTTCAAAAAGCAACTGGACTTTGTTTTTTCTTGAAGTTTTGCTTCTCATCCAAGAAACTTCTTTACTCTTCAACAAAACACCTTCAAGAAAAAAACAAAGTCCAGTTGCCTTTGGAAAAAGCACCTTTGGGACAACCACAATGACTGAGCATCTCTATAGATCAATATCCTTGAGTTCAGTTCTGCCTATTCATATTCTCACCATCTGAATCTTCTCAGATCATCCTTTCACTATCTTTCTTTAACTGCTGCTGATATACTTTCCTTCAAGCATAGCATAATGAGAAGTAGAGAAAACATGGCATAGGGAACATTGGTAAATGACCTGTTTTATAGGGCATGTAGAAAACAAAGGAGAAAAGAGCAAGGGATAGTAGGGTTTGCATTATTCCTCTTGTAAGTGACTTCCAGACTTCAGTTTTGATGAAATCTACAATAACCAAAATATCCTGGTTTTCAGTTCTGCAGAATCACAGCCACCTGTAATAATTCAGCAGAACTTCCAAGGCACAATGTGTTTGTTCCATTTAAAAACAAAACACATTGTCCATGTTTTACGCACACAACTTAACAAAAAGTTCAATTTAATTTGATTGGGGAGTTTTTCACCTATAATGAGCACAGGACTTGAACTTCAATATTACACTTAAGAATAGAAGCAAGACTCATAATTTGCTGCTATTGCCTATAGGTCATGTAATAGCTGTAGGTGAAATTATGAAAATAAAATTACTGATGGCACCTGGATATTACGCTAACTTCTCAAGGAATAATGGAATTTCTGGGAAATGCTATTTACATTTTATTTGTAATTCATTTGATAGCATACTGGTTATTGTGGAAATACATTTCTGAATTTTCAATTAGAGTAGCCTTTTCATTTACTCTCAGCATAACCTTTCAGGGTTAAAATGTTAAATATCCAACAATATGTGTCTGTATATATGTATTATATAAAAAGGTTAGTCTGTTAATAATAACTATTACACACATATTTTCAACATAGTTGAACTTGCTGAGCTGAGCTGCACTAGACTTGGCTTTTTGTCAAATGCAATTTTACCCAAATCCGTGGAAGACTTGAATTGATCTGGATTTAATCATAAGAAAAGATGTTACCAAGTAATGTGTTGAAAATAAATGCAAAAAAATTATATATAAAAGTACCAGTAATCTTGATACTTCAAAATTATAATTATATAACAAGTTTCCCTGAAAATAAGACCTCCCTGGATAATAAGCCCAATCAAGCTTTTGAGTGCATGCACTAAAATAAGCCCTCCCCCAATAAGCCCTCTCAAAAAATATTTCAATACAGCAGCAGCCATGAGGTGACCATGTTCACGGCCTCCTGCTCCTCAAAAATAAGATCTCCCCGAAAATAAGACCCGGTCTTATTTTGGGGGAAACACAGTAGAATTTTAAACAATCCACCCATTTATTGAAAGTAATCTAAATTTAAATTTTATTTTCATTTAGCGTTGTAATCTGTTTAACATGTATTTCAGGTCTAGTGGAATAAATTAAACCAACAATTTTGAAGATAATACATTTATTAATAATGTTTCTTGCCACTTTCCCCTCTAGGTATCTGGAATTCCATGAATCAATAAAATAACATCTTTCACACTAGTAGATGCTTAGTTTATTTACTTTACAATATTTTCCAGTTCTACATTCAAATTTAGAGTTTATTTATTTTAAGGCATTTAAATATTAAAATCATTCAGTTCTTCCAATTTACAATTCCTTCCTCACTGCTAGGGTAGAAAAAATTAAAAAATGATCATGAACTGGTTTAGATCATTTGGTAATTTATACATCTTTAATCTTAGCTATATAAATATTTTATATATACGAATTCATGAAAAATAGATCACAATGACAGATTGACTGTCACGATTTTTCTTTTTTTTAAGCATGAGTTTGGAATCTTTCAACTTTATTCATATGTTAATTTCCCTGGAAAATTTACATAAATGTAAATAAATAAACAATTAAAAGTAGTGAAAGAGATGTATGTTTTACTTCAAGTAATTTATGATTCAGCTTCATTATTTTTTTAAAGTCACAACCTAGATTTTAATTTATTTCAGCTGGGTGTCTAGGAAAGGCAACTAAAGAAAAGACAGTGTTTCTTGTGGTTCTGTCCAATTATGCAAACATAAAATACAAGCCATTTGGAAGCACTAGAAATTTCATTGTGTACAATTCTCTAGTTAACACTGATAAGTATTACAAAAACAACAAATAAATGACTTGGCCTGGATGATGATCCATTTATATATAAAAAAATATTCTTCGCATTTTATAAATGAGCAGACAATACAAGATGGTAGTAGCCCAGTGGTGAGAGAAGAGGAAATATATAATGTTGAAGATGCCTTATAGTTAAATGATACTGCATTACATGAGTAACAGCAGTATTTCAAAATGATCCTGTTTTACATATCTTTCTACAGTTGCTTTTGTCTCTATAGTTATTCCTACACTTGTCCCATGTATGTAAATAAATCTGCTCATGACTTTCTTTTGTTTGCCATCTGTACAAATCACATACAGCTTTTTGATTTCTGTGATAAATCAGTGTCTGTGATTTATCACCTTAATGGTTTTGAAACATGTAAGGAAAATATTATGGGTTTACATAAGCACATAGTTATGTGCAAGGACAGTAATAGCAGTTACTCACTGAGTACAATCCAGCTGCAAATTACTCATGGACATTTATATAATTAACAAGTCGTGATGACATGTATTGTGATAAATTTCCAGTAAAGCAAAAATAAAGAACAAAAGCTGTATTCATCTTAAATATCAGCAAAAAAAATATATTCATCAAATAAAACCAGCTATACCATGCTCTTCTCAAATCATGCTAGATTTACATTATTTTATTCAAAGAAAATATTCAAACCTGATTGTAAACACTTTGTAAGATTTTAACCTACTCAGGTTCTTTTTTTATGGTTAATACCTTTTCTAAGAGTCCATATACTTCTCCATTGTGTTGAATGGACACCCTATTATTTGAATGGCTGCTGTATGCATTTCTTCTATTAGGAAATGATTTACATTCTGTGACAGGAGACAACTCTTTCTTCATTGTGACAGATGTATTTTCTATAAACGATTTATCTCTCCAAGCATCTTTGCTATGGGTTTCCTGAATATTAATAGGGTTCCCCCCCTTTTGTAACATATAATACAATATTGGATTAGTTTGGGTCAATCTTGGGGAGTCTCTCTCAAGATCATTTTTGTCAGAATCAGTGATGACCCATTTTAGAGGTCCCCTTTCATTAGGTATATGGCAAATGCTAAACTGGTCACATTCTGGCTTTGATGATACTGTGCCTCCCAAATGTTCAGCGAAGGGAGAACTTGCAGGACTCTTCATAGCAACTGAATATTGAAATGTCTGGTAGTCCAGGCAATTGCTTGGTTGCCCTGGGTTCCCTATGAGAGTATGCACAGGAGAAACATTGAATTCAGCCTTCTCATTATTTGTTAGGTTATGTTTGCTTCCTTTCTTTTTGCCATCTGTTACTAATAAATGATTTCTATGCTGAGATATATCTTTTTCACAATTTTCTGATAGAAGCAGTTGTTTTAATACATTAAATCCTTTACTTTCTCTAGACCAACTTCTGTTTTCACTTTCATTATTTGACCCATAACCTGAAGTATATTTTATTTCAAAATCACTTTTGATGAACTTAGATTCTCTTTGGTTAAGACAGCTACCATACAAAGAATCTGCAGTAGACTTGTGATTGTTTGTGACATCAGATATTCTACATTTATTACTTTTTAGTATTTTTAAAGGGCCTTCTAAAGAATCAGAATGCAATTTTCTCTTTTTGGGGAGCATACTGTGACTTTTTGATTCCACAAAACTCTGTTCATGGTTTCTCCTGTCCAGGATATCTGCAGAGCAGCTATCTTGACTCTGTCTCAGTAATCGACTTAGAAGTCCATTCTTTGAAAAGGAAAAGTCTTGAGATGTAAGAGATTGGGACTGAAATTCTTCAGATACTGGAGAAATAGCCACATTTCTCTCTAAAGAATGAGTCATTTCTGGAAATTTCTTATGAACATTTTCAATTATTTGTTGAGCATTTGAATTCTGAAGGGCACTGGATTCTTCCTCAGAAGGCTCAGCTTTTATTTTTACAGTCACTATTTGTTCATTCAAAACTTTTTCTGTTGGATCTTGTAAACTCTCTTCTTTTAAAAATATTTTTTCCTTTGTTTCGTTCATATTTTTGTTGGAGGTTCCCAGAAGTAACTGGAGCACAGTGCGCCGTTCTAGGAGATTTTGGATTTCTGAACTGGGAAGTTTTTGTTCTCCTGGGATAAACTGATTAGTCAGCATTCTGTTTTTTTCAAGTGTACATGATGTGTTATGAAGCAGGGAAGTATTTAGTCCATCTATCAATCCTACCGGTTTCTCAGTGTTAAGAGTTATCACTTGTTTGCTTGCTTGTCTTTGGTTATCCACTGACATGGAAGACTGCATCCCACATTGAGCTAAGTTTTGCAATAGTTTACTTGCACTGAAAGATGAAGGTGTTGGTAAAGTTTCTTTTTTATTCTGTTTACTTCCATGAAGTTCTTTATGAATAGTAAGATCAATCAATTGTTTAGAAGCTGGATTAGTTACTCTCTCGGGCTGTATGATGCAAGTATATGGCGGTGAATTACATTTTATCATTAAAGGAGAATTGTGTGAAAGGTTGATAGGTGAATCTGCTTTTGTAGAAGTTTGCAAAGGAGGAGTATGTACTGGAATTATTCGATTAGTATTAGAGGACTCAGTAATAGGAGTTCTGTTACTCATTGAAAAATTAAATTTCGCCACATCAGCTGGAACTAATGTTCCTTCGGTTTCTCTAACTTTGGGTGACTTTTCTTCTTCCTTATGACCGAGTAGCAATTGCAGTAAAGTTACTTTTTGATGTGGATTCAATTTTGTATTTTTAGAAGGATCCTTTTCTTCTATGTTTTCCAGACATGGGACTTTTGATTCCCAACTATGAAACAAGGATTGAGTTAAGTTGTCTAGAGAAGCTGTCTGCCCAGAATCTGGAGTATTTGTTTTTTGTTTGAAAGACAAATCTATAGGAAGACAATTTGAATGGGAACTCTCATCATCACTACTATCATCTTCTGTAAAACTTGGGTTGTTGTCAGAGTATTCATCAACAGTAGTTGGTGTACTGCTTTCCTCAAAAATACTGGACCTGTCATTTTGTTCATACCGTTTGTTTTGCTTTGTAGTACTGTGATTTTTAAGGAGGTGCAAAAGTAAACTACTGTTAGTAGGTGGCTTCATATGACTTTTTTCTGATGTTTTGTAGTTTATAATTTTTGGAGACGAATGAATTATGCCCATATGACTTTGAAAATTTGTGATATTGCTTTTATTGATTATTGTTTTGTTTGAACTTCTTGCCTGACCATTCAAATGGCTTTCCATTCCTTTTGATAGTTTAAAATGATCAACATCTTTTGGAGGAACAGTTTCTTTTAATCTTGCCATAGCAGAAAGTCTCTCACTTGCAATTTGATTGGCATTTTGTGCTTTTAGAGCATGCTCCCTGGAATACTGCTGCAAGTGTGCTTCACTTGAAAGAAGCAAAGCAAGTTGGCTGCAGGCAACACTTGGCTTAGGGGATGCAGCAGGACTAGATCTTTTTTCCACCATGCTTGCAACAGCTTGTAATCTTGCAGCACAAGAAAGTGATTCATTCATTGCTTTTGAACCACCCTGTCCTGAATGTGTAGATTCTTTAAACCGATCTTGAACTAGGTTTGTTGTTAGCTCTGGCAGACCAGTCTCCAGTTTTTCATCTTTCAATTTGTTTTTCTTCAGCAAAGTCTTCAAGTGACTGGATGCAACACCATAGCATTTCAAGTCTTTCTCTACCTGCGACGAATCATTGCTGAGTGAATATCCTTGCTCTTTAAGGCTCTGCCTAATTTGTTGTGACAAAGCAACACTCTGCAACCTAGAGCTAAATGACTGTAGTAAGGAAGCCAGCAATGTGCTATCTTGCTTGCTTTTAGGCACATTTTCAACCATGCCAGCCAACAACACTTCTTTTTTCTCATTTATATCCACAAGAGAATCAGACAATCGCCCTTTGTTTTCAGCATTCCAGTCTTCAGAAGACTGTAGCAATCTTGCCTTTTTATGATGCAGCATGCCAGAACTTCTATATGTATGTGTGTTAGGAACACCATCTCTCTGACAGCTGGGAGATGCATTTCCAGAAACGCTGAAATTTTGATCTTCAGCATTACTAGTAGGCTTTTTGTCAATCACAGAACCCGAACCTCCGGCTGTCTGATGCATTAGTAATCCCTCTAAGTAAGTTAGAACAATGGAATCCTGGTGCATCTCAGAGACAAGATCTTCTCCATGAGTCATGTTCAATACAAGTATCCAAAAAACCTCTCTTTTTATTCTACTTAAGATCTAGTGTATTATATATGAACTGAAATTTAGTTCAACAAATAAATGTATACATTTTTTCCAAATTTGATGCAAGACAGATGGAACAATCTTTTGCAGGTCTTTCCATTAAGTATTTGTAGAAGACGCAGCGTTCCATTTTTCTCTGTTTTAATATACACCATTTATGATGACAAGGGACTATTTAAAATATGGTCCCAGGTTAGAAATGTTTTTTAGGGGTTGACAATATTGTTTTCCATCTTCTTTCATCGTATTACAAACACTTGATTCCTGTAAAATAAAAAGAAATAAAATATCAAGCAAATCAGAAAACAAATTATGTTTCATACAAACAGGTGCTTTTCAAGATTCTATGTACAATTTCAGGTAAACCTTCCTATATAATTTTATTACCCTTCACTTGATTTTGAAGAGCACTGAAAGCTGCAATAGCTCTGGAATGCAGTTGTGTGGGCAATCAGAGGTTCCACAGTCCTAATAAATCGATCAATATTCTTTACAAAAAATCTTGATAAGGATTTCTAATAGATTGATGAGAAATTTAGAAGTTGTAGAGTGACCATTTATACAAGTTTGGAAATGGTAATACTTCTACTTTTTGGATTAATAGGTTTTGTAGAGGTATATAATAATAATTCTGTGAAGTTTAAAGAAACATGGGTTTCTTTTTTTTAATGGATCATTATTCCACAATCAACACCATAAATAAGTAATAAATAAGACATGGTAGAAGTAGACATAAGAGTAATACATGCAAAGTAAACTTTCACATTTGGGGAAAGAGAAATAACATATGAAGTAGCATGCTTAATAGTCACAATGCAGGTAGTATCAACTTATGGTTGGTTGCTTAATGACCATTCAAAATCATGATGGCCTCAGAAGAAGTTATTATTTATTAATTTGCCACCCATTTCACCACAAGTTGACTCTGGACAGTTTCCAATGTTAAAAAGAATCAAACAATAGAATTCTAAGCATGTGTATAATAACAATAAAACATTGCAAAAATATAAATTATCAATTGTAGCTAAAATATGGGGAAGGAGAGAGTAAGATAGGTGGGGGGGGGGGAGATGGGATCTGTTATTAATTTATCAACCATCTCCAGTATGATGCTTCTAAAGTTCTTTATGGCTTGTAAAGCATAAAGAACTGGAGAATACTGGAGAAAACTGGTCATCATAAAATGTTGTGTAATACCCCACCCCACCCCGGTAACATGACCATATTTGGGTGTTTGGCAAGCAACTTGCCTTTTTTGACTGGTTGCAGGATTCTGCAGTTGCGTGACATTTTTCCAACAAAAAAAGCCATTTGTAAAAATATGCTTGCAATTACAACTGTGATATTCATTTAATGACCATGGATTTTTTTAAACTATTACAGTGATATGTTTAATGACCATCACAAAAAATGTAAAATCAAGTCTGGTCATGTGGGTGCCTTGATTTACAACTTAACCACTTACATCTGAAAATCAAGTCATGGGGTGAGGGAATGCATGAGAAATGAAAGACATTTAAGCTTTTTAAGGTACTCGAAGAAACTTTAGTACTATTCACTCTCCCATGTGGGAATAAATTATATAGTTGGATAAAGCATTAATTGGGATTCCAAGCTCTAGGCTACTAGACTACTGCAACGCTCTCTACATGGAGCTTCCCTTGAGGTGCACCCGGAGACTCCAGCTAGTGCAGAATGCAGCCGCGCGGGGGATTTTGGGAGCTTTATTTATTTATTTATTTTTATTTTATTAAATTTATACCCCGCCCTTCTCCTTGTTAGGACCCAGGGCGGCGCACAGGCATTTTAAAAAACACAAAATACAATAAATATCAATTAAAATCTAATTAAATTCATCAACCCATGCTAAAAACCCAATATTAAAAACCCTTACCAAATTATAAATTTTCTTTAAAAAGTCAGAAACGGGGGGCTATTCTAGGCCGGCTTGTTGGAATAAGTACGTCTTAAGACGTTGGTGGAAGAGGCGGAGGTCCGAGATAGTGCGAAAGTCGGGGGGTAGGTCGTTCCAGAGGGCCGGGCCCGCCACAGAGAAGGCCCTTCCTCTGGGTGTCGCCAACCGGCATTGCCCGGCTGACGGCACCCGAAGAAGACCCTCTCTGTGGGAGCGGATCGGGTGAAGGGATGTATGGGGCAGGAGGCGGTCTCGTAACGCTTCACGTTACTCCCACATAACACCTCTCCTGCGCGAGCTGCACTGGCTGCCTATGGCCTTCCGGGTGAGCTTCAAGGTGTTAGTAACCATCTTCAAAGCGCTCCATGGCATGGGACCTGGTTGCTTGCATGACCGCCTCCTACCACATACCTCCCTTCGACCTGTCCGCTCCCACAGGGAGGGCCTCCTCAGGGTACCGTCCACCGGTCAATGCCAGCTGGCGACCCCCAGGGGGAGAGTCTTCTCTGTGGGGGGACCAACACTCTGGAATGACTTACCCCCCAATCTCCGCACCACCATAGACCTACGCCTCTTCCGCCGAGGGTTAAAAACGCATCTCTTTCATCTGGCCGGGCTGGCATAGATTCAATGATTTTAATTTAATTTTAATTGGGATTTTAAACTGTTTTAACTGATTTTAGCACAGATCTCAAATTTAATCTTATTTTATCCTGGTTGTGTATATTATTGTACTTTTTATTTCTTCTGTGCACCGCCCTGAGTCCCACTAGGGAGATAGGGCGGCATAAAAATGTGATAAATAAATAAATAAATAAATAGATAGATAGATAGATAGATAGATAGATAGATAGATAGATAGATAGATAGATAGATAGATAGATAGATAGGCACTTTAGGGAAAATCATCAATGGGCCTAATTTTTAAAAAATGATATTGGAAAGAAAAGAAATGCAAGAAATCAGTGGAAATGTTAGGAAAGAGATTTTTGAAAAGTTCTCCACATTAAGAATTTTCTTTCCACAGGAAGAAAAAAAATATCCATACTCTCATGACAGATCCTCAAACTTTACTAACAGTAGGAGAAACAGTTTCAAAAAATAATAAAAAATAGTAAAATCCTAACCTTAACCTAAATGACTACACATAGGACTCTAAATCTGTCATGAACAAATGTTCTATTCATTAATTATTGTGTTAAAATTATAATTACAATTGTATACAGATATGTAATGCCAACAGAAGATCTATCTATCATAGATCTATCAATTTATCATAGATGAAACATATTATAATCTCATCACTATTAGCTACAATAGTCAATTCTTAAATATAATAGCATGTTATTATGCTACTATACATGTAACAGTATAATAAATGCAATTGCATAATAAATGATTCAAACAATACCAGATAAATTATATTTATGTGGAGCATCTTACTTCCACTTAAAAACTGTGTTTTCTAGTACGAGATAGATAAACAATTTAGCAAGTAATCAGAATTGAAAGAATATATAATTAGAATGATCCTATGTAAACATTTAAGTACTTGTGGTCAGACAGTGTACAACAGGAGAGCCTGGCATATATACACTAGGGGTCCCCAACAATCGGGCCACAGTCCACTACCAGGCCTTGAGACATTCAGAATCGGACCATGGAATTAGCAAGCATGTGCACATTCCCATTTGCATGAGCAATAGGCAATCACCTGCACACATGCTCCATTATTGCCAGTACATTTTCCCGTCACTCTCATGGAATCATCCTTCCCCCCTCCTCCAGTCCATGAAGCCAGAAAGGTTGGGGAACTCTGCTATATATCATGGAGTTGTGAAGAGTTGGATACAACTTAGCAACTGAGCAACAACACTTTTAAGCAACACCTAACTTAAAAGACAGCAAAAGAGACTAAAGTTGTAAAAGAATCTTAATTATTATAGTGGGTTTTTTAAATGTATCAATTTATTAAGTTTAATTTATTTATTTATTTATTTATTTAAATTTATATCCCGCCCTTCTCCACGAAGGACCCAGGGCGGCGCACAGGAAAATTTAAAAACATACAAAATACAATAAATATAATTTAAAAAACTATTAAATAACCTATCCTGCGCTAAAACCAAATTTTAAAAACCCAATTTAAAACTACCTAAAAGTCCCCATGGGAGGTTAGGCTAGGCCGGCTTGTTGAAACAAATATGTCTTAAGACATTGGCGGAAGAGGCGGAGGTCGGTGATGGTACGTAATTCAGGGGGTAGGTCATTCCAAAGGGCTGGGCCCGCCACAGAGAAGGCTCTTCCCCTGGGTGTCGCCAGTCGGCAATGTCCGGCCGACGGCACCCTGAGAAGGCCCTCTCTGTGGGAGCGTATCGGTCTAAGGGATGTATGGGGCAGGAGGCGGTCTCGCATATAACTAGGCCCCGAGCCATGGAGCGCTTTAAAGATAGTTGTCAGAACCTTGAAGCGCACTCGAAAAACCACAGAAAGCCAATGCAGCTCGCGCAGGATCGGTGTTATGTGGGAGCATCTAGTGGCTCCCATAATCACCCGCGCGGCTGCGTTTTGGACTAGCTGTAGCTTTCGAGCGCACCTCAAGGGAAGCCCCATGTAGAGAGCATTACAGTAGTCGAGTCGGGACGTCACGAGAGCTTGAGTGACTGTGCGAAGGGCAGCCCGGTCCAGTAAGGGGCGCAATTGGCGCATCAGGCGTACCTGATGAAACGCCCCCCTGGCCACGGCCGCCACATGGTCCTCCATGGACAGCCGGGAATCCAGGAGGACACCCAAATTGCGCGCCCTCTCCACGGGGGCCAGTGTTTCGCCCCCAATGGCCAGAGTTGGTGTAATCTGGCTGAACCGGGGTGCCGGAAACCACAGCCACTCAGTCTTGGCAGGGTTGAGCCTGAGTTTGTTACCACCCATCCAGATCCGTACGGCCTCCAAACACCGGGACAGCACTTCGGCGGCATCGTTGGGGTGGTTTGGGGTGGATATGTACAGCTGGGTGTCATCAGCGTACAGATGGTACTCCACCCCAAAACCACGGATGATCTCACCCAGCGGCTTCATATATGTGTTGAAAAGGAGGGGCGAGAGGACCGACCCCTGAGGAACCCCACATAAGAGAGGCCTCGAGGTCGACCTCTGCCCTCCCGTCAACACATATTGCGACCGACCAGAGAGGTAGGATGAGAACCACCGCAAAACGGTGCCTCCCAACCCCAACCCCCCCAGTCGGTGCAATAGGATACCATGGTCGATGGTATCAAAAGCCGCCGAGAGGTCTAATAGGACTAGGATAGAGGAATAACCTCTATCCCGCGCCCTCCAGAGATCATCAACCAACGCGACCAATGCCGTCTCGGTGCTGTGACCGGGTCGGAAGCCGGACTGGCACGGGTCTAGATAATCAACTTCCTCCAGGTGTCGCGGAAACTGTTGGGCTACCACACTCTCGACAACCTTCACCAAAAAGTGAAGGTTGGAGACCGGACGATAGTTCTCTAATAAAGCTGGGTCCAGGGACGGCTTCTTGAGGAGGGGCCTCACTACCGCCTCTTTCAAGACGGCAGGCAAGGACCCCTCACTCAAAGATGCGTTGACAATGCCCTGGAGCCAGCCTCGTGTCGTCTCCCAGGATGCCAGTACAAGCCAGGAGGGACACGGGTCCAATAAACATGTGGTCGCCCTAAGTTTCCTTGACAACCTGTCCATATCCTCGGTGGTAACAAAGTCAAACTCCTCCCAAGAAGGAACCTCAAGACTAGTCTCGGACAGTCCCACAGGACCACTGTCGATGGAGGGTAGCTCATTCCGAATCCGAGTGATTTTCTCCTGCAGATAAATCCCAAATTCCTCTGCTCGCCCTTGCAGAGGGGCTTCCCGCGGCCTCTGATGAAGGAGGGAGCGGGTCACCCCAAACAGGGCGGCAGGGCGGTTATCTGCGGATGCAATAAGGGTGGCACAATACTCACGTTTGGCCACCCTTATCGCCACTAAGTAAGCCCTAATATGGGTTCTCACTAGTGTTCGGTCGGCTTCGGAGCGAGAGGATCTCCATCTGCTCTCTAGGCATCTCTTGTGGCGTTTCATCCCCCGAAGCTCCTCGGTAAACCAAGGAGCCTGGGTGATTCGCCGCCGCAAGAGAGGCCGCAAGGACGCGACTCGGTCCAAGGCCCCCGCGGCCGCACTTAACCATGCGGCCACTAGGTCCTCAGTCGAGTCGCGGGGCAGGGTCACAGGAATTGGCCCAAGCTCCCTCTGGAACCTTTCCGGGTCCATTAGAAGCCTGGGGCGGAACCATATAGGAATAATGGTAGCCTTGTGATTTTAAGTGGTCTAAATTTGAAAGAACCCTTTTATCTATATTTAGATTTTGAATTATCTTTGTTTCCTTAAAAAAAGATCCAAGTGCTTAGTATTCAGCTGGATAGTTCAATAAAGATGTGTTCTCAATTTTACTTTGCTTCCTTGAGAGTAATTCATGAGTAAATATTCTGCACCTAAGATACATTAATTAGAGGATTATTTTTATACTATATTTTTTTCTTCTTCTCAACTGTCAGCCTGTTTTGATCTCTTTCACACCTAGACATAGCATATTATTTATATTCTACAAACTTCAACAAGTTATTAAAAAGGTTTTTATAGGAAAGATAAACATCTTAATTTTATCTTAATTATTACTAAATTAATCATGGAAATTACAACATTCCTGATTTTTAGTTTTACCATTTTGAATTCCATTTCTCTTTTTTAGTTGTTTTGTCATAATGCCATTGTATTTACAGCATTATAATCTGTAAGGAATATTTGGAAGCAAGTGTAATTCTGACTTTTATTTACATGATAATCTTACAGTATAAGAAACTTTGAATCCTCACAGGAGGATGTTTTAGGGCAAAATTCATGACCTAGTAGGAATGACGTACTTCAGATTAGGTAATGGGCAACCTAGTTTGAGATTTTTATTTATCACAAGAACAATTTGGAAAATCCAAACACAAATGAAAGTGTATACAAATAAAGCAATCTTATCCAGATTCTTTAACTGTTGTTTCTAACTGGAACAGAAATTTGGCCTAGATCAGTGATGGCAAATCTTTTGTGGCTTGCATGCCAAAAGCAGAGGGAGTGCAGGAGGGTCGTGCGTGGGCATGCCACACCCATAATGCTTTGCACTACGAGCAAACTGGAAGTCTGGGTTGCTCATAGGACCGGTTTTTGCCCACCAGAACCTTCAGGGAAGCCTCCCGAGGGCTCCTGAATGCTCCGGGGGGCCTAAAACCAGCCCAATGAGCAACCCAGAAGTGGCTTCCGGTTTGCTCATAGTGTCGGTTTTTGCCCTCCAGAGCCTTCAGGGAAGCCACCCGAGGGCTCCTGAACACTCTGAAGGGCTAAAACCAGCCCTACAAGCAAACCAAAAGTCCGTTCCCGAACTTCCGTAGGGAGTTCTTCGTGCTCCAGAGGCTTCAGGGAAGCTCCTGAAGCCTCCGGAGGGTGAAAAATGGTCTCAAAAGAAGGCCAGTCAGCTGGCCAGCATGTGCTTGTGCGCTGGCCATCTGACAGGGCAAGGCCTCACGTGCCCTGACAAATGGCTTCGCGTGCCACAGGTTCGCCATCATGGTCCTAGATTATTACACATTATTATAAATTTACCATTTTAAAAAATTAAAATATATTATTAAGGGCCGTTATTAATTTGGAATGAGTTCTTAAAGAACATTAAATCTAATTATTCTCTTAAGAAGATTCTTATTTCAAGAATCTTATTGGAATGCATCAGATAATGTTTTGACTGAGCACAAACACACAGCAGCAACTTGGAACACCAGAAAAGGGAAACAAACAGCCCATATACCATTTTCCAACAAAATGGATATCCATTACATCACAAGCAACACAAACTATGAAAATGAGAACATACTATACATCAAAAATATCTCATTTTACAACCACACAGCAGATAAACACAAGACAATAAAGCAGGAAGTAACGCCCTAATCAAGGTGCAGTACCCAAGCTAATCTACATAAATATGGATTAAAAATTATACTGACTAGCACTGATGTTACCTAGTTTATTAATATAATGACCAGAGGAAGATGAAACATCACATATTGGCTTTGCCTCTAGAAAGTTGTTTAAAGATATAACTGTAATTCAACAACCTGGCATCTATCACTGGTTGCATCAACAAATATGGGAATAGCAAAAATGACTTATGAACAGTCTCTTTATTGATGTAGTGAAAAGACTAATAAACATTACTCCTTATTTGATCTATAAGTGCATATATTAATAATCTGGAAATTTACATAATGCATACTAAAGGTTAATCACTAATAAATCAAAACTGAATGAAATGTGAAAATACATTTTTCTTTCACAATGTTCTATGTACTACTGAAACAACAAGTGAACTTAGAACAAATGTATAAACTAGTGAAAACTGCTTATACAGTCATGCATATGGGATGGGTGGCCACAAAAATAAATAAATTCAATTATGAAATCAATTTAGTAACTATGAAAATAATTTAAACATAAACATAAAACTAATTATTTTCTTTATATATTTATATTTTCTTGCTGCATCAAAATCGATTGTTTAACATATAATAAATCTACAGCAACAATCACAGTAACAACTTCATGACAATGAAAACCTTTTAGCAGTTTCCCAATTTTATAATTGAGTATTCAACACTTCACTTTTCTTTTCCTAATTATTAAAGAAGCTGTGAAAATTCCAATTTAAAGGAAATCCTCACCTGGTCTCTCTATATACCAGACAAATACATCATTTTCCCCCCATTGTTCGAAATCTGAAAGCATAATGATTTTCAGGTTTTTTTCCCAGGCAGGGGCTTTCCCATACATGTTTAGAAGATTAACCATACAAATATTGGACTTTGCAAAAGCAGGATAGGAACACTATTGGTGCCTTTGAATTTTGGTGTTGGAGAACAATCCTAAGAATATTATGGAAAGTCAAGAAAACAAACAAATGACTCATCAATTAAATCAGTCTCACTTGTTCTCACTTGAGGCACAATAAAAGACTCAAACTGTCCACATTACATAAAGAAGCATCTTTATGGAGAAGACCCTAATGATGGGAAAGGTAGAAGGAAAGAGAAGAAAGGTGAATGGACATAAGGCAGCTATTCCTGCTTAAATTTGGTTAGACTTCTATATTGAATATCTGTTGTCATTTTCTCATAGTTTACAGTTTTTATTCATTAATACAAAGCCATTTTTTGTATTTTATATTATCAACTAATATATTGTCATTTTCTAATTGCTGCATTCTCTCCAATTGTGGTTACCTACTCTGGTATCATTGGCAGTTTCTCTTTTTTAATGTTGTGCCAAATGTGTCTTGTAACTGTCAGAATGAATCATACTAATTGTGATATTTTTCTGGAATTGTACCTAATAGAAATATTTGTGGTTTCATTTCAAAATTGAATCGACCCGTTTGTTTCAAGTACATTTTAGGATTTTTTTTAATGATCCCTTGTGCTAATACTGTATGTACTTTGTTATGGCAGAGGTTTCAGTTTAAACACTACAACAAAGAACCAAGTAATGTAGGCTTATGTAAGAATGAAGCAGAGAACAACGCTAATTGGATGATCCAAAACAACAACAATAAGAGCAATAATTACCACTAATGTTCTTTATACTATCAATGGACCCACTGACAACAATTTTGAACAAGGCAAACCGTGGATATGAATTGGTCAAAAAAGGAATAATTTTATATGAGTGATTTAAAATTATTTGGAAAAACAAAGGCTGAACTAGTTTCCTTATTAAAGACCTCTGAAAATACAGTAGAATGTGATCTGGCATTGACAAATGTGTAACCATAACCATAAAGGCAGGAAAAACTATTGAAGATTATGGAATACAGGTTAACAATGAAGATTTGATATAAGGCAGGAGCACCAAAAGAAAGTTAAAAATATTTGGGAAATATGGAAGCTTCTGATTTATTACAGAATCAAATAAAAGGAAATGCTTCTATCAAATACATCAAACAAGTTCAGAAATCAAAGTTAAATGGTGAAACAAGCATGCTCTTAAGAACTTAGACTGGACAAATTCTAATCATGCAAGATTGCTAGATGGATCCAGTTGTACACCATATAACAACTGGGCTAGAGACTTAGGTTCAATAAGCTTGATGGCTGCAGGTATGTATTGACCTCCACTAGTACTGGTATAATAAAAACTTTAAAAAGCTGTCACACTCCGGGATGCCTTTTGTGAAGAATAGTTGACATAAGCCCTTTTATGTCCATTAGCCTGAAAAATTACACCCAGATATTAAAATCATTGCACCTATTTGATGGAATGTTAATAATCCAGGTATGCTTTTTAGGGTGATTTGAAAATGTCATTATTTTACTTTTAGAGTAGATGATTTCCAACTAGTTCTCTTTACAATAGTGTACAAAGTGTTCAAAACATTCTTGAATCCTTTAAAGAATTACTGAATCATCTGTATAAAGCATGACAGTAATCTCTCTCTCTCTGCTAGTTTGGGTCGATGAAAATTCAGTCTCGCCAGCTATTTTATCACTTGTTTTACATCCTTAGTAGTTGGAATAGGTGTTGTCAGGTGTCCTTGAGAGGTAAATTTACTCTGAGCTGTGTTCATTTCTGTAATACACAAATAAGAAGTAGTAGTTGGCAATAAGTGGTGGTATTATGCAGCAGTAGTTGGCTATCAATGGTGATATTAGCTTGATTCAACAGAGTCAAATGCTGACTTAATATGAACAAAGGCTACATAGAGTGAAATAGTCTGAGAGATGTAGTTTGCAATGAAATGATGAAATATAACACATTAATCATTAGTTGAGTTGCCTTCCCTGAATCCTTGTTCCATCCAGTCTACTTCCACTGAAGATGTCTTGCACAAATTTAGGTTATAATATTAAGGAAAAGTATAGGTTGGCAGGAACAGTCTTATTCCCTTTCTTATAGTTGAGTGCAATAATTGCTAGGTCCCAATCCCTAAGCACAGCGACAGATTTATCTTCTTCTACATCTTCTTCTTTACTTCCTCTTTTACCACTTTGTGTGTTGAAGGAGATACAAAGTTCTGGTTCTTGCTCTTCTGATGGCCTCAAGCATTGTTAATTGATGTTGCTGTAGTATGTCTTTGATCTTGTCTCTCCATCTTCTGGGTTGGCCTCATGTTCTTTGACTTTCTCCTCTTTTTGTATACAGGTGAAACTTGAAAAATTAGAATATCATGCAAAAGTTAATTTATTTCAGTAATGCAACTTAAAAGGTGAAACTAATATATGAGATAACTCATGACATGCAAAGCAAGATAGTTCAAGCTGTGATTGGTCATATTTGGGATAATCATGGTTTACAGCTCATGAAAAACCCCAAATCTACAATCTCAGAAAATTAGAATATTGTGAAAAGGTGCAATATTCTAGGCGCAGTGTCCCACTCTAATCAGCTAATTAAGCCATAACACCTGCAAACGGTTCCTGAGCCTTTAAATGGTCTCTCAGTCTGGTTCAGTAGGAATCACAATCATGGGAAAGACTGCTGACCTGACAGTTGTGCAGAAAACCATCATTGACACCCTCCATAAGGAAAGCCTCAAAAGGTAATTGCAAAAGAAGTTGGATGTTCCCAAAGTGCTATATAAAATACATTACATTAATAGAAAGTTATGTGGAAGGCAAAAGTGTGGAAGAAAAAGGTGCACAAGCAGCAGGGATGGCCACAGCCTGGAGAGTATTGTCAGGAAAAGGCCTTTCAAAAGTGTTGGGGACTTTCACAAGGAGTGGACTGAGGCTGGAGTCAGTGCATCAAGAGCCACTGCACACAGACGGATCCTGGACATGGGCTTCAAATATCATATTCCTCTTGTCAAGCTGCTCCTGAACAACAAATAACGTCAGAAGCGTCTTACCTGGGCTAAAGAAAAACAGACCTGGTATGTTGCTCAGTGGTCCAAAGTCCTCTTTTCTGATGAGAGCAACTTTTTCGTCTCATTTGGAAACCAAGGACCTAGAATATGGAGGAAGAATGGAGAGGCACACACTGCAAGATGCTTGAAGTCCAGTGTGAAGTTTCTACAGTCTGTGTTGATTTGGGGAGTCATGTCATCTGCTGGTGTTGGTCCACTGTGCTTCACTAAGTCTAGGGTCAATGCAGCCGTCTACCAGGAGATTTTGGAGCACTTCATGCTTCCTTCTGCAGACGAGCTTTATGGGGATGCTGACTTCATTTTCAAGCAGGACTTGGCACCTGCCCACACTGCCAAAAGTACCAAAACCTGGTTCAATGACCATGGGATTACTGTGCTTGATTTGTCAGAAAACTCGCCTGACCTGAACCTCATAGAGCAGGGGTCTCCAACCTTGGCAGCTTTAAGCCTGGTGGACTTCAACTCCCAGAATTCCCCAGCCAGCAAAGCTGGCTGAGGTATTCTGGGAGTTGAAGTCCGCCAGGCTTAAAGTTGCTAAGGTTGGAGACCCCTGTCATAGAGAATCTATGGGGCATTGCCAAGAGAAAGATGAGAGACATGAGACTGAACAATGCAGAAGAGCTGAAGGCCACTATTGAAGTATCCTGGTCTTTCATAACACCTCAGCAGTGCCACAAGCTGATAGCTTCCATATCACGCTGCATTGAGGCAGTAATTGCTGCAAAAGGAGCCCAAACCAAGTACTGAGTGCATGCTTATATTAGGTCCTATATTCTATGTACAATCCTTGTTTTATTGATTGCATGTAATATTCTAATTTTCTGAGATTGTGGATTTGGGGTTTTCATGAGCTGTAAGCCACAATTATGACAAATCATGGCTTGAAATATTTTGCTTTGCATGTAATGAGTCCATCTCATATATTAGTTTCACCTTTTAAGTTGTATTACTGAAATAAATGAAGTTTTGCATGATATTCTAATTTTTTGAGTTTCGCCTGTATGCCTTGTATGGTATGGAATCCTACATCCTCCTCTCCAGCTGAGAAAACTACTTTATTTGCTGTTTTTCTTTGTAACTTAAGATTGGTTTTATGCCAATTTTTTCACTTATGGTCTTATTTCTGATTTTATCTCTTCTGGTCATTGTAACAGCTACCCTCCCTCCAACATCTCATTTCTGTGGTGATTAATTTTTGTTTATCTGTTCTTGTCTTGTGTTTGGCAATGGTAGCATAGGATAGAGATGAATATGCTTTCATGAGATGCGTCTTTGTGCTGATTGGTACTGCCTTATGTTGTAGTAATGGAGAAAGCTGTCCTAATTCTTGGTTTGCCTAACTGCATAGTATGTCAATCTCCTCGTCCATTTTACCATCTTTGGTGAACGTTGTTCCTAAATACTTGAACTTTGATACTTGCTTTGGGATAAACCTTTGGGGTTTAGGGTACGCTCTTTTCTTCTGATTGCCATTATTTATTTTATTTTATTTTGATTTATATAACCGCCCTTCTCCATCGAAATGGACCCAGGGTGGTGCACAGGGAGTTAAAATCAATAAATAACAATAAATACAGAGTAATATCTGAAATAAATTAAACTAAGGACCTGTGCTAAAACATCCCATTAAAATTCTAAAATACATTTTACTCATTAGCTAAAATTGAATTAAATCAGAGCTCTAGGCTCTCAAGCTTGATGGAAAAGATATGTCTTAAGTGAATGGCGAAAGAGGGGAAGGTCTGTGATAGTCCGAAGTTTGAGGGGTAGGTCATTCCAGAGGGATGGCCCAGCCACTGAGAAGGCCCTTCCCCTAGGCACTGATAGCTGGCATTGACCGGCTATTACTTCTGTTTCTCTTTACTGATTGTCATATTATTTATCTAGCATTCTTGGCTCATGACCATAAGAAGTTGTTGCAGTTTCTTAACTGTAGTTGCTATCAATGCTTGATCATCTGTCAAGAGTAGTTTGTTATTATTTGCATTCTTGGGATTGGTTTCTTTGCTTTTATTGTTAATATAGATCAGTGGTAGTCAACCTGGTCCCTACCGCCCACTAGTAGGCGTTCCAACATTCGTGGTGGGCGGTAGGGGTTTTGTCTGATACTGAAGCACTTTCCTTTTTTTAATTTAACTAACTTCCCTACTTTATAAATCACCATTACTATGGAACTGGTGGGTGGTTAGAAAAATTTACTAGTAACAGAGATACAAAAGTAGGCAGTAGGTATAAAAAGGCTGACTACCCCTGATATAGATGATAAACAATATTAGTGACATATAGAGGTGACAAATTTATCAATTGCTGTAAAAAGTGATGCCAGGTATCAATAATGCCCACTGTGATGCATTATTTTTCATTAACTCAGGTGTAATAGCATCTGCACCTGATGTCTTCCCTGATTTAAGGGAAAGTCTATAATCTCCCTGGGTTTTACTAGATACCAAATAGCCATTTCTTCTAGATCAATGAGAAATGGCAACAGCAAGGCTTGTTGGTTTAAAATCTGGAATCTGTTCTGGAGATCTATTAGTTGAGCATGGAATGAGTCACTATGAGAGAGAAAACTGCACTCTCTCTGTACTGGAGTGATGGTTTCTGTGATAATTTTCATTTGCTCTTGGCAAGAGGCTGTAACCATAAGCAAATGTGGAGAATGTAGCTGAATCAGGAGTTGGAATGAGGTGTCTTTAAAAATTCTGGAAAGGAAAACACTATATTTTTGATGATGGGTTTACTAAAAAGAAGACAGCCTTTTAAGCCCCAAGGTAAAGGTAACGGTTCCTCTCGCACATATGTGCTAGCCGTTTCTGACTCTACGGGGAAGTGCTTATGTCTATTTCAAAGCTGAAGAGCCAGCACTGTCCGAAGATATCTCTGTGGTTATGTGACCAGCATGACTTAAAGACAAAGGCACACGGAACACCACTACCTTCACACCAAAGCTGGTTCCTATTTTTTCTACTTGCATTTTTACATGCTTTCAAACTGCTAGGTTGGCAGAAGTTGGGACAAGTAACGGGAGCTCACTCTGTTACGCGGTGCTAGGGATTCGAACCACCAAACTGCTGACCTTTTTGATCAACAAGCTCAGCATCTCAGTCCCTTTAAACCCCCCTAAAATAGGTTTAAAAAGTTAAGTTTTTTTTAACTGCCTTCCAGTGTTTAACTGCCTTCCAGTGTTCCAGCAAGCAAGCTATTTAAAGGGATAGATAGCAGAAGAAGAAGAAAATGCATGCCCAATATTTGAAGGATATACAATAAAAGGAAAAACTAATAAAAGAACCTACATGGAACTGGTTAAGAGCAGGAATGTGAAAGAAAGAAATTGCAGGTTTTATTTTGTAGCTCAAGAACAAGCTTTGCCAACTAATTGCATGAAAGTGAAAATTCAACATGTAGCAAACAATAGTAAATGCCACCTTTGCAGTAGAAAGGGGGCACATTGATCATAACTGTATCTCCAACCGATTTTATTTGAGTTCTATATATCAAGGATACTTAATGGTCAGATAGGGCTACAACAAAGCTATTATTAAAGAATTGGAAATAATTCTAAGAGCATCTCTTTTTCATTTGTGTGGTTTTAAAAAAAATTGTTACTAAAATCAAATTACTGTTACATACACACCTTCACAATAACAAAGGGTGTTGCTTATTTATGATTTTTAGAGTCACTTTGATGGTGAGATTGACACCATATACATTTAATTATTACAAAAATTGTAAAGTTATAGAACTACTATACTATACTAATAATGGTGGCAAGGTGTGTATAAAACAGTACATTAAATGCAATTTAGTGGGTCCAAAATAGCAACTCACTCTCTCTCTGTATGTGTTTATGTTATACAAAATAAGATACCTATTTGTAGGCATCATAGACTTCTGCTACAAATCACAGAATTTTCATTAAACATCTTAAATATATATCAGGATACAATTGTATTTTACCCATTGTGAAAGTAATAAGACAACTTTATATACTGAATAATTAACATAAGTATGAAATGGACCTCATATTAATCAATCATGTTTTTGCTACTTCTTGTAATTCTGAGCAGTTTAATTTACTCAGAATCATAGATTAGGACTGCAAGATATGGAAAAGTACCAGGATTATCAGGTAGATAAGTACTGTTAGTCCCAATACTGGCGTTTCTAGCAAAGCAGGTGTAAACCACAACTATTTTCTGAACAATCAGTCTAGAAGAAATTACTTGAAGATTTTAGAATTTTGTTTTATAGCAATCAAATTAGATGACGCCATACTTCACTAGTTGGGGTCCAATTTTCTTATGTATCTCTACTGAAGTCTCTGTTATCTTTTTATTCTTTTACTTTCTCCCTTTTTGCTTCTTAGCCTACTGTTATTTGTTTTATCTGTTTTCTGTTTTTCTAGTCTCTTAATCTTTTTTTGATCTATGGTTGCAAATTTAATAAATGCATAAACAGTTAGCAGATGCTGTTTCTGATTAGCACTAAACAGAATTAGAAAGCAAGGTTAATTGATCAATATGTGGTCAGACTTATCTTTATCTTCTTTATTAACTATTCTTCTTCCTAGAAATTACAGGTCTTGCTACTAGTATTCACTGTTTCTTAAGATCAAGGTTCAGTTATCAAAATGTAATTATGGATTCTTGTGAATGTCACTTGGAGACTAACTGGGTTTACATATATCATGCTTAATGTACTTTGTGATCTTAATCAATAGGGTTTCTAAAACATGATCTACAATTTAGTACAACTACAGTTTATATAACAAACAATAATTAACAAAATGGGGGCTTCCTACAGTGAATTAATGCAATGTGACACACTATCTTGATTCTAGTAAAACATAGGTTTTGCATCTAAAATTAAATGGATATATTCAGCATGCCTGATGATGAAGATAAAGGGCAAACTGATATTAAATGCTATTGTTTGTCTTTTAAATATTAATGATTTCATGTACCGTATAAGACACTTTTTTTCCTCTAAAAAGAGGCTGAAAATCTGGTTGCATCTTATACATCGAGTACAGCATTTTTTTGCCTCCCCGCCCCCTTCACCATACCTTTATGGAGGCTTCCAGAGAGCTCCTGGGGGCTGTGGAGGGCAGAAATGAGCAAAAAACAGGGCGATTTTGCCCCAGTCCCCAGTAGCACTCTATAAGCCTCCATAAGGCTATGCATGCAATTTTTTTGAGCAAAAAACAGCCCGTTTTCATGAAAAAACGGGCCATTTTTTCTCATTTTGCCCCCCCCCAGGAGCACTCTGCAAGCTCCCCCAAGGCTATTCATGCCTTTTATTTGAAAAAAAATGGGCCCATTTTCGCAAAAAACGGGCCGTTTGGGGGAGATTTGCCGAGTGTAAAAATAGTTTTCTCCCCCCCTTTCAGAAAGCTGTTTAGTTAGAGTGATTGATGAGAATTACGCTCGTCAAGTACTGTGCCTGCAGAAACAAAGATTTGTTCCAAAGGTGGTCAGTGATTTCGTTCTCCAGCACATGGGTAAATACACCTGGAAACATCTACCTACCTACCTACTCTCTCTCTCTCCCTATCTACTGTATTTTTCTCTCTCTCTCTCTCTTTCTCCCTCCTTTCTTCTACCTACCTACCTACCTACTCTCTCCCTCCCTCCCTACTGTATTTTTGTCTCTTTCTCTCCCTCTCTATCCCTCTACCTACTATTTTTTTAAATTTGCCTCTTCAAAACCTTAGTACATCTTATACTCTGGTGCGTCTTATATTGAAAAAGTTTTATTGGTTTTACATTTTTTCTATAGGGTAGGGTAAGGGATACAAAGAAATTTTGAGAGCATTCACGTCAGAGTCGTCGGCCCTTCCGAGACCTCAAAATACACAATAAAAAAATAACCAAAAAAAAGCATTTTTCATAACACTACAAGGTAAAAGCAAGTACATATACCTAAATTCTCAGTTCCATGCTATCAGACATTTACAAAAAATCCAGATACAAATATTATGCAAAATTGTTCAGAAAAATCAAGGCAAAGTTATTTTTTTGATCTAAGTCTCTTGGCTATTGTATCTTCTTTTTCTCCTCCCTGGCCCCCAGCGGGCGGGGCCGTGGCTCCCTCCGTCCCCCCTGGATCTTCCCCCAGGGCAGAGGAATGTTTTTTAAGAAAGGCTTCCGCCTCAGCAACTGTTTTAATCCTCACTCTTCCTCCTTCCCAGAACACCAGCATCCCTTCGGGTGTCACCCACTTGAACCAAATCCCATGATCAAATAAAATTTTAGACAAGAAGGAAAATTTCCTCCTTGCTTCTCGAATCTTTCTAGGGATCTGCTACTCTGGTGCGTCTTATACTCCAAAGAATATGGTATATCTTTAAGAATATTATATAATTTCCTATTTTTGATCTAGAATATTTTTAGACATTAAACTATTTATTTATTTATTTTATTAAATTTATACCCCGCCCTTCTCCTTGTTAATGCCCAGGGCGGCGCACAGGCATTATTAAAACCACAAAATACAAAATCGATTAAAATATATTAAATTATTAGATCCGTGCTAAAAACCCATTTTAAAACCATACCAAATTAATTTTAAATTTAAAAGTCAGAAGTAGGGGCCACAGGCAGCCAGTGCAGCTCGCGCAGAAGAGGTGTTACGTGGGTTTGCCTTGAGGCACCCATAATCACCCACGCGGCCGCATTCTGTACTAACTGTAGCTTTCGAGTGCACCTCAAGGGGAGCCCCATGTAGAGAGCGTTACAGTAATCCAGCCGGGATGTCACAAGTGCTTGAGTGACTGTGCGAAGGGTTAATATGGATTGGCACTGATGAGCAACGTGGAAAATGTTTTATTTATTTATTTATTTATTTTTCATATTTATAACCCGCTCCCATCTCACCACAAAGGGACTCGGGGCGGCGAACATAGAATTAAATCAATATATACAAAATACAGAGATATTAGGTACCTGTGTTATAACCATTTTAAATCCCCATTTACAACTGGCAGTGTTGGGGTTACGCAAGGCCGGCTAGTTGGAAGAGGTGATTCTTAAGACATTTGCGAAAGAGGCGGAGGTCAGGAATGATGCGGATTTCAGGAGGTAGGTCGTTCCACAGGGTTGGTCCTGCCACAGAGAAGGCTCTCCCCCTGGGTGCCGTCAGTCGACATTGCCCGATCGACGGCACCCTGAGGAGACCCTCTCTGTGGGAACGTGTCGGTCCCAGGGATGTATGGGGCATGAGGCGGTCTTGCATATAGCTAGGTCCCGAGCCATGGAGCGCTTTGAAGATGGTCGTTAGGACCTTGAAGTGCACCCGAAAGACCACAGGAAGCCAGTGGAGCTCGCGTAGGACAGGTGTTATATGGGAGTGTTTGGGTACTCCCGTAATTATCCGTGCGGCCGCATTCTGGACTAACTGTAGTCTTCGGGTGCACCTCAAGGGAAGCCCCATGTAGAGAGCATTGCAGTAGTCAAGTCGAGATGTGATGAGTGCTTGAGTGACTGTGCGTAAGGCTCCCCGGTCCAGTAAGGGACGCAATTGGCGCATCAGGCGTACCTGATGAAACGCCCCCCTGGCCACGGCCTCCACATGGTCATCCATGGTCAGCCGAGAGTCCAGGAGGACACCCAAATTGCGTGCTCTCTCCACGGGGCTGGTGTTTCGCCCCCAATGGCCAGAGTTGGAATAATCTGGCTGAAACGGGGTGCCAGAAGCCATAGCCACTCAGTCTTGGACGGGTTGAGCTTGAGTTTGTTACTACCCATCCAGATCCGTACGGCTTCCAAGCACCGGGACATAACCTCGATAGCATCATTGGGGTGGTCTGGGGTGGATATGTACAGCTGGGTATCATCGGCGTACAGATGATATCCCACCCCGAAACCACGGATGATCTCACCCAGCGGCTTCATATATATGTTAAACAATAGGGGCGTTTTGAAGGTAAGTGGTTAATGTGTACTTTTCTGACTGATTTATTTACATTCATTAAATGTATATCATTATTTTTTACCTTGGTTTAAACTACTGTACCTTGTTGATAACTCTCGAACAGTTCACACAATAAATGTGTGTAATTATTATCACACAATAATAAGCAAATAATAGAATAAAATTAATAATTTAGGGCACAACAACCTTTATTTTAAAGGGTTAAAAAGAAATGTCTGAAAACATTATCAAGCTTTTCTAACTTTAATAAGATGTTGATTTCATTTTCATTAGACTATTCTTTTTAACAATGACTATTATTTTTATTGTTTATACTGCTTTTAATTTATAAGAGCAACATATAAGAGAAATACATTAAGAGCACATAGAATATGTAAATCTCTAAAAGATTGACTTTGAAGCTTTATTATAGTTGTTATTATAAAAGAACATATTATTAGAAAACTTCATAGATCTCATTTTGACATCAATACATTTTTATGCTCAGCAGGTCTCAACTACTCCTATGGTCATAATCAAACACACATTAATATAAATTCAAAGATACCCTTATTACAAATAGGATTGAGTATCTGTAAATATTAATTGGACTGACTAAAGTGTTATTACACACTGAAGTACTGCAATTATTTGTCCAGAGTTTCAATATTTGATAATACGTTTTCAAGATTCCTTTTAAGTCAAGCTGTTTAAATATGCATATCAGTTTTACAATATACTTCTGCCAAATTAAAGGTGCAGTCTATAGATATTTATCTGGAAGGAAATTCATACTACAAAATGGGTTTTTAATCTTCTGACTTGTCAAATATAGAATAAGTCTACAACAGTTTTAACACATCTGTATTATTATTATTGTTATTATTACTATAGATTTAATCTTCAATTTGATTTATAGTCTGGGATTGGTAAAAAGTTGACATCTTCATCATCATTATACATCATCCAGGCAGCCAGATGTTCAGACTGGGTTTGGCATTTTTGTCTACCTATCGAGTCCTTACCAAGGACTTGGGATAGGCAAATCTGGATGTTTGACAATGTTACAGATATCATTGCAGGATGGAAGCAGTTCCAAGTTGTTGTTGTTGTTGTTGTTATTTTAATCTTCAATTCTATTCACAGTCTGGGACTGGTAAAAACAATTTACGTCCTAATCAAGGAATAATAATAATAATAACAACAGCTGTTAGTTTGGGTTCTTTGTTTTAAAATAAGTTTATTAAAGATACTTTTAAAAGAAAATGAAAAACTAATATGGAATAAGACCAAAGAAAGGGAAAGAATGAAAAAAGAAATAAAGAAGTAATTTCTGATTTTCTTATAAACACAATTATAAGTTTATCTTTTACTCTCTAGTTACAAAATACTCTCTTTTTATTTCAACTTTTTCTAATTATCAAAGCCAAAAATCATAAGTTTATTTTTCCAGTCAAAAAGTCTATAACGGATTTCCGGAGAGCAATAATTGTAGATATTGCCTTTTTTTTTACGATCAAAGAATTAAATTTGACCATCATTTTAATCAATCATTTCTCTATGAATCTTTCCATCATTATGCATACAATAATCTTGCTGCAGTTATTATAGACAAAATCAAAGTCCGTAACTTTTCCCCCTCAACTGTTTTGTCCATCAGTTCCAAAAGGAAAGGTTCTAGTTTCAAAGGTTTTGATTTTCTCTAACATTGAGATGGATCACATAAACTAAATACTAATTCTGCAGCTTAATTAGATCTATTTTCTACTTTACAAAATTAGAAGATAAATGTTTTAATGTATTTAGAAGCAGAATTCTAAAGACAACAGTGTCAGAAACAAAACATTGTACACTGAAAAAGCCTGAATCTACAGTAACAGAGTACAATACACTTTCTATCATAAACTAAACTAACATCAATTGCACACAGAAAAATGAAATGGAAATAAAACCTGCATAATCGAAAATAGCAACTAAACACATCCATTTATACAAGCTTTTCTAATGAAAAATTATTTTGGTTTATCAAAAACATTATAGCAACTGAAAGTTAAATTTAAATCTTGGCATTTATATTTTATCCTATTTTCAAAAGAAATCTTTAGCATGTTAAAGATTGCAATATTTACTGTCCCTTCTATTAATTTTATTCTTGAAATTGAAGTAATAGCAGTGAAAGTGGAAATAAGTTGATCTACCAAAACTATATGAGCCTTTTAAAACGTTTTCCAACATTGAATATTAAGATTATTTTGTAAAAAAAAAAAAGTAATTTCTCCTATCTAACTTCCATACAAAACACTACTATACATTTCTGTAACTGAGCAGTTCTTATGGCTTATTGTTAGTATTCTATTTATGATATCAATGGAAAATACAAGGGAAAATATGGCTAGTTAGAACTGGTTATATACTTTACTGTAGTAAACAAATAGAAATCCTATTATGCTCCCTCATACTTTTTAGTCATTTTATTTCATTTCTTTACAACCTACAGCACATGCCAAGAAAGAACTTCATATTAAGTATTCCTGAAGTGTGTAATATAATAAAAGAGATTTCAAGCATACCTTTCTTTCACAGCAGTGGTGCCAAGCACAGGTACACTGTAGCAATCAATTTGTTCTGCAGACAGTAATGCTTTCACAGAATACTAATGCAAAATCTCTTTTCTTTCTCCTTCGACTTTACTCCCCAATGCCTAGGTCCCAACCAATACCAGGAGAAGGGTAGCCTGCCTTCCGCTGAGATACCCCCCTACTGTTAATCAAGCATATGTGTACAAGGACAGAAAATTAAGCCTCTACCAAGCTTGACTTAGGTAGAGGGAATAGCTAAACACATGCATGACAAGGTCAGAATACACATAAATACATACAAATCTATTTGAGTGAACAAATTCATCATACTTTACTACTGCTGGCTCTTTATCTAAGGGAACTAAAATTACTTCCTAATGAGAGCTAGCATTTAGATATAAATGCATATTCTGGTTTCATTAATAACAAATAGTAAATAGTATGGTTCAAAACAAGAAATATGTGAACATCTGAGATTGCTAATCTGTTTTCCTTTTAAAAATGTTGGAAATTCTTTGAGGAAGTAACAAATCCCAATGTTTAAAGTCAAGTTATGTTTACAATATTTTTAAAACACCTAAAATTACACAAATATGGTACCATTCAAACCATAGGAAATAGAAAAAAGGAAACATGTCAACATAGGAAAATAGGTTACAATATTTGTAAAATATGTCACCTTTTACAAAAGCATATTTTTATTATAACTATTTAGGTTGCTTTCATGCTAAACAGAAGTTGGGTCTTATATTTTCATTTTTCAGAGTAATGTGTCTCTAAAATATTGAAAGCTTTGGGACTTATAAAACTTTCACAAGGATGTGAGTTCTTAAAATATTCTACAGCAACTGGTTATTTGTAATTTGTCAGCTAAATCTCATTTTTCAGAAATTGCAGTATTTCCTAGGTAATGAGATTGAGAATTTGAATCATTATTGGCAAAGCTTTATTATACATGTGACCTACATTTAAAGGAACAGGGAAAAATAATATCTATTGGCATTTCATCTCCTGTAAATTGGGAAAATGCTTTTGAAATATCAGTACTTTCACTGTCAGATCATAAAGAGAAGTATAATCAATACCAATCAGTTTGTCCTTGACATACTGACCGTGTCATCAGGCTATTGCCATGTGATATCATTTTATTTTCCCACCTGGCTCATGACCTTGTCCTTTAAATGACCTAAAGCTTTCCTGAAGTAGCAGGAGGCCCCTCCCCACTGCCTCAGCAAGGTCGAATGGGTCAGCATGCCCTCATCTATAATCCACCACCATTTGTCAGCAGGGAGGCTGGAGGAGGCAGGCTTACTACAAGGGGAGAATGCCCAATTAGGCAGCTGTCACACAAAGCATAGGCTGCAAAATTATCCCTTGTCAAAAGAAAGAGCAGCTGCAAGTGCCAATTACAGCAACCTTTCAACCCCTTAGGTACTGGAAACTACACAGAGGTAAATGAAGTATAATTAGTAGTAACAAATCAATAAATTAGGATAATAAATTATAATTTAATATTAGGGAAGTCTAAACCTTATACACTTTTAAGGACATACATCCTAGGCAAGGGCAAAAAAGCAGATTTCACACTGCCTATCAGTTTTAATTTATACAATGATCTTTTCAGCATACCTAGCTTTTTCTTCATATGAATTTCTTAAAACAGAGATTATAAGGAAGTTGTATCTATTTCAGTTTAACCATCAAGCACTTTGTTCTAACTCAACCACATGATACCCATTAACAGGCAAATTATTTATAATTCCACTGAATAAAAAAGTAAGAACTTTCTGTGTACAAAGCAGAGGTGGGTTGCTCTCAGTTCGGCCCGCTTCGAACAAACAGGCAATGGAATTTTGGCCTGGGTCACAGAACCATGAGTGACCCAGGCTGGCCACGCCCCTGAACTGGTTCCCTGGTGTTTTTTAGTAAGTTTTTCATGTTCTGTGCATGCGCAGAACTTAAGTCAACTGCTCAAGTGCGTGAAGTGCACATCTGGCACACACGCAAAGCAAACTGGAAGCAATGCCGGCAGCAACCCACCCCTGATACAAAGTATCATGGTTGGAATTCAAAAAACTACAGCATATGACTTAAACTTCTTGGAGAGTCTAAATGCTGTCTGACAATTTTAAAAAATGGATTTTCAAAAGCAGTTCTGGGAAGGCATAAGTTAGCACCATTTTGTGCATACCTAGAATGTTTTTTTATTACAACTTTTTCTACTGCAAAGTATTGCAGTAGACATAAAAGTGCTCCTATGATGGAGTGCTGAAGATGGAATTTTGGCATCTAACCCATCTTGGATCTTTTAGAGATTAAAAGGGTTTTCTTGTTCTAAGCCTAATTAAAATTAACACTGCAGTTTAACACTACCACTAAAAATCATCAAAAAAACAATACATTTGCTAGTTTACTATCACATCTGAGTAGAATAGGTTTTTTTTTTTAAAGAGCTTGTGGATCCGCAAAAATATAATTACTAAAGTGGGTAGCAGAAATGTCAAACTTTCAAAAGTAATTGCATCTCAGTTCTAGTTTTTTGTACTAATCACTTATATCTATATTTAAGTGAACTGTATTGTAGATTGTATATTATATTCCTGGGTTAAACAAGTTTTTGGATTGAGGGCACATTTTAAATTTTGAAAACATGTGATGAGTGTATTCAGAAAATTTATCTGTTGATACATTATGTGCCATGATTGACATAAGAGATCCTCTAAGCCTGTCCCCAGCTCAGAAATACATTACTGTATACCATGGGTGTCAAACTCCATTGTGTCATGTGACATATTATGATATATCATGACAATGTTTGCCTTTGTGGATCCAGGATGGGTGTGGCATGCATGTGACACATCCAATCCATGGGCTACCAGTTTGATAGACCTGAGGTATACAATGCCGAAGTTAAACATTATTTTGCACTATGTCACCTTTTTAATTTTTAATCATTATAATTATCTTTTTGAAAATTAGGAAGGGGCTGTAGCCCTCAATCCTGAAAAAAAGCTATTGGGAAAAACTGTGGGCAGGAGAATCTTTGCATAAATATATCTGGTATGCCAGCTGTGACCATTGTTGCATTGGGAGGTGTTATACATGGTCACAAACCAGCAGTAACACTGGCAGCAACCCACCCCTAACTTATTAGGGTACACTTCTCTGACAGAATGACATCTATAGAGACTTCATAGTCAAGACCTCCCAGAAATGTTCACCTTCTGTGAAACACCTGATAATTCAAACTCTTTCTGCCTTGTTGAGCCTCTGAAGTGCATTGAAGACAGGTCTATTCAAAAGAGCATTTAGAAGCAAGAAGGATTGGACTGAAGGCTAAAACACATGAAAAACAGTTGGAGGAACCAAGTATGTCTAATTTAATGAAAAAAAGACTAGGGGTATTATGATAGCAGTTTTTCAATATCTAAGGGACAATATCTACAAAAAAAAAAGGAAATCAACCTATTCTCCAAAGCACCTCAAAGCAGAACAAGAAGCAATGGATGCAAGCTAATAAAAGAAACAAAAACAAGTTGAGAATTCTTATGCCAAACAGGATTTCTTTCTAAGTAGATAGCATATGGCTGAAACATTTAAAAAATCCCCTTTTCATTTTTTTAGAATTAACATAAGAATCATATTGAATTAAAGTTTCTGTAGTCAATGATATGTTCTCAGAGACCCCATTTATAAGCTCATGGCCCTACTACCAGATGGATTTGTGCTATAACAAATGTGTAGTTGTTAACAGATCTATATGTTGAGATGGGGGATGGTATGCAGTGATTTATTTATATGAGGAATAGAAGGAACAAAATTTTCAAATTGCACAAAGCCTGAGTGGGAGTGAGGACTGCTAACACTGCAGAAGACAGATTCAAGATTTTATTTATTCACTAGCCATACCCATCCATGCGTTGCTGTGGCCCAGTCTGATTAAATGGCCAACCAATCTGTGTGAAGATCTACACCTGCACACACAAACACATACACACAACCACCGTATAACCCCCAACTTACCTACTGTATTTCTCCCTCTCTCTCTCTATCCACCTACCTACCTACTGCATTTCTCCCTCCCACTCTCTATCCCTATAGCTGCCTGCCTACCTACCTACTGTATTTCTCCTGGAATCTTATGGACGGAGTATTATGACATTTTGTATTATGTCATCCTGTGGCTCACTGCTCTCCCTGTATCCATCTACTTATATTTTTTACATTTCTGTTGCATGTACCTGGCACAGGTGTGACATCTACACAATCTATATATATCATTGGTGCTGTATTTGTAAAGAACGTTGTGTGAAAATTTGGAAGCGATCGGTGCAGTACTGTTTTGAACAAACTCATAGTTACATTTTTATTTATATAGATTTGTTTGTTTGTCAAACATGTATAAGATAACAAGTGTAGGTATCAGGGTGGATTTGATTTAAATCACGATTTAAATCATGATTTAAATCACTAGTAAAAAAGCTCGATTTAAATCATAGTTTTCTACATAAAGATTAATTCTTGCTGGTATAACTTATAATATGCAAGTAGATGAAGATTTTTAGAATAACAACTTTTCATATTAGTTTTTTTATCCCCAGTTTAATAGGTTCATCATTATTTGGACAACTTTTCTGTTGTACTTAGGAAGGAAAAAAATAATCATTACCTTAATAATAACAATTTAAATAGATTTATTCAACTGAAACAATAACATTACAGCATATGTTATTTGCTTAAACAAACATCCATGTTTGTTAACTAATTTGGCTAAACAATATATATATATATATATATATTAAGAAATTTAGACTTTCATTTTGTAGTACTGCTTGTCTGCTTGCCCCTTCCTCCTCACACTTAGTTTCAATTTCTTCTTGTGCAGATCTATTCCACTCCAAACAATCAGAAAAATATTGTTTCTATTCTATTCACTGAACTTCTTGAAACTTAGCACTGAAGGGGTTGATTCTGTATTCATAGGTTTGTAGAAGTTAGGATTAAAGTCTTTTTTTCAACTCTGTTCATGTTATAACATTTTTGCTGTGAAGAAGAGGCATGTGATCTCTGCTGAGTCAAATTCAGTTTTGAGAACTGCAAAAGTAAACCAAGCATCTGTGATAATATCTTGTAGGCAGAGAAACTGCCCAATAATCTTACAAAAACCTCTGGAAGAGCATGACATTATGAATGGATTAATGGAATTTATTTACCAAAAAAATTAAACATATACAGCCTTATTCTACATAATTAAAAAACTAATCTTTATTTCATGATGGAATAACCTTTGGATGGTAATATATTTTCCTCAAAAAGCATTTTATATAAAAAAAATCCGATTTAAATAAAAAAAATCATTGAATTTTATCCACCCTGGTAGGTATGAACATAAACACGAACAAAGGAAGTAAATACAGATAAATGAGGACATTTCAATACACTCTAACAGTGAACATGAAACTGTTGTTTAATGTTGAAAACTGTAAGATTCTGCACTTGGCAAAATAAAACAGTTTCAGAGGTACAAATTAAGAAGTACATAGCTTGGCAATAGTTATGAGAAAAATCTGGATGTCTTGTTAGACCTCAGATTAATCATAAACTAGCAATGTACTTCATCACCAAACCCAGTTTGGGGCTGCATCATAGTTTAGGTTCAAGATCACAGGAAATCATAATACCACTTCCCATTCTATTGCTCTGCTCAGACTGTACCTAGAATATTGTGTCCACTTCTGGCCCCAATACAAAAATGATACTTTAGAACTGGAAAGAGTGCACAGAATAGCAATAGGTGAACTCTTAGATGAGATGGGGGGTGGGGTATAAGTGTGATGAATAAATAAATAAAAATAAGAGATTTGGAAGCTAAATCCTAAGTAAAGTAACTGAAGGAATCTGGTATGTTCATGATAAAGAAGAAAAGATTAAGGAGAGGTAAGTATTTTGCCAAGTGTTAGGGCAGTGATCAAGTGCTTAGAGAAATTGGGCCTTTTGGTTGTAGAGATAATGATCACATCAGTGAATAAAGAGATTTTAAGCTTTATAATTAACTCAAGTAAAGAAATGTAAAAACATAACAATGTATGTATGTATGTATGTATGTATGTATGTATGTATGTATGTATGTATGTATGGAGAGAGAGAGAGAGAGAGAGAGAGAGAGAGAGAGAGAGAGAGAGAGAGAGAGAGAGAGAGAGAGAGAACGCAAACAAGAGGATACCCAAATTTCTAACAAGCTGTCAGGTCATTGATATTGACAGCAGAGATACCCCAAGGTGGTCAAATTTTATAGTACCCAGCACTGGATTCTGTGCAGAAGCTCCCACAAACAACAACCCCAAAGTTTCTTTTATCAAAATCTTGCACAATGACTTCATGCCCCTGCTATGGACATAAGAATGCAAGACCTGACCTTGATTGAGTGGCAGATGACTCTGGACTGGAAATTAAAAGTCTAAGACTTTTGTAGTAAGAAAAGCCTTACAACTACACACCACTACTCCTTTATTCAGTAAACAAGACTTTAAAAAACAAGTTAGCTCAGAATTGAACTCTAAACTTCTAGACTTTTCTTAATATGAAGGTTAAATCAAAGTATGTCACTAAACTTCTTAAAATAACAAAGGTATTTCACATTGCCAGTAAAAACATGATAGCAGTCTTCCGGTACATGAAGGAATGTCCCAGAAAGAAGATGTGAATTTATTTTCATTAGCACCATAGGACAAAAATGAATATTAGGAGCTTTATAGACAGAATTCCTGACAGTGAGAATTATTAAGCTATGAGACAGACTACCTTTTGATGTTATGAGTGCTCTATCACTTTTAGAGAAGTTTAGAGAAGACTAGACAGGTATTTATTGGTATGACATTAGCATCTTTGCCCTGGTGGAGGAATTGGAGAGAAGACCTCCTAAATTGCTTCCAATCTTGTGTTTCTGTGCTCAAACTTTGAGGACCAGAACTGCATACTAATTCTACCCAACATAAAATAAAATAAAAAAACACCAACCCAAACAAAATACTTTTTCTTTCTGCCTTTTTCCTTCTTAAATCCAGAAATTGTTATCTGTAAATTTCTATTTTATTTTCTATTTTCCACTAAGCAATATCTATACACAGCACACCTGTTTAGCATCTGTGTGTGGATACTAAAAATTTTAAATATCATTCCACTTGTCATGGCAAAAAGATCCAAACATTCCACAATAAGAATTTCAATGACTGCTCTGGGTAACAAAGGTAGGATCTATTTATACTGAAATCAATATTCAAATTCATTTCTCTGGTCTTTGCAATGCAAAAAATATAGACAAAACAGCTTTTGCCTGTTCCTATTTTGGTCATGGGTTGATCTTTATATCAGGGTTCTTTAAAATTGTGAGACTTTGCTTTGATATATTTTGTAACTTAACACTATATAAAGCGAAACATTTCTTGAAATTCCTGGTCACTTGTCCCGCTACTCTCTAAATTTCTGGGGGGGGGGGGTTCTCAGTGAACCAAATAACATGCAAAATTCCTATATTAACTGCTAGTTATTTGACATTGTAGGCTCAAATATTCATGCTAAATCTCCCATATATTTTCTACTGCTTATTATTTGTTGCATTGTATACTATTCACCTTCCATATTGTTTAATAAATTGTTACATATATTCATTTTTAAACTGGAAAAATAGGTAAGCCTGCTTAATAAACTAAAATGTTCATAGTCCAAACAAAAATGATGCTATAGTAGGCCCAGTTTGAAGCTTGGAAATCAGGTTCACTATGATTTATATCCAAAAAGTCCATGACAGCTCAAAAGCAAAGTTTGGAGGCATTAGAAGTCAAACCAGATGACCTTTCTTTGTAATCAGCAGATAGCACAGTTAATAGGCTGTGGAAAACAAGTGTGCTGGCCAGGAAATCAAAGAAAAGAAGAGTGTCATGGCATCCACAGGAGGCATACAGTACATTTGGAATGTTGTGAAAGTGGTATCCTTGGATATAATTTGTGCAACTAAGACAAATTACATATTACATGCCAGTTATGACATGACATGGCTAATAAACTATATGACTCATGTAATTTGGTCAATAACATCCCTACACACGACATCATTGTGTACCAAATACCTAACAGAGACACATTATCAAGTTGTAAACTACATTATCAACTGTGTACTACATTATTATATATATCTGTCCCAGTTTATCTAATCAGCCGGTTTCAATAGAAAAAAATATACCATTTTAGCTTATTTCAATGAAAGGGCAGGGGACGTTTGAGGAAACAAGAGAAGCGTGCCTCAAAGAAGATCTATGTTCTCCATTTACATCCTTTAAACTACCTCTTTTTTCCAAACAAGTAAAAATCATACCACAGAAAATAGTCCTTTTGATATTCAGATTTGGCAGTGTGACATCAGAAGCACAAATGGTAGAGCAGCTTGTCTGTCATGAATTGGTCCCTGCTTTAAAGGATCTGTAGCTAGAAACAATAATGCAAGTTCGTGATTCTAAGTGTGTAATAACTCCTACTTATATTGGCATACATATGCATGAAATTATTCATTTAACAGGTGCACTAAATTACCCCGCTTTGTTAATATCAGTAATATGGAGCCATCTTTGTTTATTCTACAATCTGTTCTTTCTAGGTAGATACAATTTACTTTCAAAAAATTGAAAGATCAGAATCTCATATTGTTATTTACAACAAAATGCACTTCTATTTTATACAACATAAATGCAACTATATAATACAAAATGTTTCCTTGTTCTTCAGGATGCTGAAAGTAATCAGTTGGAAAAAGCAAATAAAATGTTATTTGGATTTTCACTGTTTAGATATGCTTATAAAATTGGAGGTTATAAAATTGAAGACTTTGCTGAAAATGTGCATAATGCATTAATACAAATTGGAATACTATTCATTAAGATTTGATATTTCTTTGGGAAGCATATGTAACTACAGCGAATTAGTTAATGTCTTCAGAATTCATTCTCATCATATGTGGGTAACTATCTCTTTAAATAATTTAAATCCTCTCCATCAACTACAAAGCTGTTTTGAAGCCATTTAGCTTTGTTCTTTACATGTGTTCTAATTAAGAAATGACCTTGACATCACACACAGAGAAATCCTGGATTATTTCCTACAGCAATATCTATCAAGTGGGGGAGGAGAGAAGAAAAGAAATAGAAGTGGGGAAGCACACCCTGCATTTGTTTTTAGCAAGGAATCGAGCAAGTTTTTGGTTGGTTGAATGCTGAAGTAATTCCACTGCATCGTGTTTTTTTTTTCCTCTGGTTGTTGTAGAATGTCACAGGGCGGGTTAGTGTGACCTTGAGCTGCATCAGCAGCACAGCAAGGGTCGAGATGCCTGCAGGCGCCCTTGTACTGGATTTGCAAGACAAAAACCTTCAAATTGGCTGAAGGACATCTTAAATCTCTTCAAAGGGTTTATGAACTAATCTGGGCTGCTCATAGCCGGATCTGTGCTAGTGTGAGAGGTAAAATTAAAAACAAGGTCTTTGACAGGATGCTATTTCCTTTTAACCCTTGTAATGCAAAGGAAACATATCTTGGGCATTTAAAACAAACAATGTAATAACTAACTGTAAAGCACATAGCTGAAACACTGAAACAATGTCTTTCATAAAATATTATATAAGTGAACCTTTGGGAAAGAAGACTATTGCTATTGACATCAGATAGGAAGCAGTTTTATTGCACATTTTGTTTTCTTATTCTTAAACAAAATTTGTGTCATTCTACTTTGATTTTTTTCCTACAGAGTGCCACAAAGGCAGCTCTAAGGTCAAGTAAAATTACAGTTCAGCATTTTATTTGTAAATCAGCTTCCCTGAAATACCACAATTACATTGAACATTGAATTTTAAAATGCTAGACATAACTAGGGATCATTTTTCAGGAAGCATAATATCTGTGCTCTGCTATTTGCTACTAGTTTTAACCAAATCAGCAGCCTTTTACTGATTTTACTTTGATAATTTCAATGATACAATAAACATCAGTATCAGTTACTTGCATTTAATATAAAAATAGGATATTTTCAAAGTGTCTGTAAAATGTAATATATTATCTGTGGGGGAAATCAAAATATAACACTATTATCTCCTTCCCAAAATAAAGATAAAGGCAAAACCATTTTCTCTCTCTCTCCCCCTCCCTTTCCCTCCCCCTCCCTTTCCCTCCCCCTCCCCCTCCACATATGTTTTTCCCACCTAATTCCAACTAAATGGATTTTCCTCACTGGTAAATATTCTTAAAACTTCTATACTTTGATTAGCATTTTTTGTCTAAATGAATAAAGAATTTCCCTGTCAACTGATTGCAGATCATGATTTTCCAGGAATAAGCAGCCTCCATAGATGTAGAAAGAAGTTCATTGCAGGCAAGCATTCACCTTCTGCACATGAAGAGCAACAAGAGAAGAAGCACATAGTTCTTCAGAAAATTCTTATCTTTCTTTGTGTAAATATGATATGCTGTAATAACTTATTTGTATTCTGTGGTACCCTTGAAGACTACGATATCAGAATCAAAATTAAGGTAAATGGAAAACAATTTATACATCGATTTTCTGGGATTGTAGTTGTAATAAATTATTTGAATTTGAATATGAACATCCATGTTTGTTTTTAGGACTGCTGGGAGTAGCTGAGGCCTTTCAAATTCTATAAATTAAGGGTGATCCTACACATTGTTCAATGTATATTCTGTCTGACAAGTTAGATCTCATACCCTGAATGTTGGAAATTACACTCAAAAATTTCCAAAATTAAAAGATTTGGCATGGCCTTTCCTATCAGGTAGACTTCTAAAAGAAGGGATCCCATGATTTTGTTTCTAGCTGGAAGCAAGGTAAGAAAAAAACTTGTCTAACTCCACTAACAGCAACATGGTTGGATATTGAAAATCTGGACCGCAGGGTTAGAATCAGTGAAGCTAGTTAGTCTAGAAATTGTTTTAAGTTTATGGATATAGATCCAGGCTATGTAAACTCTGTGTGTATGCACATGTACACATGTATATTTGACTTCTTCACAAATAAATTGTTTATTCCTTCTTTTCCTTTACAACTTTCTTTTTAATATATAAAAATTTAATATTCTTAATGAACCAGTGGTTTTATTTTGAAGATAATATATATATTGTATCCCATGTATTTCTACTGTATCAGGATGCTAAAGGAATGAGGAAACTTTTGCCTTCTTTTTTAGAAATTATTGTGAAAATTATTGTGCCTCTTCTGAAGAGGCTGGTAGCTATCTCTGGTTATCTCTCTACTAGATTAATGAAGATGGTCCATTCATACATATTACATATGAACCTGAAAGACAGCTGGAATTTCAATGCAGAATAAAAGCATGACAGCTATTAAGAGAGAAGAGAAATGCATGAAACAATGTGCATAGAATGTGTGTTCCTTGATACATCTGGAAGAGCAAAACCTATGCTTAGTTATGTTAATAATAAATGCGATCTGGTACCTATGTTCACATAGCTTGACGAAATTTGGCTTATAAGTAGTCCTTGATTTACAACTGAACATTTAATAACAATGCAAGTTACAATGACCTTGGAAAGATGCTTTACAATTACTGAAGCACTTTCGGCCACCATTGTGCACACACACACACACACACAATTACATGACCACATTTCAAGTGTTAGGAATGGACTCGCATTTACAACCTTTTGCAGTGCCTTGTGATCGTGTGATTGCAATTTGTGACATTTTTGCTGTTTTCTTTTTGCTGATTTCCAGCAAAAAAAATGTCCATTTGGGAGGATGGATTTGCTTAACAACCATGTGATTCTCTTAATGACCACTATAAAATGGTTTTAAAAATAAGTCTGGTCATATGAGTGTTTCAGCTGCTCATAAATCAAGGATTAATTATGTTAATTAAACCAGCATCCTGGGTTCATTCCATACACTACATCAGGGGTCCCAACCCCCGGGCCGCGAACTGGTCCATGGCTTGATAGGAACCGGGCCGCAGGGCCGGAGAGGAGTTGGAGGGAGGAGGGGGCAGCCCCCTGGGCAGAGCACACACCGGATGTGGGAGAGTGCAGGCGTGGCCGTTCACGCCGTTGGAGGCCCTAGAGGGCCGAATGAGCTGACTTCCCCCCGCGTGCGCATGTGCAGGCGCGGCCGTTCGTGCCATTGGAGGCCCTAGAGGGCCGAGTGAGGTGACTGCCCCCTCTGCGTGCGCATGCGCCACCTGTTCCACCTCCCCCCCCTCGTGCGCATGTGCCACCTGTCGTCCCCCCCGTTCCTCCTCTATGCCAGCCAGTCCGCAGAATGTTCTTTAAAATGAAACCGGTCCCTGATGCAAAAAAGGTTGGGGAGCCCTGCACTCATTAACTAAACTGGAAGCTGTGTTTGAATACACTGAGTCACAAACCCTTCAACACAGTGTAGTCTAACATATCATCAGAATTTCTCCAAGAAAACATAAAATAAGGAGCTGACTGAGACTAATTGAAACTAGCAAGAACAACATGGTGTTGGTACATGAGTATCAACCATAAGTTATCTTCTTGATACTAAGTATGTAAACTAATAGCATTTCCCAATCTAGGAATTTTAGAAATATGGAGTCAGCTCCTAAATACCCCAATCTGCATGGCCACTACTAGAATTATAGGAATTGAAACCCACATATTTCGAGGATGCCCAGTTCAGGAAAATTACAATATGTACAATGAAAGTTTCACTCTTTCTGACATCTAATATAGCAGTTATGGAAAGTTATAAAAACCAAAGGAATGCTTATAGTTAAAAACAGCTTTTCATTCTCATTATGTCAAAATAATGACATAATGAGATGTTATTTGATTCCTGCTGATATCAGGAAGTGAAGCTTGAAGCAAATTTGCAGAGAAGAGTTTGTTTATAGTCCTCTAATGTAGAATAGTTCTAACACAATTCAGTGTCCACTTTGCAAAATATATTCAAAACTTGGAATCATACCTGAATAGATTAATATAATATTATCATTTGGGTTACAATGTAGACTAGCCTCCTTGTAGGGCACCCCAGGCAACATGAAACAATTTACATATTCTGGAAGAAGCTGCATGAATACCAAAAATATTACCATGTTGCATGGTCACAAAAACTTGTCAATTCCAACTGATTTGAAATATTTTAGGGTCGATATTTTAGTCTAAATGCTATGCAATCACCTTAACCTATTTAGTTATACAGAATGTTTATAAAATCAGTCAAGCAATTGTTTTACGTAAGACATAATTTATTCAAACCTTATATTTTTTACATCAAACACCTTCTGCCTATACAATTAAGAAAACATTTATATTGGAAGATTTGATTTTGATTAACCAAATGTATCTAACATTTTAAATACATTAGCTAGTTTGCTAATGCAAGATATAAAGAACAATAGTCCTTGTTTCCATTATATTTTTACATGCAACCTGAGCAATGCGAAGATTTGAACTGATTAACAAGAATAGCAGTGATTTGCTGGGATAGACAAGACAGCTTATAGCCCTGGAAAGCTACTACGCAAAGAGTATATTGAGATATAACCAGCAAAGGAGGTCACAGCTGAAATGCCACTGCAGTGCAGCAATTCCCGGTTGTCAAATCAACTTCTAAGTTTACATTAAAGCCCTTATAACTCTACTTGAACTAAAGCCATCATTAAGTTTATGAATAATACAGGGAGCAGAAAAAACAAGAAGTCAAATCTGATTTCCAGTTTCCTAGTAATTATATTAGACTAACTATGGTCAAAGACTAGCTGCCTTAAGAAATTGATTAGAAGGGATCAAAGTTGTACAACTTTGCAGTGCATCAATTTGTGAATTAAAAACCTTCTTAATATGTACAATAAGCTAAGCATATTCACAGATAACTATCATGGATCCTAGGAAATGCCTTATAGAACCACAAGAGTCCATCTGTTTCCAGTAATGGCAAGAACTTGCTTAATTTCAGCATTTGATATCAGAGACCTACAAAGAAATAAACAAGATTCTTTAAACTGATGGTGGTGACTCAGTTAGCCAGAAATTGTCATGTTCATTTAACTAGAAAACCAACTATATCAATCATGAATAATCAGAAGTTTTTCCATAGCTTGCACTGCTTAATTACTTTTCTCCTATGGAAAACCAATTAACAGAACACCATTGCCACAGCTGAATTATGCTACTATTGTCAGACAACTCCTATAGCAATAGCACTTAGACTTTATATACTGCCCCATAGTGCTTTACAGCACTCGTTGGATGGTTTACAATGTCACATTTTGTCTCTAACTGCCTGAGTCCTCATTTTACTAACCTCAGAACGATGGAAGCCTGAGTCAATTTTGAGTCCTGTCAGGATTGAATTCCAGGCTGTGGGCAGAGTTTGTCTGCAATACTGCCTTTTAACCACTGTGCAACCAGGACTCTGCTATTCAGAAAAAATAGCACTTTAGTGGCTATTACTATGATTACTGCTAATGAATTCATAGGTTAACTTTCAATACTGTATTAATGAGAAACATTCTACAATTCAAGGATTTTCAGTTTATGATATTCTTTAAATAAAGACAAAATTCACACAGTTCTTTCTAATTGACTGGCTTAAGAACAAAAATTTGAGGTTCATACCCTGGAAGAAAAATGCATTGCACTCTCATTTCTATTTCTTGAAAAATAGCAAAGTGATCATCAGAATTTTGCCATGAAATCAGAAAGAAGGACAGGCTTTGGGCAGGTAGCTGGTTGGAAAATAGTAAATAGAGTAAGAATAGATGAAAATATTTGTAGCTCAGAAATGATTGGGTCCTTGGTAATTTTCTTGCAGATGTTTTATTACCAAACTATGTAATTTCATCAGTGCTAGATGGAATGGAGTTTGTTCTCTATCTAGCACTGCTCTCCCCTGTCTGTGGCCTGGTACTCAGCTGCGGGAACCAGGCTGCAAAAGTGCCCAGTCATTTCTGATTCTAGGGGACAGTGATAGACTCCATTTCTTAGTCAAGAGACAGCCTTGTTCTAAGACATTTTCCATGGTCATGTAATCAGCAAGACTAAATGCCAAGGCACACAGAACTCAATTTCAATTTATTAGACTTGTATCCCACACCTATTTCCCTGAAGGGACTCAGAACACTGCTACCTTCCCATTTAAAGTGGTACCTATTTATCTACTTGCATTTGCTTTAGAACTGCTAAGTGGGCAGAAGCTGGGGCAAGTAATGGAAACAGACCTTGCTGATAAGCTCAGTGTTTCTGATTTATTTTCTATTTGAAATCATACTTAGCATTTGTTTCAAGGATATAACAACTACTCAAACAGTAAATTATTTTTGTAGCTAATATTCTGTGATTCCACAGATGAGTCTTTTTAAGAATTTAGACTTTAACATCCAAAGCATAACTATTCTGAATATGTCATTATTTTTCTAAAGTTGTATCTGTGAATTACTTTATTCACTGCATTTATCTAGTTCTCCAATTTTCTGGTCTATCACTATGTACTTTCACCCTTATTTAACTCAGAAATTTCTAGCATTTTAATACATTATATATGGCATTTCTCTCTAAATAATTCTTCCCTTGAGGCATTTGGGTCCCCTGCTGACAATTATGTTCAACTCTATGTTCATAGCTTACTTTATTCTGTACACATATAAATATATAAAATATTTTTATTGTTTTTCCCAGATACAAGTCTTCTTGTCACTAATTCGTGTGGTTTAAGTTTAAAAGCTGTTTTACACTAAGTTCTATTGTAGTAATCCTGTTCTATTTTAAACGTAACACATTAACAGGCATAAGAGGCACAGAAGCATGTACAATAGCCACAAAATGTGAATTGCCTATAATAACAATAAAGTTAATATAATTATATCCAAGTAGCACTTTTGAAATGACACAATCTGCCCATTTTCCAAATAATGTAAACTTTTAAGTAGTCAATTAAACTACCTTTGGAAATTGATGTTTACCTCATCATTTATTTTTCTTTTGCAAGCTCATGTAGTAAGTTAAATACATAATTTAAACTTAAATAACAATACAAAGTGCATTTTTGATAGATGGCTATTATATTCTTTCTATACTCCTGTCTCTCTCTCTACCTTGTCTGGAAAAAGCTGCCTTATTAATAGTTTCTTCTGTTCAACTCAGAATGGAGACTTTCAGTAGCATACTTTCAGCATGCTACTGGTAACTCACTGTCAACTAATAAATAACTTCTCTAATAATGAAGTTTCACACAGATGTTAAACCATATTGAGAAGAAAACCAACATCTGCTTCATCCATGAAATCATGTTACATTAACACCTGCACTTCCTCAGAGTTCCTACAATCAATTCCTAGATAGCATTCACAATACACTGCCCTAGTTCCAAGATGTAGCCTAGCATGGAAATTATTGAATTAGCATATGGAAATAATAACTGCAGTTTGCAATAAAGTGTGAAAGCTTTGGGAAAAAAATGGCAAGCATTCAAAAAATAAGTTATATTTTAAGAGTATTATTTGCCTGATTCTCCTTCCCTCCAAAATCGATATAATAGAAAAAAAAATGATTGAGTTAATTGTACGTTTAAATAATACTTGCTAAGAAATATATATATATATATACCAATCAAATCCAGAAATACATAAATGAATGAATAAAATGTCCTTGTCCTTTTATGAAGCCCATGACAGTGGAAAAACATTAAGGATAAAAATAAATAATTTATAATTTATAACAGTTTATAATTCTATATGCTATCCACCTCTTGTGGCAAGCTTTTTTCAAATATAGAAAAAGTTAGGAAACAAAAATATTTGTATAAAAAAAACCCCACCTATATTATTAGAATGCTAATTTCAGCTACAAAATCATTAAAAACTAATTTTGCATATTACCATTACAAGAACTAGTCAGCCAAATCAAGAATAATTTCCAAACTGCTTATTTGTAGATGAAGGCATTTTTCCTATAATGTTAACTGCAAATGTTTAGGCATCCTTAGTCAAACTGTATATAAATAAATACATAACTACTTGCAGATTTAAATGCATGACAATGCAATTTATATGAAGTTGATTATAGATTTGAAATTAGTAAATATAGTAGGGGCAGAATTCTAAGCACTCTTCCATTTGATTCAGAATTTTTATTAAATTGCACAATAAAGTTGTTAATAAGGCAAATGAAGTGACGTACAATTAGTCACATGAAGAAAATCCCACATGTGAACAAACATTCTGAGCCTTCTAACATTCACACTATGATAGATATCTAATATCAATCATCATGAGTTCATTTAAGCAAAGCCTGAACATTTGAAAATGAAAGTAATTCTTTCTTACAAAGCAGAAGATCATAAAAATATCTAAATGCTTTCAACAACCGATTTTCTCTTTTTAAACAATCCTGTTAAGAAACATAAGTTACATACAATGGCTGAATCAAAGCAAGTTTTGGAAGATTAAGGTCTGCCCAAATAGCGTAAAACAAAACCCACAGATCATTGCAACAACCTCTTGAAAGTTTATCTCATACTAATGTAATTGCCCACAATATAGTAAACAATGATGATATGCTTTGTGAAAGTTGTCAGAAGGAAATGTTTTGATTCATCACAAATGTAATTATCTAAATTACATGTAAAATAAACTCTGATGTCCCTGAAATATTTTTGAACGTACTGTTTTGCAATAACAAAACAAAAATGTAATTGCTTGGCCACCACCAAAGAAGAAATATTTGGGGGGAGGGAGGGAGGAATAATATTTGAAAAAAGAATACCTTGCCAATTATTAGACATAAAGATGTCTTTTTTCATTCTTGAGGTTATGTGGCAGTCAGTGACTAGTGGGTTGAAGAGCAAATTAAACAAAATCAACATATCCTATCTGCCAATGTCTCAGAGTCAATAAAGGAATTGGAAATAAAAAAGGGGTTGCGTATAGCATCGAAATAACCATCCAAAATATTGTTCCAACTGCATGTAGTATTTAAAATAAAGATGGAGATGTTACAAAGGCATTCACAGATTTGAATATTATAGAAAATCTGTAGAGAGATTTCAAACATTCCATGCATTCAAGAAGATCTAAGAATAATTAGTAACTAAGAAATTTACTTCAAGAATGAGAAACATTTATAAATTAGAATAGAAAGACCTAAGTTAACTACAGTAAACATTTACAAGATCAGAGAATGTAAAAGTTTGAATAGACTCTGATGGTAATCTGTTTCCTGCCCAGTTCAGGAATTCCATAACATTCCAAAATATGCCGCTGACTAAACACTTCCAGGAAAGATTAAATCATAATTTTCAATTAATTCAGCAGCAGCACTCCAAAACTAGACAAATCTCAGAATAAATGTCTTCTTCAGTTGCCTTCTTCAATACCATCATGTACCATCTGTAAAGCAGTCTTTGCCTAGGACAGTGGTCAGCAAACCGCAGCTCGCAAGCCACATGCGGCTCTTTGGCCCCTTGAATGTGTCTCTTCAGTCTCTCTCTGATTCCCTCCCTTCCTCCCTCTGTCTCTCTCTCTCTGTGCCTCTCTCTGTCTGTCTGTCACTGTCTCTGTCCACAGAATACCACGTGAAGCAGCGGTGAGTCTCTGCGCTGCCGGCGAGGCCATCCGCGAGGCCATCCGCGAGGCCATCCGCGAGGTCCCCCTCGCGTTCCTCGTCTTCCCCGATGACGTCTGGAGTGATCAGCGGCCGTGCAGAAACTCGCCACTTTTCCACACCGTGGAAAAGATAGGTGCGTGCACGTCCCGCGGAATTACAGCGCAACTTCCCACCGCTACGAAATCTCCGAGACTGTAATTGGGCGGGGCATGCGTCCGCCTATCTTTTCCACGACGTGGAAAAGCGGTAAGTCTCTGTGCGGCTGTGGATGGTTCCCTCCTTCCCCTCTGTCTGTCCCCTCTGTGTGTCTGTCAGACTCTGATTCCCTCCCTCCCTCCGTCTCTCTCTCGCTCTGTGCCTCTCTCTGTCTGTCTGTCACTGTCCACAAAATACTGCATGGAGGAACGGCAGGCTCTGTGGTGACGGCGAGGCCATCCGCGGGAGGTGTGTGTCCCCTTCACGTTCCTCATCTCCCCGGATGCTGTCCGGAACCATCAGCAGCCGCGCAGAGACTTGCCTCTTTTCCACGCCGTGGAAAAGATAGGCGCACGCATGCCCCGCCCAATTACAGTCTCGAAGACTTCGTAGCGGTGGAAACTTGCACTGTAATTGCGCGGGACGTGCACGCGCCTATCTTTTCCACGGCGTGGAAAAGCGGCAAGTCTCTGCGCAGCTGCTGATGGTTCCAGACGGCATTCAGGGAGACGAGGAACATGAAGGAGACCCCCCTCTCCCTGCAGAAGGCCTCGCTGTCACCAGAGCCCACCGCTCCTCCACACAGTATTTTGTGGACAGAGACAGTGACAGACAGACAGAGAGAGGCACAGAGCGAGAGAGAGACAGACAGAGGGAATCAGAGTCTGACAGATACACAGAGAGAGAGACAGGGGAAGGAGGGAGGGATAAACAGAGACAGATGGGGAGGGAGGGAGCGAGAGAGACAAAGAGCCACACAGACAGACAGACAGACAGACACAGAGAGAATGACAGACAGACACAGAGAAGAAGGGAGGGAAGAGAGACACAGAGATAGAGAGGGAGGGAGGAGAGAGAGACAGAGAGACACAAAGAATGACAGAAAGAGACAGGGAGGGAGGGAGGGAAGGAGGGAGGGAGAGATAAAGAGCCACAGAGACAGACAGACTGACAGACAGACAGACTCAGAGAGACAGAGAGAAACAGAAAGAGAGAGAAAGAGAAAGAAGGGAAGAAAGAAAAGAAAAAAAAAGAAAGTGGGAGAGAGATGAGATAACTTATGACCACAATTGAGCCCAAAATTTTGGTTGCTAAGCAAGACCGTTGTTAAGTGAGTTTCACCACATTTTCCAAGTTGGCCATGCTTACCCGGTCACATGACCGCTGAACCACTCCCACAAAACAGGCCATACCTTCTGGCTCTCAAAAGAAATTTCAATTGTGGTATTGTTGATATTTGGTTCTTTTGACTAATGAGTTTGCCGACCACTGGCCTAGGACTATATTTTAACTATTTGTGATAGTACTGAAAAATCAAGTTCCTTTCAAACAAACTGACAAAGAATGTTGCAAATTACAGAATGTTAGCTAATATAAAATTCATTTTCATATACTACTTTGAAATATTGATAATTATAGAGTAATATATCAATAAAATAAAAATTTAAATAATATTAATAATGCTAATAAATCATTTCTAAAAATAATTTCAAAATCTTCTCATAATCCGTGTTTCCCCAAAAATTAGACCTGTCCTAAAAATACGGCCATGCCAGATTTTTGTGGTGGGCAAAAATATAAACCCTCCCCCAAAATAAGCCCTAGTGAAGGGTAAGTTTAGGCAGAACAGGGGGCAGCCCTTTCCTTCCCCGGTCACCTCAGGGCTTCTTGGCCCCTTAATCCGATCAGCTGGGCCGCTCCATTCACAAAACAGCTGATTCGCAGGTGCCGCTCAGACCTCTGCCTCCAGCAAACGCCAGTCGTTTTTGCAGCCAATTGCGGCTGCAAAAGAAGCTGGAGGCCGAGCAACCCAACCCAAATGTCTCATGCCCTCCTTGCCTAACGGTGACTGTCACAGCTCGCAATTCCGTCCATGGAACCAGAAAAGGCGGCATGGAAATCAATACACCTGGGACATCGGAAGAAGCCCTGTGAGGAGATGCTGCTGCTGATGTGCAGGAAATCCCCCCCCCACCTGCAGATCATCTTTTTAAAGAGGAGTTTCACCAGGATGAAGGTGACACAGACGCCACCTTCAGTCACCTCTTCGTCCTGGTGAAACTCCTCTTTGAAAGGACGATCTGCAGTGGTGGTGGTGAGAGATTTCCTGCACTTTGGCAGCAGCGTCTCCTCCTGTTCTGAAGGTCAGCACAAGATAAGAGACAAAATCCCCCCCTCCCCATTTTCAAGCGGTTTGCAAAAACGCCGCAATCCAAGCCTTCACATTATCCAGGATTGCAGGATTGAAGGCATGGAATTCTGCAAATGGCTTGAAAATCGGGAGGATTTTGTCTCTTATCCTGTTTTCAGTCTGTGCTGACCTTCAGAACAGGGGGAGAGGCAGGAATATCCCCCTCCACCTTTTCAAGCCATTTGCAAAAATGCCCCATTTCGAGCCTTCAACATATTTCAGGATTGCAGCATTGAAGGATCGGAACGGCTTGAAAATGTGGAGGGGAGATTTTCCTTCCTCTTACTCTGTTCTGAAACTCAGCACAGACTCAGAACAGGATAAGAGGCAAATTCCCCCCCCTTCCCCCCCCCCCCGGCAATCGTTCATTCCTTGGGATCTCAGCGCAGACGCACATCCCCCAAATGCTCTATCTGAAGTCTTCTCTACGTCTATGTAGAGCTCCCAAGGAAAGGATGGTGTGTGTGTGTGAGAGAGAGAGAGATCCCTAACCCACCCCCAGTCCCAAGGCAGCCACATCCTTCCACTAACCGGCTTTCTTGCTCCATTCTCCATTGCCACCTGCAGGGCAAGAAAAGTGGTTTGTGGGACTACTTCCAACTTCGTGAGATTTCTTTCTTTCTTTTTTTTTGCGAGAACTTGGAAGGTACTTTCTGGTATTTTTTTTATTGTAGGCACACAGTCTACTTTTCTTGTCCTGCAGGTGGAGCGGAGAATGGAGCTGGAAAGCAAGGTAGTGAAGGGATGTGGCTGCCTTGGAGGGGGAGGGAGTGTGTGTATGTGTGTTCATTCGTTCTGCCAGGAAGAGCCCCCTCCCCACGAGGCCAGAGAAGCACAGTCAGCTGTTCCACGGCCAGCAAGCAGGGCAGGCGAAGGCCAAGATGCAAGGAGAACTTGAGTCATTGTGGCCGCAGGCAAGCAGGTGGTGGGACGGAAAGGGTGGGGCTGGTGGGCTTGCTGCTTCCTGCAGATGAAAAAATAAAGCCAACCCCTTATTGGGAGGACCCTGTCTTATTTTCAGGGAAACAGAAACTAGTATGAGAAATGTACACAAGCATCTCTTCTAGACTATTACATACTGCACCAATACTACTCAATAAGAGTTCTGCTTTAAAGTAGTTAATTTTCAATAAACATAAGGCTGGCATTGGTTTTATAATTGGTTTTACAATATATATCTTCTTTTCAATCTTAAAATAATTTCAATATAATTTAGCAGTAACACAACAAGTAATATGAAGTGAAAATATTTTATTTTATATTAAAATGGTGGAACCTTGTGGATGACAATAACACTCTATGCACTGCTTAATTTTCAACATATATATTATTTTAAAGAAGCTTTTAAAAGTTACAACAAAATGCTATATATGGGCTTGATTCTGTCAAGTGAAAAGTTCAATACAAGTAGGTTTGATTAATTATTCATATTGAGTTTGCAATCCAACTTAACACATTCTACAATTGTCTCAGTGGCCTTAAGTGACTCTGGTTAAAAAAATGGAAACTGGAACCATTAATTTAAAAGTTATTCCTGGGAAAAGGGATGTGTAGTGACAGCATAGCTACCAGCAAAGATGAAACCAGCAAAGATGAAACTCTGAAGAACAGCCACACCCAGATATCCTAGAACTCAGGGAGAAGGGATGGGAGTGTAAACATCACAAGGATAAGGTGACCAGATGTCCCGCTTTTGGCGGGACAGTCCCGGTTCACCAGCAGATGTCCTGCGCCCCACCGCCTCTTCAAAATGTCCCGCTTTTTGCGGGCAGGCGGCGGGCGCAGATAGCTGAGAGCCCCGACTCGGGCAGGGAGGACGCAAGCTCCAGCGCGGCATGCACCTGCGCAGAGGGCGTCGGGACCGAGGAGAGGGGGGGTGCTCTCTGGTACGGCACACGCCTGCACAGAGGGCGTTGGGGTAGGGGGGCGCTCCCACCCACCCCTGCGGGGCCTTCTTTAAAGGCAGCGGCAGCGGCCCGGCCCGGAGGTGCTGAAAGCCGCTGGCTCAGGCGGGAAGGGGGAAGGCGGCCAGCCCAGCCCATGATGGGCTGACAGCGGCCGGCTTGGGCCGCCTTCCTTCTCCCCGCCCCAGCCGGTGGCTCTCAGCGCCACCGGGCTGGGCCGCTGCCGCTGCCTTTAAAGAGAGCCCCGTGGGGGCGGGTGGGAGTGCGCCCCTGCCCCGACGCCCTCTGTGCAGGTGCATGCCATGCCGGAGCGTGTACGCCACCCCCCTCGTCGACGGTGTCCTGCTTTGGGATTTTGAAAATCTGGTCACTTTACACAAGGATGAATCTGGCAAGCTGCTATAAAGTGTGTAAAAGGCATTCTTTGATCTCCTAGATTTAGCTCAGTCTGGAGCTAAATCTAGAGGAAAAAACAATGCTTTGTTTTTAAAAGGGATCCCTGGCTTTCAACCTTAAGGAAAACTATTAAACTCTTTTAATGTGACAGAAACCAAGAGGGAAAGAAATTTGCTTCTCTTTTGCCAAGTAGTAGCAAAAGAATGGATGCCACACCTAACTCTAATATCAATTGATGAGAAGGATGAGAACCACTTAGGACATCTAGTAAATAAAGTAATAAAATACAGAAGAAAAAAAGAACAACTTGGCCTTACTCTGAAACTAATAGTTATAGTTTAAAAAACAATTAAAAATAGGCTTTTTGGTGGGAATTTAATCTGATTTCAGTTAAATACTACTTACCAAATATTACAAAAATCAATAACACCTATCTAGCTTTCTTGAGCTTCGAGTTGTGAGACCTGCTAATATAAACTCAGCAGCATTAAATACTGAGATATCTGAATCTGATAAAATATATAAATTTATAATTTTATGAATTATTTTAAATGTTCATTACAGCAATTTGACCTTCCATTAAGAGTAGCAATACACAAGTGAGTACATAGGTGTTTATAGAAATTCTAATATAACAACATAAGCGTTTATTGTTCTGATGTCTCCTCTATTGCATTGATAATGAAACTTATATGGAATCTTGAAACCTTATTGTATTTTTTCTTCAAGCACTGCTGTCTACATTGCATCAAAGCAGGACAAAATCATTTTTAAAAAATCCAAAACAACTTAATTAACCTTTAATAGTTAAAAACTGTATATTAGACAATGAAATGTGTTTAAATAATGTCTCTTAATACATTCATATGTATTTAAAATGTTATAGCACCATGAGATAATATAAGTGTATTCTTTGTATTTTAACATTTTCAACTGTGAATATCAAATAAATATATTGACAAATTCAACTATAGCAGACTTCCATATTACATAAATAAGTCTTTCTATTCAATATGCTTCCTTCTGAAATCTGCAAAATGATAAGCAATAATTCAATGTTTCCCTACATGACTTTGAAACAGATCTAGACTGAACTCAATGATTATGTTTGACTAAAGGAATACAACAGAGCAAATTCCTTTTCTCCCTTATCTATGTCCTAAATCTGTTCAAGAAGATCTGCAGCCTAAGTCAGCTTCTTTGAACATGGGGAAATGGATAAGGAAAGGTAGTATCATTAATTAGTAAGATCCCTCTCATGTAACATTGAATGATGTCAAAATGACCTGTCAATTTTGTTATGCTGCAGCCTGATTCTACATTTGCTGAAACTCATTTTTTCTCATTAATCTACATTCAGTACCCAATAATGAAAACAGAATTTTAGAAATGTCTATAAATTTATTAAAAAGAAAAAACTTAAATATCATACTGGCATAAGTATTCAGACCCTTTGCAACAACATTTGAAATTTAGCTCAGATGCCTCCCATTTCTTTTGATTGTTGCTGACATTTTACTATACCTTGACTGGAGTCCACCTGTGGTAAATTAAATTGGACATGATTTGGAATGGTACACACTTCTCCATGAAAGGTCTCACAGCTGATAATGCATATTGTAACAGAGCAAAAGTCGTGAGGTCAAAGGAACTGCCTGAAGAAGTCAGAGACAGGATTATTGCAACACATAGATCTGGGAAAGGCTGCAATAAAATTTCTGCTGCAGTGAAGGTTTCTAAGAGCTCAGTGTCCTCCATAATTCACAAATGGAAGAAGTTTGGCACAATCAGGATTCTTCCAAGAGCTGGTTGCCCTGTCAAACTGAGCAATCAGGGAGAAAGACCTTAGTAAGAGAGGCGACCAAGAACCAAATGGTTACTTTGACTGAGCTCCAGAGATCCTGCATGGAGATGGACAGAGTTCCAGAAGGACAAACAGCACTGTACCTCTCCACCGATCAGGACTTTATGGAAGAGTGGCTAGACAGAAGCCTCTCCTCAGTGCCAAACACATGAAGGCCCACTTGCAGTTTGCAAAAAAGCACATGAAGGACTCTCAGACTGTGAGGAACAAGATTATCTGGTCTGATAAAATCAAGATTGAACTGTTTGGCCTCAATTATAAATATTATATCTGGAGGAAACCAGACAAAACTCATCAACTGCCCAATATCATTCCAACAGTGAAATATGGTGGCAGCAGCATCATGCTGTGGGGGTGTTTTTCAGCAGCAGGGACTGGGAGACTGGTCAGGGTTGAACAGAATGAAGCAAAGTGCAGGGACATCCTCAATGAAAACCTGTTCCACAGCAGTTAGGAACTCAGAATAAGCCAAAGGTTCACTTTCCAATATGGCAATGATCCTAATTCTGAGCCTGCAGACTATATATCATCAGCATACTAATGCATTTAATTCAAAATCTGCAAATTCATCTGCTAAAAGAAAGAAAGCACCTTCATTTTCAATGAAAGCTTTAAAATATTGTATAAACACATGTGATTAATGACCAGAAAGCAAAAATAGGTTTTCAGAAGTTAAAAGTTAGATTCTGAAAGGTTGTGTACTAAGGATTTCTTTTTCCTTTCATATACTTTAAAGACCAGTGTAGGGTAATAGTTAAGTTATCAACTACCAATAGGGATCAGATGAGACCAGGCTGACTCAACCACAAACTCATCAAGTTAAATATATGTGTGCGTGTGTTTAATAGCAATCCTTTTCTTCTTATTCCCTGCTATTTGTTCCAGCATTAGAGCCTTCTGCAGAGAAATAGGTATTTACACAATGTGTGCAATATAAAATAATTCGAATCTGATTGTTTGTGCTTCAACTGCGAATTCCTGGTTGATTTGTTTGAGAGTCAATTTCATTGTTTTCCTCACTATCCATGATATTCTGAGGAACAGTCTTCAGCACCCAAGTTTAGATATTATTAAAAAGATATTTAATTCATACTAAGTACATGTGCACACTCACATAAATATATGTATACATACATAGACAGACAGACAAACAGATACATATCACTCATAAGAGGTGGGAAGGAATTTTTTGTTTTACAAATATAGTAACTATGTTTACAATATTGTGTATAATTCTTATTCAATCTTTTAAATTACAAAATTAGAACAGAAATAAAATAAGCAAGGAAAATTATGAAGTAGCTCTAGCATTGTTTGTTTGAGTCATAACCTGCGATTTGACTAGGAGCTCATGTTGAGTTATATAAGGATGTTATTTTAACCTTATAACGATTTTTGGTAGTATATTGGACAGAGATAGTGATAAATTCGAACCTGGAGTCCTACTTCCATATTTCAAGTGCTCTACCACACTAAGAAAATCTTATATTATAGGTTTTATATTAGAATAATATATAATGAGGACGAATTACTTCTTATTTGCTATACATATTAGTTAATGAGCTATGTAAATTGTATTAGGAGACATAGTATAAGCAAAAAAAAATCTTCTATAATACTAAACTTTTGTTTATCCAATAAAACTCTTATATTCAATGAGTTAATTTCTTAGGAAGATATTTTAATTTTTACTGAGAGAAAACTCTTGCTTAATTACATTTATGGACAGGATAGCTAGATGATTGGCCATTCTGGTTGCAAGTTGAACAGTTGCTTAAGTATTCAAACAATTTTCATATTACATATATTCTTATTCTTGTCAACCCTACTATTGCTACACATTTGAAAATTATGAAAGAATTTTAATAGATTTTCATGACACTGATATGGTATATAATTGCTGTTTATATGTCACTTCAATACTATCTATAGAAGCTTTCTTCTGTGGCATAGTCTAGAGTGACTGTCTGCTACTTAATTGTTCTTAGAAATATGTCTGAAATAGAGAACATGAGTTCAGAATTATATACTGAATTCTGTCTTCAAAACTCCAAAATTAACAAAAAACAAAACAAAGTTGTGAAACAAGCTCAGATGTAGTTTGCAAAATAAGCTTATGAAATAAGCTTATTTCAACAGTTCACCAATTAAACTGAACTTGGAGTAGGTTTTATTTTGTTTCATGCATTTATTCATAACTTGTATTTTTTTTTTCATTTCATTAACATACATACTGTATATTTTGATATCATCATTTTCAGATCTATACTTTTTGTATCTTCAATACAGCCAGTACTAGCACAAATTATTCAGGATCTGGAGCAATAACATACCATCATTTACATACAAAAGTAAAGGTAAGTTCAGACACCCCCAGCCAACATATTTCCTTATAAATATTTCTTATACATCTATTCATAAATACATTAAACAAGTAAGGGAACATTTGAGCAACTGCCTCTTCCCATTTATGCTGTCCTATCCAATAGAATCTGGCAAGAGAGATACATTTCATTCTTATGTGCTCAAGAACAGAAAGAAGAGAAGGGATGGACCAAAAAGGTGATGGAACTGATGTAGAATTCTATTATATTGTAATACAATTGTATTGCAAAACAGCATCTACTTCCAACTAATTCTGAATGGCCTACAACAGAAATATATAAAAATTGTTTTTATGTGTGGGTGCGTGCACATGCGCGCGCACACACACACACACATTTTGAACAACCAAAAAATCCAACTCCTTTTGTTTACAGTATTTGTATACTATAGATTCCAATTTGCCTCCCACAACTTCTATAAATATAGATCCCTTCGACCGATTCGCTCTCACAGAGAGGGACTTCTCCGGGAGCCGTCCACTAGGCAATGCCAGCGGGCGACGCCCAGGGGAAGGGCCTTCTCTGTGATGGGCCCGACCCTCTGGAATGACCTTCCCCCTGACATTAGAACGACCACGGACCTCCGCTCCTTCCGCCAGAAACTCAAAACCCACCTGTTTCAACTAGCCGGCCTGGGCTAATTCCATGCTTCCCGCCTCAGTTTGTAATTTTAAATTATGTTATTAGGTTTTAAGGTTAAGTTTTTAATTTTTATAAATTTGTACAGGGGATTATTTAATTCGATTTTAGTTTATATGCATTGTTGATTGTCATAATTTTAATTTTTTACCTGTACACCGCCCCGAGTCCCTTCGGGGAGAGGGGGCGGTCTAGAAATCCAATAAATAAGAAGAAGAAGAAGAAGAAGAAGAAGAAGAAGAAGAAGAAGAAGAAGAAGAAGAAGAAGAAGAAGAAGAAGAAGAAGAAGAAGAAGAAGAAGAAGAAGAAGAAGAAGAAGAAGAAGAAGAAGAAGAAGAAGAAGAAGAAGAAGAAGAAGAACTAAAATCTAAATTAAAACATTCCTCTAAATCAGAACAAATATTTCTGGTTAGTAGTCCACCCTTATCAACATCACAGTTCAAATTCTCTTTGCAACATTTTTCTCATTGCCTTTCTAAAAGGCATTAGGGATTATGTTTCCTGAATTTAACTGCTCTATAGCTCCCCTTCTTGTATCTTACATGGAAAGGGGAAAAGACATTCAATATTCTTATGTAGAAAGAATATACTGAATAAGGCAGCACTATATTGGTAGTCTTTGTCTTGATCATTTGTTTAACAACCATTCAAAGTTATTGCCACTGAAAAAAGGGACTTACACTATTCCTTGCACTTATGACCACTGCAGCATCCCCAGAGTCATATGATAAGAATCTGGTGTTTGACAAGCACCATATATTTACAATGTCTGCAACATCCCAGAGTCATGTGATTCTAATATGTGACCTTCCAACTGGCTTCCAACAAGCAAAGTCAATGGGGCAAGTTGCCTTTGCTTAACAATTGCATGATTCATTTAACACCTGCAGTGATTCATTTAATAACTGACAAAAACATAATAAAATCAGGCATGACTTAATAGCCACTTTGCTTAGCAATGGGATTTCTGGTTCAAATTGTGACCTTAAATTCTGGACTGCTAACCATGATAATGCCAAAGTGCAATCCAGTTGAGTCAGCAATAAAAGGACAAGATAACCCCATAGAGGATGGAAGGGAGTCCACAACACTCTATAAATAGGTCAGCTGTCACCACCACTTCTGTATAATCCCTGACACCCCCAGTTGCTGGAGTCAATAGCCTCTCTCTTTGGGAACTACAGAAAACACCATGCTATAGTGACAACTGCTTCCAGCAGCAGCCAATAAGACCATGCATAATCACAGCACCTGCAAGCTGGAAAAATAGAAGACGTCCCAGTGCCTTCCAACAGAAACACAATCAATGCAATCAACAATCTTAGTGTCTCCAGTTGTACAGAAAGAAACAACTGGAGATGATTCACAAGAACTATCGGTTACTCAAATGTTCCAGGAACTTTTGAAAAGTATAAATTTATTTTATTTATTTATTTTTCACATTTATAACCCGCACCCATCTCACTACAAAGGGACTCGGGGCGGCGAACAGAGATTTAAAATCAATTATACATAAATACAAAATATTATTAAATAATAACTAAATTAAATCAATACCCTACTTAAAATAAGTTTAAATTTAAAACCCAAATTACAATTTTTATTTGTTATAAAATAATGGGTGTGGAGTAGATCATGCTAGGCCGGCCAGATGAAAATAATAAGTTTTTAGGTGCCGGCGAAACAAGCAGAGGTCTGTGATGGAACGGAGGTCGGGAGGTAGGTCATTCCAGAGGGTAGGGCCCACTACAGAGAAGGCCCTTCCCCTGGGAGCCACCAACGGAAATTGTCCGGTCGACGGCCCCCGGAGAAGACCCTCTCCCTGGGAGCGAGTCGGTCGAAGGGATGTATGGGGTAGACTTACGGAAGGAAATGGCAGATTCCAGAGCAGAAATTAAAGATGTTCAGAAGAATACAATGGAAAATAAAGAAGAGATTGAGTCATTGAAGGGAGGGGCAGCTGTGGTGGTGGTGGGGAAGTTAAGGAGTTACAAAAGCAAAATTTAGAGTTACAAAGCTATATTTTAAAAGCAGAAATTGAAAGAATGTCCTTTTTCCTTAGATTTCAAAATATACAGGAAGTAGAAAATGAAGATATTAAAGAAGTGATGAGTATAATATTAGCAGAATATCTTAAAAGAGAAAAGGACCAAATTTGGTGGGATATAGATTTGGCATATAGAATCAATTCAACATATGCTAGAATTTCATAACCTTCCAAGGGAGGTACATGTTAATTTTTTCAGGAGATCCATGAGGGATGAGGTGCTGAGGGCGCAGAGGGGGTGACACTAAGATACCAGGACAGAGATAACAATTTTGAAAAAAATTCCGAAAAAAATAAGAAAAGCAAGGAAGAAATTTTCCTTCCTGTCTAAAAAAATATTCAATAAAGGAATTTGGTTCAGGTGGTTGCTGCCAGACGGAATGCTGATATTCTGGGAGGGAGATAAGATTAAAATTAAAACATTAATTGAGGCGGAAGCCTTTTTGAATAAACATTTTTCCCTCCTACAGGACAGAGAGAAAACAGAAGGAGCCATGGCCTCGCCAGGAGACGGAGGGGGGAGGGAGGAAATGATGTCGAAAAGACTTAGATCACAAAAATGAGCTCAGTGGAATCATTATTAAAATTGTTGATACAGAGAAATGGCAAAGAAAGAAATGATTGAACATATGACTGATATAACGTGAAAATCTGTTTTTTGCTTGTCCTTTACATTATTTTTAAAAATGCAACACTGTACTTTTAAAATATCTTTTAAATTGTAACCTGTGAGGTGTGGGGGGCCCACCATTTTATATACCCTATTCCTTTTCCCTATGTATATATTAAAAACCAATAAAAAAATGTACGCCCCCCCCCCCAAAAAAAAACAATCTTAATGTCATTGGCTTGAGACTGGATTATGGTATCATCACAGCAAGCATCAAACATATAGCTGCCTCATCTCCAATCAGCACCCTTCAACTGAAAAAAGCCCAATGATCTAGAGTACTTATTGCAGGAAGCCCTAGACAAGTATAGGGATTCAGAGTCCAGGACGAAAGCCCAAAAGGTAAAAACCACAAAGGGCACATCCTTGCCCCAACAAAGTCAGTACCTAAAAAGCTCCCAACACTTACAGTCCTGTCAGTACCTCAGTCAAAGTTGTATGAGGTCAGGACACCAGTTGGCACCTAAGCTGGTGTTAGGCTCAGTGCCCAGCATAGGAATCACCCAACATAGTACACAAAAGGGTTCAAGACATGAAAATATACAGAGTCGTGACAGATATAATCATGCTTTTCGAAACTATAACCTACATTCTGTTTCTTATCCTTGGATCATGGAAAATGCAGAAAATGAAATCTGGAAAGCAAATAAAATAAATAAATTTTCAAATAAAGTTCTCATCCTTCTCCTCATCCACCAGATTTTTATGAAACATGATAATTTCCTACCAGGTTATGGACAAATACAGACTAATATTTTCAAACAAAACTGACATTTTCCAACAAAAGCTCAATATCTCCAACAGTACAAAATACGATATTTGAGAGAATGCTATTTCCAATAGTTTCTATCCAGTCATGAAGACTAGGCAGAATGGATGAGCTCCAAATCCCTCCAATTAACAGTATCTTTTGGGACCTAGGAAGCGCACCTCTCTGTCACAGTGCCTACCCTTTGGAATATTATCACCTCCCACAGATTGGTACAGCTCTTGATAATGTTCTGAAAGTCCTTGAAAACCTGGCTGTTTTCCCAGGCTTAGATATAGGATGGTTATTTCTCACTGTATTACACTTTTTTAAAAGTATAAGCCATCCAGAGTCCTTTGAAGTATGGTAGCCATTAAATTTAAATAAACAAATAAATACTGCTATGAAAATGAAGGAATGAGGCACTTTGGCTAGAACTAAAGGTTTACACAAAATTGCTTGACACTTTTATGTTGGAACACTGGCCAGCCATTGTTTCTTCCATATCTTTCCTAACCTATCATCACCAAAATACTCTGTTATTCCCCTTCTACATTTCCAGACCTCTAGATTTACTTCACATAGCCTAGCAGTCAGCTATAGTCTTATTATGCAATTATATATCATACAATTCTTCAGTGCAATTCTTTTCCAAAATGTTCTGGTATTCCCAGATATATTCCATTTTTTCTTTGGAGTAAGAACAATCAATGCATTTCAAATATGAACTCTCACATCCAGAATATCATTATTTCCTATTCCAGCATTGTCTGGGATACAATGCTATAAGAACAAACAATTATTCTGCAAATCCATTTACAAAATATTTAAAAATGGAAAAGACATATATACAAAAATAGGGTCCAAACCCCCATCTAGGCTGTAATAAATAGAATTCCTCAAAACTAGCAATTTCTTCAGCAAACAAAACTTCCTCAGAGTCAAAACCAAAACACATAAACTTTTATTTTCATGTCTTTGTACATTACACTTTCTTAGTATGTTATGCTCTGTGTACATTACACCCTCTCAAACTGAATTCAAAATAGAAGGAGCAAACAATGTATATATTTCAACTAATGGATGTTGTAGCACGTCTGAAAGATGCCATTTTTCACCTATGCTGCCACATTCTGGTGAGATGTTTCCAGAATATTTTAAAGGTCTATAGCAGTGGTAGTCAACCTGTTTCCTACCACCTACTAGTGGGCGTTCCAGCTTTCATGGTGGGCAGTAGGGGTTTTCTTTCTGAAGCGCTTTCTTTTTTTAAAATTTAATTGACTTTAAAAAAAATTCATAGCATTATTTAAAAACATTTTCATTAGGTTTTCATAAAATTCCCCGTGATAATTTAAATTTCTGAAAATATACTATTTGTATTGGCCGTGCTTGCTTTAACTTGCTGTAACTCTGCTTTATAAATTTTATAAAGTAAAGTTACTTTCCTACTTTATAAATCACCATTACTGCGGAACTGTGGGCGGTTAGAAAATTTTACTACTAACAGAGATACAAAAGTGGGTGGTAGGTATAAAACGGTTGACTACCCCTGGTCTATAGAAAAAATAGCAAACTGCAATGTTCTAACAGTGTATGTGACAAACACTATATCTCTCCTCTATCAGCAAAAATTAATCCACTTGAAAACTCAAGACTGTGAACCTACTCCAGAAGGGAAATAAGATCCAATCAAATGGGCATGTTACTCACACTCCAAAGTCCATCCTCTGTATTCAATAACTACTTAATCTTTCATGAATTCAGCTTCAGTTTGTTCTCCCATAGTCAGACCGGTAACAGTCTGGAGACAATCAGAGGCTCTGTAGTAGTCTAACCTTAAATTTGCAGAAAGGAGAATTATAACTAAGTGTCATTAGCATATGTCTTTCCATAATTACAATTTCATGGCAGATTGTAAGTAGTTCTTAAAGATAGATCTCTACTGCTTTCTCCATTATAAATTCAGACAAGTGAGTGGTCTATAAAGGTAAAGCTTCCCCTTGTGCATACATGCTAGTCATTCCTGACTCTATAGGGCAGTGGTCATCTCCATTTCTAAGCCGAAGAGCCAGTGCTGTCCGAAGATATCGCTGTGGTCATGTAGCCGGCATGACTAAATGCTTAAGGTGCATGGAAAGCTGTTACCTTCCCACCAAAGTATTCCCACTAAGGTATTTGATTTGTCTATACATAAGGATATTTGAAGACCCTAAAACGTTGATAAACAATTTAGCTAAAACCAAACTGTGCATACAATTTCACTTGTACCTAAAATTATTTCTGCTTAATTGTAAGGGAACCTTGAACATTATTAAAAATCTTTTTACTATCAATAATACATTGATGAAGTTTCAGTAGAATATATATTGTTGTTGTTGTTGGTTTATAAATGTAGAATTGTTTTAATGTGCTATTTGACTTGTTATCTTGTTTATTTTAACTCATGTGAAGCATTCTGACACAGTGATTAAATTTCTGGCAAAGTAGTATAATATCCTACTTTTAAAATAACATTTTCTTATGCTTTTATTTCAAAAAATAGCTACATATTCTGCCACTTCATAATTCTCATGGCAATTAAATTACATTTTACCTACTGAAAACTTAAAAAGGTGAGAGAGGCCTGTAATTGTCATCATAGGTACACTTCAACTATGAGACACAAAATAAGAAAAAAACATCCAGAAAATCACATTGTCTGATTTTTAAAGAATTTATTTGCAAAGACCAAAGAGCTGTGGAAGGACACCAGAAACAAAATTGTAGACCTGCACCAGGCTTATCAGGGGTCTTGTATGTCTTCCATTTTCTAATGATTGCTCGCACAGTTGATTTCTTCACACCAAGCTGCTTGCCTATTGCAGATTCAGTCTTCCCAGCCTGGTGCAGGTCTACAATTTTGTCTCTGGTGTCCTTCGACAGCTCTTTGGTCTTGACCATAGTGGAGTTTGGAGTGTGTCTGTTTGAGGGTGTGGACAGGTGTCTTTTATACTGATAACAAGTTCAAACAGGTGCCATTCATTCAGGTAAAGAGTGGCGGGCAGAGGAGCCTCTTAAACAAGATGTTACAGGTCTGTGAGAGCCAGAAACCTTGCTTGTTTGTACTGTGCTGTAGGTGACCAAATACTTATTTTCCACCCTAATTTGCAAATAAATTCTTTAAAAATCAGACAATGTGATATTCTGGATGTTTTTTTCTTATTTTGTCTCTCATACTTGAAGTGTACCTATGATGACAATTACAGGCCTCTCTCATCTTTTTAAGTGGGAGAACCTGAACAATTGATGGCTGACTAAATACTTTTTTGCCCACTGTATACTAGTCTCCCTTAATTTTTATTTATCAGCACAAAAATGTCACACACACACACATACATACAAGGAGGAGAACCTGTGGCTTAGTGTCAATTACAACTGCTTAATGTGTAATACTTCCCAGGTTCAAATCCCAGTAAGGGTATGGCTAGCTGATTAGAGCTAAATAGCTTGAAATAGATCTATACTAGTCTCCCTTTATTTATTTATCAGCACAAACGTAACACACCCACCCACCCACCCACACACACACACACATATACACAGATAACCTGAATATTTAATTATTCAATCATATGTTAACAGTTACACACAGTGAACTTTTTCATATCTTACTTTGAATTCCCAACTCTGTACTTTCCACTGTTTTAGAAATCTTACCACCACTTTTGCATTCATGTTCCTGTACTTATTCTACGATCATTGTATCCCACTTTCCCATTCGGCTACATTGTAAACCTCTTCTCATATGCTGTGAATTAAAAGTCATTTTATTCTTTATGTGTTCCTTTAATAGTGATTAACTATTTGTCCAAAGTAAAAAAGCAACAACATGAAACAAGTGAGTCACTTTCAGAATTCAGTGTTCAGTTTCAAACAGAAAATGTGATGATTATCAGAGAAGTCCATGCTAATGTAAATTATTTTTAGATGACTTTAGAAAATTAATTACAACCAATTCTGTTTCAAAGTGAATATACAGGCATAGGGCACAAGGCATATTTCTGTGATGGTGAACCAATGGCACGCATGCCAGAAGTGGCACACAGAGCCCTCTCTGTGGGCATGCATGCGGTCGCCAGCTGCTCTTCTCATTTCTGGCATGCATGCTGGTCTTTGCGGGTGCCGGAGTGCTGGAAAACAGTTTGAAAAACAGCCCCCCAAAACAGGCCCTTTTCCTGGCCTTTTTTGGTCTGAGAAATGGCTCGAAAAATGGGGTTAAAACAGCCTAAAAACAGCCTAAAAACTCTTCCAATTCTCATAACTTGGTTGACAAGTTATTTGTATTCTATAGTAATGTTATAGTTTACAGGTAGCCACAATACAAAAGAGTTACAGTTAAAGATTACTAAGCAATGTAACTTTAACTTACACTTACTGCACTGGCCTTGGACTCTAAACTTTAGCAGAAAGGCACCAAAATCAATCCATCAGCTCACAAAGGTGTGCTTTCTTAACCTCTAGAACAGATGGGATTGGATAGAAATGTCTAGCATGTCAAACTGTTAATCATCACTTAAATTAAAGCATGGTTCCACCATAACTGGCATTAGTCTGCAGGGAACCTATTTAGCTGTCACAAATTCCTGCCAGTCCTGCTCTGCTTTAATTAAGCTTAATGACTCATAATTTGACCTTCTGTTGCTAACCTATTAACCTTATCTAGTACAAGTTCAAATATGATAAACAAAAAAGTTGCTGAAAATGCCATTTAAACTGCTGAAAATGTAAGTGTTACTTTCCTCTATTCAAAAATGAAAGGTATCCAACAATTTTGATCCTATCCTCAAAAAAGAAATACTGCCAAGAAAATTTCAAACAAGCATTGATATAAGTAAGGACTATAGTTAGCCTTCATACAAGAACTCAGCAATAAATCTCAGCTGCACAGACATTTAATTCCTTACTCAGGAATAGGCTAACTGGTGGAAGACTTTAAAATATGACTTGCCTATTTTAGATTTTTTCTTGCTGACAAAAATGACAGCACGACACACAAATGATTTGCTCTCCACAGTGCAAAGGAGTCAATGCTTTTACAGAGGTCAATACTCTAAAGTTTAAAGTCTAGGCTTTTCCTTCTGACTCTACTGAATGAATGGATACTTGGTCATTCTTGTGATGGTTTTAGGTAAACACATTATAAGGTGATATGGTTTTTTCTAGCCTGAGAATCAGTGGTTCCTGACAGATTAACTTCAACTCAACTACATACAAAATGCAGAGCTCACTTTATCAATTAATACTACAGTATGCTATTTCAATTTAGACATTATACAAAGACCTATGCCTCTGAAATAGGCTCTAATGCTATGCAAGCTGGAAAGAGGGAGAAAATGACAATGACCACCCAGCATTACTGGTGATAAATGTACTGTTGGAAGAGCTGACAACAGAGATGGGTTGCTGCTGGTTCAGTCTGGTTTGGCCGAACTGGTAGTGCTGGCAGCAGAGGCACCGCCCACCTGTCCAGACGCTTCTGCGCATGTGAGCATGAGCGAAACGGTAGTAAGCTGGTTAGCAACCCACCATTGCCTGACAAACATGTGAGGAACATATTTCATATAGAAAATCTATATATTCGCTAAGAGTGGACACCAACTTGATGGCACATAATCAATTAATGCTATAATAATTCTTCCTAATATGAAATATCAATAAATTCAAAGTACAACAGCTTTACATAATCAATCTAAAATATAAGTTGATGAAAACAAAAAATAGACACAAAGCTTACATGGTTCTAGAAGTTTTCATATTGTTGTTAAAGGAGCAATAAGAGATCCAAGCATGGTCTCGCATGAAGTGGTGAGTTCTCATTACTTGCCTCAGCTGCTGCCAACCTAACAGTTCAACAGTATGCAAATGCAAGAGGATAAATAGGTACCACTTTGGTGGGAGGGTAACAGCATTCTATGCATTTTGACATATAGTCATGCCAGCGACATGACCATAGAAGGGTCTTCAGACAATGTTGGCTGCCTCAGCTAAGAAGCAGATATGAGCACACCCCCTAAAGTCAGACATGACTGGTCAGGGTAAACCTTTACCTTTCTTTTATATTTTGTCTAAAACTTGGTTTTTCTCCGTGTTTACAAATAGCTAATCTTTGTGTGAAAATCAGTAAGGGATAAGGGATAAATTCCATTCAGTGAGCAAGTAATGTTTCAATATGGTTGAATTTAGGAATGCCTACTGAATGGAAGCCAGGACTCAGTTTTTCTGTTGCTACTCTCTAATGATGAAATAGTGTCTCAGATTTAAGACTTGAAACCTTCGTTTTGTTCTAAAATTAACGAAGATAGAATTCTTCCAAAGAGAATAAGTAGAATCGTTTATAATCACCAGAATTAAATTTACTAAAATTTATTTGTGTTATTTGAGATTTGTTTTTAATTATATTTTTGATCCTGACATGTGTGTGTGTTGTGTGTGTGTGTGTGTACGTGTGTGTGAAAGAGAGAGCTAATATACCTGTCTCCTTTTGTCCCAACAACAATAACCTATGAGTTGAGTTGGGGTCAGAGTGACTAGTCCAAAATCATCCAGAAGGCTTTCATGTCACCATAACTACTGCATCAAAGTATCATTACAAATTTATTTTATTTACTTTCCATTTTTTTTTTATTAAAATATTTTCAGTTTTTATCATTTTGAGTAGTAAATGGTGGTTTTATTTAAACTTAGTGTGGATATTTTAACTATGTTTTTTTAATTGATGCATTTCAAGTGTTTTGATTCAAAAATCTAAAAACATAATACATAAATACATAAGAAAAGCATTATCCAAAGATGTCTCTGGAACATTTTACTGGAAACACCTGCTTTCATTAGATAATAAAATATGTTATAGTATAATGCTTACAACAAATCATTCTTGGAGATTGGTGAAAATAAAAACAGGTTCTAAGTTCATTTCTGCCCACCATATGTCACAGTAGAAAATGCTTTCAATTGTAATATATTTTTTTTAATTATAAGCCATCCAGAATCATTGATTAATATGGCTGGCTATAGAAACTGAATAAATAAAAAAATAAAATGTTATGACATCTGTATTAGTACATAGTAACAGTCAGCTAGTATGATTTTATAATCACTAGAAAAAGAAATTTAATCTTAGAAAACAAAAAATAATCCTATCCAGACTAAGGGTCTTGCAAATAAAAATTGCAGTTGTGTCAAGCGAAGAGGGCACAAGGCTACATTTTTCTGTCCAAAAGTCAGAAATGTATTTCTCTAAATATAATCCTTTCATTTGAATCAGCTATAAAGTCATTCATTTATTTATTCATTTGTTAAATTCTTTTTAAACTTTGCTATGAAAAAAATAAAACTATTGGTTCAATTTATAGAACATATATTTACAACAAAGACACAAGCAATAAAAATGTCAGTGATATTTTTACTAGGACATATTTGCTATATTTTAATAATCAGATACATTTCTGATTCCATTCTTATTATTTATGGAGGAGGTGAAGATGGTGGTGGAGGAGGAGAGGGAAAGAGAAAGAGAAAGGAGGACCTCTTACTTTCAAAATGTTTTCCTGCAGGACATGAGTAACCTATACAAGAATTCTATACAGTCTGAGAAGCAATTACTTGTCTAAATCACTTAATTGCATAATCTTCTGAAGCAATACAAGTTCTATCCAAAATCTAAGCCCTACTGAATTCAATGGACTTTACATCTAGAAAACTAAGCACTTTACAGGTAGTCCTCAAGTTATCAACACAATTGAGCCCAAAGTTTGTGTTGCTAAGTGAGAAATGTGTTAACTAAAATTGTCCCATTTTACGACTTTTCTTGCTGCATTTGTTAAGTGGATCCCTGCAGTTGTTAAATTAATTGTTAATTGAATCTGGTTTCCCCACTGACTTTTCTTGTCAGAAGGTTGCAAAAGTTGATCATATTACCATTGCAACCATCAAAAATCTGAATCAGTTGTCAAGCATCCAAATGTAAATCCCACGACCACGGGGATGCTGTAACAGTCATAAATGTGAAAAATGGTCATAAGTCATTTTTTTCAGTGTCGTTGTAACTTCAAATGGTCACTAAGCAAACCTTTGTAAGCCGAGGACTACCTGTATAGGGTTACAGTATAAAACATGTCGGATAAATATACACTTAAGACAAGGATGTCCAAACTTGGGAACTTTTAAGACTTGTGGACTTCAACTCCCAGAATTCCCCAGCTGCCATGTCTGGCTGGGGAATTTTGGGAGTTGAAGTCCACAATTCTTAAAGTTCCCAAGTTTGGACACCCCTGACTTAAGAGAATCTAACCTCATTATTTGTTTTGTAATGCTGAATACTGTTGCCTTTTTTGCCTTTTAGAACAGGGGTCTCCAACCTTTGCAACTTTAAGTCTGAAGGACTTCAGCTCCCAGAATTCTCCAGCCAGCAAAGCTGGCTGGAGAAGTCTGAGAGCTGAAGTCCTTCAGACTTAAAGTTGCAAAGGTTGGAGACCCCCGTTTTAGAACATGAGAATACCCAACAGATTATAAGCAATAATTGTTAAATTTTGTGGGTTTAAAGAAGCCTTGTCATATTTACTACTGGGGGAATTATGAACGTTGATCAGCAATTGCATACTGAAGTTTCTTTGTATTTTGGGGTGGGTCTATGTACAACTATTTATTATGTTTATATAAAACATAAAAAGAAAAAAGAACAAATGAGGGGAAATGAGGGGAAAGGAAAAAGAAAGTAACAAAAGCATACAATGTTACAATAGATAATGAATACTTTGTTACAATGGAAAGACATTTCATTCCGAATGTATACTCGTGCATTGATATCTATTTGTTCTCTTCTTATGAACTGGCTCTTTATCAATATAGTAGAAAGAATATTACTCATGTGGTAAATTTTAATGTGGTGTCTAAATAACATTTTTTTTCTTATGCATTGCAATACATTTTACTGACATTCTAAAAATATTCCAAGGCACTAACTTTTTCTTAGGTCTTAGTACTGATCTCTATAAACTGGAAACAGATTTTCTCAAATGGCCAAAATCTATTTTGGTGGCAATTAACAAAGAAGCAATAGCACAGATCATAAATTATTTGTATCAACCCTGATTCACTGGAAGCAGGATCTCCACCCAAGACTATGCAGCATCTTTCAGACTTTCATAATTTTATGTAACTAATAGAGCAGTTAGATTTTTGTATCATGGCATTCTTAGATGATTTAAAACCTGTTGTATTGGAACATAATATTAACAGCACTGTCATATTCAACAAACAAGATACAAGGACATTTTTTAATAAAATCAAGTAGTTTTTGTATTTTCCACATCTGTTGCAAATGCATCAATCATTTTGTTGATAAATGTTTTAAATGTCACTTTTGGAAGCAGAGAAGTGATAAAAGAGATCACTAACCTGAAAGCCAACTAGATTTGATACAAATTATTTGGCATTTAACTTGTAGATTTTTAAGCAGTGCATTATGTCAGTTGATAAAGGCAATCATTTATAAGTTTGGCATATCTATATCTGTATTTATATCTGTATGTCTATATATCGACAATCTAACTTCTTTCTCCATTTTTTCTCCACAGTTGTGAGAAAAATGTACTGAAGCTGGCATTACTTTTGGAAGGAAATCTCACATTGGCACCAATAACAAATTTCATACCAATGTAATTATTAATTTGAAAATTAATGTAATTTAAATGGATTTTCCTAAGAGTTTAATCAGAGGAAGTACTTTCACTCCCCACCATGATCCTTACTGGAAGTGATCTATATTAATTGCCAATTTTCACTACATGCATATTTCATCTATATTTTTTAAAATCTACAGAGTAATAATATTATTTAACAGAAAGTTAAACAGAAAATCAAAAGAATTATGCACTATGCATTTCAGTCAGATATTGAAATTAAGTTTTCACTAGAAACAAAGACAGAATAAGAATTCTTATCCAGCATCAACATATCCAAATCAACCTTTAAGCATCCCATGCCTTTAAAATAATGTTTCATTTTTTTGTGGCAGGTATTATATACTTGTAAAAAAGCAACTTGAGAAAAACATTTCTTTTAATTAGTATTCAGTTTTAAAATCCATACCCCCATTGGTGGTAGAATCTAACACTTCTTGGTGATCTTATTTTTTAAGATCAGAATAATGAGAAAAAGACCAAATTAATACTTGGATGGGACATCACCCAGTGATCTGAGGACTATAGAGAAGATTGGGAAATTGAATAAAAAAAGACGTCCTGGAAGAAAACAATAAGCCTTTTATAGATCTATGTATTGTTTCCAAGATAACATGGATGTGTTGGTTAGTCACAAGAATCAAGCTGGACTTGACATGTTTGTTTGCTTTTTAGAATTCATAGGCCTTTTAGGAATTTGTAGAAGTCCAAGTACAAAAAAAATCACAATAATGTGTAGACGACTAGGAAAACAATATGATTAAAAAACTTGATATTTCAAAAAGCAAATTCACATTTCAATATCTTCTGTTGATTACAGTGCCATCCTACACTAAACTCTATAGTTTGAAAATGATTGGCACTTTTTTCTGAAAATTATAATGCAGGGTTATTTAATATAAATAAAATTTTAAGAACTTATAAATATTGATAATTAGTGAAAAAGCATCCACACAGTGGTAAATAATGCCATGCAAATCTGATAAACAAATGGAAAGGCAGCCTTGTGACCAGATCTATCTTTTACCTTTACCCCCTCCCAAAAAAAACAAAGACGAAAGAAAGAGAAATTAGAAATCCTGGTTTAGTAAAGTTATATAATGACATTGTGCACCGCTCAAAGAATGCTGTAATGCACTGTGGAGCGGTATATAAGTCTAAGTGCTACTGCCATTGTTATAATAAAGGTGGTACTGTATGTACTTTAATCCTATTCCAATTATGAAGAAAAATTTAAAGTATGCCCCAAAATAAGGGCCAACAGTAGCACAAGACTTTTGCCAAAATTAATCATGCTAAATCCTATAACTGTTAAGTATTGAGCAAATACAAGCAACTGAAAGAATCTGGAATTTAGTGAGTAAGTACAGCTCTTTGAACACATTCCATTAATAAGTCACATTCTCAGTGCCACACCTTTATTGGTAATGTATTTGTGTATATTTATATGATCAGTCTGTGCCTGGGAATTTACTTAAAAACCAAAGCATATTTTCTCAACACATTGGCTATACCTTATTTTGAATTTAGGGACTTAATAGTGTAAATATTCCATCTAAACATTTACTTTGTTTTACAATAATTAAAAATAGCCACTACTCTACCAATATTTTTCTTATCATCTGTCCTAAACCAATGCTTTAGGGTTTTTTTTTATATAAAAAGAAGTTCCTTTCTGAATTCCTTGAAGAATTAAAATAAGCCAAACACTTTTTTAAAAGAAAGATTAAAAAATACCAGGGACAAACAGAAAGCAAAAGCAGAACACTTGGAAACATAAAACACTTCTGTGTTATTAAGCACATTGCCTATTCAGATCACACATGCTTAACTAGTCTACTGAGAATGTGACATATGTCACACTGAGCTATAATCCATTAAAAGTTAAATACAGATTCATTCATCTTTTCTTTCATAACAGGCTTTATTCCAGAGAGTAAAGAGCAATCTTCACCTCTAAAATCAAGCTGAAATTAAAAGTTGAATTGTCCTATGTTCCAAATGAACTCTGTGGATTATATTATGCATGACACTACATCTGCTTTGTACCCAAAAATATGCCTTTTGATATTGCAGAAATAATTGGTTTGGCAAATAAAGTACATATTTAGAAAAAGAGTTGTCCAAAAGAATATACATTAAGTATCCATATATTGCACTTCCATTTTTAATAATGTCACAACTTTGTAACTAATACAGTATTTGCTAAGGTTTGACAGTGTTGTCAAGTCATTATAGATTTTATACTTTTAGAAAGTTTCTTAATACCACTTCCAGTGATCTTCCTACCACAACAGTGTGTCATTAAATTCAATAAGTACAATCCAAAAACCTATAGAGATTTTACCATTTTTCTCCCCGTTATTTCTGAAACAGCCTTGGCCAAGAAAATCATCACTAGAGATCAATGGTGCAACAAGATATGGAATAAGTCGGAAGAAAGTGGGAGCACATTATGGAACGAAGCGATTCCTAAATATCTGTTATTGAAGATCAGGTTGGACTGGGAACAAAAATCTTAACATCTGTGTGTGCGTGTATGTATGCACGCGTGCATGCGTGTATAATCTCCCTGTTTGCCAACGGAAAGGAAGTGAATAAATAACGAGAGGTGAGCACAGGCAGAAAAGAGGCATGGCCTGGTCTAGAGCGGTTGTGCATGCAAATTGGAAGACGAAACGGGAGCTTCGGAGCGGTACAAGGAGGCTCTGGAGCAAGGAAGGGAGTGGGAAGAAGAGGGCTGAGCCTTCAGGATTTGCTCGCCAAGGCTTGCCTCGGCTCTAAATCCGCAGAGGAGCAGCTGGTGGAACTGCAGCTACTGCGCACAAGACTTCGTGGGCTCTCGAATTCAGAGAAAGGTTGAGGGGAAAGTATGGAGGATGCGAAAGGGAAAAAGATTTTTCAAAAGCCGCCCCGTGTATCAAGGAGCACAAACTTTGCTCGCTCTGCTTTCCTAATTCGGCTCCAAACTTTATTTATATAGCCCCTGTGGCGGGGAGGTGGGGGGGGAGGAAAAGCGAGAGCGGGGTGAGGGGAACTGACCGGTTCCACCGGAAATAATCCTGAGCGAGCCGAAGTACCCCCTTCCCCGTTCTTCCTCCGGCGCCTGTGCCCCATCCGTCCGTTGGAGTCTCTCCCTTGATCCCGGTTCTTGTCAGGGTGCCAAAGCGGCGCTTTCTTCCAGCTCGCTCTACCCCCGGAGTCCCTAACCTCAGCCGCGGCCATTTCCATTTTCTTCCTCGTCGTCCTCGCCCTCTTCTCCCCACCCTTCCCTACCCCTCCTCCGGCGAAAAGCCAACCGGGGCCCTCGCGCTTACCTCCCAAAATGAGGTTCGTGGCGTTCCCGCCGGCCGTTTCCGCGACTACCATTGCCGTCCTCGGAAAGCAGCGGCGGCGGCAGCAGCCCAGTCTGGAGCGAGCGCCGGCCCGCCTGTCCGCAGCCCGTCAGAGGGCTCTGAGCGCGCGCGCCCGCGCGCACCTCCCCTTGCTCCAAAGGCCACCCGTGACTAGCGGACGCGAACTCAAGGCAGTTAATTCTAGCGTGGGGAGCTCCGACGAGTGGCGGCTGAAGGGAAGGGAAGGGGAGGAGAAAGCGGCGGCCGCCGCTCTACGAAGCAACTCATGAAGCCCCCGCCTCCGACGCCGAGACGAAAGCGCACAGAAGCATATCTGCACTCGCGCAACTACACAATGCCCTTTCAGGAAGCTGCCCTCACCGTCTCCACAGGGGATCTGCGTCTCTCTTGTGTGTAAATGTCCTCCCTCCTTTCTCCCTGGTTCGGGGCTCTGCTGCAATGCCTGCGAGGCTGACTTTCAAAGCCTCACCCGCAGCCTACGATCTTCCCTCCCTCCCCTCCCTTCTTTCCAGCCTGTCAGTCCCTCCCTTCATCTCTCTCTCTCTCTCTCTCTCTTTCTTTCTCTCGCCATTCATTCATTTGGCCAAGTTTCGCTGGTTTAACCTTTTTCTTTCCCACCACCAGCAAGGAAAATCTGATGGCGAAGGGGCAGTTGTATCTTTGACACAGATCACAGCTGACTATTTGGCACCGTCTCATGGAAGGCTACAAGGCTTGCAAATAAAGTTGATTCAAAGTTGATTTGAATATACAGTCAACAAACAGGCATGGCCAACCAAGGCTGATGTGTATTTGTGTGTGTGTGTGTGTGTCTTAACAGAAGTGCAATTTAACATGAATTGCTTTAGACTTTTCAGGTGAAGGTAATTAGGGAAGTTCAAATAATTTCCTCAGATGAATGATTTCATGTTGGCTCACAGAGCAAATATTCAAATTTAGCCATAGGTATATGAATGAGCTAGAAGAATGGTCAATAAATTGAAATCTTTCTTAATGTATATGAAACTGTAACAAATATAACAACTATATGTTATCTAAAAGATTAAAGGTGAAAGGAAATGCCCAAAAAATTAAAAAATCTTTTAAGTGTTGTAAAAATTCCAGTACTTAGGAGCAAGTGACCTAAATAACACTGTCTTCCGATAATAGAAACAATAATTTAGTTATATTTTCCCTTAAGACTTTCTAAAGAGGAAATAGATAAATATCTTTATGATGCACTTCCATTTCACCTTACTGCATTATGTTTAGGTTGTTGTTTTAATTCTTCTACCAAATCTTGTTTCATGTCTACCGAAGTTCCTCAAAAAATTGTATTTGACATTCAGTCAAAGTGTGGTTAGATCAGGAATAGGCAATTAATTTTCCCAAGGGGCCGCATGAGAAACTGGGACTGTTGTGGAGGGCTGCTGTTCCCTTGCTGGCCCCCAGCCACCCCCAGCCACCACTGCTGTCTCATTGCTACTACTGCTCCCCAACACCACCACAGGCTAGACAGAGACAGCCAAATGGGTGGATGTTGCCTGCGGATCATAAAATGCCCTGGGTTAGATGAACCAAGAATTCAAGCTACTGTAATGATTGTATTGAACAATTAGATAGTAGGCAAAGAATTTTGGCTTGGAACAAAAGACAGGTAGTCATAGAGGATCACCTGCTCTCTTCCAGTGTTACAGTTTTATAGACAACAGAACAAAAACTTCATTAGCTTGTCAAATTCCAGGTCAAGTGTTATAGCAAAATGTAATAAGCGTGGTGCAATATTCTTGCAGTTGAATATTTAGATGATGCCATGTTGTTGATTCAGAACCCAACTGATTTGCAGTAAATGTTGGCTTTTGTCTGATACAACAAAGTAATCAAGGAGAGATTCAACTTAGAACTGAGGAGAAATTTCCTGACAGTTAGAACAATTAACCAGTGGAACAGCTTGCCTCCAGAAGTTGTGAATGTCCCAACACTGCAAGTCTTTAAGAAGACGTTGGATAGCCATTTGTCTGAAATGGCATAGGGCTCCTGACTAGGCAGGGGGTTGGACTACAAGACCTCCAAGGTCCCTTCCAACTCTGCTATTGTATTGTATTGTATTGTATTGTATTGTATTGTATTGTATTGTATTGTATTGTATTAAAGTACTTAAAAAGTGTTTAATGCAGGTAGTACTCAACTTATGACCATAATTGAGCTCAAAATTTATGTTGCTAAATGAGATAGTTGTTAAGTGAGTTTTGCCCTATTTGATGACCTTTCTTACAGCAGTTGTTAAATGAATCACAGCAGTTGTTAAGCAAATCTGGCTTTCCAATTGACTTGGCTTATCAGAAGGTTACAAAAGGTGAGTATATGTCCCTGGGACACTGCAGCCATCCTAAATATGCTGTTTATGTCAGTTGCCAAGTATCTGAATTTTGATCAATGGCCATGAGATGCTGCAAAGGTTGTAAGTATGAAAAACAGTCATATGTCATTTTTCAGTGCCATTGTAACTTTGAATGGTCACTAAATGAACTGTTGTAAGTCACGGACTACCTGTATATTATTAATTGAAACAATGATTAATGGGTGGGTCACTAATAATAATAATAATCTTTATTGTCATTGTAATAATATTGTAATAAAATTACAATGAAATTGGTTTGAGCGCCATGCCAACACCTGCACCAGGTGGAATACAGACAGTAGTGACAGCCACAACAGGAATCTCTCCAGGCAAACAAAAAGGCCGACAAATGACAGTTGAAACAAAATGGCCGACAAATGACAGTTGAAACAAAAAGGCCGACAAATGACAGTTGAAAAGGATCAATTGTACTTTGTCTTTTATTATCCATTTCTTCAAATCTGTTTGGCATTTTAGGAGTTGGTGGAAGAGGAGCACGTCTCTTTTTCTTTTTTATTTCTTGTTGCAATGAACTTTGAGGAATCGCACTTGGCATTTTTTCTCTCTCAGCTTTCCCAACAGAAAAGGATGGAATTACTGGTAGGGGTGGTGCTCTCCACTTCTTCATTTCAATTCTTGCAGTTGCCCCTTGTATGTTCCCAAGAGATAATGATGGTGCCACCGTTACAGAACATAAACTTCGTGAAGAATCTGCGATCATTGTTTCATCAAGGCTAATGCTTACATAGTCTTACATATCATTTTATATAACCTGGCATAACACGTTGGTCCTACAACCTTCAAGATGCATTCCTTTACAGAGAATCTATCATGACACATCTTGAAACTGAAAGTCATTTTAGGAAAAAAGCATGAGTGAAGTCTGTTTTGTGGGGAATGTCCCTAATAAAAAGAAAATATGACTCTAAATGTAAGTTCAGCATTTTATTCAACATTAATAATTTAAGAATGGGAAAGTAATACTGTGCTTCATGTGGGGCAAATTATTTTCAATTTTAGTAATTAATTTCAATCATTGGTTAGACTAAGCAATATGAATTCAAACAAGCTCAGCAAAATAGTAGGAAAAGATTAACAGAAGAAGAAAGATAAAAAATAATTAATTCATAATTGAATTTTAGTGTTATTGCTATATGTAAAAAGTTGTGAAGAGCAGGCACTGATTAGTTGAAAGAAATATATTATTTAAAGTAAGGCTTTGTATAAAATATTCTAACACTGAATATACTCAGTGTCACTAATCATATATATTTCATGAAATTAAATAATGACAACAGTAAAAACAAATAGAAATTGTATGTACCTACTTCTCGCACCATTCCATTTCCAAACATATGCAAAGTGTTAAAAAGGAAAAATAAAAACCATGTAAAATATATACAATCAGAGAAAAAAAGAGAGTAAATAAGCAAATAAAAAATTTGCTTAGGCAAATTAATACAAATCATATCTCAATTCCATATAATAAAATGGTCAGAAGGGGTCTCATACATAGCGATTTTTTCTTCTTTTGACAAATACTCTTACAACAGATTTTTTTTTTTAAATTTATACCCCGCCCTTCTCCTTGTTAGGACCCAGGGCGGCGCACAGGCATTATATAAAACCATAAATACAATATACATCAATTAAAAATATATTAAATTAATTCACCCGTGCTAAAACCCGTTATTAAAACCGTAACCAAATTATAATTTATATTTAAAAAGTCAGAAGCGGAGGGCTATCCTAGGCCGGCTTGTTGGAATAAGTACGTCTTAAGACATTGGCGGAAGAGGCGGAGGTCCGAGATAGTGCGAAGGTCGGGGGGTAGGTCGTTCCAGAGGGCCGGGCCTGCCACAGAGAAGGCTCTTCCCCTGGGTGTCGCCAGCCGGCATTGCCCAGTCGACGGCACCTGGAGAAGGCCCGCTCTGTGGGAACGGACCGGACGAAGGGATGTATGGGGCAGGAGGCGGTCTCGTATATAGCTAGGCCCCGAGCCATGGAGCGATTTAAAGATGGTAGTCAACACCTTGAAGCGCACTCGAAAGGCCACAGGCAGCCAGTGCAGCTCGCGCAGGAGAGGTGTTACGTGGGCTTGCCTTGAGGCACCCATAACCACCCGCGCGGCCGCATTCTGCACTAACTGTAGCTTTTGAGTGCACCTCAAGGGGAGCCCCATGTAGAGAGCGTTACAGTAATCCAGCGGAGATGTCACGAGCGCTTGAGTGACTGTGTGAAGGGCCCCCCGGTCTAGTAAGGGGCGCAACTGGCATATCAGGCGAACCTGATAGAACGCCCTCCTGGCCATGGCCGCCACATGGTCCTCCATGGACAGCCGGGAATCCAGGAGGACGCCCAAGTTGCGCGCCCTCTCCACGGGGGCAAGATGTTCGCCCCCAATGGCCAGTGTTGGACTTATCTGGCTAAACCGGGGTGCCGGAAACCACAGCCACTCGGTCTTGGACAGGTTGAGTTTGAGTTTGTTACTACCCATCCAGACCCGTACGGCCTCCAGACACCGGGACAGCACCTCTACGGCATCGTTGGGGTGGTTTGGGGTGGATATGTACAGCTGAGTGTCATCAGCGTACAGATGGTACTCCACCCCAAAACCACGGATGATCTCGCCCAGCGGTTTTATGTAGGTGTTGAACAGAAGTGGCGAGAGGACCGACCCCTGAGGAACCCCACATGTGAGGGGCCTCGGGGCCGACCTCTGCCCTCCTGCCAACACCCATTGCGACCGACCAGATTATGTATTATCTTCCAGCACTTGAATTTCTTGAAATTTCTTTATCCAAGCTACACAAATTCTCCAGCTTTTTTGTTATTTCTTTGTTTTGTTTTGTTTTATTTATCATTCATATAGGACTTGCACTGATAATAACTATTTTACTCTGTCAAGCTCAGATACTCTGACCTTTAACACATTACTTTTCAGATCCATACATTCTGCCCACATAAACCAACATTCATTGCAAATCATTTGGGTTCTGAATAAAAAACCTGGCATTATTTAAATACAAAACTATACTCATATTTATACTAAATTAACCTACCTTTAGCATTTACCACAAACATTCTGTCTGCTTTTATACATAAATACATTTTATGGAACATTCTTCCTCTAGAGATCAGAATGGCCTTAACTCTGCTACTCTTTTGTAAGGTATGCTTCTGTTCCTGGGTCAGAGGCCCCCAATGTGTGAAGCTGTTTCCTGGCTGTGTTAATGCTTGTGGATTATTATGTTCCTCGGTTACTGTGTATTTTAATTTTTGAAATCTCTTGTAATTATTTTTATTTTAATATTGTTTTCTGTCCAGAGTCATTTGGTAAGATGAGCAGACATACAAATTGATTAAATAAATAAACAAAGGGCATCAGACATCATTGTTCTATTTCATCCTCAGTGTAGAATATATACTTAGTATTTGATTTATTATCAATCTTGTCTTATTCCCATATATTTGTCTAATACCATTAAACAACTTCAATTCTATATTCATACAAACTTTTCAAAAAACCATTTTATCAGCCCCTTCCAATCATAATTCTGCCAAATAAATTTACATGTACATTTAACAGCTTAATTTCCCTGTAATTTTTGTTTTCACTCTACCTAAGTTCTCTTAAAATAGAGGAAAAATAGCATTGTGTCAACTCCCAAAGCATCCCTGGCCTGCTCTCGAGTTGCCATAAGAAAGGGAGGATGGGAAACCAATAAAACAGCACGGCAACAAAAGACAGATGCCCATTCCAGACTTGTCTTTCTCAAGGTTGTATCCCAGGGTTACTTACAGCAACCAGAGGGGAGTGATCTCAACAACCCATGAAACCCAGTCTTGATTGGAGAAGTGTTGTCCTATCCAAGGTTAAAGATGGAACATTGCCAGATGTAGGTAGCCTCTGTGCCTACAGCTACTCATATAGACTTCACATATATCTTAAACAAATCACACAGCCTTTCACAAGCACATTGCATTCATTTTAAATCATTTTTCTAATTAACCATCTACAACTGCAGATCTTCCATTCATTCTTCAGAATTAATGTAACATTTATGTCCAATATTTCATTGTTTCCTTAACACTACTATTTGCAATAATATTAACTCCATTTCTTTTCCATGTAGATAGCCCTCGACTTACAACCACATTTAATCTGAAATTTCTGTTGCTAAGCAAGACAATTGTTGAAAGGTTTTGCTCCACTTTCCAAACTTTTTTGCCACAGTTGGCAAGCATCCAAATTTTGATTACGTGACAGTCATGTGAAAATGGTCATAAGTCATTTTTTTCAATGCTATTTTACATTTAAACGCTTACTAAACAAAGGGGTTATAAACCAAGCACTACCTGTTCTAAGCAAAAAATTATTTTGGAGAGCAGAAAAATCAAAACATGCCAATTTGAACTTTCCAACATACACTTCACCTGTTAATTCTTAATGTTATGTGAAAAAATACAGATTAGGTTACAAGCCTTAGGGTAATCCAACATAGTTGCCTCAGATGTTTGTCTTCTGTGTTGCTCCTTGCTGTTCTTGAAACCATCAGTAAAATTCAAGTCCAGATTACAATGGTTTTTCATAGGTTTTTGCTCAAACAACAAACTGTACTAAGTATGAACTATGGAGGCCTTTATTGTTTCTTCCCCTGCTTTTTGTCCTTTCCTTTCACACAGGGAAGACGAGCCTTGCGAACAACCCCTTCTCCCCTCCCCACCCATCACAGAGATGGGCTGTCATTAGATTGGAAGGAAGCACTGCAGACCATCTGCTCATAAAGGCTTAAAACAGCTTAGGATAAAAAATAGCAGTGTTGAAGTACTGCTTTGAGGTAGGTATAGTGCATTTGCAATGAGTTTTGAGTGGTATGAGTGGGTAGGGGATGATGTTATCCATTCCTGCACGCAATAAGTGGTGGGTGTGCTACTGATGAAAATAAAAGTAGAAAGTCCAACCTAATCACATACATGCTCCATCTACCTAACATTTCTTACATGCACTTGTTTTGCAAGCCACTATATTGGTCCTTGCAATAATGTTCCTTGCTTGAATTTGAAAGGAAAACAATAAAATAAAACAATTTAAGAGTCTGAATTGGGTATATTTTTTTTACAACTAGTGGATAAGCATTTAGCCATTAGACAAATTCCAGATGCAAGTAAGTCCTCCATCAAAATATTGTGGAGCTATTTTCCCCCCAGTATTTTAATTTGTCATTCAAGTCATTTTACAAAACAGTCTATTCTATTCATGCTTGCCCCTCTCAGTCTCTCTCTCAAACAAATACCGTATTTTTGGGAGCATAAGACGCACCTTTTTCTCTCAAAAAAGAGGCTGAAAATCTGGGGGCGTCTTATACACTGAATACAGCATACACCCCCCAGCTCCAACGGCTTGGCACATTCGGGATACCCCTTAGGTCAATACATGGAGCTCTGCCCGGCTGGAGATGGGGGCTGCGCGAGGGCTTGCTCCACCTCCCCCCCCAGCTTCCATGCCTCCCCGCCTCAACATGCCCTTGGCAAGCTCTCTTTGCAGGACTAGGGCACTGCTGCCGCTGCTGCTGCTGCCGCCGAGCTCCAAGTAAAACTTCTCCGACTTCCAAACTCCAGAACTTGGCTTCTGATTCTTATAGAAGTGACCGCTCTAGAAGTGTGTTCTATGGTTATGGGCAGTCTTCTGGCAGCCAGCCCAAAACCATAGAATACACTCCTAGAGCAGCTGTGCTAGAAGAATTGGAAGCCGAATTCCAGAGTTTGTAAGCCGGAGAAGTTTTACTTGGAGCTCGGCAGCAGCGGCAGCGGTGCCCTAGTCCTGCAAGGAGAGCTGGCCAAGGGCATGGTGAGGCTAGGAGACATGGAAGCTGGGGGGTGCTCGCCCAACCCCCCTCTCCAGCCGGACAGAGCTCCATGCATTGACCTAGGGAGTATCCCGAATGTGCCAAGCTGCAGGAGCTGGGGGGCAGGCAGAGCGCCACATGACTTGGCGCCTTAGGGATACTACCTAGGTCAGTGAATGGTGCTCTGCCCGACTGGAGAGTGGGTTTGCTGGGTGGCTGCTCATGAGCATGGTCACCTCATGGCTGCTTCGCCCCTGAGGCTGTGCCTGGCTCTTTGGGAGCCCGGTCGCAAGGGAGCAGCCACCCGGCAATCCCAAAACAATAAGCCCTCCCCTGCTAATAAGCCCTATTTTGTGGATTAAAAAAATATAAGACCCTGTCGTATTTTGGAAGAAACACGGGATATGGAATTGATCAGTGCTACCTATACCATTTGCTAATTCACATACTCTGCAATTCTGATTTCAAACGTGCATATAATAATATTACTTAGAAAACCATTCTATCTAGTAATATATCTATATCTGTATCTACAATATATCTATATCTGTATCTATACTGTATATATTTATATTCTATATGTTTACAGTATCTATATCTACTTTTTTCCTTGCAGAACCTGCATACTTATAAAAGTCACTATCTTCTTTTAACTGGATAGATGTGCTAAAAATATACTTCTCACTATTCAGGACCAGAGGGTTCTGCATTATTAACTCAGATCAGTCAACCATGCTCTAAAGTGTAAGAGCAATAGGCAAAACCTATTGAATGCTTAATCTGTTAAATATGTGTTTGCATGCCACTACAATACCTTTACAAATTGTAAATAATACTTCATACTGCATATCCAGTACATGTAGCAGTGGTCCATGGTATTAATGTATTTTTGTGCATTATATGGATCCTTTTTTCTACAATATTAATTTGCCCCTTGCACAAACTCTCTATAGTTATATGAGAGTACTTTATAGGTTTTGCACATAGAAATTGCAACTGATTAAAATAAGTGTCCATCTATAAAAGCAAAAAGCCAAACAATATTGTATGATAGAATAAAGCTTTAAGAATTATAACTCAGTACAGTCAAATTAAAATATACATAGTGACCCAGCTTCACCAAGATTGGCATCTTTGGTATTAATGGTATTAATATAATGCCAAATCACATGCATATCACTTTATACAAAAAGTAGATTTGTCCATATAATCTTTAGACCATAAATAAGGGTTACCATTTTGCATTTGAGAGCACCAGTTTCTTTATGAAGGAAGCAAGATAGCTCTTGCTCTTGCTTGTAACTTTTTCTAGCATTTACTTGATGGCAGTGTCCAACTAGTTTGTATCATATTCCATGTATATTATACCATGTGTGTATTATCTCCTAAATTACCTAAAAGAAAAATATTATCTTTAATAATTGTAGAAATGTGTACTGTTATGAACGTATGCAATAATAACAATTTATTAAATTGAGAAGATATTTGTTTATATTATCTTTCCTAATTTAAATCCTTCAGGTATGCTACAACCACCCAGAATTCCTAGCAAGTATCTTCAATAGCCATAATGGGTCAAAATTCTAGGAATTGTAATCAAATGTGTTTAGAGGGATGTACTTTGGAGAAGTCTGTTTAATATGCTCGTATAATCAGCAAGGACCCATAATGTACACATTTCAGTCACAAGTCATTGGGGTTTGCATGCGAATACTTTAATGAAATCCATTCCAATAATCAGCAAGTTAAGTAGTTATCCAGGTTGATCTGACCAGTGGATTTTTCTTAAGCATAACTTCGTTACATAGTACCTAAAGCTTTGTTGCACTGATTATAAAAATGATTAAAGGGTGAAAGGCTATATCAGCCTGACTCATCCAACCCCAGCTAAAGACAGATATCAGAAGACATTTCTTCCTCCTAGGTGTGCAAACATATTCCAGAAAGCAGCTGCCTTCAAGTGATTTGTTCTTGAAAAACTCTTTGATAATACATGACATCCAAAGAGCAGTTGTTACAAAATTTATCTTCAGGTTCCATTTTTTGCGGAGGGGGGGTGAGAGATTGGAACTGCCTTCTGAGGTACAATCTACTAAATCATATTGCACTTGAGGGGGGAAATCCACAAATAACAGTAACATTCACTAAGGTTTAAGGTTTAAAAGATTATAGTACACAGAATCCCTTCAGAAAGGATTCAGACTTGCCCTTTGAAAAACACACTTCATCCCAGATACAGTTTGGCTAGTGCTATTGAAATTCATAGCAACCATATCAATCCTTATTCTTTTGTGAGCAGTATTTCTCTACTCTGTGGTCACTGATATAGTGTTCAGTACTTGGTAGAATATCTAGGTATTAATTCATATCAGGAACTCAGAAATGAATAGTGATGGGAATCTCTTTTTCATCATTTAGCTAGGTTAGTTAGCTATTTGCATTGAATAATCAAAATACAGCTCTGTACTATAGCTTTTGTTTCTGAAACTTCTTTACGTAACATAATTCCATTCTTAAATAATGTTTGCTACAGACACAAAATTAGTGTTGTATCATACAAGTTTCAGTTTAGACAAAAATCCCATAAATTTAGGGGATAGATATGCTTTCTGATGCTTTCTTGGAAAGTTTTCAGAAGTGGTTTGCAATTACCTCCTTGTTAGGGCTGAATGAAAGTGGCTAGCCCAACTCTACCCAGTTAGTTTTATGCCCAAAGTGGGATTAGAACTCACAGTCACTCAGTGTCTAGCCTGATGACTTAACCACTATACCAACTGGCTCACAGATATGCATAGGAATATGCTAACAATCTCAAATGCTATATTGTGTAATTATTTATATGTCAGTCTTATACATATTTTATGTATCATAGAATAATATTTTACTGAGAAGATTGTCATTTATTCTATCAGAAAACCTAAACTCCTTTAAGTTAATAAATATATTTAATCTTCTTCATATATATGAAGAAATATATAATTACATTTATTATTATATTTATTTATTTTTAATATATAAAAAGGGATGTATGTATGTTTGTTTGTTCCAGCATAACTCTGGAATACCTCAAACAATTTCATCCAAACTTGGTACACAGATGATGTACCCTCTAGAAACCAATACTGGCATGGTAAGATAACCCTGGAGTGTATGTGTAGTTTGTGTGTGTGTGTCTCTGCATGTCTGTGTTCCAGCATAACTCTGGAGAGCCTTGAGCAATTTCAACCAAACTTGGTACACAGATGACTTACCTCTGAAAACAAATACTGGGGGGGGGGGGGGGGCATAAGACACCTATGGTGTGCATGTCTTACTGTATGTGTGGGGGTGTGGGGGTGTGCATTCCAACATAACTCTGGAGCACCTCAAGCAATTTCAATCAAATTTGTATAAATTTATATGTTTTGTACTATTTTGTATGTTGTTTTTAAATTCCTGTGCGCCGCCCTGGGTCCTTTTGGAGAAGGGCGGGATATAAATTGAATAAAATAAATAAATAAATAAATAAATAAATAAATAAATAAATATACAGATGACTTACCCCCTGGAAACATATACTCTGTGTGTGTGTGTGTGTGTGTGTGTGTGTGTGTGCGTGTGTGTGTGTGTTCCAGCATAACTATGGAATGCCTGGCCCATTATGGAGAGAGAGTACAGTATCCTAGAGCTGCAAGTGTTTGTGATGTCATGGGAAGGAGAAGGGAGCACCTGGGCTGTTAAGCAGAGCAAGTGTAGCATCCTAGAGCGCCAATTGTTTGTGATGTCAGTTCCTTCGCAGCTTCTTCTGGAAAGCCAGCCATGATGTTCACCCTCCAATGGACCAATAGGAAAGTGACTGATGGATTGGGGCAATGTGCCAGGATTGTAGACAGGGTGGGAAAGAGGAGCAAAAATACAACTTCAGCAACAGAGTGGTCAACGCCTGGAATGCTCTACCTGACTCCATTTTTACATCCTCTAGCCCTCACAGCTTCAACCTTAAACTGTCAACTGTGGACCTCACCCCATTCCTAAGAGGTCCATAAAGGGGGCGTGCATAAGCGCACCAGCATGCCTACCATTACTGTCCTCATTTATTTGTATTCACTTTTTTTGTTCACATCCATGTTTATATTTATACCTGCTATCTTATACATGTTTGACAAACTAATAAAGACAAATACAAATGCTTCGGGGCAAAGTGCCAGGATTGTAGACAGGCTGAGAAAGAGAAGCACATGGGAAGGGAAGGGCCCTCTCAATAGCTCCCTGTCAGAAAACACTTCGACATCTATAAAATACCCGAGGCAACGCTGGGTCATCAGCTAGTGAAATATAAATGAGAAATAGATTTATTTTAAATGTGATGTACTTATTCTCTTTCTACTTATTTATTCAAGAACTAATTGCAATATATTTCCAATTAAAAATATCCAACCTTCCATTAATTCATTTATGCCTGTATTTCCATAAGGTTATAATTTGGTTAGATTGTCATATAGCCATCCTGAATTAGGCAAAATATTCTTGGTGTGAGATTGTTTTTTTATTGATATGTCAGCTTGCACATTTATCAGTTCAATCAACCATTTCCAGTCAAGGGCCTATTAAATTGGCTTATCAGAAACTATGAAGATCTAGATAATAATAATATTTCTGCAGTTAAAAAATAGGTAATGAATTGTATATAAATGGTTTTTCTTAGCATTACAGGACTTTTAAGTGACTCATGAATCTAGGTTTGTATTATAAAACCCATATTGTATGTAGGGTTTAGAAATGTGTTAAAAAAGCTGTCTTCCTATATTATTATGTTATTATGTATCTGGCTCCATTCGGAGAAGGGCGGGATAGAAATTGAATAAATAAATAAATAAATAAATTATTATATTACCTTGTTGTTTGTATATACACTTGTTTGTATGTACATGTTGTTTGCATTTTTGTATGCACACTCAATATTATCTTGAGAGCTTATGCACTGGAGAAAATTTATTTCTGCGTCCAATCATATTTGGCCAAAAAAAAGCTAGTCTAGTCTAGTCTAGTCTAGTCTAGTCTAGTCTAGTCTAGTCTAGTCTAGTCCATTCTACCCTACCCTACCCTACCCTACCCATTCCACTATACGCATCCCACCCTACCCTACCCTATCCTATCCTAGTCTAATTTTAAGAAAACTAAAAATTATTGTAATTAGCCAGAAATGCATCTGTAATACATGGTTTTCTTCCAGATCATCTATCTTTCCTACTTATATTAAAAACAATGGCAAAATCTACCCTGTTGATCAGGTCACAAATTTTATTGTAAAGTTTTAAAAATATTAATTTAACTTAACTTAATTTAATATTAAATTGAACAAAAATTAAAACATTGGACACAATGTAACTGTCCTGGCAAAATCTATGCCGTACATGCTTAAATATAAAGTTATACATTATAACCACCCTGTTTTTTAACATTTCGTATTCCATTTTTACAAATATAGAAATATCATATTTCCAACTATGTTGCTTTGTTTTTATCTTATACATTTTCACTATTATAGTTCTATGACTAAGATTCATAGAATGCAGATAAGACTTTTGTATGTGTCTAGTCTCCATTATATGAATCTTATTCATTGCTTATTTTGGGTCTTTCCTTTTTTGTTCCAACCATTGATAAAATTTATTCCAGATCTTATAATATTCTGATTCATCTTTATTCTTCAATTCCCATGTCAATTTATCCATTTCAGCGCAATGTTGATAATTGTTGATAATTCCCAAAAGAAATAGTTCCAGTGTGAATTCTATTTCCTCTTCGGTTATCTCTATCAGCCACTTTTGGATTTTCTGCCAATATTCTTTTGTTTTTTGGCACAACCACCATAGGGGGTAGTACATGCCTAATTCATGGTCACATTTCCAACAGTTTGGCGCTGAGTTTCTAAATATTTTGACAATTCTTGTGGGTGGAAGATGCCACCTATAAAACATCTTATATAAGTTTTCTTTATACATTATCGACAATGTTATTTTCCTACTCCTTTTACAAAGTTCTTGCCACTCTATCCAGGTGTATATTATAGCCAAAGTTTATTGCCCATGCAACCATTGCCTCCTTAACTTGCTGTACTTCCATCTTATATTCCAATAAAAATTTGTAGATCTTCTTTATAAATTTATCTTTTCTCCCCAAAAGGATCTTGTCTATTGCCATCAACTCCCCATTAATGCCCCACGCTTTCATATCTTTTGAGTAACATGATTGGATTTGGAGGTAAGACCACCATTTCAAATCTATCCCTTGTTCTCTTAGCTCTTGCCTCGATCTTAATCTCCCTTCTTTATCTAATATATCTTTGTAGGTAACATCAGGTCACAAATTTTGTCTTGTTACATATTGGCTTTAAAAAAAAAAGATTCTATAATGCAGGGGTCTCCAACCTTTGCAACTTTAAGTCTGAAGGACTTCAGCTCCCAGAATTCTCCAGCCAGCAAAGCTGGCTGGAGAAGTCTGAGAGCTGAAGTCCTTCAGACTTAAAGTTGCAAAGGTTGGAGACCCCTGCGTATAATGAATGAACACTGCTCTGTAATATTACAATCATGTGGAAGGGAGGAATAGGAGGGAGGGAGTCTTCATTAGTACATAGTTCTTTTTCACACTTAGTCTAACATCGTGCAAAACCTACTAATCTTTAATTAGCGTAAATAGTTAAATATCATTTATTTCATTTTACTGTAGAAAAATAAAACGCTGCTTTGACCAATTTTTTACATACAGACCCAGAGATCTGCAGACACACCACACAGACAAATGTATTAAGATAAATAATCCTAAATTATTACAAACAACACAAGCCCACATTTCTGAAATTGATAGTAAAAATATTTTGCCACACAGACATATTTACAATAGAAGCCCTACTGTAGAAGACATGTTGTCTTTTTTTTCCCTCAGCTATTTTGTATCTCTTTTGGAGAATGTGTTAATATGGTCTATTCATGTCAACATCATATTTCCATTAGAACAAATTTTCTATTTTAGATAGAGATCCTTGGAAAAATGCACACTAAACCTGTTCTTCAATGAGCCAGGTGCAATAATTAAAAACTTCATTACGGGATTATCATGGCTGGGCTTTTTAATGGGTATTCTAAATTGTTAGGCAAACTATCAAAAATTGAGACCAAAATAGCTTTTTCTGTGAATTGTGAAAATTTTATATCAAGCATGCATGAAATGCATAAATAAATTGTCATTTTGCCCATCCTAAAATGTAAGCTTAATTGAAGCTTACATTTATTATTGTATTCCCAATTTATGAAACTGCATAAAGACTTTTTATTCTACTGGATAAAATCACAATATGCATATAATTAAAAAGGCTGCAATATTTATATTTGAATATTAAACATCTTTCTGATCTAAGCAAGATTTAAGGAGACATGGGGCTATAGCAAATATTTGTTTAGTAACCTTGATCCTAAGACGTTGTATCTCAATCTCTGATTGTTTTGGATAATCAAAAGCTTTGCCTAAGATCTGTGTCCAAATACATATGTGAACTCTTTTAGAATATTTATAAATCTTTATCAGTGGGGTAAAAGTACTATTATTGTTTGAGTAATAAAATAAATGAAGAATAAGCTCATTAATTAAAATACCAGATTTTTTAAAAAAGTAAGTTTATTAGATTTTCAAATAAAGAAATAAAAAGTAACACTAATAATTAAAATAAAAGTAAAAGTAAGTGATCCAAAGAATGAAAAGGAAAGAAAAGCCAAAAGTGCAGACAGAAAAAAGAATACAAAAAAACGACTTACAATTTTCTCTAGAATCTTCATAATTTTGCTAATATTTTTGTCTTCTGTTTATTAATCTTAAAACCAGCTGATGCACTAATTTCTTTTTCATTTTTTCATTAATATTTCAGTTCCTTTTAAAGGATCTTCCAGCACCAATACCAACTCATCTTCAAAAGCTTTCAAATTGCAAGTCTCTTTTTTGATTCTTATGTCCAGATTTAATAATGTCTTGTCTGGAATATTCTTCATGATGGTCATGTAGTATCTGTCTTGAAAAATAATTTCTATAAACAAATAGTAATTTGTATTAATATTTTCATGAATGTAATAGTAGTGATGAGGAGAGTCATAAAATGCTTCAATATTGTGCAATCTTTATATTAACTTAAGAATAATATTGTGCTACAATTGATTTTGAAAAGTTTCTTACAGAAAGACCAAATAATTAACATCAGTATTGTCTTCATGTTATTGTTCTTCTAATTTGGTGTATAATCTATCTTTGGCTTCCATCTTAATATAAACAAAAAGAAGAATGTAATAGAAGTATATATTTAGTTATGTATTGTATGTGTAGAAACTTACAGAGGAAATCTTGGAAAAGGAATGTAAGAACAACTAAGTAAACATCAGCTCAGTTCTGAGGATGAAGGAAGTCCATTTTGGTTCTCTTGGGTATAATAGGAGCAGTGAGAAAGTTTGTCAGACAAACAAGATACTCTTATTATCCTACAACAATAAAATAGAATTCCAGTAGTTTTTGCAATATCTGTTTCCTGACATGGCATACAGTACCTGAAAGGGCTGACATTAATCTTGAAACCTTCACTACTTTCTATCAGAGAGGCATTGAACTGTGTCTTTGATCATGGAGATAGCATCACATCTTCGGAGCACCCCGCTGCCCTCAGAATAAATAGCAGAAGCAGTCTTCTAACATCAACAACAAATGGATATACAAATAAAAAACCTACACATAATGCCATGCTAGAACAAACACAGCAGTTGTTTATTTATTTTATTTATTTTATTACATTTATATCCCGCCCTTCTCCACGGAGGACCCAGGGCGGCGCACAGGAAATTTAAAAAACATACAAAATAGAACATAGATAAATAATTTAAAATATATATTAAATCCCAAACCTGTGCTAAAACCAATTATTAATTAAAAACCCAATTTAAAACTTTTCTAAAAGTCCCCATGGGAGGTTAGGCTAGGCCGGCTTGATGAAAAAAGTATGTCTTTAGACATTGGCGGAAGAGGCGGAGGTCGGTGATGGTCCGGAGTTCAGGGGGTAGGTCGTTCCAAAGGGCAGGGCCCGCCACAGAGAAGGCTCTTCCCCTGGGTGTCGCCAGTTGGCATTGTCCGGCTGACGGCACCCTGAGAAGGCCCTCTCAGTGGGAGCGTATCGGTCTAAGGGATGTATGGGGCACGAGACGGTCTCGCATATAACTAGGCCCCGAGCCATGGAGCACTTTAAAGATGGTCATCAAAACCTTGAAGCGCACCCGAAAGACCACAGGAAGCCAATGCAGCTCACGCAGGATTGGTGTTATATGGGAGCTTCTGGTAGCTCCCGTAATTACCCGCGCGGCTGCGTTCTGGACTAGCTGTAGCTTTCGAGTGCACCTCAAGGGAAGCCCCATGTAGAGAGCCCCATGTAGAGAGTAGAGAGTTGGTAGAAAGTTTGCCTCAAAGGAGTAGTTCAGCAGCCTGCAGAGGAGGAGGAGTTAAGAGGAGGAGGAGTTCAGCAGCCTGAAAAGGAGTAGTTCAGCAGCCTGCAGCCCAATCAATATTTCTTTGCTGTTATGGGAGTTTGCCAGAGAGGTTTGAGCAGCCCAAGATCAATTCTGACTTTCACAATGTGGTGAACATTGTTTACGGTGGACTGGCCAGCAGAATTTCATGAAGATTACTCCGGGATGGCTTTTGTTCTGAGTTTGCTAAATGAAGGGACAGTTGTGCCCCTCACTGAGTTCACTGCTCTGTTGCTGTACAATTACCAAAACTTCATATAAAATGTACACTGTATCCGATAATTTTGCTGAGAGAGCAACTGCAAAAGAAGAGGTTCACAACCTAAAGCAAAGCAATCACAGAGTACCTGAATACATTTTTCAATTATATGCAGAGTGTGGAGTAAAATGATTTGGCTCCAATGGACCAATTTCTAGAAGTGCTTGTTCATGAAGTAGTAAGATGAATTAGTGATACAAGGCATACTAGAGAATTTAGAAGAACTGTTCCAATTTGTATGCTAATTGATAGGCATTGGACTAGGAAGGCCAGAAAAAAGGCCAGGAAAACTTTCTCGTTTCCTCTGACTTTCCACAGGTGGTCTTCAGGAGCTGTCAAAATGTGTAGTTGATTCTTCCAGACCAATATTTTTCTCTTTTACTGCAAGGTTTCCTTTTTTAATTAAACAATATTTCAAGAAGAATCATATGAAATCATATATGATGTGGAACATTTAATCCAGAATTTTTAGTGATTTTTATAAAATATTATAGGCCAAAGACCTTGTTACTTTCCTGCAAAACACCTACAAATCAATGGTAATAGACATTGGCTTTCTTTCCAGCCCCAATAGAGAGAAACTTACAGAACAAGTTGTATTTTGGGATTTAGCGGTTTCATATTTTAAATTAAGCAGCATATTCTATAATAAATTGTGTTGGTTGTCACAAAATAAAATAGAATCATCCAGACTTTTATGATTCCACAAAAGAATCAACATATGCACAGATCTATACTCTGTATATGTATGTAAGTTAAAGATATATTTCACTTTTTTCCTTATTCAGAACCAATTCAATTCTTAGAACAGTTTTTTGTTCATTGGAAAGATTCCTCAGAAGCATATTCAGGTTCCTGACACACCATTAGCCATTAATAAGTTCCACATTTTTGTATGATCTACACAAGGCAAAGACCTTGCTGTGGTCAATGAAGCAAAGATAATCTTCCTCTTTCGTGTACTCTCTTATCTCTCTATTATGCATCTTATATTAGCTCACTGATCTTCTATCCCATTGCCTTTTTTGCAACCTGCCTATTCATTTTAAATTCTTCATGTATGGTTCTATTATTCCTTGTCAGCTTTTAAGCAACTCATTTGCAAGGAATTAGTACATATCTCTTTTCTTCAGCTATTATGATGTGACACACACATACATGCACATGTGCATGAACACGCATGCACACACATACACACAAACCACTTTAATCTAAATAGTTCTAAGCAGTGTACATTATATGCTCTAGGCTACACATTTTTTCTGTATTTACTACTTAAACTACTCATTTCTCTGCAGCTTTAAAAGTTCAATGAGAGTTTTATCTATACTTGATACTTACCTATCAGAAAGTTGGTATATTGCATGTCATGCCTAAATTCCTGTATAATAGTTTCTGTCACAGTCCTGATCATGAAACTTTGCTTGCTTGCTCATAAAATTTATTTGCTGCCCATGTCATGTCCAACAGTGGCTTATAGCATAAAAACACTGAAAAACACTAAAGCATCCATTGTAAAAAAATAGCCGATAAAAACATTAACAGATAAAATCATAGATGCAATATGACAAAAAAGTTTTTAGAGTACTGTTCCTGATTTTTGTTTTTCTCTATCATCACTGATGTGATTACTTTTGAATATTTCCAAGTTTGCATTCAGTTCCTGAAATTTGCATGCAGTCCTTTCTCATTTATTATTGAAGTTTGCATTCAATGTACTCTTTATGTTGCTTAAAACTTGTTTGAATTAATAGTCCTTGGTTAGGGTTATTAGGGTATTAGTGAAGACTAACAGACATTATATAGGACAGACAAGTAGAAAATCAGCAGAACGCATTCATGAACATCAACTTGTAGTCAGATGACAATATGAACACTACTTAATTTCACAACACATGGGCAGACTTAGCCATAGTTTCAGCTGTGAAACTAAGCATCCTAGACCAAGTTACATTAAAAAATACTAGGGAATTCCTGGAAGCTTGACATTCCGACAAAATCACCCATCAAAAACAATATTTGCACATGATTAAAAAGAGAAAATAAAAGGCAGGACATAAAACGACTAGAACACTCCTTGCCAGCAATCAACACCCAGATAAGCAGGGATTAACCCCAGGACTAACATCAGAGAAGCAACTGAACAATAAGCAATACCCTAATCAAGGAACTACTAATTTAGGCAAACAATGGATTATCCATTTCATGGTATTTTGGTTAAAAACTTTGAGTTTCAGTTTATCTGCAGATGGGTTTATATGTGGATATAAAATGGATATATGGACACTTTTAAAGAGGATTACTATATAGAGGTATAGATTAGGCACAATGTTGTGGATGCATTTTGGCACCTAAAGTCCTCAGTTCATTTGAAAGTAAATATGGTACATAATACCTGTTTGAATTACCATTGTCAGTCCATTCCATCATATGAGATCATATTATGAATATAGTTATCTAACTTGGGTGACACATTCCAGTCCACCTAAACTTCTTTATTTCTAAAGCATCTTCTAGTTTAATGTGATCCTTTGATGCTTTGATGCTTTTAGGTTTGCTTGTTTTGTGCATGTCACATTTTATGTTCCAATGATATGTGTCTTTGTAAAACAAAGAACTCCTTTCTGCGTTAGGCCATCAGTGATTAGACTTCCTTACTGCTATGGTCTGAATATGTCTCACCTTTAAATGTATTATTCCCAAATAACTAAAGTGCATTTGGTCTCAGGAAATTATCTGGTATCCACACATCTATATTATATAATCATACTCATAGTTTATCAACAACAATAGAGAAGTGAATTCTGTTGTCTTTGTTTGGCCTTGATTTTAGAAGATTAATTTCTTTCACATCTACTTCCCTCACCACTACTATGGATCACTGTTCATTTCTATCCACCCTTCACAAGGATCTTCCACTGGCAGAAGCCTTCCTGTATTTTAATGTAGTATTCCTGTAAAGCAGGAATACTGTAAAGCTTTGCTGGCTGGAGAAGTCTGGGAGCTGAAGTCCTTCAGACTTAAAGTTGCAAAGGTTGGAGACCCCTGCTGTAAAGAATTACAGTGCTTGTGCATGTATAAAGTTCCTATATCCTGTTGTATATGAGCAGCTGGTATAGGCAGAATTGTATGTCCTTTTAAAATATGAGTTCATGATGGGCAGCTGTTTTTATTTAAGTTGCAGAAAGCACTTGGTGGGTTGAACAATTGGAAATGAGTCCCTAATCCCACCCCTTTAAAATTATAAGAGTAGATGGCCTAAAAAGCATATATTGTTTTAAAATTAGCATTTCAACTGCAGAAATGTCTTTAAATGAAGTGTTTAAACCCAACATATTATAACATGCTTTGTTGTAATCCCAGCATATTTCATTTTGCCACTTTTTTTCTCAGCATTTTACTGTTGTTTTCATTTGCAACTTCTATGGCTGACTTTGTACAAGTGTCTCAATATGTGAATAATTATCACATGTTCATTTTAGAACTTGGCCTCACACCCTTTAGCCTGCTAATTATCTTCTGCCAAGACAACCTAATCTGTTTCAGAGACATTCATTTCACCCTTAATTCTAATTTTCCTTTCTCCTTATTCCTATCTTCTGTTGAATTTCATTGCATCTACATTATTTTTAAATTAATGATATTTATTATTCTAACCTTCAACATGGTTTCACATTTCAACATTCTGGAAAAAATGAATTTAGATAATGTTCAAATAAATAGTTCCAGTTCTCACTCAGAGCAGATGAGACGATAAATTTGTATGTACAGTAGTGCATTTAATTATATAGGAGCATCCTGGAATAAGTAAAATATAGGTGGGAGTAATTTCTAAACTTCAGTGCAGATTGTATCTTTCCTTGCTTTTCAGTAAACAGATGATTGTATCCTCTTTGCCTTGCCATACAGTCAAAAAAGTTTAATTGTAGTAATCACATTATGTAAAAAAGTGAATTAATGCAAAAAGCTGCATATTGTTTTCTGATATTATCAAATGATCATTATTTTTAACTATTATTTCAGAAATTTACTGCATATACCAATATGCTTCCATATTCAAATTAATGTTCTGGTTTCAACCCACAATGATCTACACTTACATTTACACCTAGGTAATGCAACTATGTAATCTTAAATTCTGGGTTTAATGGAGGGCAGTGATTAGATAGCTATGTCTTATCTCAGTTATGAAGTACATAATTCATATCATTTTTTTCTCCCTCCCTTTAATTTATCTTTTAAAATTGCATGTGCATTGTTGATATTGTAGAGCAAAGAATAATAACCAAAGATCTGTATTAAAGACAAAGATTCCCACTACCTTTTGCATTAAGGGCTATTTGCTGTTTTCATTCTTCAATCCTTCAAAACCAGTTTGAAAAATATTTACAATAGACTCCATTGCTATAAAAGTGGAGTGCTAAGAAGGACAAAAATCAGTCCCCTGCTTTTAGCTGTTTTAGGTCCTGAAGCAAGAGAATCCCTTACCTGTGATCCCACACAAAAAGGGGAAAAAGAAAATACATTTCATGTAGCCAGTCTCCCCTAATCTCACGTGCCCTGCTTCTTTCACATGTGTTATTGAGGAGAAGATACAGAATGATCAAGTTAGCATTTGCTTGACCCGCTGCAGAAAATCAGAGCCAGAAGTACTTGAGGCAAATTATTTTGGATGAAAAAATGGTATCCCTGTTTTTGAGCAACCTGGTGAATGCCTCCCTGATCTTATGAGCACAATTTTAGCAGACTATTTACAGAAACCTAAGGATGAGATCAGGGGGGACATTGACCTAGCCTATAGAATTAACTCAGCATATGCCAGGATAAATGAAGTGCCTAGAGAGATACATGTGAAATTTGTTAGAAGGTCAACCAGAGAGGAAATCTTGAAGGCGCAGAGAGGGAACCCTTTAATTTACCAACAAAAAACGGTCACTATCTTGAAGCAGATTCCTAGAAAGATTCGAGAAGCAAGGAGGAAATTTTCCTTCTTGTCTAAAATTTTATTTGATCATGGGATTTGGTTCAAGTGGGTGACACCCGAAGGGATGCTGGTGTTCTGGGAAGGAGGAAGAGTGAGGATTAAAACAGTTGCTGAGGCGGAAGCCTTTCTTAAAAAACATTCCTCTGCCCTGGGGGAAGATCCAGGGGGGACGGAGGGGGCCACGGCCCCGCCCGCTGGGGGCCAGGGAGGAGAAAAAGAAGATACAATAGCCAAGAGACTTAGATCGAAAAAATAACTTTGCCTTGATTTTCCTGAACAATTTTGCATAATATTTTCTGGATTTTTTGTAAATGTCTGACAGCATGGAATTGAGAATTTAGGTATATGTACTTGCTTTTACCTTGTAGTGTTATGAAAAATGCTTTTTTTTTGTTATTTTTTTATTGTGTATTTTGAGGTCTTGGAAGGGCCGACGACTCTGACGTGAATGCTCTCAAAATTTCTTTGTATCCCTTACCCTACCCTATAGAAAAAATGTAAAACCAATAAAACTTTTTCAATATAAAAAAAAAAATGGTATCCCAGTATCTACAGTGCTCCAGACTTGGCAGGTGAAAACTAGGTTTAGAAACGTTCATCTAATATTTCAACCAAACCAAAATAAACCAGCTTAGCTGCCAAAGAGGGACAATAATATGAAGCCAGAGTAGTACATAGTGTAAGACTGGTACATATCTCTGATGTACTCTATAAGTTAAATTATTGTATCATTATAACTACAGAAATATATAATCACTTGCAGCTGCTTGTGAAATACATTTACTTGTGATTAAAATGCTTCAGGAAATTGCTTTTTTTAAAGAGAAATTTAAAATAATAAACTGAACATCTGTAACTATGAACTTGGTTTATGGTCTATAAAATGTTTTTAAAGTCCAACAGATGCTGCAGATATATAAGACCTCACGTATTTCTAGTGATTATTGTGCTATGTTTGTTTGCTAGTGCTACTTCCTGGTTGATCATTTTGGGACTTCCAAAATTGCAGAAATTGAATTTGGTTTAATCACCAACTGCTGGATTGGATGTAAAATAATTTATCTTAATCCACTGAAACCAAGCTAACATTGTATTACTAAGTTATATTTTTGTCTCACAATAATAATAATAATAATAATAATAATAATAATAATAATAATAATAATAATAATAATAATAATAATAATAATAATAATAATAATAATAATAATAATAATAATAATAATAATTTAATTTTATATCCCGCTCTCTCTCCCCAAGGGGACTCGAGGCGGGGCACAGACAATTAAAAATACAAATAAGAAAGTGTGTCTTTAATTTTAAGCGGAAGGAGCGGAGGTCCGTGGTTGTCCTGATATCGGGGGGAAAGTCGTTCCAGAGGGCTGGGCCCGCCACAGAGAAGGCCCTTCCCCTGGGCGTCGCCCGCTGACAAAGTCTAGTGGACGGCACCCGGAGAAGTCCCTCTCTGTGGGAGCGAATCGGCCGTGAGGATGTATGGGGCAGGATCCAATCCCGCAGGTAGCTAGGTCCTGAGCCATGGAGCGCTTTGAAGATGGTAATTAACACCTTGAAGCGCACCCGGAAGACGACAATGTTTACTGTACATAATTACATTTTTTTTCTTGTAGTCTTTATTAAAGCTGTCTTTTTAAAGCAATTGCCTAAACAGATATTTTGCATTATGTGAGTTAGGTCACAGATCAAGTAGATAACAGAAGTGAGTAATCTATTATTGTATTAAAATACCTGCGTGTTTATAGCTCCAGATAAATCAAAATAGATATTAGAAAAACAGAGAAATGAAAGCAGTATTCAAATAAATTGTGATATGTTAAGAGGCATAAGAACAATATTAAAATTGTGCACTCAATTATAATTAATGTCTCAGCATAGAAATGTTGTTAACCATACAGACTATTTTGATAATTAGCAATGTTTAGATTTTTTTCCTCAATCAACATTAGTTTAATTGCATTATGTAACTGTAATTATTAATCTCAGATAAAAGTGAACAAAGCTGAAAAAATGATTAATTTTAATTTGCAAATGACCATCTCCTGCAAATTAGCTACCCACGCTGATCAATGTCAAAGAAAAAGACCAAGAATAAAAATATATTTTGGTCCTTTAATATTTTCCCTTAGTATGTTTTTTAAAAAGTCGGTAAATGTCAATGAATATAAACCCTTTCCATTTTCATCTGTATTTAATGCTGAGCAAGTAAATTCTGCTAAACATGGTTGTTGCAGTGCATTGCACAAATTGTACTCTTTGGATTTGGTCCTTTCTTTGTGCATTCCAACTGCCTATTGAATTCACCAGCTTTAGAGAAATGTATATTTTTATGCAAGAGTAGTGCAGGATCAGCGGCTTTTTCCCATTGCTTCAGAGATGATTAAAAAGTAGACAGGCTTGAATAACAAAATAAAGGACCACACTAAGCTTCTGAGGTTAAGCCTCAGCAGATGACAGGATAGGAGGGGTTTTTTTTGGGTGGGGGGAACAAGTGAGATGGTAGTTTCGTGTAAATATATATATATATATATCTGTGCACTGTATTCCCATGCTTTTGCTGAGAGAAGAATGAAAAAGCAAGATAGCATAGAACATACTATATGCATCACTGGAACTTATTGCTTATTTTTATTGCATTAGAGTAAATGACCTTTTTCCATTGCTGCCAAGTCAGTTATCATAATTTAGTTCTGCACTGAATCCCCTGTCAGGAGCTGAGATCTGAATCTGCAGAAAATAACAAGAACAACTTCAGAAAATGCTGTGCTTTCAATTAGCATGCTGAAACTACTATACTGTTTTTCCCATCCAGATTTATAAAATATACTTTTACAACCAGCTGGCAACTATGCATGGGTTGGAACGAATTAATTAATCCAGTCTATAATATAATTCACCTCTTTTGGTCAACCTGTCCTCTTCTACCAATCTTATTATTTAGCACTCTCTTGACTCTTATTTAGTGCCAATTTGCCTTGACTGTTAGTAGATCAGATTCTTATGTATAGGTAGCATGTAATAAACTCAATGTGTTTTGAACCAAACTAGTATTTCTGGTTATTTGTGCCTGACAGAAATGTAGGGATGCCATTAGTTGCCAGCATTTTTTAGTGTTTAACCATAATACAAATATTAGTATTACTATTTAATGAAATGTTTGCATAAAGGCTAATTATGATGCCAACTAAAAGATAGAACTAAAACTATATTAATGTTTAGGGAGATTCTTAGTTATCCAGGTGTATGGGACAACTGTAGTAATGTATTTCACTCAATATATTTTTCCACTGAACATCTGATACATTATCTCAAGAGCTAAATTAGGAAGTAGAAAAAACTGTAATCCTTAATGGAAGTATATCTACATGGAGTTGGGTATGCAGTTGGGTACCCCAAGATTCTGTCTAAGGTCCAGTACTCTTCCATATATTCATAAATGTTTTAGATGAGGGAATAGAAGGAAAACAGATGATATCAAACTTGAGAGAGTAGCTAACATTTTGAACCCAACTCCAGAAGGTTTGTGACAAACTTGAACACTGGGCCCTTTCCAAAATGCAGTTCAGTGTAAGAAAAGTAAGGTTTTACATTTAGGCAACAAAAGCCAAATGCATAGATATAGAATAGATGGTACCTGGCTCAACAGCAGTAACTGTGAGAGGGATCTAAGAATTCTAGTGGACAACCACTTAAAAATTAGCTAGCAGTGTGCTGAAGCTGTCAAAAAAGCCAATTGTATATATGAAATTAATATGAAACACCCACAACTTCTGGAGTCAAGTCATTTGATGGATTAATTGGTCTCACTGTCAGTAAATTTCTCATTTGTTCAAAGTTGGATCTCGCCTTGATAAGTTTCCATCTGTTATTTCTTGTCCTGCCTTCAGGTACTTTGGAGAATAGGTTGACCCCCTCTTCTTTGACATTGGCTGCATCAACAAAGGAACAGAACCAAGATCACATGAAGTGTTAGTACCACTTTTTAATGGTTCAGTAAGACCACTCTTGGAATATTGCATCCATTTTTGGTAAACACAGTACAAAAAAGATGTCGAGATTCTGGAAAATGTGCAGGAAGAGTGACAAAGGTGATTAAGGGATTGAAGACTAAAACATATGAGAGAACTAGGTATGTCTAGTCTAACAAAGAGAAGGATTAGGAGTGACATGATAGCAGTCATCCAATATCTTTCAATATCTAAGGGGTTGTTACAAAGAATAGGGGGTCAACCTATTCTCCAAAGTACCTGAAGGCAGGACAAGAAATAACAGATGGAAACTTATCAAGGAGAGATCCAACTTTGAACAAATGAGAAATTTACTGACAGTGAGACCAATTAATCCATCAAATGACTTGACTCCAGAAGTTGTGAGTGTTTCATATTAATTTCATATATAAAAATGTATGCCAAAATATAACTACTTATTTACATTAATTTTGGATTACAGCAATGCCTATTTCTAAGATAGGTTGCATTGGCTGCATTGGCTGCCTGTCGTCTTTCGGGTGCGCTTCAAGGTGTTAGTCATCATCTTTAAAGCGCTCCATGGCTCGGGACCTAGCTATCTGCGGGATCGGATTCTGCCACATACATCCCTGCGGCCGATTCGCTCCCACAGAGAGGGACTTCTCCGGGTGCCGTCCACTAGGCTATGCCAGCGGGCGACGCCCAGGGGAAGGGCCTTCTCTGTGGCGGGCCCAACCCTCTGGAACGACCTTCCCCCCGAAATTAGAACAACGACGGACCTCCGCTCCTTCCGTCAAAAACTGAAAACACACTTTTTCTGCTAGGCCAGCCTTGGTTAGTCCTCCGTTTATTAATTGGGTTTTTAGGGGTTTAGCTTTTTAGTATTGTGGGTTTTTAGCGCAGGGATAAATTGTTCAATTTTCTATTTTATCTATTTATGTATTTTTATGTCTGTATTTTTTAATTCCCCTGTGCACCGCTCCGAGTCTCTTTGGGGAGAGGAAGCGGTCTAATAAATTTAGAGAAGAAAAAAAAGATGTGAGACACCCCTCCCCCTCTGTAAATAAATTTTGGGAGCTATCAAAGTCCATTGTGTGTAAAGCTTGATATGCTTATTTAAAGCGTACCCTGATTGTTAAAAATATTTTGAAATTCTTTTGTAACTTTTAAATGCTTTCAAAGAAATGATTTGCATGGAGAGATGGTTAGAAGCAGCTTCTGAACCAGTTGTGTACTTCTGGGAAGAGATGCTGCTTTCTTGAATTGTTTGAGGAAATCTAGTGGGTGCATACTCCTATATGTTGTGAAGCATCACTTTAAAAGCATTTGAATAACTTTAATAGTTTTACTATGGGCTGATCATTTCTATATTTTAATATCTGGTGTTCTTTATTTTAAATTAAGCAAAGGACAAATAAAAATCAAATGTGTGCCTCATCCAGTCTTTCTCGGGTCTGTTTTCTTTCTGATGCTTTTTCTCATCTCTCATTCTCTTTATGACACTCTCCTCTCTCTTTTATATGCAACAAAGTATGGGTAAGGGAAAAACAGGTTTACAGAGATCTGAAATAATCCCTTGCAGATGCCTTTGAAATTAGGTTGAAAGCTCCATGAAATTAGTCCAGTGACTGCATGCAACCCCGTCATCACTGGTTGTTTGGTAAATATGTATCCTTGTTGATTCTGCCATTTGTTAACATGGAAATTAAAGCCCCATTTCAGTTCACAAGCAGAGGAAAGGCACCATGGGCGCCAGCATCTGCAAAGGATGTAGTTTCGTAAAAGCATTATCCTTTTTGTACGCATACTGATGTGCAAATAGGCAGAGCTTCAGTTATGATGATGATAATAATAATAATAATAATAATAATAATAATAATAATAATAATAATAATAATAATAATAATAATAATTTATTTTATATACCGCATCCTCTCCCCAAGGGGACTCGGAGCGGTGCACAGGGAAAATTAAAACACTATAAATGATGTTGTGACTATGGTCAAAGCCTGTTATGACTGCCATTGAAGACCTCACTGGTGATGCAGAAAAATATAGTTTGTAATGCTGTAATGATGCTTTTTGCAATGATCTGCAGAGAAGAATAAAAGTAGCTGGAATGTTTCATTGCTGAAGCAAAGCATGCCAACTATTCCATCAAGAAGTAACCGAAAGTAGAGGTACCCTCTTTCTTTTTCTTAGGAGATATTTCTTAAAAGTCACTATTTCAAATATGGAAACTTTAACCCATCTGTCACCCAGAAAAACCATTAGAAACTGTGATTTTACTGATGATGATGAAGGAACCTGGACCATCATGTGGAGGAAGGCTGCCTTAATAATATTATAATTGGAGTGGAGTAGGGTTAAACTCATGTGCCTTTCAGCTGGTAATATTGTTTCATCTAGACTTTTCTGCAGGTGGGCAACTGTCAAGCTATAGTACAGGGGTCTCCAACCTTTGCAACTTTAAGTCTGAAGGACTTCAGCTCCTAGAATTCTCCAGCCAGCTTTGCTGACTGGAGAATTCTGGGAGCTGAAGTCCTTCAGACTTAAAGTTGCAAAGGTTGGAGACCCCTGCATAGTACATTCTTCATCTTCTTCTGTTTTTTTAAATCTTCCAATGTCTTCCATCTGTCCTACATGATATGAACGAGCCTATTAAAAACAAGTAGTTAGGATGGTAATCCAAAGAAGGAAGATGCGGTAAACACAGGGTTCTGAAGTTTGTATTTTTTAAATTTATTCAAAATCTGACTGTATATGAAATTTGTTGAAACTATCTGACTTGTAAGCTTTCGATCAGCATAACTTTACCAGCTCCACCTTTTCTAACAACAACAACAACAACAACAACAACAACAACAACAATAATAATAATAATAATAATAATAAGGCGGGGCACAGGGAATTTAAAATACATATAAAATCACAAACATAGTACAATATAAAATTAAATTAAACTAACCCTGCGCTAAAATCCCATATTAAAACTAAAAATTAATCATTAAAAACCCTAAAAACAGTTGATTAAAAAGTTTGTGTGTTGTGAGGGGGGAGATTCAAGGTTTTTTTTCTATAATTTGAACAAACAAAGAATAAGGAAACCTGAATTTCTGTAAGGAAACCTGAATTTCTTAGCCTTTAATATAATTAGCTAGTTCTAAGACTTCTTCATTGGCTATGGAGTACTTATAGCTATGACATTTATTACCAAAATGAGGAGTCTATTCAATTTTAAAAGGACTTTAGGCAGCTTTTTTATTTATTTTGTTTAAAATCTTTATGGCTTGTTTATTTATTATTATATTTTTATGGCGCTCTGAAATAAAAGACAGATGGCCAGAGTGGTTGCATGTGCAGATCTTTGAACATAATAGCAGTATCTACTGGTAAAGAGAATAAATATAAGATTTCATTGTATATTGATTATTTGTATACAATAGAGTTGTTTCTGTTTGTTTATCTCTTGATGCTCTAATAAAGAGTGGCTTTAAGGTACACATATCTGGTTTCTATTGCTTAGTCCAGCCATCATTATTTTATAGGCCTTAATAAAGTATTTTATAATCTCTAGAATGTTTCTCAAAGGATTAATAAAGAGCAGTTCCATTTAACTCTGCCTCCTGTATTCAAAGGTTAAATGTGAGAACCTCAGATGTGAGCTGTTCAGTTGCTCATAGTAATAATCTCTAAATAAGCAGTTGGTGGCTTATCTGCAAATTGTCAGTCCTGCACAAAGGACACAGCCAGCAAGCCTTCAGATAGTCAACTTTGAACCTTGGGTGGACCTTGAACCAGTCAGCACAGTAACAGGAAAGCCAGCAGACAGATTTTTGCACAGAGGTTACAAGGCTGCTGTAAGGCTGTAAGCAGAGTAACAGCTGCACTTTGCTATGTGAACTTTGTTCCTGGATACAGGGGCATTTAATCTCTGTGACAGAGCTCTTTGTTTCATTACTTATTAACATTCCCTTTTCTAGTGAAGTTCTTTTGGTAATTAAGCTTTATTTGAGAGAGTGGGGGGAGAGAGAGAGGGAGAAAGAAAGAAAGAAAGAAAGAAAGAAAGAAAGAAAGAAAGAAAGAAAGAAAGAAAGAAAGAAAGAAAGAAAGAAAGAAAGGGAGGAGAAGAGAATGAGCATACATAATTTATATAGATTCACTGCTGTTAAAATTATTGTATGCCATCCAATCGCTTTTTACGAAATGGTCAGTCATATAATACGAAAATAGCAATAGCACTTGCTTATATACTGCTTCACAGTGCTTTACAGCAGTCTCAAAGTGGTTTACAGAGTCAACATATTGCCCCAACAATCTCGGTCCTCATTTTACTGACATTACAAAGAACATTGATCCACTCAGAATTGACTCCTGGAGTTAGCCATGAGTTAGCCTGCAGTACTGCATTATAACCATTGAGCCACAACGGATCCAAATAAATAAATAAATAAATAAATAAATAAATAAATAAATAAATAAATAAATAAATGAATGAATGAATGAATGAATGAATGAATGAATGAATGAATGAATGAATGAATGAATAAATAAATATCAGTTGAGCCAGCATACCAGTTTAAACTCTTACAAATAAGATATTTTAGATATTAAAATATCTAAACCCACCTTTTATGTAGTTAACAATACGAAAAGAAACTTGATTAACCAGTTGAAAGTAGCTGATAGGTGCAAAATTGTGGCTCCACATCAATCATATGGGTGGATATGGGTTTCTAAGAATCTTGTAGGATCTTTATTTTTTTAACTGTGGCATACTTATTTCACAGCTCATATTTCTTATGTAGGGGTTTCCTTAAAGGTGTTTCAGGGACTTGCCTTGAAAGAGGGTAGGAAGATGGGACCCAGAAAATAGCATTCTAAGAAGTAGGACCTTCTCCCTGGAAAAGCTTTCCCTTTTCTACTTTCATGATGTTTCACACAATGGTGAAAAAAACATCTCTTCAGGACAATATTTTGATTTGCTGGACAGAAGCAACGTGCTGTTCATATTATTATGAAGTGGTCATATTATTTATTCATTTTAATGGTTTGATTTTATGAGCATTCTATTGATATTTTATTATACTGTCTGTAAGCCATATAGAATCATAAGTATATGTAGCATGCAAATGTTGTTAAATAAATCAAATACATATACAAGTTATTTTATTTTGTTGTATGTTTTGTAGAAGTGAAACTAAGGAAATGGTTGCAGTTTCACATAATGATTTTATTTATGGCAACAAGCACATTCCTGGGGGCGGTGGGGCGGTGGGGAAAGCATGCCTTATTTTTCAAATAGGAAATCCATCATTCATTCACACATATGGTGTGTATATGTGTGTGTGTACACACACACACACACACACACACACACACACACTATAGGCCTTCATGCACAGTAGGATGAAGGCCTCTTCTTCGTGTTTCCAACATATATATGAAGAGGCCTTCAACCTGTAGTGGACAGATAATGGGTAAAAGAATGATGATAATGTTGACAAAATAAAACAGTAGTTATATATTATTATAGTTGCTTGATACATTAGATTTCAGTCAATCTTATGTTGCTGAATTATACTTTTCTAGCATTTCAGACTGCAAAATCATTGATTAGAAATATTGAGGTTTATAATGTAACAATTTCTCAGAGAGCCATAAATTCCCCAATTTTGTTTTAGACATGATTTAACAATATTTAAATCTAAAGATCTGTAGATTTAGGTATTCTAAAACAAAACAAAAATCATAGATATTCCAATCTTTATTTCTGTCTACTCTTATGTGGTGATTTGCCCTGAATGCAGTGACCATTACAATGGAATCATAGATCTGTCAATATAATTCTCACCTGTCAAATCATTTAGTGTTTCTTTTTTGCACATACAAAAAAAGCAAAATAACGTTTAGTGATAAAGAAGTGCTATATTACTTGTTTATTAAATTATAGGTGTCACCATTTTCACTATTAATATATCTGTGCATTTTATTGCATTTTTATTCAACATAATTATTAATGCAAGACATTTGATACATTTGCAAGCCATTTGATACATACCTAGCCTAGTCCCTGAGACCATCTTATAAGACTGTGTTTTAAATTGATATAAGGTTTTAATTAGTGGGATTTTTAGTGAATTTTTAGCACAGAGTATTTCCAAATTTAATCAGTGTTGTATTTGTGTTGTATTTATGGTGTATTTATGGTGTATCTATTTATTATATGTTTATACTTGTTTTAATTTCCTGCGTACCGCCCTGAGTCCCTTTGGGGAGATAGGCGCGGTATAAAAGTCAAATAAATTCAAATTCAAATTCAAATTTGTAATGGAAAGGACAGTACAAAGTTGTCACTAATGAAGTAAATAAATCCCCAATTTTCAGTAGATTAATACCTTGATGTAGTCCAAACTTCTTATGAAATTATAATCAAGCTTTAGAGATCTCTGGAAATCTCTTTACCAGCCTGTATGGTAAATAGATAGCAGCAGATAGGGGGAAATTTGGAGGAGGAAAGGAAGGGGAGAGCAAGAAAGCAGATTTAACGTAGTCACAAAGTCTGCATGTAGGCACATCATTAAAATGGAATATAGAAGACTGAAAGATTAATTGGATTAGGCCCTCTTAGATGTTACACAGTTTTCATATTATAGCTAGGATTGATGGAGGATTGATGCAGTGACCAATCTTACATTTTTTAGAAGTATAAAACCAATCTTACATGTATCTGTCCCTAGCTCTAAGAAAACACATCGAAAATAGGGAGACGAAAGTGTACATATTTTAAGGAACTACTGGTAAATTGCAGATTAATTTGGGTAGTGCACTATATAAAAAAGCTAATTAGAAATCATATGGGATGGTAAATATTCCAGTGTTTGGAAGAAGTGTAACTGTCAAAATAATCCATTTTGATGAGCAGGAAAACACTTCTTGATCCTGCAGGAAGAATTCTGTTTTCAGGAGCGGAATCACTGTAAATATTTATATTCAGCTTTGCATTTATACAATACAATAGTATAGTTGGAAGGGACCCTGGAGGTCTTCTAGTCCAACCCCCTGCTTAGGCAGGAAACCCTATACCCTTTCAGACAAATGGCTATCCAACATCTTCTTAAGGACTTCCATTTGTAGCATCAGAAAATAAACTAACCCAATAATAAGCAGATAATTGAACTGCCCAGATTCATTGCAAAGACTTATCTCCCAATTGCTAACTTGCCTAAATAACTGGATTCAGCATCAGTCAATAAGAAAGATAGCCTAATATTTTTATATTGATTCTAAAATGGGAGTTTAGAAATGTCTTCAATTTTCCCCATTTAGTGTCATGCTGCTCTGCTTATGAAAGCCAGTACCCTCTATAGAGCCTGCAAAAGAGTAATTAAGATTCTCAAAACTGCAATTTATGCTATGAAATATTTGTATATTTTCACCCAACCAATAACTATATTTCTGACTGGTAGGTATAAATTTGGAAAAAGTACGCATGATAAAAATTCACTGCCCTTCCTTGTCCTATTATCCCAAATGATTCTCCTGGCACTTTATCTGTTATGAAATTAATACAGAAAATACCCCGAACGATCCTGAGTAAAAATCCACTTGCTTTTCTAATTCTACTCTGATTTGTAACCTTTCTTCTGACAATATGTTTGTGGTTCACACAAAAACAATAGCCAAGAAGATTTTATTTTTAGTATTGCTAGTTGTGATAGGTTCCAGAGTATATTTGTTCTGGATTTTTTTTTCTTACCTCAAGGTAAGGTACCCCTGCCCCATACATCCCTTAGACCGATACACTCCCACAGAGAGGGTCTCCTCAGGGTGCCGTCGGCCGGACAATGCCGACTGGCGACACCCAGGGGAAGAGCCTTCTCTGTGGCAGGCCCAGCCCTTTGGAATGACTTACCCCCTGAACTTCGCACCATCTCCAACCTCCGCCTCTTCCGCAAGTGTCTAAAGACACATTTGTTCCATCTAGCCGGCCTAGCGTAACCTCCATAACTGGCTTTTAGATAGTTTTAAATTCGGGGATTTTTAATTTGGTTTTAGCGCAGGATTTTATTGAATAAGTTTTTTAAAGTTTTGATATGGTTTTGTATGTATTTTTAATATTCCTGTGCGCTGCCCTGAGTCCGTTTGGAGAAGGGTGGGGTATACATTGAATAAATGAAATGAAATAAAATGAAATGAAGGTATCAGTGAATAGGCAGAAAGTTTGGATTTTAATTTAAAATAGGTATGTAGAGTTTAGTTCTGCAGATGTCTTCCATCAGGCACTTGAAACTTTTCTTGGAAATTTGAATAAAAGTTTTTTATTGGTTTTACAATTTTATAATATTAGGAAAGGGTAATTAGGGTGTATTATACATTTTAGAGCTTCCATGCCAGAGATGGTGACTGCAAACGGGTCCTTATACAATATCATGTTAACAAATAGTGTTAGTAGATATATACATTTGTCAACTTTTTAAAATTCATACATTCAATCTTTAGTTTTAGATCTTCATCCATTTCAAGAATTACAATAGTTCAAAATTAATTATTTTCAAGGTCTGAGCCTTTTTGCTATTGCACCTTCCTTCTCCCTCCCCTCAGAGGGCGGGGCCGTGGCTCCTCCTGTTCCTGTTTCTTCTTCGCCCAGAATTGAGGAATGTTTTTTAAGAAAGGCCTCAGCCTCTGCTATTGTTTTAATTCTGATTCTGCCTCCCTCTCAGAATACCAACATTCCTTCAGGCATTAACCATTTAAACCAGATCCCGTTTTTATATAATTTTTTCGACAAGAAGGAGAATTTCCTTCTTGCTTCTCTAATCTTTTTTTGGGATCTGTTTTAATATGGCAATGTCCTTTTGCTCATATTTCAACGGACCCTCCCGTTGTGCCCTTAGTATCTCCTCCCGTGTGTACCTTCTTAAGCATTTAATGTGAATCTCTCTGGGGACTTCATTTATTCTAGCATATGCTGAGTTAATTCTATAAATTAAATCTATTTCCCCCCAAAGGTATTCTTTAGTTTTTTTGATGTAATCTGCTAAGATTCCACTCATTAGATCTCTTAAATCTTCACCTTCCCTTTCAGGAACGTTCTGAAACCTAAGGAAGAAAGACATTCTTTCAAATTCAAATTTAGATATGTGCATAGAAAATTCTGACGTTTCTTTCTGCAATTCTTTTAACTTGTCCCTCATTTCGGCTGTCCCTTTCTTCAACTCTCCAATTTCCTGTTGATTAATTGCTATAGTCTTTTGTGACTCCCGCAGTTCCTCTCTTAAATCTGAGAAGTCTTTCGTCAAGCCTCTCCCCAATTCTTGTATTTCTCTCATTATATCATCAAGCGTTAGTCCTTTTTCTTTCTCTTTTTCTCCTCCTGCTGCCCTCTTCTGTAACATGGTGGAAATTTTGCTTTGCTGCGAAGTCGGGGTGGCTCTAGATGAAGTTTGAGCTGGAAGGGATTTGGTTGATTGATTCACTGGTTTGTCACTAGTAATGAGAGGAAACTCATACTCTTGTTGAAATTGTTGCTGAGTAGCATCTCTTCTTTCACTTATTCCAGTTGTTCCTTAGTTTGTTGATGCTCTTCAGGATAAGAGATAAAACAGAAAAGATCTAGCACACTGTCAGGAGAAGACAAAATGCAAATTCAATTTTAAAAAGCTATGGACTGTGGCAGTAAATTAAAGTGGATCTGTCCTTTATTGTTGGGCCATCAGCCAGCAACTTTGTTTAGTGTACTATCTTTCTGTCTTAAGGAAATTGAACATTAGGACCATTTTGCTCAACACTTTGCTGACACAGTTGTTTATCATGGTTGTCATGGATGGGTTGTAAGGGGTGGCAGACATATTATCATCTCTTTAGCCTCAGGACTTCGATGAAGTAGATAGGAGTTTGTATATTAAACCATTGCCTAATCTCAGGAAGAGGGGTTGGCTTGGTGTGTTGAATCCAAGAGATAGTCATTGTCCCTTTGCAGGAAGAGGTGATGCCAGTAGCCTTGAATCTGCGGTATAGTCCTGTCTATAAAGGATCTTATTGAATCCAATTATTTTTGACATCTATAAACCTTAAGGTCTTCATTTCCAACATGGCTTTATAGTCTAATAAGGAAATAGATAATGTATGTTATTTCATTAGAAGAAAATTTACCACTTTAATCTGGATTAATTCGTCTATGTTCTTTGATTTACACATTGATTTATCATATTAAAGAGTCATAACTTTCACCTAATTATTTTATTTGATTTAGGCACATCATTGACATAATGCTGATAGATTCAGTGTGTGATCATTTACAATCTGACAGTTCTGCACCAGAGACAAATTCCTTTTGTGCCTAATCACATTTGGTCAAAAAAGCCATTCTATTCTACTCTACTATACTCTATTCTGTTCTGTTCCGTTCCGTTCCATTCCTTCTACTCCACTCCACTCCATTCAAAATATGTTGGAAATATCCATTTCTTGATTTTATATTAAACATAATTTACTATTATACATTTAAATTATAACTCAATGAAACTATTATAATAAACCATATCTAATCTTAGTTGGTTCAATAAATAATAGTCAAGTAAACAATTGTTTTCATATGGTTTCCTAGGGAACTCTTTGTTTTTCATTAAGAAGTGAAGGAATAATGACCATAAATAAATTGCAAGTATATAATATTACCACTTACTGATCAATACTACAGGTTGCAGCAGACAACAGATTCATTATGGCACTAGAATATATCAACTTTTAATAAGTGCTCAATCAAGGGTTATACTGAAATATCTGTTAGAAATCCTGGTTCTCCAACTTGGATATGGAGGAGAAATTAAAAGAAATGAATTGTAGAAGGAACAGAGGGGACATTTTTATTTACTACAGGCTTTAAACCCTTTAGTAGTACAAGTTAGTTTCACATTCAACAATTGCTTTGTGCACAGCCATTCCAAGTATCAGTGCTTGGATCTTCTCCAGCCAGTAATTTTACTATCCACATTTTCCTCCAACCTAGTGCCAGTCATGAATCTGGCGAAGTGGATTACTGTTATGTCAGCACATATTACAATGCATTTGTGTCAGTTTATGCTAGCTTAGTATTTTATAACTGGCCTTTTAGAAACTAATCCTTCTAGTGTAGTTTCCTCCCCAGTTCCAGCGTGATTAGATGTTTATCTTCCCCAGATCTTAGATCTTGTAATTGTTGAAATTGGAAGCTGATCCTGTGGAAATTACCTAAAGTTTTTGCACATAAGCTTTTTCTTTTTGCACATACCCTCAAATAATCTTTGTTTTATCAATGCATTCTTAAAGCTTGTCCAACGTATATGAAAATCATTGGCAAAGAATATATATATAAAGTTAAGGTAGAAGATAAAGATCAAAAGCATATCATATAGCACAGCCATAGAAGCTATTGTGTACAGTACCAAAAGGCCGGTAATGTATGTGGGCTTAGTATATATACACAAGTGTGTTCATAGCAATAAAAGCGTACTATATGAAAAGCTTGGATCAGTTTAGGAGCAAGTGTAATAATCAAATAGTCTGTATGCATAACAGAAGATTACTTTGGTGCAGTGGTTAAGGTTCTGACCTAGAAACCAGGAGACTGTTTTAATCCTGCCTTAAGCATGAAAGCCAGCTGGGGGACCTTGGTCCAGTCCCTCTCTCTCAGCCCAACCCATCTCAAAGGCTTATATATTTATGTTATGGGGAAAACAGAAAGACGAAGTAGTATTATAAATGTTTGTCATCTATTTATATGTTTGTCATATATATATATATATATATATATATATATATATATATATATATATATATATATATATATATATATATGCTTTATTTATTTTTATTTTATTCAATTTATATCCCGCCCTTCTCCAAAAGGACCCAGGGCTTGTGTTACAACACCCTGGTAAGCCCCAATTAAGGGAGGAAGCATACTGCTTTCCTTTTCTGTCTTTCGGCTCATCACCAGAGACCATGCAGACAGAAAGCTATTTTTTCATTGTCTTTTGTATCCGACCAAAGCCTGACGATGACAAGTGAGATCTTGTCGAAACGTTGCAATAACATTTCCATGCCTTATACACAGGAAAATACCCGAAGCAAGCAATGCCATATCTCGGGTGTTTTCCTGTCTATATAGCATGGATTTTTTTTTGCAACGTTTCAACAAGATCTCACTTGTCATCCTCAGGCTTTGGTCTGTGACTGCGACGGCATCGCCCTTCCTTAAATCTTGGTGGGGAGGGTGGAGTGCTGACTATTGTTGTGAGTGGGTTGATTGGCTGTGCAGCTGTATCATGATTGGTAGATTGATGCTGATTGGTCTTATTTGTACGTTTTTCCTTATTTTGAATTTCAACGGCTTGAGTGGAGGGTGTCCAACAGACGAGCCCCACCCTCCACCCAAGCCGTTGAAATTCAAAATAAGGAGAAACATACAAATAAGACCAATCAGCATCAATCTACCAATCATGATACAGCTGCACACCCAATCAACCCACTCACAACAATAGTCAGCACTCCACACACACACACACACATACCAAGATTTAAGGAAGGGCGATGCCTTCGCAGTCACAGTCACAGACCGAAGCCTGAGGATGACAAGTGAAATCTTGTCAATACAAATATATTTTCTATCTACAATTAACCAGCTGTGTCACCTGATTGCTCTTTGTTCCACATGATACCAGATTCATACCTTCACATTTTTTCAGAGACCTTTTTATAACCAAATCTGAAGCACTACATGGCCTAGTTTGTTCTACATATCCCCAAAATTTCAGCTTGGTTCTTTCCAAGGCTCTTAGATAGGGAAGTACTCTATAATACTTGGCCTTTAAGGACATACATCCAATTATTCTTACAACTACTGCTAAAAGTGCTCTTCTATAATTAATGGATATAGTTATTCATGCATATGTTGTGGTCAGCATTGAGCCAGTTCATATAATCCTGAAAAATGCAGTTTAAGAGCCTTTTGACTCTAGTAGCTTACCTATTTTTAGATCCATTATATGTGAATGTGAAAGAATGTAGATTGTCTCATTCCACATACTGAGATTTGTGGATAGGACATGATGTTTCACTGTTATGCCTGAGTATTGTTCTTTTTCTTTGTATTGAATGCTTGTATACAGGAGAGAAGTGACCGCTTCTGATGTTACAGTTAAAGCAGACCACCAAGAAACTTAGTATAGCTTGAGTGAGCATTAAGCATGGTTTTTATCCTCCTATTTGCCATTCTGGTTAACATATAAAGGGGGGGGGGGAAGAAACTTAGTACATAAATTTATGGTTTCAGTGATTGAGAAAAGCCAAACATAACCAAATTTATTGGGAAAAATATTACCTGAAAAAGATTGGCTTAATTGAGCAATTATGTCTATAAGAAATAATGCCATACAATACGTAATAGAGCTGTATAAAACTTGTGTTGTTAGAATTATGAAAGCAGTATCATTACCTGACACCAGAAGCTCTTTTCATTTGGGAAGTTTGTGCTATAATCCATGAGGAAAAGAAGAGGTAATTGCATTGCTGTACCACAATATGCCCAACTGTCATTTGGTCATCCTGCAGACATCTCTATCTGAATCACCAACCATGACCCAAGGTTCATCTGCTTTTTATGAGAAGTACAACCTTCTGAAAGGAAGGTTTTCTAAGATGCAAGTTAATTTTTGGTTTCAGTCTGATTGCATTTTGCTTTTCATTATGTAATGTATTTCCCAGCAAGAACAAAAACAATGTGAAAGTCAGGACAGAAACCTCAGCTGAAGTATTAATATGCTGAAATGCAATTCCTTGAAAGATTTTCATTGTGTCATTAAAAAAAGCTTCTCTTTTCCCTTCATTTTTTCTATTCAAGGCATTCAAGATTTTTCTTTAAGTTCTTTGGTAGTATTTTTGATTATATTTGATCACTTCTAGGTAGCCTCAGAGACTTTTGTTATTTTGTTGTGAATCTTTCCTTTATTTTTCAGCTTCTTCAATTCTCCAGGTCTTCTGATTTCAAAGAACACCATTAGCACACCATTAGAACACCAAATCTGTTATCTTGGGATTAAATGGAAACATGGCATGTTGGAATGTATGTGTACATCTATTTTATAAACACTACTAGAAGAAGATTGCAATTTAGGAATGTTCAACGTCCTATGTTTAATCTCCCCCATTTCTACAAATTTAAGAAGCAATTCTTACATAAGACTATTATATTAAAAAAAACACCTTTGAGCAAATATTCAAAGCAATTTCATTTTCAATGAATTATGAAGAAAATCATTGTTAATATTATGCATGGTCACACAGTTACCCACATATTTAGATGTATTGAGCATTTTTATATACCTAACAAGTCCTTCCAAAGGACCTGGGATAAACAGATATTGTTTGATAGTTTTGGACGTATTGTTGCAAGATGTAGGCTCTTCCAAGTGAAACTGTCTTTTGAAATTGAATGATAGTGACTTTGTCAATGCTGATGGTGTCCAAGTGGTGCTTCAGGTGTTTTAAGATTGCATCTAAGGCATCAATCACTATTGGTGCTATCTTTGCTTTCTTTTGCCATAGTCATTCTACGGTACTTTAATTTGCAGGTCTTTGTATTTTATGATTTTCTCCAGTTCTTCTCTTCTATTGCTGCTAGGTACTGAAATCTCCACTATGCTGACTTCTTTTTTCTCATCAACAATTGTTAACTCTGGATGTTGTGTGTCGGATGCATTTTAAAAAGTCCCAGACTTTAACTTCTTCATTTTCTGTTGTTTTGTCTGTTTTGTGGTTCCACTAGGTTTTGCTTGCAGGTGGTTGGTATTTCTTGCAGATTTTGCAATGCACCATTGTTCCTACTTCATCATGCTATTGCTTATAGTCAGACTATGTGATCTTCTTGAAGAAATTAACTAGGTGGCCTGTTTTTGCAGCTTCTTTGCAGAGGTGGCATTTACTATCTGTCTTCTTAATTCTGGCTTTGTATGCTCTTTGTTCCTAAAGCTTGGTTTTATATGGCCATAAATAGGCCCTTTGTCTCTTTCTTCAACTTTCCTGCTCCAGGCCAGGGCTCCTCAAACTTTTTAAACAGGGGTCCAATTCACGGTCCCTCAAACTATTAGAGGGATTGACTGGCTGGGTTGGTGTGACTAAGTGGTCATGTGACTGGGTGGGCATAGGAAGTGGTCATGTGACTGGGTGGGCATGGCCAATTTAGTAGTCCATTAAACAATACACACAAATTAAAATTTAATTTGTTATGCTCCTGGGGGTGCAAAGCAGGTTAGTGAAGGGATGTGGCTGCCTTGGTGGGGGGGGGGGGTGAGGGACTTCTGTATGTTTGTATGTGTGTCTGTGTATGTGTTGCTCCCTCTCCCTCCATCCCTCTCTCTTTCTCTCTGGAGACTGGGGAGGCCAAAAATGGGCTCCTTTTCTACTTCCTGAGGCCTCAGTGCATCCCATTTTTGGTCTTCTCAGCCTCTAGAACCTCTCTGCCAAACAAAAATGAACTCATTTTTGTCCTCCTGAGGCCTCTGCACATCCCTTTTTTTTTTTGCCTTCTTGGCCTTTAGAAGGCATGTGGAGGCGGGAAAGTGGGGTGATGTGGGCAGGGCAGCCTCATGGTCCCACATGGGCCACATTAATTGCTTTGGCGCCATATCTGGCAGACAAGCCATAGTTTGAGGACCCCTGCTCTAGGCCACTGGCAGTTCTTGTTGTTATCTGCTTAATCTGCCTTTTTTAAAAAATGTACGGGCTATTTAATACTTTGTCTTGCCATGTCTCTTCTGTTCTTCATTAGATATTTATTGTAGTCTGCTTTGGTCTCTCTGGTACTAAGTAAGCCTTCGGGGCATACTAACTTCAATGCTTCTTCTGTTACTCTCCTTCAGATATTTTACCAATGCCCTTTTTCATCTTCAGTTATTTGGTATATTTGCAACATACCATGCCTAGCTTTTTCCTTGGTATGTAAGCTGTCAACACTGTTGCATGGATGAAATACATGATTCATTGTCGTTATTTTTCTGGTCTTCCCATCTAGGTTTTTAGTTCTTCCTCAGTCCAGTCCATCATTCTGGTTGTGTATCTAATTTAATCTAATCACTTTCATGGTATGTCATCCATTGAGTTTGGACTTTAAGTTCTTATTCAGTTTCATGATGTATTCACATCTAATCTTCTTCCTGACTTTAGTGTGCTTTATGTTGTCAGCTTGAAGGTTATCCAGGAATTTGAAGTGATCAAAAGTCTTCAGACTTTTGGCTTACAATACATTTTTTAATATGAGTATTTAAAGTTTTATGATGTTTCCTTTTCATAATATGTTAATGTCTTAAATTTCCATGTATATAAACACTTAAATTTCCATGTATATAAACACTAGCAAATAAAATAGGTAGTTTACAATCACTGCTAATTAGTGAGGTGCATTGTTGATTTAGAAAAAAATGGCTCAAAGCCTATGAGCCTAGCTTCAGAATAGGAACTGAAATTATAGGATTACCCATATTTTTAAAGCTTCAGTTTCATTAGCTCTGATATAGTTCTGTGAAAAATGCATTCATTCTGCTTATTGCAATTAGATATTGACAAATCCCACTGGATTTTCAGCAGTTAACAGGATTGAACAGACATAAAACATCCATGGTAAATAACAAACATAATGAAACATTCACAGTAAAGCCATTAAGGTAGCCCTGCAATGTTAAAACAAGCAGTCTAACACAAAGTCTTAATCTAACAATATATGAGTGGGTGTGAAAAAGATGGCACCTTTCTTTCATCTCTAAGTCTTTAGATGGAGCAGTTGTGCCACATAATTGCTTAAATCGGACTCTTAGCACTACACAGATTAGTCCAATTAAAATTGTTTGAGCCACACAGTGTACAGTTAGAACCTGACTTTTATCAATGTGCTGTACTTCAGATTCCCCTCTCGCTGCTGTTTATTGGTTTCTCCAGATCAGTGGAAATTGACAGGATAAGTGTAGCATAACCTTCTCCTGGTTACTAATTATTGTACAAAACTTGACAGTAAAAGCTACTAGATTTGTTTAGCTCAGTCATTTTATTTGGAAATAACCAGCTTCCACTTTTCTTCAGAAAGCACAAAATATGCATTTATAACTTTTGGCAGTAACTAGCAATCAGGAAGAATTCAGTGTATCTAACTTTTATGGAATTAACTTTTTGCAGGCATATTCCATTCTTAGCTACCAAAAATCACCTCTTTCGCATTTATTTATATTTCTAGATTAATGCCATATATTTTTAAATATTCTCTTCTATCTTTCCTGGGACTTATAATTCATATAATAAAATTATAATTGCAATATAAACCATTCACAATGTATATTTTTTTAAAATTAAAATTTACTAAAATTATTTAAAATTGTGTAATAAAGAAATAAAAGATTTATAGTAATCAGAGACATAGGAATCTCCAATTTAAAAACTGGTACAAAATGATTTATGGATAGTACGTATCTCTGTAAATAATCACTAGTATGGATAAATAATATAATAATACGTGTTGGAGATGTCATAATAAAGAGCAAAGAATATTTTATCACAGGATGGTTTTGCAAAAGAAAAAAATCAACATATTGGAAATACATCAAAATATTTAGAAAGTTTTAAAAATAAAACTTGAACAGAAATCATAATATTCTTATTAAGAATAATTCTACATACTATAAAGGATAACACCATCAATTGCTAAAGTATATGGTGACAGCAGCAATAATATATTTGGCACAATATTGAAATCATTTCACCAAAGGATCATTTCCATGCCCTGAACAACTGCAGCTCCAGAATAAAGAAATTCCCTTCCTTCCAGCAAAATTGAAATAAAATCAAATATAACATGCACATGTGCACACCAGCCTTGTCCTTACTTCATGTTGTGAATATTGTCTACTTAATGCAAAATAAATGAATACAAAAGTTTTTTTTAATTGTTGGAAGTTTGAAGCCACCTTTTCCCTTGAAAGGATTGCTAGGGCAGCAGAAGCTCAGGAGGTGGAAATGGCATAAAGTTTGAGTTCTTCTAATTAAGTAAGCATTCATGGACTCAGAGCATTTAAAAGAAAACCTAGCGTTCCTGCAATTTCAAATACATTGCAGCTGAACCAAAAATAAATCAGCCTATTTATCAAGCACAACCAATGTCATAGGATCACAGAAGACTTTTTCCAAACAAATGAGCGACCTTATGTGGAACAGTGAGTATCCAGCTTTAGCTTCCTTTTTGAAGAAAAGCTCAGTATAATATAAAGCATTTTAAAATTTTCTTTACAAACAAATAAGTTGGTATGAGACAGCAGACTGTCCAGAAAATGCAACCATGTGTACTGCTTTCATCTTTTCTCCTTAAGCCCAGCCAGATCGGCGACATTGGCTACAAAATCTGGCTGAGGAATAGCTGGAGCCATGATGTGTGGAAGTAAAGCAGCCAAAAAGAGACAATTTTCTCTAGCAGTACTCACACTGAGTAGGAGTATTAGGACCAGTGGTGGGTTTCAAAATTTTTAGAACCTCTTCTGTAGGTGTGGCCTGCTTTGTGGGAGTGGCTTGCTGGCCATGTGACCAAGTGGGAGTAGCTTGGCAGTCATGTGACTGGGTGGGCATGTCCAACTTGTAAAATGTGGTGAAACTCACTTAGCAACGCTCTTGCTTAGCAACCAAAATGTTGGCTCAGAAACTCTGCCATTTGAAGCATGCAAATCTTAAAGCTGTCAACTTACAAGACCCTTGCACCCCTAACCCTTTAGAACCCCCTCCCCCCAGGGGTGTTCAAACCTGACAGCTTTAAGACTTGTGGACTTCAACTCCCAGAATTCCTCCTCTCGCTCTTCATCTTGATGACGTGTGGACGGGCAGGGGGTGGGAGCTGGAACCAGTTCTAAACAGCACTGTAGATTTGTGAAACCTCTTCTATAGAAGAGGTTAGAACTGGCAGGAACCCACCCCTGACTAGGACTCACAAGAAGTAGTTGGATTAGCAGATGGAGTAACAGTAGGAAGAGGAGTAGCAGTAGGGAAAAATGGAATAGTGGTCAGTAGTGAGTAATAACTTATGAATTATTGTGTCCCTATGTTATCTAGGAGCCTTCATTGTGTTGGCACTTTTGTGTTTGAGCCCACTGAACTGGGTTTACTTAAAAAAATCAATGACATTTGGACATAGTGAAGAGTATTCATATCATAGGATTGTCTGCATGCTCATATGATTGAATTATTTTATTAAAGAGACAGGGGCGGTAAGAAGAGAAACCATAGATGCTTTAATTTTAGGCTAGTGTTTGCAATACATTGCATGGGCTAGAACATTGCCTTAGAGCTAAAGTGGAACAGATGCACATATTTTATCTTACTGCTCTCCTGTCGCCTCATTGTCATCATATCCTGGACAAAAATATAAGGCATCTAGCTTTTTGAAATAAATAAATAAAAGGGGCAGGGAAAAAGATTGCATCAAAAAGATTTTTTGAAAAAGAAAATTATTTCCAGTGCAAATCAGAGCTGATTAACAGGGGAAAATATCCAACTAAAAGAAACATCCAAGCAGCTAATTGAAACTGAATCCACCCTACAGTAGAGAATATTTTCTTATTTAGAAAAAAAGTGATTCAATTCTGTGTCAGATATTGCAGTGATTTATAAAGTCATATATAGATTCAATTGTGGTTATGGACTAAATTTTGCTCCTAAATTGTATTTTGCATTTGTTAGGGTAATGATGATTTAATCTGCTGTAAGGCTGTAAACCAAGATGATGACATAAGGATGGGTCAACAGGGTTACTGCCACTTTAAGAAGCTGTATATATAAGGGAGGCCATGTGAGTGCGTCACTCTCTCCTCGTGTATCTCTCTCCATTGTAGTTCTGCGTGTAGAGTTGAAGATTGCTTACTTGCTTAGTATTTGACTAATGTATGTATGTATGTATGTATGTATGTATGTATGTATGTATGTATGTATGTATGTATGTATAAGTCTTGTATATAAACCACTGTTTGAAAGACAAAACCTCCGTGTACTGTATTTTGCTCCTGGGTTGTCTCAAAATAGTACTCACACTGTGCACTCTGACAGCATTACAATTAAATTTTCAATAGTTGGGTACAAGTGGTGATGTTGAGATCCCTGCTTCCATCAAATCAAAGTTTACATTAATTCTTAATCCAGGGAAGTCTGCTTCAAAAAAAATCAAGGAAAGAAACCTTGATTTAATCTTACAAGTTGAGATGTGCCCAACAGCCTGGTTGAAAGAGCAGTGACTGAATTTTGCCTTAAAGTATTTATCACATCAGGTACTAGATTACAGTAAAAGAAAAACAAACATTATTTTAGATTTATATTTATATTTTAGAAATATTAAGTACATCATTTAAGTACTATTACCATAATCGCTCCATATTTTGAATGGCTTTCCCTTTCTTTCATATTAAAAATAGCACTTTAGGAGACCCCTTTTACCCTCTTTATTATAACCATAATAATTTGAGGAGAAGCTCTTATTACTTAAGAAAGGTGACACAGTAATAAACTTTAATCTTTTTATATCTGTACCACAAATGGGATGTCAGCATTTTTTCTTAACAAAAGAATTGAGAAGTATTTTTATATAAAAGTCTATGTTTTGCCAAGTTGGGTTTGGGCTATTAGCCACGAACTAACAAAAGAAATATTATAGCTATAGAGATATGAAAGACAACAAAATTAGAAATAATAATAAAACAAATGTATGAAAACATGTAAACAATTTTAGTTCAAATTTGCAGTTAGATAGAAATATAGTCAGATAGCTGACTATGGATACTTATTCATTTATCTGGTTTCTAAATTTGTGTTTTAAAGCCATCTCACTACAATGTGGTGAAAATCTTCCACATCAAGAAAAACTCTCTTTCTTGGTATCTTCCTGTTTCTGTACTTTTTCTTTTACTGTGCTTTGTTCTCTGCCAAAACCCAGCTCTAGTTTTCTGAATCGTACAGTTGTATGAAGCATGGGAATACCCATCGAGTGTGTGATAGCCTAATTTGAGAGATGAAGTCTGTGTCTGTTGGCTCTGAACCCACTCTAATAAGTTAATAATAAATAGAAACATTTCTAATATATCACTGGAAACATGCATTAGAGTTGTTATAGAGGGAAAACTCTTCCCTTTGCTGTCTGGGAACATTTTTTGAGCAATACTGATATTGAATGAATCATTTGAATGATTCCAGCTTTCCTTTAACTTGAACAGTCACTGTCCTCATGTCCTCCAAAGAGCAATATTCTGGTAAAAGGACATGATTAGTCTTTATAGAGAGCAAGAAATGAAATAACGATGCAATGTGGGAAGGATAGTGTCATTTAAATGGATAAGTCTGGGTTGTTTGAAACCCTTTCCCTTCTTCTCTTTTTCTGACGGTCATAGTTATTATTTGTCTTTATGTAAACATTTTAGGAAGAACTTTAAGACCAATATAAATTAAGATTGCAATATCTGCTACTCTTAACTGTAGTTAATCCATTAACAAATTGGATTGAATAGCTACCAAATAAAAATCTGGATTTCTTTATTAATTACTAGCCGTTCCCGGCCATGCGTTGCTGTGGCCCAGTCTGGTTAAATGGCCAACCAATCTGTGTGTCGATCTACACCTGCACACACAAACACATACACGCAACCACTGTATAACCCCCAACCTACCTACCTACTCTCTTCCTCCCTCTCTCCACCTACCTACTGTATTTCTCCCTCTCTCTATCCTTCTACCTACCTACCTACCTACCTACCTACCTACCTACCTACCTACCTACCTACTGTATTTCTCCATCTCTCTATCCCTCTATCTATCTACCTACCTACCTACCTACCTACTGCATTTCTTCCTCCCTCTCTCTATCCCTATAGCTGCCTACCTGCCTACCTACTGTATTTCTCCTTGAATCTTATGGACCGAATATTATGTCATCCTTTATGACATAATACCTGTGGCCCACTGCTCTCTCTGTATCCATCTACATACCTTTTTTTACAATTTTTTACATTTCCATTGCACGTACCTGGCACAGGTGTGACATCTACACAATATATATATATATATCATTGGTGCCATATTTGAAAGGAACGTTGCGTGAAAATTTGGAAGAGATCGGTGCGGTACTTTCGGAGATTAGCGGTTTTGAAGAAACTCTTGTTACATTTTTATTTATATAGATGATACTCCTTTTTTTTGGCAAGCAGTTTTAGGGATTACCTTCATAGCATTTGTTTTATTTGACATATCACATAGTGTTGTACAGCCGATGGATATGATTGTATATTCTTGTATTTGCTTGCTGTGAAAGTAACCCCTCTCTTTGTAAGGCAGAGGAGCTCATTCTGTCAATTTTATAAAAGAATGACCCAAAAAGTAGAAAAGGAACGATGACTGTTTAATATCTTGAAGCAGAACTGGAGCAAATAGGTTGTGGTTAACCAAGATTGAGATAATAAGGCCCTCAATAAGAACTTAGTTTACCTATCCAGAAAAAACAAGAACTGTTCACACAGTAGAAAGCAGAAACTTTGCAAGAAAAAAAAGTGCTATTTTTGGGGGGGAAAGAAGACATAAATTCTAGTCAGGATTTCAATGGGCTTGTTTATTTGGGTTTTTTCTTAATCCTGTCAGTGTAAAATCATATTTTGTTCTTTTTAAAAATTCCTAATACCTACTAGTGAATTCCCTGTAGTTTTAGCCTTAACCCATTCTTCAGGTTGAGCAGAAAAGTACTTTATTTACAATCTTCTAAAAATCTGTATATTAAAAAGCATCAGCATTACTAGTAGACCAGCACCAACATGTGGTCTCCCTGCAACATAGCATTTTTTGGTAATTTTCAGAGTTTTATATTTTGTTTCAGAAGCAAAGTTTTATATTGTTTATTTCTGATGAGATTGCACATATGTCAAATTAAGGAAATTAAATCTATCTGGATTTATGGAATGAACTCTACTGTTTGGAAAGCTTATAGAAGCAATTTTTCATATCAATTTATACCTAACATGATTAAGAAAAGAATTGTTCTCCGTTTCTGTGAAGGAATCTTTTCTATAATGGTTTTGCTCTGTCTTATTCCTAGGGTCTGCTAGACATTCTATTATGGAAAGAAATCTCTAATAATATACCTATCTATATGGCCAAGAGATAGCTTTTTTTTAAAAGTTGGTTCCCTTTTTTTCTTTTAAAAATTGACATTTTAATAGCAGACAGTGGGAAAGATGTCATGTGATGTGCCCCCCTGAAAGACAAGTGATAGCAGCAGGGGGGAAAAAAACCTTCTCAGAACAAGATCATAGTGTGAAAATAAAAAGGATTCTGAGCTATGAAACTTTCAATATTCTACCCTATATACTCGGTTCTTTGCAATAGTGGAGAATATCTGTAGCTCGGGTGTAGGATGAGGGTGAAAGTTCATTCTCCGAGCTTCTGGATTAGTTGAAACATTCGGAAAGCAATTCACAAACTTTGAAAACCAACCTTCACCTTCATACTCAGTTCTACCCTATATATTCAGTATATTCAGTATTCTACCCTATATACTCAGTCCCTGGACTGCTATAACTCTTGAGGTGCAATTATTGCTTTCTCTGTTGCATTTATAGCATATCCTCTTTCAATCTACATTTAATTGATTCCTGATCATCCAGCTTTTTGTGGATGATTTAATTTAATATTTAAATTAAAAAGTGAAATACCGGATATAGCTGTTTATAAAGGACACAGGGCACATAAAGAAATAAAACTCCTCCCAGTCTGCCAGGAAGGCTAAGAGTCTGAGACCAGACAGAATTGTTATGAATACATGATGCCAGTATCCTCCATATTAAATGTTGAGAAGAAATCTATGTAAGGATGGGAGAAAGAAACATGATTCAAAACCTCTGTAGCTAGCTCCTGTGCAGCTTTGAATCTCTAAAATATTTAGTAGGTAGTGTCAAAAAGAGAATGTAAAAGAATCAGAAAGGCATTACTTATGCTAATATAAACAACATCTGTTGTGAATAATTGAATGTATGCACTTTGGTAGAATATTTATTAGATATGAAAATTGAATGACTTGGGCATTACCTTTAAACTAGTCAACACATTACTGTTTGCATAGTCAAGAGGCAGTCCATATCTGAGTTAGAAATCTGATTTAATTTTCTAGTTCAAGTTGTAACATGTTCTCTATCTCCAACTGAAATTTATCTTCCAAAATGGTAAATTGCTCAATATCCCAACTGACCAAGATATGATAGATGGTGGAACAGGCAAGTGACTCATCTTGTGATTGTTATTATTGTTATTTATTGCTAACAGGCCCTCAGTTGCCAGGTAGTTAGGGCATGGGGTGGGTTTTGAATAATTTCGACTTGTCCTTTAATACTTACTAATTACTTTTATAGGACTAGCTCTAAGTTTGCTTTTCTAGTTATAACTTGCCATTTGCATGTCCTTCACCCTATACTGGAGAATATATATGGTGCATGAAAATATATGCAAAATAATTAATATAGAATAAGATATGACCTAAATACTTAAAAACTAGAGACCTTAACACCAGAACTGCTTTTCTTTTGCAATTTTGATCCCCTCTGAACAATTGAGAAGTCTACATAATTTTTGTTTAGTATATTTGTAAACTAGACCTTGCTGTAATCCAGTGCTTCTCAATTATTTTCTGTCATGCCCCCCTAGGAAGAAGAAAACATTTCGCGCCCCCCGCGCGACTGTAAATAGTATCATCCGGGTCTAAAAGTCACACGGGCGGGTTTGGCTAATCAGGATAGAGCATCATGTCTATCCAATCGGGTCTGTTCTCCTCGAAAGGGAGGAGCATGCGCAGTCAAACGCGCCCCCCTTTACGGAGCCTCGTGCCCCCCCTGGGGGGCGCGCCCCACTATTTGAGAAGCACTGATGTAATCCAACTTTCATATTTTTCATCATTGGACAGGTTGAATAAGAAACATGGAAGATACATGTTCCCATGATAAAAATAAAGACTGCTAGATCTGAATTGCAAAAGTCTAGATGACCACTAGAATGGTAATTAAAAAGTATAGAAAAACTGACTCTCAACAACACTTGCATATTGAGAAGATAGACTCCTATTAGAGTTCAGGATTATGTAGTAACGGTACCCCCAGATGCTGCTGCTGCTGCTGCCGATGATTAGTAGTAGCAGTAGTAGCAGCATCTCTTTTATTAATTAAACATGAAACTTAAGTCAACTGAGCATTTAAAAATGTGTCACAAATACCATTGACTGGTGCTAATGGTTGATACATGTTGCTGCCAGTGTCCTAGGTATCGACCAAATATCTTCTTAAAATATATGATGTTTCGAGCAGCGCATTTTGCAGTTTTACTGGTGTTAGAGCAGGAAGCTACAATTTCTTGATATATTTTGTAAAATTCTTGGACATGGTACCAATTGCCCCAATGACTGTGGGTATCAGTTACATGTTTCATCCAGTTTTGATGGCCAAGATGGGAAGAGAGCAGGAAGGAAAAACAAGTAAAGAAGGAAGGAAGGAAGGAAGGAAGGAAGGAAGGAAGGAAGGAAGGAAGGAAGGAAAAATATCCTTGAGATTTCATCAATTAAAAAACTAAGCAACATTTGAAAGTGTAAATGTATTTCATTTAAAAACAATAATTTTAGATTAAATTAAGCAAAATTTAATTTACCTGGTTCTCTTGAACATTAAAAAGTATAGGAAAGGGGCTTCAGTTTTGAATTTGAAACTCCTTATAATAAAAAATTCCTTTGAAATCTATTTTGGCAAGCATTAAGCATTGATTATGAAAGTAATTTATAGATGGTACTCTACCCTCTTTAACTTGCATTATTTTAATTAAAGTTTTTCTGAACTTGTTGGAGATGCTATAGGTAAACTGAAAATAGTGTCATCTTCCAGGCAATACCCATTTAGTGGCTCATTTCTGTTGAAAATATTTTAGAATATTGGAAAAAACACATTTTATAATAATTAATAGAAATATAGCTTAATTTACTCTTTTCCCCAGGACATATGAAATGGTACAACACAACCAGTTATCTTCTTTTTCACTATTTAGGGGTTTGATTTACTATTGTACACTCTGGAATATTCAAGCACCTATTTCTCTGAATCAGTGAAATTTTAGAAGCATAGAATAACATTGACTGAAACATTAGTACAATAGCAAGGTCTTGACTCTGCTAACTAGACTATTTTATTCACATTTGGTCTCCAATATTAGCTTTATTTATTATCTCACCTTTCATTCAGAAGCTCAAGGTGGAATACATAAAGCCTTTTCTCTTATTTTACCCCATAGTAACAAACTTACAAAATTGAGAGAAAATGACCTGGGCCAAAGTCACCCAATGAATTTCTGCAGTTGAGGCTGTTCTAGAACCTGGATCTCACTAGTTCTGCTTAAATACCTTAACTACGACATTATATTAGCCTTTTCAACAAAATATTGTAAGTATAACACATACACAAGCCTAATAAACAATTTGAATTTTTGAATATGCATGTTTTAAACATTGTATTTGTCTTCAGATTTTAATTATTTAATGATCATGCCAATCTTGCAAAATAAAAATGGCCATTTGATAAACAGTAAGAACTGCACAGATTTAACAAGATGTTTAAGGGGGGGAAATTGATAATTAAATTTATCAGAACTAAATTTGAGGCCCAGCAGTGACTCCCTTATAGAAGTAAATCATGATGGGCTATGCTATACTATTGTCTGAGCTGAAGGATGACATAAACAAGAAGCCAAGTTAACCTTCACTATATTTCAATAGCTATGCTTCTTAAAAATAATAGGTAGGGAAGATAAGACATGCATGCCTGATGTTGAAGAAAAGACTGTTTGTACCCGATACATTGGAGGAATTGTTCAGGAACAGTTCAGCCATGTCAAAATGTGACCCTGTCAAATAGCCAAGGGTCAGAATGTCCTATAATCATCTGCTGAGTTGGTGCTAGACACAGAACCTTAAAGTTGCTTGTGAGTTTGCTTTAACTTCATATACTTTGGTATTTTACTAGACTTTACTTGACAGCTTTATCCGACTAGCTCAAAAAGAAACAAAGCAGTGCTGTTGGCGTTAGATAAGCACTTTTCCTTAGTCTTTGTCAAGAATTTTGCTAATTTCTTCAAACAAATGCAGTGTGTTCTGCTTAATCAGGCCAATCTTACAAAAATATGGAGTATTTGGACGTTATATTGTGAGGCAGAACTGAATATTCAGACGCTAATTCACATGCAGAGAGAAATATCTGCTGGATTGAAAAAGCTCCTAAACAGCAAATTCTGGATAGAAAAACAAGAAAGCAATCTTTCTTGGAAATAAATAACTAGATTAGTGGGATTACATTTAAGCAAACAAGCATTGGGAAAGTTTCGGCTTCGGAGTATAATAAATTATTTCTACTTTCACCTAAATTACATTATTGGCATCAGATCATATAATAACCTTTATGATGTAGTATTTTTTAAAGAAACAATTTTCCTCTGATCACTTGGTGGTAATTAACAATCAAATTGAAACAATGAGGGCCAAAAATCACAAACAAACAAAAGTAATTCAATAATCCTTCTCATCTTATTATTTATTATACAGCAGACAAGTTAGAGGAAGCTGTATTGTCTGAAATGGAAAGTTTTGTTTGTAATATTGTGGAGCAAAAACAGTAAAAAGTGATGTACACAAAACTTAGGATGCTCTCCACCTAATGTGCATTTGAATGTGCATGTGCCCAAGCACTATATATTTAATGTTCATGAACATGCATGCACATACAAACACATTTCATTATTTATTGACATTGATATCCTAATCGGTATTTCACTAACAGAAATAATTCTCTGGATTGCCAGAAGGAAATAGTAGACAGCTTTACTTTCAAGAAGTTAAAGTTCTCAACATTAATATGTAGTAATTGGCTAATCAGTTTAAGACTTTGTGTCCTGTGCGTAGCAAATCTCTTGTACTAGGCATCTGTCAAGAAAATGATTATCACTCTCTACACCTTAAATACTTCCTATTAATTTAATTTAATTTAATTTATATTTTAAATTGTATATTTATCTTTGCATTTTGTATGTTTTTTAAATTTCCTGTGCGCTGCCCTGGGTCCTCTGCGGAGAAGGGCGGGATATAAATGTAAATAAAATAAAAAATAAAATAAAATATCTCCAATTTCACTATACACATTATTATAATATCCTGAAACTATTTGTTGCTTTTGCTGCAACTGATGATGGCTGCTTCTCTGGAAAAAATCTCTATGTTTCTTATGTCATATTTCTACTCATTCCTCTTCAACTGAAAACTTAAGTAGTCTGTAAATACAAAACATACTTTCAAACTATCTTTTATAAGATTATCTTTCTTTCCCAAATAGCTGCTCATTATTGTCACATATTAACATAATAGTGTCACAGAATTACACCAGGAGTGTAGCAATGGAAATATATTCAACTCCTTTCAGTACAAAAGACACATGATGCCTACAAAAGACTCTTATTGAGCAACCTAATAGATAATTATTATATAGAAAGTATTCATCTCTTCAACTACAATTAAGCTGGCTGGGGAATTCTGGGAGTTGAAGTCCACCAGTCTTAAAAGAGCCAACTTTGCAGACCCCTGTACTAGGCTTATAAACTACTCCAATCAGTGCAACCTTAAACAACTGACACTAAGCCAATCATCATTTTCTATTACTAGATTTCTGTCTCTTGATCAGAAACTCGATATTTTTGAAATATTCTGCAGCCTAGAAAACCCCTATTGTAGGTAATTTGAATTATCATTCCATCAGCCTTAACTGGTATAGTTTATGACAAGGAATAGAGAGAGTTACAATCTAAAACATTTGGAGAGTATCAGATTGCCCACCTATATTCAATCTTTCTTTAAATATGTGGGCTTGATGTCCAGAATTCCTAGCAATAAAGAAGCCTGGGAGGCATCACTTTCAGGACGGTTCCTGGTTTATGTAGTCAATGTCTGGAATTTTAAAAAATCGGTTTTATAGAAATAAAACAGGTTCAAAGTAACCATTTCCCTTTAATGTATTTTTTCTGCAGAATAGTTGCAAATATATGATGACAGAAAATGTGACTTTAATGTACTTCTTTGAGTAAAAGAAAATCAGGTCACATGTTAAGTAAAACCTTTTATCAGCATGTGAATACGCTTTCTTGGAAAGCACCCATGAACAGCTCCACAAAAGAAAATTAATATCTGATTTGTTTATATCACCTAATTCAGGGCAAGAAGATTTGGCATTGAAGAATGCTATGAAATGTGTTTATAATATTTCTTATGTACTGGAGCGTATATAAACCCTTATAAATAAATACTATATGCTCAGTATCTGATGAACTAAATCAGATAAGTTTTTTTTTTCATATACACCCCTATATGGTAGGTTGCATGCAGTCTCTGTTTCGCCTTTTCTGTCAGTTGTAGCTTTGGTGAGAAATTAAAAGTTAATTTTGTCTTTGTCCTTTTGTCTTTCTCCTTATCAGTATTGCCTCCAAGGCATGCTAAAGTATGTGGAAAGTGACCTTCAGTTTACTAATATCATCCTGACACAAATGATTTAGTCTCTGTTCATCTAATGTTCTGCATTAACCAAAGAAATAGTCACTCTCCATAGCCAGAGGATTTCAGTGGGCCCACAAAGAAGAGACATTTTATGAAAGGGGTGGGGGGAAGAGAGGAAGAGAGAGAGAAAGACTTCTTGAGTTTTTAATGTTCTTTGTAAGGTTTGAAAATGAACTATACCTACGTTTAGTTCAATCAGGTTTTGTTTTCTATATATATTTAAAAACCATTGCATTTCTTTTAATTTTCTAAAGTTCTAGATATCCTCAAAATAAATAGTGTCAAATGTTTTATATAAGCAGGATAAAATACTGAATATTAGAAGACAATAATATTAGAAGACAATATTAACAATATTTTGATATTAAATATTCAACTTAATACTAGTATTAAAATCAATTTATTTTAAAATGCTCATTCAATGGGAAATCTCATTTGCACAGTTCACAATAATCATTCTACTGATCAGTTGTTTGCATACTTATTTATGAATGTGCCAAAGCTATTGAGGGTGAACAGGTAATAGAACCAGCTGCATTCTTGTGTCATCACCGTGTGTTTTGTCAACATCTGAATATTTTTTTCCTCTTATCTCACAGTGGATCTCTAACTGATTTAAGAACAACATAAGAAGCTGCATTTATTTTTATTTATCAGTAATTATAAGTTACCTATTAGAGCAAGTTATGGCAAAACATGTCTGTTTGTCCATTGACTATCTGTCAAATACATCAAATTAACATGTACTCCTGTGCCCCTGTGTTAACACATTTTTTGCTTATTGATTTGATATTTTAAAGATTATTTTAAACTCATTGAACTAGAATAACTCTAGTACTATTACATGCCTCTTTAGTCTATTCCAAGGAATTTTAAGTTAGTAATATATTTGCGTTTATTAAAGGCTTCCTTATGCAGAATGGCTGATAACATGATATTTGAGATGCCCCAAAGATAAAGATTCAGTGAGAAAAAGTGAGAATGCACATACACCCCTGCTGGGACTTAAAGGCTAGACTGTCTCTATAGGCTGAATAGCTAAACCTTGCAAAGATCCAGTTTCTTCCATTTTGATGTGCAAGTGTTTAGTTCTTTGGAGACACAATGTTTTTTTTCCCCTCCTGTTCAAAGGAAAAAGCTGCAGAAAGATTTTCTTTCCTTGCTTGCTTCTGTTCTTCTACTCTGCAGCCTGGAGTCAAGGTGAGGTTTTAAAAAAAGATAAGAGATTGGGGAACAAAGGTGGGGAATTTAGTTTTTGCACCTAATTGGGGGACAGAGAAAGATCAACAAGCGGGCCCCTTGGTTTTCCTTATTGAAGGGCTGTGGCTTTTGGGGGGAGGGAAGAGATTAAAGCAAGGACAAGGTTTTGAGAATTTCACCCTGAAGTGTCCATCTTTGCATACAGAGAAGGGCAGGTTTCCTGCAGCCTCCTGCCTGCCAGCTGATGGGTCAAAAAGCTGTAATTTCTGCAAGGAATTGCCAGGGCACTGAAAATGGCGTCTGGTTCCAGGAGGCATGGAGAGCAGGCCCAAGGATCCCATCAGGCATGATGAGAGTAAGAGAGTTGGGGGCACTGCAGCTTCCCCGTGGTCTCTCAAAAGAGTGAATGGCTGTGGGAGCACTGCAACTATCATAACAATGAAACAGGGTTGCATGTGGTTTTGGGGTGTCAGTTGTAACATTGACCAGTTGTTACATGACCTGTCATTTCTTGAGGACTACCTGTATGACAGTCAAAACAAAAAGTAAAGATGGGAAGCATAACAACAAAAAAGGGGAAAAAAATAGAAATATTCTAAGCATATGACTGTGATGGCACAGTGGTTAGAATGCAGTATTGTTTGATTATGACCGGCTCAAGATTAACACAGCCTTCCATCCTTCTAAGGCAGTGATGGCGAACCATCTTGGCACTGAATGCCCCAAATGGAACATTTGTGCATGTGCATGTATGCGTGCATGCCACAGCTCTGGAAACCCAAAGACCAGGTGGCCAGTGCACACAGGCCTGTTTTTTGGCCCATTTTCAGGCTGTTTTGGGGGGTCATTTTCACGCCTTTTTTGGACTGTTTTTACGACCTGCAAGTGACCCAAAAAGGGTCTATTTTCTGGTTGATTTGGGGGGCGTTTTCAGGCCATTTTTCAGCGCTCCAGCATCTGTGAAGGCTAGCTGTGCATGTGCATGTCAGAAACTAGAAGAGCAGGTGGCGATGGCGCACATGCCCACAGAGAGGGCTCTGGGTGCCACCTCTGGGACACAGGCCATTAGGTTCGCCAACACGGTTCTTAAGGTCAGTAACATGAGAACCCAGATTGTTGGGAGCAATATGCTGACTCTGTAAACGGCTTAGAGAGGGCTGTAAAGCACTATTGCTATTGCTATAATTGCCATTAGGATGACTTACACAAGAAATAGAATAACCCCCAGAAATTGGGTGTATTTGAACTGAAAGCCACACTTTGATATTTAGTGTCTTCCACTGACTGCCATGTGGTTTTTGTAGTTCTGATGACACTGCAGCCCTTGGTGGGACCTAAGGACCTAAAACTGTGCATTGGATTATGGCCAGTTCATCTTTGCTAACTTCTATGAGCCAGTGAAAAACAGTATTCGGTTCCAATCCATTCAGCAATTACCAGTGCCAAATATCACTCAGCTGTCAGATTCTTACTTCCATAGTGCTTTGATTAGTTAGCTTGCCTAGATTATCTTTAAGGCAGAAAGAAATAGTAAACTGAAGAGAATTAGGAGTAAATCATTTTAGATCCTGAAAAAGAATCTTTTCAAGAACAAATATTTTTCTAAAAACAGTGCTGCAGACTGAAATTGGAATGGAAGTGCTCATAAAAAATTGAGATCATCTTTCTGGCTTTACATCAGCATACTTCAGGTTTTCCTTATCCAGTTTCCTAAATTTTGTTCCTAACACAGCAGTGTTACAAGATGCTACAATGCGGCTGTTTTGTTCAGACTCCTTATACGTCTGATTTCTTCCATGGTATTTCTTTTCATGTAATTCATTAGAAGACACGTCTAATAAAATATTTCTTTCAGAGAGTTGAAATTAACTGCCTCTCTACCAATTCTAGTCGACTTTTTGAAAGCTATTTGAAAATAATTCAGTTATAGATTAAAATAATGTAGTAAAAATACCTGCTGATTGCAACTTTCCTGACAGAATTTACATAACTTACCCATTTTCTGCTTTTTTTCACCATATATATGCTTATCTACCATTATATTACAATAACAATTTTGTAGAGCAATACTTAGAGGTAACACCTGAAAAATATTGCTTGGTTCCATTCATTGTGCTAAATCATGGTTTCTTTCACCATAGCCTTACTCAAATCACAATTTTGGTTAAAACAAAGTTTTTATTAGTGAAAACCAATTAATAACAAATCAAAGGCATTTACTGAGTGCTATAGCTGAATTGAAACCAGAATTGCTCTTGCCTATTTGAAATATAATGTAGAATTGGGTTATGTCTCTTAATTGTGCATGAATACACTTGCAAAAATCACTTCATTATTATACAATTTTTAAAAAATATGCCAACAAGGTATGACTAATGAAAGGTACTGTCCACAAGATAGATTTTAGGAAAAACCCTGTACTACCTATACTACCGCCTCTTACAATACTAAACAACATAGTATCAACAGTAGAGACCGTCAAGTTTCTAGGTTCTCTAATATCTCAAGACTTAAAATGGACACCTAACATCAGAAAAGTCATTAAAAAAGCATAACAACACATTTTCTTTCTGCACCATCTCAGAAAGCTTAGATTGCCCAAGGAGCTGCTGATACGGTTTTACAGAGGAATTATTGAGCCTGTGATCTGCATCGCTATAACTGTCTGGTTTGGCTCTTCAACCCAACAAGACAGACACAGACTTCAGAGGATAATTAGAACTGCAGAAAAAACAATTACTGCCTTCCATTGAGGACCTGTACACTGCACGAATCAAAGAGGGCCATGAAAATATTTACAGACCCCTTGCATCCTGGACATAAATTATTTCAACTCCTATCCTCAAAACAATGCTATAGGGCATTGCACACCAGAACAACTAGACACAAAGACAGTGTTTCTCCCCATGCCATTACTCTGCTCCACAACTAATTCCCACAATACTGTCAAACTATTTAGTAAGGCTGTATTACTATTATTCATCTCATATTTCCTATTACATATCTCCTTTTTTACTTATGCAAATAACTATGTTGCTTATATCTTTATGATTTACACTGTTTTATTTAGATCCCTAGTATGATTTATATTGATTGCTTATTTAGTATCCTATGACTATCACTAAGTGTTGTATCTTATGATTTATGATGAATGTATTTTTATGATGACCATGATCATGATTTATCACTAATAGGTTTTATTTATACTGAGAGCTTATGCACGGAAGACAAATTCCTTGTGTATCCAATCAAGGATTTTATTGTCCAATAAAGAATTCTATTCTATTCAATATAATTTTTTTTAAATTATGCCAGCAAGATATGACTAATGAAAGATACTGTCCACGAGGAGTAAGGATCATGAATGGGACAGAATAACTTCCAAAATATTCTGAAAATTATGAGAACAAATGATACTACAAAAGGCAGCAACTGTATCACAATGGACTTCAACTATTTTAAAAAGAAACAAGTGTTCAGGTGGCATTTTCATGCCTCCTTAGATTTATGAGAGAAGATTTAAAGAAAAAATAAATGCTCTAAATCAGTTAATTGGTAAGCAAATATAATTGCTAGGAAGGATTGGCTTAGTTATTTATATGATGGAGCAATGGAATAAGGTGGTTGCACCTCACAAGGACTGGCAAGCATGTGTTTGGTGACCTTAATTAGGAGGACCATAAATTGACACTTATGGATGGGGGTGTAATAAAACTCCAGATTAGAACCTCAGATAAAGAGGAAAAAGTTGGAATATTGTTGAAATGGAACTTCTTAAATCACACTGTGATGGACAGTGCAGGAAGCCAAACCCTCTCAGCCACAAAATCAGCATAGAGCAATGATGTTTAAGTAATGAAGCTAATAGCTTTCATTGTCTATACATAAACACTCAGGATATGCAAAATAAACAAAATGACCTTGAACTCCTAGCACAGAAAGGCAAAGACAATTTAAAGATAAAATGTAGATCTGATGGATAATATCCATGGCTGAAAAATAGCAAATCAAGGGTAAATTTCATTTAACAGAACAAAGGCAAAAGGAAGGAAAGAGAGGAGTATCTTAAAAACATCCATTAAAGATCAGAAATCTAAATGAATGAATATATGAATGAATGAATAAGACAATTGCTTGCTGGTCAGCATGTAATTGAGTATCTTGTCTCATGCTTTGGGTTTTTAACATTCCTACCATCTGCTAAAGAAAAACTTATTATTATTTTTTTACTCCTCAGATATTATTTTAAGATACTTTGCTTTCCCTTAAGTATTTGGAACTGAGGCTATTTGAAACATTCAAAAGGAAAAATTCAGAAATCATGTTAGCGTGAACAAGCATCCTCCTTTGAGTCATTAAAGCAGCTATATCTTCTGGAAAGATTTTGGTACTTCAAAGGCTGTTCCCTGCAACCTTTGAAGCATCTGTGAATATTCAGAAGAATACAGCTCTTTAACACTTGAAAAAATGTGTAACCTCATGCCAACACACTTTATGAAGCATCTTATTTGAAAATTTTGCATTGTAAATCCTATAAATTGACACTTGCTGCAGTATGAAACATCATTACAGAAAGAGAGTCTGTTCCAGCTACAGTTTTGCTCCAGTGCCATATCTCTTGATCCTAAATCTTATATACCAGTAGCTCTCTTTTGTTTTGTTGTTATAGTAGCTTCTTTTCCTCTTTCTTTCTGCCCTTCAGGGTGACAAGAGTGGATGATTTTGCTTTATCAAACAGATGAATTAATTATTTGAAGAGATTCATTTTAAAAAGAGTCTGAGCTTTATACTTAATAATCTAATAGTATTGGTACATTGATGTGAATATTCCAGCAACTGGGTAAGTTAGACTAAGACCGGTGGCCTATCTGAAGCCATCATATGCTTTTGCATACTAAAACTAAGGATTCAGTAATTCCTTGTTCGTTATTTTAACCATTGTATTATATCAACTATACTAATTGTCCACGTGCTTAACACTAAGGACAGCTGCTTAGGAAAATAGAGTATATAATGTTAAAAGAGAAACACGAATGTGATCTACCATTTGAAATTAATTCACCCAAACTTATGTCTTTTTTAAAACACATGCTAGGTATAGATAATGCATTGTCTTTTAGATATTAGCTTGCATGGCAATTTTTCACTGATGATAGCAGTTATAGCCCCAAAGGTCCCTATCCTATAGAAACCATTACTAATGGGCAGCCTTCTACTGTTCGTTTTATTATTAGTTCAGCTTTCCAACATTGCTTGAAGACCATTTTGGTTGAGGTCACACATTGTGTTGAACCAGATATGTGGCTTTGTTGGTAATAGCTTGGCATACAGTATTGTTAAGTTAGTTTAATCAATAGGCCATGATAAAGGAAACTGTGGTTTAAAAATTGTATGAATTATAATATGAAATTGAGAAAAATGGAAAAAGTACATACTCTTGGTACCTCCTCCCCACAAAACAAATGAATTTCTGCATCTATCTTTCCCCAACATAGATAACTATTAAATTCTGGGAACTTTATAAACAACATTGTTCCAGTCTGCAGCTCATGCAAATCATTATTAAAAGCAAATTGAGTTACTAATCATTAGCTACAAGCTAATTAGCATTCTAGTATTCTGGGGAAAATGAGGGGCAACTTTACTGTTGCTACTGAAATATGTTTTGAATATGAAAATCCTTTTAACAAGCATGGAAAAATAGAGCACTGTAGAAGAATTAAGCAAATTATTAAATACTTATGGAAGGGTAAACAATAATATAAAGAAATTGTAAAGCTCAGAATCATATAGACAATTGGTAAAATTAACTCCCTGGAGAATTGAGGGTCTGTTACAAGCAGTTATAAAATCACTAGCTTCTCTTAATAACAGTTGAAGGTTGGATGCCACTGCAGTTCCTGGAAATCCTAAAAGGATTTCCCAGTTGGTGATGATTCTACGTGCTGCTTGGACAGGAATGACTGCATAGTATAGAGTACATCACAGACCTACTGACTAAACTATATTAGATTACGTTCAGCAAGTAACACAGTCAAATATCATTTTAAAATGGTTTCATATTCAGTCCAAGGTGCACGTAGCAATCATATGCAAGCAGACTTGTGAATGCAAGACACAGCCTGAGCCTCAGGAAGGTCAGAGAGGTCGTGCTGATTAGCTCTTCTAGCTCAGGCAAGCAGCACGGCTCAGCTGGGTTACCCAAGTTCACAAGAAGCTATTGACATTCAGCTACATTGCTTACTCATTACAGATCAGCAGGGGATTGTCTGGGTCTTCATTAACTCTTATCATACTTTGATTATTATTATTTTTTAAAAATATCACACTCAACATGCAGATGATTGCTAGGGAATGTTTACCAGTTGCTTTGAAATGAGCAGCATCTAGAAAATGATGGAAGCTTTTTGAAGTAGGCATCTGTTTGCATAGGATAGATTCTAAAGACTGATCCACCCGATATATGACTGAACATCTAGAGAATGTTAAAGGAATCTTCATTGGGGGGAAAATGGTTGATTGATCTCTTAGTCATATTTCTGACTTATGGATGTGAAGCAATACATTTCTCGACCTCGAGTTCACTGAGCTGCAACTAAATCATATTATTACATCATAATGACCAATTTACACATCAGCTACAACCAAAGAAACCACATGGTGGATCCACAATGTTTGAAAACAACTCAGTTGTACTGCTTTACAATCTCAAACTAGTGTTTAGCGACAATAAGTAGTGTTAGCAAATTAGTGTTAAACTAGCCAAGCTATAGTCTGTGACCTCTGCTGAGTTTCTATTCTAAAGTTTTGTCTTAACATTACTGCTTACCTAGACCTCTTCCAAACCCTTCTTCACATTATGTATGGAATAATTCTGTCTTCAGTAAGATTTATTCATCTTTGGTATCTATACAAGATATTACTTACATATTCATTAAGTTCACTTAGACCAGGGATGTCAAACTCCTGGCCTGCGGGCTGGATGTGACAGACTCTGATCATGCCCACACCTGGTTTAGCAAAGGCCCCCCTCCGAGTCCTGATATATCATGTGATGCTGCTGTGATGTGAGTTTGAACACCCCTGACTTACACTTATTTCTATACATTTTGGCTTTTTATAAAAAATAATCTTGAATATTATTATTATATATTACACTAGGCTTTTTTCATCCATATTTTTAAATAAACCAGAGCTGGTTGGATTCATGCAATATTACAAGCCACACAATATCATTATTGTTATAAGGAAAACTGGGCAATTATTTAAAAAAAATAAAACTACCATTCTGTAATATACACACTCTCAAAAAAATTATGAAATATTTGGAAGTTTTGACAGCCTTGACATTTTAGATTCCTGGCTTTATTTAAAAACTGAGCTGCAAAAGTCTAATCAACCAGTGGATGATGGCAAATAGTTACAGAAAATTGAAAGTTATGACAATTGTGCTATCAATTAGATAGATTTTTTCAGCCAGAAATCCCAGTCCTACTTTATTAATAGTTGTGCAGTAAGCTGAGATGTATCCATTTATCTTGTTTTACCATCTCAACTCATGAAAATATACAGCACTTGTAAAAATATTAATCAATCTAAAGGAATTGAGAATGTCAAAATCTAGGATTGACTATTTACAACTACCGTAATTGATTTTTGTCATTAAGAACTAACAGGAAAGTAAAAATAAAATAGCCAATTAGATATGTCCCCAAAGGCAGTTCCCTGCAGTGTAGTATGTTTTGTCAATGGCGTTTTCCCTGTTCATGTCAATTTTATATGTCAAGGTTTAATACCAGGACTAACTATATAACTTCCCTATGCTTTGCATTCTTAGCGAGATTCAAAAAGTGTAGCATAGTAGCTTCATTGCAGAGAAATGCTGCTGAGAAAATGGTACATACACAGAAATTCAAAATATAGCAATACCCAGGAAACCAGATAGATTTTAGTCCATCCTGGTAAGATTAAATTCTGGACATTTTCCTTTTTGAACCAATGAGCCAATAGACTACTATTTTCTTGGCGATCTGTCTCTTGTTTACTAAATGGGTCACAATCATAGACTTTTTTTTATCAAGTTCTAATAAGGAGGAGGACACCTTATATTTAAGTTTGAAACAGAGTTTGAACTTATGTACAACTAGACAAACCATAGTTTCTGGACAGAGTTTCAGAGATATTTCCTTATCACATACTTCAAAGCTTTCAACAATAGTAGAGCTTTTAAGTTCCTTAAAATTCAGAGAGATTTTCAGAGATATACCTGCCTTGAAAGGAGCTCAGGTTGAACTGTAGTAATGTCACATATAAGATATTGACCACAGGAAATGCTTTATGACATTTTGCATCTTATGTCACAAATGCTTTATGATAATGTTATAAGATGTTTTATGGGAATCAGACTCCTTGATTTTAGACATGTTCAAGGTATCTTGATTCAAATATTGTTGCCCTGTGATGCACTTTTACCCAGTTAAAGGTTACAAACATAAGATTATGTAGATTTATGTAACTAGTGAAAAGGATAATTTATCCATCACTTCTCTTGAACAAATTACATTATTTAAGCTTTTTGCAGAGCAGTAATTCTCCAGTAATTTGTCCTACTATCTTGTTATGTTATCTTAAATGTACCCCAGTCCTATACTCAAGTAGACCCAGAAAGACAATTTTAATTCCAGGGCAATCAAAAAATATTTCCTTATGTTGCCAATTTCTAGAAATTATATAAATATAGGACCTGTTTAACAAAGATCTCTTGCTTAAAATGTACTTATACTTTATAGAAGAATTCAAGGTCAGTGATCCCTGAAAGCTATAGAAGTATTTACAAGTTTGCTATTTATAATGACTAGTCGAAGAATTATAGTTCTCATAAGTTTTCAGTCAGGCAATTAATTTTAACATGCAAGAAGACATGAAAGAAGGTGCTGGCTTTGAAATAGCACCTATATGTCAAATCTGCACTATTAAATTATGTTTCATTTTATTGGCATTATCATAAGTTATGGACTCAGTAATGTTGCTGCATTGCTCACATTAATTTTTGTAGGACCTATTCAGTATTCACTGCCCTTAATTGTGATTTTTAAATGCCATATACCAAAGAGAAAGACAACTATAATAAATTGTAAGCCAGTTACCATCTCAGATCTTTCTTGGTATTTGGGGTTCCAGACACTGCAAAATTAGCATGAAGTTTTAGTGTTTAGTAAGATTTATGACACAATTTATCAAAAAGCTGCATTGTCACGAAACAGGATTGTAGAAACTTCCATTGAATTATTTGCAGTTAAAATTTTGTTGTGGTTATACAGCAGCCTAAATGAGGGGATTGCGCTAAAAAATTACAATAACATTTTTTCAAAAAAAATATAATTAAAAGGCTTTGCTTTGACAAAACCAAAATAATAAGCATACCTGTTGCTTGTTTGTATAAAAACATGTTTTTCCTGATACATATTTGAAGAAAAAATATTTCAAAATAAGAATCTTTCAAATATGTTGAGCCTGAGAACTTAGATATATTCTCTACTATTATAGCTGTTCAATGGCTCTTTGATACTAGTGGTACATATAAAAAATCTTCTATGTAAAGGTTCTTGTGGAAACATGACCTTATAGAGTCCTACTTGCAGTTGTTTTATTATCCAGCTAGGTAATATCTTCAGTGCCAGAGGGGAATGGTGGAGTGTTATTTGTTAGTTTGCCATGTCAGTTTGGTGGAAGTGTTCTTAGTAGTGCCTTGATCAAACTCTTATTTACTTGTGCATACATGTGCCTTTGAAACACCTTTTAACTAGTCCCTGCAGTTTTCTTAAAAGATTTCAGAGGGGATTTGCCATTGCCTCTTTCCTAGGGTTGAAAGTGATGGACCAATTATCGTTTGAGAAGCGCAACTTTAACAAATCAGTTACTTAAAAAAAGTAACTGTTAACTTGTTAAACTGTTTAAACCAGGGGTCTCCAACCTTTGCAACTTTAAGTCTGAAGGACTTCAGCTCCCAGAATTCTCCAGCCAGCTTTGCTTCAGACTTAAAGTTGCAAAGGTTGGAGACCCCTGGTTTAAACTATTTGAGTGTAACAAAGACCTACAACTCTGTGAGGAAAGCTGTTCCATTGATTACTTGTTCTCACTTTCAGTAAACTTCTTCTTAGTTGCAAGTTAGATCTCTCTTTGATGGGCTTCCACCCATTCCTTCTTGTTCTACCCTCAAGTCCTTTGGAGAATAAGACAACTCCCTATTCTCTGTGACAGCCATTCAAGTACTGGAAGACAGCTATCATAGCACCTTTAAGCCCTCTCTTCATTAAGTTAGACAACCAAATACCTTTATCCATTCATCATACAATTTACCCTCCAGACCTTTTATCATCTTTGTTGTTCTTCACAACACACTTTCTAAGGTTTCAGCATCATTTTTGTATCTTAGTGACCAGAATTGGGCACTATGAGATAACATTCTAAAAGTGACCTCACTAGTGCAATATATACTGGACTATCATTTCTTATGATCTTGACTGTATTGGCCTTTTTGACAGCTGCAGCACACTGCTGATTCATACTCAAGTTCCCTAGGATATCTAGATCCCTGCATTTGGTTTTTCTTGCCTATGTGCAAGACTTTACTTTTCTCACCACTGAACTGCATATCTTGCTGGCTAGGGCCCAATACTCAAGTCTGTCGTGATACTTCTGTTAGCAATTCCTTCCAGCTTGCTGTCATCTTTGAAGGTATAGAGGTAATGCTATGTAAAGACATGGGTAGTAAGATACCATGATCTCAGTAGCTGGCTACCTTGAATACCTATGAGTTCACCTAATTAGCAGAAACAGATATGGGAAGAAAGGTAAGGTTACGTACAGACATGCACATTAAACTGCCATAATCTCAGTAGCCCTTTGTCTTTCAACCCATTATCTCACCAAGCAGAGACAGGTCATCTTGGGGTGTTAGATTTAACCTTGGCCTGGGTAGCTTTCTGGATTCACAAAGGAAGGGAGTAAAACAAAGAACAATACAGTTGCTATATCTGTGTTCTGTTCTGCTTTGCTTGTAAAAACTGTATAAAAAAGCCAAATAAACTCTGTGTTAGGCAGACAGACATTTTGGACACAAACTGCTATTATGATTTTCTGAAACCTATGTATCTTCAAATCTGATGAGCTTCCCTTCTATGCCCACATCTAAACCATTTATGAAGACGGTGAAGACTAAAAGCCAACTAAAGCTCTTCAAAACATCATAAGCAGACCAAAAGACCCAACAACTCCCAACAACTCCAGAATTGTATGTAGTCATCTACAACATACAATGTAAAGACTGCAACAAGCACCATGTAGGACAAAGAAGCAGACGTCTGGCAGAAATCACCCATAAGCATCATCCAGCACTCAGAAGACATGATGATTTTTTTTTTAATTTCACAACATATAGACAGATTTAAACATAGTTTCAATTGGAAAAAAATTAACTATCTTACACAAAGCCAAGTCCCAAAATGCCAGGGAATTTCTAGAACCTAGCACACTGAAAAATCAGCCTTCAATAGACATATAGACATTAACAACATCTATACCAGTGATGGCGAACCTTTTTAGGCTCATGTGCCATAAGGGGGGGAGCACAGGGGAGTCGTGCACTGGCGTGCCACACCCATAATGCTTTTTTCGCCCTCCCCAGGCTCCAGAGGCTTTATACAAGCCTCTGGAGCTGTTTTAGTCCTCTGGAGCCTTCAGGGAAGCCTCCTGAAGGTCCCTGAAGCCTCTGGAGGACTAAAAAGGGCCCCACATGCAAACCAGAAGTCACTGGCCAGCTGACAGGGCAACCCCTTGCATGCCCTGCCAAATGGCTCTGCGTGCCACCTGTAGCACGCGTGCCATAGGTTCACCATCACTGATCTATACTATACAACAAGGGTCTCCAACCTTTGCAACTTTAAGTCTGACGGACTTCAGCTCCCAGAAGTTCACAACATATAGACAGATTTAAACATAGTTTCAATTGGAAAAAAAATAAAATTCAAGGTGTTAGTCATCATCTTCAAAGCGCTCCATGGCTCGGGACCTAGTTACCTGCGGGATCGGATCCTGCCCCATACCTCCTCACGGCCGATTCGCTCCCACAGAGAGGGACTTCTCCGGGTGCCGTCCACTCTGTCAGCGGGCGACGCCCAGGGGAAGGGCCTTCTCTGTGGCGGGCCCAGCCCTCTGGAACGATCTTCCCCCCGATATTAGGACAACTACGGACCTCCGCTCCTTCCGTTTAAAATTAAAGACACATCTTTTTCGCCTAGCCGGCCTTGGGTAGTCTCTTTTAAGGTAAGGGGTTTTAGGGGTTGTTTTAATTTAGTTTATGGGTTTTTAGCGCAGGATCAATTTAATTTATTTTTAACTTTGTATTTTGTTGTGGTCTTATTTGTGTTTTTAATTTGCCTGTGACCCGCCTCGAGTCCCTTCGGGGAGAGAGAGCGGGATATAAAATTAAATTATTATTATTATTATTATTATTAACTATCTTACACAAAGCCAAGTCCCAAAATGCCAGGGAATTTCTAGAACCTAGCACACTAAAAAATCAGCCCTCAATAGACATATAGACATTAACAACATCTATACTATACAACAGAATTCTGGGAGCTGAAGTCCTTCAGACTTAAAGTTGCAAAGGTTGGAGACCCCTGCTATACAATAAAAGAGACTATCACCCAGCCCCAAAAAGGAACAAAAAGACCCACGCACCTCTCCACCAGCAATCACCAGCATAAATTCCGAGGTTAAAATCAGATCAGCAATAAAATAAACAATGCCCCAAGCAAGACACTGCCAAAGAAGCCAACAGCAAACAGCCCAACCAAAGAATCTCTAAGACCACCCCCACCAACACTGACAAGCAAGCCACTAGAATATAAACTGATACCAAACTGCACTCTTAAGTAGTGCTGATAATTTTACCTAGTTTGGATAATGAAATGTCTTCAAAAAAACAAGCAAGTTCAGAGAGAGCCGAAGACCCTTCATGTCATCCCTAAGCTATAAATATTCTCCTTTAATAGATGTTGAAGAGTACTGCCCCCAATATAGTAACTTGAGGAATTCGTGCTTCCCTCCATGTAGATGTAGTTCCTAAGGTGTATGTTGTGTGTAAGTGGTCAAACAATTGCAAATCCATCTGGTGGCGGTTCTGTCTAACCTGCAGTAAGTTGCAGTCTATTTTATTAAATACCTTTCTGAAGTTCAGTCATACTATATGGTCCCAGCATTTGTCTGATTCACTAATTTAATCCCTTTATCAAAGAAAGCAACACAATTTTTCTGGCATGATCTGTGTTTAACAAATCTATGTTGACTTCTAGTAATCTCCTTGTTCCTTTCTAGGAGGCTCTAGATGCAAGGAAAAAGAGGAAGGTGATGATCAACCGCAAGGCAAATTGTCCTGCTTTGGGTCTCAACCACACATGCAGAGTTTCTTAGGAGATTATCAGTTTTACTTTCAAACAGCAGAGTTAACAAAAAAGTAAGGAATGTCAGTAAAACAAAGGTTTGCTTGAAAAATTGGTTTTGAAGAGGCATCCAACACAGGTCAAAGTTTCAAAGAGCCAAGTCAAGTTTATGAGCCAGTCTAAGGACCAAAGAGGATTTTACACATGGGAGTTATACTCAAGCTGGTGGTTAGGCATTATTTCCAGCAAACAGAATAAATGCTGAGAAGATTCTTATATAGGCAGCACCAGCTGTTATTAATCAGGAGGTTTGCTTTTTTAATTGGCAAGCAACCTAATAGACCTTTGCTATTCTACTCTCCTCTCTACTCATTAGATGTGTGCACTGGGAGGTCTTTCATAATGCTTCCCTGGCTCAGATGTTTCTTGTATTTGATCAGATTAATGTGGTTCCTCCTGAAAGTGTCATATCACAGGTTTGGCTGCAGCTTATTGTGCAGGATTATACTTAGAATATGAGTCCTGAGCCATGACATGACACAAAATGGACACAATTACAGTACTGGTGGGTGTTCTGTTCAAAAACCTGAAGGACTAGATTAGGAACAGATAGTTCCAGAGAAAATCTATGAATAGTGTGTAGTTGCTTAGAGGTGACACTGACTTGATGGCATATAATTAATCACTTGTTATTATATGCCTGAATAGAGAAGCAAAACTTTGATTAGAATAGAAAACATCAGAACAAATTTCTATTCAACAATTATATGAACAAATATTAGGGCAATAGAACAAACTAGAACAAACATTTATCAAACATCATGGAAACTCACCATGCCAGCAAACCAAATCATGCTATCTGTCACGACACTGGGAAGTTGGACCCTGAATAGTTGTCATAGGGAACCCTAGTTAACATTTTTTATATTTGTTAATATTAATTTTATACTACCAAAAATCTATAATATTAAACGCTATAATACAAATGTACCGATGCAGTAGTGAAGGGAAGAGGCCAGTAAATCATTCGCCTTACATTTTGCATTCCAGTTTATTACGCCCAACGTATAGAGCCTGAAGCAATTTTGGAAAGAAAGAAAATAAATTGGAATGAAATTTTGTGGGATTACATAGCATAAATAACTTTTTGCACTGCCAATTTACCTTCCTGGTCGATAATTCTTATAACAAGAAGTCTTGCAGCAGCAACACCTATTTGTAGAATGCTCAATGAATGCCCCACTGTGTGCTAGTTAAAATTTACAGTTCCTGTACATGCAATTAGTGGAACAGCTTGTCTCCAGAAGTTGTGAATGCCCCAACACTGCAAGTCTTCAAGAAGATGTTGGATAGCCATTTGTCTGAAATGGTATAGGGTTTCCTGCCTAGGCAGGGAGTTGGACTAGATGACCTCCAAAGTCCCTTCCAACTCTGCTATTGTATTGTATTGTATTGTATTGTATTGTATTGTATTGTATTGTATAATCCTTGCCTATTCCATTGATAAGCTCAGACTCATATGAGCTGGCAGCATACTTAGTACAGTATTTGGCAGGTTAACCAATGTATTCTTGATTCAGCAGTGGTGTATCTAGAATTGCTCAAAATATTCTATTTCTTTTTTCAATGTTGAAGTTCTGTAGACTATTGGTACAGTAGCAGAGGTGGTATTCAGCTGGTTCTCTCCAGTTTGGGTGAATCAGTAGCAATCAGGAGACTCTGCTCACCCACCCTGATGTAATGTGTGAGCACTGTGCATGCGCAGAAGCAGACGTGAGCATGCTCACATTTGTGAACCGGCAGGGAAGGTAAGTGAATCCCACCTCTGTACATTAGATCAGGGGTCTCCAACCTTTGCCACTTTAAGTCTGAAGGACTTCAGCTCCCAGAAAAGCTGGCTGGAGAATTCTGGGAGCTGAAGTCCTTCAGACTTAAAGTTGCAAAAGTTGGAGACCTCTGCATTAGATATTTCAATCACCACATGGCTTGGTAGAGTTCCTAGAGTCAAGATAGATTTTCTTGTCTGCCCACAAAGGTTTAGTTGCTGTAGTGTCATGCTGAGATGCTAGATCTTGTATTCAGAAGATATTCTTAAAATGTAAGAGAGAGAGACAGGGGGACAGAGGGAGACACACAGAAAGAGACACTGGCAGATTTGATTCTTTCTCTTATATCAAACAATATATATTAAAAAGATAATCAGGAAAACATACACCACATAAACTTCAATGAGGAATGTAAGCTGCAGATTGAATGTCATTCTTAAATTCCCTATTGAATAGTGGAAAAAAAGAACTGGTTGATCAGTATGTTGAAATTGATGCACAGAAAGAAAAAAGTCAATTATTTCTGCCTTTGAGGGTTCAGAACACAAATGGCATAAAAGTGTCATCAGTTTTCTAATTTTTGAGATTTTTTTATAATTTGGAACCATTTTAAGACATACAACTGTTCATACAATCTGATGTTAATATAACGGACCCACTGCATATCCTTATCAGTATATATTACAGAGTTGGGCAGCATTGGTCTTTCGGGTGCGCTTCAAGGTGCTAGTTATCATCTTTAAAGCGCTCCATGGCTCGGGACCTAGCTATCTGCGGGATCGGATCCTGCCCCATACATCCTCACGGCCGATTCGCTCCCACAGAGAGGGACTACTCCGGATGCCGTCCACTAGACTCTGTCAGCAGGCGACGCCCAGGGGAAGGGCTCTCTCTGTGGCGGGCCCTGCCCTCTGGAACGACCTCCCCCCCGATATTAGAACAACCACGGACCTCCGTTCCTTCCGTCTGAAATTGAAAACGCACTTTTTCTGCTTGGCTGGCCTAGGGTAGCCTCTCTACTATAGTATTATAGGGTTATAGGGTTTTAGTGAATTGGCATTGGGAATTTTAGCGCAGGGTTTTAATTTGCTTTTAATTGTTTTGTATATTTATGTATATTTATTGTTTTAACTTCCCTGTGCACCGCTCCGAGTCCCTTGGGGAGAGGGAGCGGTCTAGAAATTAAAATTATTATTATTATTATTATTATTATTATTATTATTATTATTATTATTATTATCATCATCATCATCATCATCATCATCATCATCATCATCATCATCGTTATTATGGGATGGCGATGTTAAATTTACATAATATCAGATTTGTCAAATATAAACCATGAACTGAAACTAGCTGGACTTACGTATCATCAAATTTAACTATTTTCATGTGAATTATAAACCTTGGTCTTTCAAGTTGACCTAACCTACTGTACTTGAAAATACATTCAAGCAACTTCTACATTGAAACTTGAAATTTGATCATTATAGCAGAATAAAAATATCTTATGGAGATAAAATAGAAAAGTATGCTTTGTTATTAAATGAAGTCACAAACAATTTCACACCACGCATTCTTCCAATGGATTTTCTTATTACTGGAATTGCATCGATTTCTCACCAGTATTTCAAATTCAGCATAGAAATTAGCAACTTTGCTGCGGAGAAATAGAAGTATTTCATGGCAAATGCCACAATAGTACACCATCAATTCAACTTGATCTGACATCACTAAGGGCAAGGAGTGCAATTGTTAATTAAAGCAAATGAAAGGACAATTCAAAGGAGGCATTTTCACAAGTGAAATATTGGGGGTGGAGTGAGTGGGGGGGAGAAGGTGTAGAAAATCAACCCAAGGGAAAGAATATTGTGACACTGTTGCTAGTAGCTTTATAAACTTGGAAAATATTTCATCTCAGCTCTGCTTAATGAACATGCATTCCAGGTAACTTCTGAAGCAAATGCCTAACCTCCCAATTGTGGATGAAAGGTTAGTTAGAAAGAGGAGAATGGCTCAAAGCTAGCCAGGGAGTTGTAGAGCTGACTATAGATGACAATCTGTATTTCTCTTCTTCAGTTAACCGTCAGCTATTGTAATATACTCTGTCTTTATAATAATTCTATTAGATAAGAAAAGTGAGTGGAAAAATTCTGGCCCGAGAATGATGATATATTTTTTAAAATATCACATTTCAGGATGTTTCACATAAATAGGGTGAACCTAAGGCTAATGACTCTTTAAATCCATCCTGCTAAAAATGACAAATCCGCTGTGAACATTTTTCCTGCCTCCCTTCAAAATCATGAGCAGTCCTGAGAGTACTGCGAAGTTTCTTATAGTGAATAAATATTACTTTATAGCTCCAGAAATACGTCAAAGCAGAATGAATACTGCTTCAAGGCAGGACTGATTTTTAACCTCTTCATGCTTCTTGTTTAATAAAGTTGCTGGTTGCTGCAGCCTTAAAAGCTCACCGCCTGGGAGGCTACCACTGCCCAAACCACACTGGCCTTCAGGAAAGTCATCTTTCCTCAACAAACTCCTGAAAATAGCTGAACTCCAAAGAAATGTTGATACGTAGCTAGAAACAATTCAATCAGACTGAATAAATACTTCAGGTGAGTATTTAAATCTATTTGTGTGTGATCGGCTGAAGACGAAGAACGAGCCTGAAAATTAAGCAATTTGATTGCTGAAAATCCTATAGACATACAGTGTTTTTAAAGGCAATTAAAAATGCCATAATTCCTGAGACTGAATTATGAAGTGATGAAGTCTATAAGTGGTCTGATTTAATTTGGTAAGGAAAAAAAAACTTATCTCAGACAGCAAGTGAGTAATGTCTGGAATCTAAAAAAATTGAAATGGATATTTCATCACCCAATAAAAAAGGCTAAATCTTCAATGATTGGATCATAATTTTGGTGGGAGTTTACTTCTTCCTAAATGATTATGATGAATTCTTCCAGTCATAAAATTATTCTTATATATTGTCTTTAAAAGGACATTAATGGGTCATGCTACAAGGTTACTTTTTTTAATGTTCACCTTTTTGAAGGTCTTTTATGAACTCAAGACACCAATTAAACAGGTGATATTTTCTTAGTGGTGTTTTCAAAAAATGTACTGTTAATATTTCTAGCAGTTCACTTAATGAAGAAAAACACTCTTGCTTTTTCAAAGCCTAAGTATATATAAAAAGTTGGTCCATTTAATCAGATAGATACAAATATTGTTATTGTTTCTATTATGAGAAGAATATCTGGTTATTTGCTAGATTTTTGACTGGATCCCATGTTTATTTAATAGTGATACCATACTTCTTCTATCCTCTATGACAGGGGTCTCCAACCTTTGCAACTTTAAGTCTGAAGGACTTCAGCTCCCAGAATTCTGGAAGCTGAAGTCCTTCAGACTTAAAGTTGCAAAGGTTGGAGACCCCTGCTCTATGACATATCTACCCGTCTGAACAGAATGGCAAAGGTGGCTTTTAGCATAAGGAGTAATTGTGGAGAAGCAAGTGTAGTTTACATTGGGTCTTTGGTTTCAATATGCCAGACTAACTTTTTAAGCTAACAACAAATAACATCCCAAGATAAGCAACAATTTCCCCAGGGGATGAAAACAAGCAAATTCTCCTCATCTGAAGATTTGGCTTATTTTTTATGTCATAATTTAAAAGTAAGTATCCAAATTAAAGCTAAAATGATAGACTTTAAATGTGTTAAACTCTGTCATTCTTATCTTTGTTTGTAGGAAGCAAAAGGTACACAGGAGCTTGCTTTCTAATCTTGTGCTTGCTTGAAGGCTTCCTTCATCTTGTGTCAAATTGCATAATGTCTCTTGCTAAGCAAAATATCCACTGTGAACGGTTTTAGTTTTTTTGCTAAAACACAAACTATGCACAATATTTTTAAAAGAATTTTACCATCTGTAAAAGATGCAAAGATTTGATGATGAAGTTTTTATTTATTTATTTTTCAAATTTATATACCGCCCAGTTCTCCGTGGTAGTTCATTTGAATAGATGACTCCTAATTAGAAAACAGTGATTGCTAACTTTTAATAACACCAAAAACCTAAAGAAAATGGGGTGTGGAACCAGATAGGATAGATCCAGTACAGAATTTGGTGGACTAGGAATAACCAAGAAAGCAAACATATGGATCATAGACTAAATCCAGAGTTTTTAGTTGAAGCATAAAGGCTGAAATTATTACATTTTAGACACCTTATATCAGTGATGGCTAACCTTTTTTGGCTCGCGTGCCAAAAGCGGCGGGAGTGCAGGGGGAGTCGTGTGTGGCCGTGCCACACCCATAATGCTATGTGCGTGACCCCCTGCTTTTGGCATGCTTTTTCGCCCTCCCCAGGCTCCAGAGGCTTTCTAGGAGCCTGGGGAGGGTGAAAACAGCCTCCCCTCCCCACTTCCAGAGGCTTGAGGAACTTCCCTGAAGCCTCCAGAGGGTGAAAAATGGCCTCAAAAGAAAGCCTAAATCAACTGACCAGCACACACATGCACGCTAGTGCTGACAGGGCAACGCTTTGCGTGCCCCAAGAAATGGTTCCGCGTGCCACCTGTGGCACCCGTGCCATAGGTTCGCCATCACTGCCTTATATAAGTGATAGGTAAATGATTCATGAAAATGTAAGAAGACAACCAGCAGCAAAGTGAAGGGATTATTACAGCAGCAATGGTGTAACAGTGGATGACATTCATGGCTAAGTTGGGGATAGGTCATACTAGAGAATACCTGTGTGGTCACTAACTTGATAGAATATAATCAACAATCAGTTATAAGAATCATTTCATATTAATCCTTATCACTATTGATACCTAGGAGAATTTGGAAATTATTAATCTAGAATAACATTTACATATGTTAGAGACAACACTTGATATTTTGTCCACCATTAGAGTTGAAATCTTACTAATATTCATCTATTCATTATTGGCATCGATACCATGCTAATTTAGTATTTTTAGAGAGCAGTCCTATAAATATTTGTGCAGAGTAGTGAAAATAAGGTATTGTAAATAGCTCCAAAAGAGTTGTTGCACATTAGGGGAGTGGAGATCAAAGTGATATATGTCATTCAGTATGAGCAAATGTAGACTGATGCTCATTGGGGCCAAAAATCCTAACTACTCATGCAAATTAATGGGATCAGAGAGAGCAGCAACTGATATTTTGAAGTAATAGTAAATAGTTCAGTAAAAGGGTATGCATCTGCTTAAAAAGGAAGCATGATGGTATTTTGAAGTAATAGTAAATAGTTCAGTAAAAGGGTATGCATCTGCTTAAAAAAGGAAGCATGTCAGTAACGATAAAAATGTAGTTGAAAAGAAGGGTGCTAATATTATAATGCCCTTACATAAACCAATGGCACAACTATATCGTGAATATCTACAGTGATGGTTGATACTACTCAAAAAGGTTATAGAAGAACTTGAGAAGGTTCAGAGAATGACAGCTAAGGTAACCAGAGAATGGAGCAGCTTCCCAGTGAGGAAATATTGTGATACTTGGGGTTTTAGTCTTTAGTTTTAGGAAGAAAGTGAGTTTGAGGGAAAGTGATTTGAGGAAAATGATTGAAGTGACCAGAAGTCATTCAGTGAAATTGAACCTAGGAAATATCAGGATAGACAAAATGATTGTTTTTTTAAAAACACATAATTAATCTGTGTCAGTTACATGTGATGCTGGCTATGAACCCATATGATGATGCCTATTAAGTTGGCTTCAGAAAAGAACTGCACTAACTCACAGAAATCCTGGGAATCAATGGCTTTTAGTCTTGCCATTGATGTGAACTGTCCCTGAATGCCATCTGTTGGAAGACTAGTGGATTTCCTCATGCAGTTGATGAACATTGGGAGGACAGACTGATGGACTAGGTGAGACACGTGTCTGATCCAACAGGGTACTATTTATAGTTTTAAATTCTTATTTCTTATGAAATATGATGTACACAAAATAAATATGCAATTTACTAGAGCCTAAGAAAACAGCAATTGAGTCAGGAAGTTTTGAGATTTAATCTTGCCTGACCAACAATATCAATTGTACACATTATTCAGTTTCTATCATTCAACAATATGATAAATAAAAATTGGTCTATTTGTGGATTGTTTTAAATCTATGAATATATTATATAGAATGTATTTTGCCATTGAACGTGATATCTAGCCCATATATAACTCATATAACTCAGGGACATTGGAAAGAAGGAACAGGGAAACAAAAGCTGATCAAAGTGCATCCCACAGAATATGTATATACATAAGTTTAAATATGTAAAAGTGTAAACATGAATGTGTACACATGTAGCATATGAAACCACTAACTCCTGATTCAGAAGTTGATACTGCTTTGAGGGGGCTACTATAATCATGAGAAGTGAAACAATTGCTATATTCTCTAGGTTTTCTAATACTGAGGTCTACAAAGTAATAGAATCAAATGCACATGCTTAGTGCACATACTCTTATGCTCAGTTGTTATATCCAGATAGGATAGTAAAGGTTTGTTCATTAAACACTGAAAAGCAACTTCTAGATCTAGCACAGAATTCCAGTTCATTGACCAATGATTTCAAATGGCATAATGCAAATTCCAATCAAATTATTTAACATTATATAACAAGATATTAATAATCATCTTTTATTTTTCAGCTTACACCCTTAGTGGAGACTATGCATTTGAAATTGTTTTTAACTTGAGATTTTCACACTATGTAAACTGAAGTGTCAAATTCCAAGAACCTCCTTTCATACCTTCTTCCTTTTATGTCAATAGTATTTTGGAATTAGAGAGCCAGCTAGGTGCAGCACTAGACTAGAAAATTATTTTCTAGATTTTATAGACTTTGAGGATACATCACTTTCTCTTAGCCCTAAGAAAAAGACAAACCACCAAACCACTTCAAAAATCTCTGGTCTGAATTGTCATCAGGTTCAACATGGACACTTTCCCAAAGAGTATATACATTAAAGCAGGGGTCTCCAACCTTTGCAACTTTACGTCTGAAGGACTTCAGCTCCCAGAATTCTCCAGTCTAGCAAAGCTGGCTGGAGAAGTCTGGGAACTGAAGTCCTTCAGACGTAAAGTTGCAAAGGTTGGAGACCCCTACATTAAAGGATATATGATGGATGAATGGATAGATAGATGGGTGGGTAGGTAGGTGGGTGGGTGGAGAGAGAGAAAGAGAGAAATTTTCTAATATCTGAAATCTTGAAATCATCAACATTGTTTGAACTAAATAGATGTTAATAACTATGATAAACTATCCAGCATGGTTACTCAGTATGATTCTGATCTTTTGGAAATGTTGCTTGCATTTCCCAAAACTCAACACATCATCAATACTTCTCTGAATAAGGCTTCTTATTTGTTAACATATCTAAGTAAGTGCATTTGCTGGAACTATTTGCAATAGAATCTGTTCCTGAAAACTGCAGTAGTCATTTGTCATAATCAACCTTTGTAGTTTGACTAAGGAAGAATGTTTCAGAGGTTAGTGAAAAGTTTAATTATATCCTCAGCTCTATATATGAAGATGTATGAAAACACTTGTTTTGGTGGTATAGTAATCTAGGAAATCAAATTACTCCTTTTCCCTTAGGCTGGCTGTAAATGTATGGTGTGTCTTTCTACTTATTCTGACATGGATTGGTGGAATATTTTTAGCGTTCTTTTATTAATATATACATTATTCTTTTGAAAACATTGATGTATTTGTATATATACTGCATGCAAATGTTTTACTTGCTTGCCAGCTTATGGCTTGCTTTCACTCACATGAATAAAAATCTAACAAAATCTTATTTCCTTCCTGAAATTAAGCAGTTATTAGAATACATTAGGACATATTCTGGTTTTTGTGCTCCTAAACAATCTGACACTGTTTTTATCATATCATAATATAGCAAAGTTTTTAATACAAACCCAGAATGTCCCAAAAGAATCAAGTGTTTGATTCAGGTGAGTCTTTTTGTAATCCTTAACTTCTTTTATTTATTTGGACAATGAAAGTAGCAAGAAAGTGGGGAGAATGGTTGTATTTTGATTGTAACAAATTTGATAGAAATGTACAGCGGAAGACAGGAATTGCACTGCATGGAAAATAATGAACCCACTGTTTTGGATTAACCTTGCTGTCTAGTTTGGCAGAGGTAAATAGAAGGCAGTGAGAAGTACTGCCTCTTCATAAGAACACACCACTCAATCCATTATATATATATATATATGAAAAACTCTGCATGAAGTACAACAGTACGTATCCATAATATTCTACTGTCATTTCAGGTCAGTTTAACCTTCTTGAAGATGAAGCCAACAACTCCCTAAGTTAATAATCATCTACTGCAGCATGGATGATTATTTGATTTTGAGGTTTTGTCCAAGAAGGAACAAGCATGTGAGAAACTGTTGAAATGTGAGCTTCATTGATAAAAGGTCACAATGACCCCAGTTTCAGGACAGGATTACAATATTATTAGGTCTTGGAAGTGTGTGTGTGTGTGGGGGAGGAGTATTGTGTTTCAATTATTAAGTTATTCAATGCTACTCTTGCAGAATAAATCAAGTCTGAAATCCAATTACCTAATTAAGAGATGGTATCTGGATCATTGTTTGTATTTTTAATTCATATGTATATTTAAGTACAATAGAAATCAGCAGCATTTCCTTTGAAGATGCTATAATATCTATTAAGCAGTGAAAAGATGCTCCCTCCTTCCCTCCCTGTAAAATAAAATAAGATTTTAATGGTTGAAATCTAAGAACACTGAAATATTGCAAGACTTTATTGAAACCTTTTTTCCTCTCTGATCTGGTAAAGAAAAGAAACAAACACAAAGAAAAGTACAGAGAAAAAAAGCAGGTGTTCTTTATCAAGCTGAATTTAGACTAGAAACACAAAGGCTTGAGACAAAACCTTTTTGCCAAATTTTCTAGACTTAATCAGTATTTTCCAAGGTTTTTATTTTTTGGGGCCTTCATATCAGGGGTGGGCTTCAAAAGTTCCAGCAACGAATTTGTTGCTGGGTGGGTGTAGCCATGGTGAGCATGGCCTAGTTAGCCTCATGCACCATGGCTGGGGCTGGCATATTTTGCCCTCCCCAAGCTCCAGCGGTTTTCTTTGAGTCTCCAGGAAGGCGAAATTGCTTTCCCCAGGCTCCAGAGACTGGAAACGTCCCGTTTGCAGATGTATGGAACTTCCAGTAGGCCCATTTTTCACCCTTCCAGCCTCCAAAAGGTTTTGTTGTGCCTCCGGGAAGGTGAAAACTGATTTCCCAGGGTTCCAGAGGCCTTCCGGAGACCAAAGCCAGCCAGGGGTGGCATTTAAGGGTTTGCCAAACTGGGCAGAATCCTAGCTAGTGGATCATCCAAACCAGTGGTAGGTTGCAATTTATTTTACTACTAGTTCGCAGAAGATTTTGCGCATTCGCAGAAGCATCCAAGTGGGTGGGCAGAGCCTCCCACCACTGCCACTACCGGTTTGCCTGATCCGGAGCGAACTGGCAGCAACCCACCTCTGGCCCAAACCCATGTGAACCCCCAGCAGCCCACCCCTGCTTCATATGTTTAAACTAAATCTAATCTTGCTTAGAATCAGAAAGATTTCTGTTTCATTTTGTAAATTGTCTGATTTTTTTAATCTGCATTTTTCTATCCTGAACATATTTTTTCTCCTTTGTGATTCTATCCTATTCTTTAAATACTATTTCCAGTTATATACTCCTCACTTGAATTCTTGATTTATAAACCAGTGACAGTGGAACTGCAACAGCGTACCCTTGTCTTCAACTCACTGTAACCTAAGTCTAACATGCTTATTATATTGACAGATGTTATATTAAGGGCTGTAAGTAATATAGGTGTATTTCATTTATTGTAACGTGTTCCATCAGCCAATGCACACATAGAGCATATGCTGTTGGCTTGAAGATTAACAGTACATTCTGTTAAATTTGGCGGAAGACAAACAGCATAATAATAGCCTTATATATATATATACATTATGATTTATATATCGTTTTAATTGAACCTGAAATATTTACCTTTTACAATAATATTCATATTTAAATAATCTTGTAGCTGCCCTTGTAAACATTACAACATTTTGATCAGGAACAGAAATGTATTCTGGATAGCTATACTATGGTCTTCCTGTTTCATTATATTTTTTAGAGAGCTTAATTATTCTATGCAATTAGAAACTCTTAGGCTGTTGGTTTGCTTGTTTGTTGGAAGTGTAGGAAAGTAGCAAGGGGAACATTTGGCACAGGTGGGCTTATCAGATTTATATACCTGTCTATATCTCACTGAAATCGACTCTGGTTGTGCACAAAAATGTCCCAAACCCATATAAAACCCCATAATATAAAAATATAAAAACCACATTAAATGTACATATTATAAAAACAGAGATACAAACCCTAGGTGAAGAAAGGATAAAAATAGCCAGTTCAGTAATGGATCTAACTAACCATATCTACAATTCTCTGGAGCCCAAGAGCTAATAACATAACCAGCAGGAAAGAAATTATCCTTTCCAATCATAATTTAACAAAAAAGGTAATGTCTTGGGAAGAGCTTTTTATGGGTTTAGAAATAACATATGAACAATAGATCAGGGCATATATAATGAAGAGGTTTTTTGGGTTTTTTTACCTGTGGTGATGCAGTAAGGTTTAAAGTAATCTCATTGATCAATTGGAGCATAATTCTCACTTACATTCAATGTTTAGAAAAGGTACATTACAGTCTCAAAGGTAATGTTAAGTATCATTTAGCAGAGTAGTTATGAGCAAATCTGTAATAACTAAATATAAATCAAAGCAATTTTAAATGTCACCTAACAGGTTGACTCTGAAGGGAATGTGCTATAAAAGTTTAATTTCAAAGCAAGATAGGAGCTGATAAGCTATGAATGGAAATGTGATGCCATCCTAGCCTCATTCTACAGCTTCAGTTCATCAGATTGCACTGCTTTCTTAATACATTTGCTCACAACTTCCCCTTATCTAGGTTTTGTACTTGCAAGTATATGTAGAGTTACACAGTCATTGTGGTAAAGTTACAGAACAAATCAGCAAAAAGCATTAAATAAAGTTCACCTTAAAATCAAAAGTTTTTAAATTAAATTAGGCTTTCCAAGCTGTTTCCACCCAAGTGAAAAAAGTTCTTTCAAATAAAAGTAGGTGATGATAAAATAAATTGAATAAAGGCTTCTGTAATGACAAGTTTGAAATGATTGACTCATCAATGAAATGCAATCTGTTGTGGGCATGTGCTAAGAAATCGGGCTGAGAATGAACATTTGGCTGTGGAGAAAAATACAGAAAGACACTTTCCTTGAGGCAAGTAAATATGGTGAGCTTTGAATGGTTTGCCAGATTTTGAAATTGTGCGATTTACTTTGTGGCTTTTGATGCTTCATCTGGATCCTGTTACAGAGAATATATTATACATACAAACCTTTAAAACATTAAGACCTGGGTTTATTTTAGGTACTGGCTTTCTTACTGGTTACCATATGCCTATTAATGCCTTATCCTGTGCTGGAAGACATGCCTTATATAGCATACTAACAAGTACTTCATCATCTGTCATGGCTATTGGAAGTGTTTCATATATACTTGCTTCTCCTAACTCTCTGCTTTTCACTCCATGATAAATGATAAGATGCAACTGCTTTCCACACAAATATTCCTGATAATCTCTTTATTAAAATAATATTGGGAAAGATAATTTACAGTTGAAAGTCAGAAATCCTTTTGAAGGACTGAATTGATTTTCTAATGTCTTCAAAGCCTATGGGACAGTTTTTATTAAATATAAACAAATGAGCATCTGGCAGCAACAATGGGGGAAAAAAAACCATTGCCTTCAATTCTCCCCAAACTACCCGCCTAATATATTTGAATCTTCATTATTCATGACATTATCATTTTTCTATCTAACTTACTACATTGGGTAATCTTATATGCAAAATGTTGTTTGTTAGCATTAGATATTCACAGGAAATACCTATATTTAATTATATTAATCTATTTTGACAAAAATATATCATTTCATCAGATCAAGAAATATCTGATCTTGTACCACAATTCCAAAATATTGTACATCATGATTTTGTACATCATGACTTCTAAGAAATTGCCTTAAATTGGTGTCATTGGCAACAAGGCATGAAAATCTTGTCAAAGGACATTGCACAATGTGGGGAATTAAATTGAAATTTAAGTGATCTAAAACCATGAACTCTGCAACTGCACACAAGAACTGGGTAAATTTCAAGAGCCATTTATGGACATATGCACCCTACAATCACATATTTTTATTGCTTGCTACAAAGAACTTCTATTTATTATCATGCAATGTCAAATGTTGATCCATAGGTCATAAAATATATAATATCCATTTGCCTAGGGCAATAGAACACACAGACTCTTCCAATCCCAGACTCCTAAGTTTAAATTCTTGGAGTCGCATCAAGTAGCTTATTTAACTCTGACCTTGTCATCTGTAGAGCATATCAAATTAAAGTTCTGTTGGCAATCAACCAACTTTTTAGTGTAAAATAGAAAGCTGATATCCAACAAAGTTTTAAAAGTAATACATATAGCATTGTACATAATTTGAAGTCTGCAGCCTATTTTGTACTGGTGAGTGAATTGTACAAGTCTAATTTATCTTCTAACGTCTTTTGAATGTACCATTTTCACATAGAAATACTTTACACAAATTGAACCACATCTGAAAGTATTTCCCACCTATAAGGATTAGTTCCTATTAGCAAGTAAATCAGAGTCACTGAATTGTGAGTTTTACTGCCTTTTTACCAAACTATTTTATGTGGAATGTAGGCAGGGAATTTTACAATAAACTAGCTGCAATTTGTATTGTTAGTTGCAGTAAATTCCAGTCTTATTCAAATACTTGATTTATTACCCAGGTAAATAAATTTGCTGACAAAAGCTTATAACTTATCCAGACATTTTACATATTTCTGAATAAGCATACAGAATTCAGAAATTCATGTTTCTAAATAAGGATAGTGAATTAAGACTTTGACAAGATTTATTTGATTTAGATATAAAATATTGAATAAATCCAAGTTATATTTTTTTCCCAAAAAGAGCTTCTAAAAAGTCTATTAACAGAACAAACAGATCACACAAACAATATATACACTTTATTAAACTGATTATATATAATGTAATGTACTAGTCTTCTATGATTTATATAGTTACATGACTGTATGAATATAAAATTGAAATTAGATAAACCTGCCTGCTTAGTAAGTTCTAGTGCCCGGTTAGTGTTACTAACATATTCTCTCCCACAATTTCTGGAGCACACGTATATGTTCTTCTAACTTACTAAAGCAGGCAGTCTAACACAAAAAAGCAGTACAAGCCTGCTCTTACATAATTGAAATATCTACAGGTCTGTGCCAAAACCCTTTCACTTCCTCAAACTCACAGTAGGAACTATGAAAACTGCAGCATCTAACATTTTCAAATTTAGATTTAAAAATCCCACTTGCACCTCTATCTCTGCAACAGACATATTTAAAAGCATGTGGTGAAAGGCATAAGAGTGTCAATTTCTGGTCATATTTGAACATCCATACTGCATTAAATTATATATTATATTATATATTATATATATATTCAGTTCAGAGATGTAATCTAACCCCATTTCCTTTTAAATTCAGCAACTGAGTGAATACCTACATTTGTGAATTAGCCCTAACTTGATTAAAGAAGCCTTGGCAAGATGGCTTCCTTTTTTAATTAATATTTTGGTATTACCCCTGAGAGATCCTAGTGCTAATTACTAGCACAAGGAATTATTTATTACTTATTAATTCAAGGACTTAATATGGTGCAGTCTGAGATATGTTATAAACTGAGATTTTCTCATACTATGTAAAATCTAAATTTGTACTTTACAATAATAAATATGAAAGATGATACATTACCCACAATATATTAACCATAGTATTGCATTATTTTGCTTTTTAAAATATAGACTAATAGAATTACAATATAGAATTGTAAATATAGAATTACAAAAATACGTAATTTATCATTGTACTAGCTGCATATGATTGTAACATTAAATAATTTTTGTTATTTTTTTGTTACCATTCACCAAGTAGCTTTTTCTGGATTTGTATTAGCATCACATCCCATCTCTTTCTTTCTTTTTTTCTATCATCATCTGTCTATCATCTATCTATCTATCCTGAAATTTATGCAATATTTTGAAACTTGGTATTTACTTGTATTGCTAAAATCTTCTTTTTCTCTTCTACTAAACCATAATTTAGTTAGGAACATGGAAATGTAATTGGAGTTTTCTTTTCTTTTTTTAATCCAGGGTTTTCTTACTTCTTCGTTGTTGTAACTCTTTCAAATGTTACAGACAGAATAAAATGTTCCCAGCAATCAGAAGATTCTAGCATGAACGTTTAAAACTTTGTCCTGCTGTCTATATCAAATGCATCTAAGTGAAGGCTGAGTAATAGTTGCTTTGTTCCTATTATTCATGTGTTCAATTGTTATAATCACCTATTTCTCTGATGTCTACAAAATTCATCCGATATTTGTGATGAAGTGAACTGCAGTTCACACAAGTTTATGTGTTTTAAAAAATTTGTTAAAAAGATACGTACCTCCAGACTCTCCTTGACTTTTTGTGACTATAGGGTAATCCAAGCTTTCTTCTTATAATCTTTTCTTGCAATTATTGTGTCTCTTGCTTCCCACTGCTGTAGTTTTCTTACTTGTCATAGCTCATGTCTGTTGTGCCTCTTAATCATAATTTCTTGCACCTTTACTATCCATATCTTTTCTTCCTGTCATCTCTCACTTCTGTCTTTCTATCCTTTCTGACATCTCCATAAGGGTGCATGAGGTGCACCCGGAGACTGCAGTTGGTCCAGAATGCAGCCGCGCGAGCAATAATGGGAACCGCAAGGTTCACCCATGTAACACCGCTCTTGCGCGAGCTGCACTGGCTGCCTGTCGTCTTTCGGGTGCGCTTCAAGGTGCTAGTTATCATCTTTAAAGCGCTCCATGGCTCGGGACCTAGCTATCTGCGGGATCGGATCCTGCCCCATACTTCCTCACGGCCGATTCGCTCCCACAGAGAGGGACTTCTCCGGGTGCCGTCCACTAGACTTTGTCAGCGGGCGACGCCCAGGGGAAGGGCTCTCTCTGTGGCGGGCCCTGCCCTCTGGAACGACCTCCCCCCCGATATTAGAACAACCACGGACCTCCGTTCCTTCCGTCTGAAATTGAAAACGCACTTTTTCTGCTTGGCCGGCCTAGGGTAGCCTCTCTACTATAGTATTATAGGGTTATAGGATTTTAGTGAATTGGTATTGGGGAATTTTAGCGCAGGGTTTACTGTTTAATTTGTTTTTATTTAATTGTTTGTATATTTATGTATATTTATTGTTTTAACTTCCCTGTGCACCACTCCGAGTCCCCTTGGGGAGAGGGAGCGGTCTAGAAATTAAATTATTATTATTATTATTTATTATTTGTGTCCTGTAGTTTCACTCTGCTCTTTTTCTCTGCATCTCACTCATTGTCACCTATTTCATGACTCTCTTCTTGTCTCTCTCATCTCTTTTTCTTCTTCCTCTCCACTCTTCCTTTTCACTTGCTTTAACTCTTATTAGCCTTCCTCTTCTTTTCAGTTCTTTATGCTTTCATTTATCCTCTATTTCTAAAAAAAACACCCTCCTTCTTCTCTCATCCTGCTCAATTCTTTTGCCACAAAACTATTCTCCTGCCCCATACTATTTGCAATAATCTTACAGGAATTTGGATTTAAACTTATGGAATCATTCAAAGGAAAGTTTTCCTTGGAAATGTGCCTGTAGACTGCTATTTTGTACTGCAATGTAGTAAAATGAATGCAAATAGGAAATCTTTTTGATTTTCTGTAAAGAAAGAAAGAGAAAGAGAGGACAAGAGAAACACAGAGAGATAAAGACTTTTTTTTCTCCCAAGGGAAGTTCATGTGAGATTTTTAAAAAAAAACTAAAATAAATAAATAAGAGAGATAAAGACCAGGGCCCAAAGGCAACAATACTGAGGGAGTTGAGCTGAAGGAAAGTATAAATTGATAACGTGACAAAGGAAAGTGCAAATAAACATCAAATGAAAAGAAACATGAGCCAGAAGAGGAGAGGAAATTGAGGCAGAGAAAGCAACATAAGCCTGACCACAGTTACATCTAGTCATGGCAAAAACATGGTCTGCCATGTTTTCTTCTTTCTGTCATAATGCTGTGATGTTCCTTCCTTTCATTTTTTGCTCATGACTGAGACAAGGTGTAGGTATGCTAAGGTAGCATTTTTGTCACAACCACTCTTATTCTAACTCCAGTGAGAGCTGCTTCACAATGAAAAAAAATGCCACATATTGTATTAGGTTATGGCAATGATTGGAAATAGAAGCAATGGAAAATTGGTAGCTACTATTTAATAATGAAACAGTACCCGTGAATCAGGAAATGGTTCTTTTTATTAGTTTTGCTGAATTATCCATGGAGGAGAGAAAAGGAATTTCCCCTCTCTTAACAAAATCTCAATTCTGGATAGAAAATCCCATGCTGCCATTTTTGTTAAGGATTTTGAGAGAGTCCTGGGGGGTCCTTGGGACAAGCCCTCAAATCAGCAGAGGTCCTTGGGCATTGTTTATAATTGTAAAATCTGTCTAGAAAAGAGCATCCTGTGAGAGAAAGGTGCTGCAGGCGGCAGCAGGTACACTTCTGATGTATTAATGATTTTAACTGCCATAAACCCATGCCATTTTGTGAATGACAAGTACTATTCAACACATATTTTACAAAAGAGTGCCCATATCACAGATGTGCCCTGGACCCAAAGGAGTCCTATTGCTAACCCAAATATATAATTAAATAATAAATGATGCCTAATTTTAAAGGGGGAGAATTTCCCCAATTGAAATTTTGTGATTGGCTTGAATGTTAATGGTTTATTTTTCAAGAATAGAAAAAATAGATTTTAATTTGCTGTTATTAAGCTCTCTCCCTCATCATCCTTCTTTAACTAGTGTATATAAAATAGGTGCCGTTAATTATTCCCCCTTTGAAAAGCCAATTCATGCAGCTGTGAATAATAATATAATAAAGCCTAATTTAATATCTCTTTGGATTTGTAAGATTTTTTCCCCCCTAAAAAATCTTCACAGAGAGTTGTTTGTGAATGGCTCACCAAATGCTTATGTGTCAAACTGACTTTCTGTTAAACATGTTGTGTGAAATAAAGCTAATAAAAACTTAAAATACACTCATCTGGCAAATGCGGTTTCTATGCACCCTAGAAGAAATTTAAATAGAAGTAGAAGAGTATATTACACAGGCTAAGCAATGCCACAAAGGTTACATAAGCCTTGCCAGCTTCAGACTGCATTCAATTTCTGCACATTTTGGAAAGTATACCTTTGAGGGGTGCCATGAACTGTACTTTAAGGTCAGTTTTTTTGTTCCTGGTAATTAGTTTTGTCAGAATAAAGGATGTCAGAAAACCTCTGAACTACAGAGAGCCTAGGACCCCTGCAATTAAAATAAATGATTAGCAAAAGAGAAGAATCAGTGTTCCAGCTGCGTTTGAACTACAGGACATATTTAATGATCGTATTTTCCTCAGTTATTATAATGTATTTTTAATTTTATTTCTCAAAACATTCCCTTCATTTTCAACTGCTGACTAAAACGTGACTCAGTTTGGTTCCTCCTTTTTTCTTTCATTTTTACAGAGCAAACAATGTTCTCTCACATGGCAGGTCAGAATGACCTTGGTATTTTAGTTATGTCAAGCTGTATATACAACATGACTTATCAATCTTTTTGGATTTATTTTAAAAACAGGCTTTTAATTTGAATATCATACATACTGTACTTTGAAAAATAATACGGGAGTGTGATATGTCAAAATAGAAATAAACATAGGGATTACTTGAATCAGCAAGGTTGATAGCAGCAATGGATACCCTTGTAGCTGAGACTCTTTCAAGTTAGCTTCAGTTGTGGATTGTTCAGTTGTGGATTCAGTTCAGTAATGATAACAGTGTCCAGTTGTGGATACCCCATTTCACTAGACATAAAGGAGAGATCAGGTACTTTGTATATAGAGAGGATAATTGCCTTCACCTTTACTTGTACTCAGAATACTAGATTAGCTGGACCCTTTGCTCTGATGGTAATAAAAGTAGTAAATCTAATTATGTAAGAGTAGACTTGAGGTCACAGTAGAGCATATGAAGAAAGAAAGAACAAAAGAGTGCCTTTGCCCAAGGTTGCACAATCCATTGTTAGTTATTGACAATTCTTTTTAATAGAAACTCCAACTAGATGTAGTTCTCCATGGATAGATAATAACTCCTAATACTGCGCACTGACTTTGCCTTTGTTGTAATGGATAATCAATTAATTCAATAGTTGACTGCTTTGCTATAATTCATGTTCCCAAATTTCTAACATGTCGAAATGATAACCATGAAGGAAAGCAATCAAAGATGTAAGAAGACCACATTTATCTATTTATTTAATAATATTTCTAGCCCAATCTCGAATGGAATGGGTAGGTTACAACGAAGTCAAAATAAAATCACTAGAAATCATTCATAATCAAGAGAAATTATTAATAGGAATCTAATACATGATAGAAACAATTCAGTTAAATTAACCTTAGGACAAAATATCTGTTGGATCAATGCCCTTTTGCTAGTGTTTTGAATGCATAAGACCTCTTCATATCTTCAAGGGAAAAGTATTTTATAAAATAGGGACATCACTCTGAAAATACCTGTCACCTGACCTTTGTTCTGTGAATGGGAACCTCCAATTGAAGTTCTCTAAATAACTAAGATTCAATATTGAATATTTCATCCTGGGGTTGCACTATGAAGACTTTAAAGGGGATAATCAGCACTTTGAATTGGTCCTTAAAGCTTATTGGAAATTAATACACCAAGTTTAGAATATATCTTATTCTCATTGATTGGGCTGTGTAACAACCCTGGCTTCTTTGTAAGCCCATGTAGAACATATTAAGGTAATTCAACTGATTAGGGTATAAGTAAGGACATGATCATGAGGACATCTTGGTTGAAGGATCACTACCATCTCCTCTAAGGCAGACAACATTATGCAGTCCCCCAGAGAGAGATTGACTAGTTTCAGAGCTCATGGATGGCTACTGCTAGGTCAGAAAGAAATCAGTATATACTGTAAACTACACTTTGGAGAAAACTTCACTGTGTTATATTTTCTGGTCATTTCTTTTGATAGTGTGCATTTCCATGAGATATCTTTCCCTCACTGTATATAAATGTTCTGTATTCATTAACAGAATATTTGTTCATAAGTCATATCAGCTTTTCCCAACTGATACCATCCATAGCTATGGATCCGGAGACAATAGAGTCAATGACTTTCATGGGTGGAACTTGAGAAATAAACCTAGCATTTATAGAAGGTAGCAAATGAGCTACTTCTATAGGATTTTACAATAATGTACGTTACCAACTCATTTTGGAAAACCCCACCTAGAATAACTACTAGGACAGATGCTACAAGAATGTCATCAAGTCTCTGAATGACAAGCAATTGTAGAAAAAGTTAAAATGCAGAATTCAAAAGAACAGAGTGGGAAAGAGCCTTGAAAGTATATTAGTCCAACCCACTGCCCAAGCAGAAGACCTTATACAATTCTGGACAGATGGCTGCCCAATCTATTCTTAAAAACCTCCAGTGTTGGGACACTCACAACTTCTGAAAGCAAACCATTCACTGATCAATTTTTCTCACTGTCATGAAATTTTTCCTTAGTTCTTAGTTGGATCACTCTTTGATTAGTTTCCATCCATTGCTTCTTGTCTTGCTGTCAGATGCCTTGGAAATAGGTTGTCCCAGTGTTCTTTGTAACAGCCTCTCAACTACTGAAAGACTTCTATCATGTCATCCCTAGTCCTTCTCTTCATTAGAGTAGTCATACCCACTTTCTGCAACCATTTCATCATGTTTTGGCCTCTAAATCCCTAATTACCTTTGTTGTTCTTCTCTGCACTCTTTCTAGTGTCTCAACATTTTTGTATTGTGTTGACCAGAATTGGATGCAGTATTCCAAGTGTGGTCTTACCAAGCAATAGCAGTACTAACACATTACATGAATTTGATACTATTCCTCTGTTGATGCAGCATAGGATTACATTGGTTTTTTGCTGACTCAAATTTTCGCGGCTGTCTAATAGAACTCCTAGATCCCTCTCACAGCCACATTCAATCATATTAAGATATCTGCTTTGTCATTCTAACTTTACAGTACTTGGTTGCAATGTATATTTATACCTAATCTATTACTGATTTATGTCATATATTAAAAATGACGCTAATGAAATGTAAAAAATTTAACGAAGCATATTAATTCTTTGTTCTGCATTTGGTGTATTTGTGTTTTATACACTATGGGATAGCTTTGATTGAATATCTTGTGCTAAACAAAGACCTTTTCTATATTAGCCAAAACAACCTAATGAAGTTGGATTAATGCAAATGTTAATTATTAAACTACACCTTTCAGTGACACTTTGATTAGATTGTCAGTAAATCATGCTATCATATAGTGTGCTTATGGTGTTATTGTATGACTGACGCTAGTGAATTAATCAGCAGTGCTCAGAGAACTGTTTTGTGAACATTAAGCATATATCTTTGATATTCAAGGACCAAAAAAATGGTTAAGACTCCATTAACTTGAAAATGAGGAAATATTAATATAAATTTAGACATGCCATGTCTGTAGTGGTTGTGTTGTAAGGAAGTTCCTGAACAAATGAGATAGCTTCTCAAGAGTCTAAAATTTAAGATCTTCGTGAAAAACAATTTGATGTAACTGCCAGCTCTTTTCAGAAAGAAAATAGAGATACTGGACACAATGTTGTATGTATACACCAATGGCCCCATTGCCATGGTAGCTAAGATTATTTATTTCTATCCTGCCTTTATTATTTTTTACAAATAACTCATGGTTGTGAACATATCCATAAGATACTTCCTCCTCCTATTTTTAATGCAACAAAAAGATGGTGGATTGACTTGGGCTGAGACAGATGACAGGTCTAAAGTCACCCAGCTAGCTTTTATAGCTAGGGCAGGACTTGAACTCATGGTGTTCTAAGTTTCTAGCCTAGTGCCTTAATCATTCGACCAAAGTGGCTCTCAGTTATAAGTAGTGTTTTATGCTCTATGCTGTTTTTTCTGCTTTACCTTGGCATTGACATCCAGAATATCTTCTACCATTAGTTGTTATTCTGACCTAAATTAAAAGAGTGCTGCCTGAATATAACAGCAAAGAGTGCTTCTGCCATCCAAATCCCTGGGTCCTTTTTTAGGAGAAGGTGCGGGGTATAAATTCGAATAAAAAAAATAAAAAAAATAAAGGTCAGATGTATTATTAATGGTTAATCTATGATGTAGCAATTCAGATTTTGGACTAGGAGTAGAAAGATTAAGATTCAGGTAAATTCTCTGCTCATGAAAGTTCAGGATTGTATAGGGAAAAATTAAAGGAAAGAATGCTATGTATGCCAATCCGAATTCCTAGAAGAAAGAAAGGATTGAAATCCAGTAAGCAAACTAATTAATTTAATGCCAGCCAAATTATTTTAGCACATGAACAGAAAATCCCACAACACTCTTTCCCTATCTTTGGAAGTTAGAATATTATAATAACAAATTAAATACTGTATAATTGACTTTTTTTTAATGAGTCCCAAACTTCTCTGCCTCTGGAGTTCAGACCTTGTGCTTAATGGAAGAAAGACTGAAGATAACAAAATAGCTGTTGGAGAGGGACATAAGCAGTCACTTAAAAAGACTTCTCACTATACTCGTTAAAAAGATCTGAGGATCCCTGGAAATGAACTTGTGCTGGCACAAGACATACAGAAAGTTCTGGAGGACTCTTAAAGTTACCAATGAATAGTACATTGAGAAAATTCAGTTATAAGAATTAATGTCTTACGTCACCGACTGTAAAATTCTGAAATTTAAAAACATTATTTCAAGTTTATTGCTGAAGATTCAAACAACAAATCACAAAACCTTTGTTTCTGAATGACCACCTTTCTTCCTGATAATGAAGTTTATGCATCTTTTCAAGCGAATTACTATGTGAGGAATTATAAAAAGGGATTGAACTATAATGTCATTTCCATTTCAAAATTAATTGAAAAACAATTTCACAAAATATAGATATACATATTGTCACACATGTTTTTATGAAATAATCGGGCACCAACGGATCTATATTTTAGCGGGATGATCAGCTATTTCAGTCACTTATTTTTGTATTACCATAGAAAATGAAAATATCAATGGTGCATGCTTGCAAGAGTACTACAGAGTTCTAGGAACTGAATAAATTGCATCAATGATACATGAACCATTTTACACTTCACTTTTAATTAGCTTTCTACCTGTGTTCTTTACAAATATAATTACCTTTTGAGAATGCTTTCTTGAATGTGAATCCCATGCATGCTGGACCTATGTGTTGTGTCTTCAACACAGTTGATTTTCGATATGAAAAGCGTATGCCCAAAAAAATGTCTCTGGTACATGACACATATATGTTCTGTGAGGCAAAACATTTGCTGAGCTAGCTAACCTATATGAAAACAAGGTGATTCTGAATTTTTGGTTCATTAATTATGTATTAATCATAATTATCATGCAGGATCATGAAACATCTGTAAAGCTGTGCTATATTTGTGCCACAAGCACAGTCAAATAATTTCTCCAAACTTAAGAATTTTGTCAGGAAACTTCCCCATACCAAAATCCTCAAAACAGCCTTTTGAGAATTTTGCCATTCACTTTGTTTTGGTGCTTTGTTTTTAGAACTATTGTATTACTGTTTACTCTGTTTTCTTAGTGATAAATAGCTCTGCTTTGATATATGGTAACCATGGTTATCAAATTCAAGAAGCAATTAATAAATGCATGTATTCTAGCCACTTCCTAGATACGGAAACTTCACCCACCACATGTCCCACTGTGGGTGTGATTGGAATCAATCTGCTTCAGACTATTGCCAATCTCAGGTCAGAAAGAGGTTAAGAGCATGTTAAATAGACTTTAGAGATCAGAATCAGCTCAGTCTCAATACAATTTTCGTGCAGTCAGAACTTATGGAAACCAAGTATTTGTATGTATTACAAACATCTGCATGTGTGGGATGATTTTACTGCTTCTTTCTTCAGCTTAAAACTATGTTTCACGATTTTTGGGAAATGTTAGTTTCTAAATTTTGCGAGCTAAATGGCAGACTAAATATATTATTAAATTTTATTTTAGCTTTATATAGCTACTTCTCATCCCACTGTCCTCCTACTTTCAGTGTTCTCAGATCTTTAGGATAAAATAGGCAAGATTTAATACTTCTAAATATTCACCTTAGAATTTTTCTCAGATTTTGGTGTTTATAACTTTTAATGTGTATTAGGGATGTGGTGGCTCAGTGGGTAAGACACTGAGCTTGTCAATCAGAAAGGTCAGCAGTTCGGTGGTTCAAATCCCTAGTGCCGCATAACAGAGTGAGCTCCTGTTATTTGTCCCAGCTTCTGCCAACCTAGAAGTTTGAAAGCGTGTAAAAATGCAAATAGAAAAATAGGGACCACTTTGGTGGGAAGGTAAAAGCATTACATGCGCCTTCGGCATTTAGTCATGCCGGCCACATGACCATGGAAAGGTCTTTGGACAATGCTGGCTCTTTGGCTTTAAAACCTAGAGTCAGGAACGACTAGCACATATGTGTGAGGAGAACCTTTACCTTTACTTTTACCTTTAATGTGTATTAAAATTGACAACTGTATAAACTGACATATTGATATAGGTCATTGCAGATTTATGTGCTGCTTTAGGCATCTTACATAAAGAGCTTACCCAAAGACTTAGGTGGATTTTTGTAGAAAATGAGCAGACTGAGCCTGAAGGAGGGGTCAAATGTGTCGTCAGTCATGAGTTCCTGTGTGCCTACAAGACATCTAAGTCCTACACGACATCTAAATCCCTCTTGAATTTCTTAATTCCTGCTAATTCCCCTTGACCATTAATAGTTCAGATTCTTGTAGGGAGCTTAAGGTAATAAATCTTAATACTCACTTGAACTGCCCGAATCTCCTGATTTCCCCAGAGACTGATAATTTTATCACCCTTCTAAATTTTATTTTTTTTAAAAGGCTTGCTTCAACTCCCAAAGGCAATTTATTCCAGAGCATGGGTTCGGCCATCAGATTGAACAGAATTTGCTGTTCACGTTAGACAAATGTAATGACATACAAAAAGTGCTTCTTTTAGGATCCATCAATATGGGATGGATTCTACAGTAAAACACAATTCTACAGGTATTTTGAAACGAACCCCAATATAGGTTTATATACCAAACTGAGTACACAGAATTCAGCTTAAAAAATTAATTGGTAGCCAATATATGTTCAGTTCTATATGTCCCCTAATGGAAGAGCCACCTATTGCTTATACTGCCGCTTTATTTAAAGAGTTCAAACACCAATGTTACTAGCACATACGTATATAGTCAGGTAAATGTAAAGGTAAAGGTTCTCCTTGCACATATGTGCTAGTCGTTCCTGACTCTCTATAGTCTAGTACTAGCACCTATAACTAGATCTCTCTTCTTTACTAAGAGCAGGGGCGTCAAACTCACATCATCATGGTATCATCATGTGATGTATTGGGACTTTTTTCCCCTTCAGTTAACTGGGAGGGGATGGGGACAGCATGTGGGCCTCAAGTTTGACACCCCTGAGTTAGAGGAACAAACGATTAAGCATTAAACATGTAAACTTTTAATAAAATTCCTTTTTCATTATTGGCTGTAGTTGTCTAATGTTAGTACTGGATCTAAGAGAAGCCAGACTGCTAAAGGGGAACTATAAACTGGGTCCACTGTGGAGAAGGGCGGGATATAAATTTAAATAAAATAAAATAAATAAAATAAACTGTAGAAGTGTCACCCAATCCCTGAAGTATGTTTCCCAGAACTGACAACTTCATCTTCTCCAAATTATTGTTAAATCATGGTGGATTGATTATGTGCTATCAAAATATTTTTGATTCCTAGCAACAACATAGATGTTTTTTAGGAATATTGATAGAACTTAATCTGGTCTTTCAATCTTCCAGTGGTGCACTGATTGGCATTTTAACTGAGTCCGGTCACCTTGCTTTTCTCTTTTCCCTCACCTTTCCCAGAATTACAGTCTTTCGAGAGAGCTGTATCTTCACATAATGTATCCAGAGTAGGATAATTTGAGCCTGGTCATTTGTACCTTGAATGAGTCTCAATTTGTTATCAGTTTATGTAACCCTATTCGTTATATATACGCTTCCTCTCTTCAGTGATTGCTAGGGAAGAGGTAATGTCCTTCAGTGAATGTTGTATGAAGATGAATAGGAAAATTCAGTAGGTTCAAAAAGGTTAAATGTACTGTACTTACTTTACTCTAGACTTCTTCACAAAAGTTATAATTTTAGAAATGACAATTATAACATTTTCAGAATTAACAAAGCTCCTATATATATTCTTAACTAGGGTCATCTAATAAATAGAGCATGGTTTTATCAGCAGTAGATGTGATACTCTTACTTCCAGGATTTCTACTGTAAACATTAAGAAGGTAATCTTCACCTATTTGACTTGGAAATTTTTATTATTTTACCTAAACCAAGAATAATTGCAACCCAGTGCCTTTTAATTTTAAATATTTTAATCCATCTTTTAAGGTTCAAAACATTAGGGTGTGAACTATATAAAGAATTTTGAAAGAATGAAATAATAGTTTATAAAACGAACCAAATTCTTATTGTAAATGTTCATTAAACTTACAGAGAATAGGAAATTCATTTTTAAGTAACCATTAGCAGCGCATCATACAAAATAAGTGACATGTCAAATCTATTGATGATCTATATTACAAAAATCAGTGGCAATTTTTTTGTGAGGTTCACATGTTTAAATAAGGTTCCAATATTTAGAAGGCTTTATTTCTTGTGCCACTAGACTAGATTATTATGTGGAATATGAATGAATAGCACCAGTTTAAACTGTAATTATTTCATTCTTCTTGAAACCTCATTTTCTCTTTCTTGCATGCTTTTCTACATAATAGTGGGTCCCAATGATCCATTAACCTAGTTGGTTTGCTGTTTTTGATGTAACACTGGGCGTGGGGAAAAGGTTAATATATCTCTCCTATATTATTAAGCTTGAAAAAGATACAGGATGTTCTTGAATGGGGGCAAATAGACACTATAGTTAGGGTCAGCAACTTTTTGTGCCAGTGAGCACTTCCTTCTTTTAAGTAAACAACTTTCAATTTGTTAGTTCTACAGAAGATGTGCTGATGAAGATTGTATTATTAGGCATGTGGGACTGAAACTTTTTATCCTATTGGTTATATGTGTGAACAACACCAGGAAAATTATAGCATGACAGAATATGTTAAGACTTATGAGGTGTTGACAAATGCATTTTCCACCTTTTTCAACTAGCAGTGATTTTACACAACACAAAGAGCCATATGCTGGATTTATTTTATGCATTGCTATACACTTTATATTAATGCATTTTATATGATTCATTCTTCTACCTTTTATACATCTAAATAAATATTTTTCCTTCAATTTCTTAGCCATGGCCCTATGCAATTGCTAGTTATTCTGCTTGGCCGGCCTAGGTTAGTCATCTGTTTATTGTTTTAATTGGGTTCTTAAGGGGTTTAGTTTTTAGTATTTTGGGTTTTTAGCGCAGGGATAAATTGTTTAATCTGATTTTATATATATTTATGATGTATTTATGTTTGTATGTTTTTAATTCCCCTGTGCACCGCTCCGAGTCCCTTTGGGGAGAGGGAGCGATCTACAAATTAATTTTTTATTATTATTATTATTATTATTATTATTATTATTATTATTATTATTATTATTATTATTATTATTATTATTATTATTATTATTATTATTATTATTATTGAAATAGCAGTATTTTTTTCTTTTAAAAAAGTCTACTTCCCTAACTTCTTTATTATAGATATAGTTTTACATTTGGTAAACACAAGAGGCTGAACATTTTGGACTTTAAAAAAAAGTTTGGCTTTCCCCAATTACGTATCATTTAGATCTGGTAAATGGTTGTAATAAATAATTCCATGTGACAAACCTAAAAAAAAAAGTGGCATCTAGCTTGTTTGGATAGAAGAGTGGATCATCATAAAAAAAAATCACAAAAAATCACAGAATTCCTATGCCAACATCACATTCTATCTCATTCATCTGTGTAACATCTAACACCATAATTTGATATAAGGGATGGAAACTGAAAATAAGAGAATGAAAATAAATCAGGGCAAGAATTTGGGCTCTCGAACTACAGAAACATTTTAACAGCATATTTTATCTGAGAATATAATAAGTGGGAATTACAATCAATATGCCCACAATAGAAAGACAATTTGGTATTTATATTCAGTTTTGCCTAAATGAGTAGATATTTTCATAAGGTATGGTATAATTTGAGCATTTAATTATAATCCCCCCCCAAACAAATCTAAGAAGATAGCATTATCAAATTATTTCTTTTATAATTAATTAGTAATGACACCCAGATATTATATTGATCTAAAGAAATGTAAAGTCATATAGTTTTCTCTTTGAATTGCAAGTTCAAATCCTAGTTCCTGATTCCATTTTTTAAAGCTTAAAAAAACGGCTTTTGAAACAAGAGGTTTATACAGTTTTGGAAAGACTGTTTAAATTGTAAATGATATGGTTATATAGCATTCTTGAAATACTGTTAATATGAGAAGTAAGCTGAGAGCCAGCAGTTCTCCTGCCAGAGTTGGCAGTTATATAAACACAACTGTTCAGATTCAACACCACAGACACCACAAATACGCCATTAATTTGTGGGAAAGATGAATTTGAACCGCAATAGACATAGGAGGCCCTTGCTCCTTTACACTTTATATAATCAATTGTTTAATTTGGTTTCATATGTATATTGGCAACTGTATTTATTTTCCCCTCCAGTCCATTGTATTTTCTAGTAGTTCTGGGAACTGGCTACAAATTAACCATCTACCTATTCACTGTGAACAGGATGACATCAATTTTGCTCCTCAGGAAATACATTTTATTTACTGTATCCTAAAGGTAAAGGTTCCCCTTACACATACGTGCTAGTCATTCCCGACTCTAGAGAGTGCTGTTCATCTTCGTTTCAGAGTCGAAGAGCCAGCAGTGTCTGAAGATGTCCCCATGGTCATGTAGCCGGCGTGACTAAATGCTGAAGGCACACAGAACACTGTTACCTTCCCACCAAAGGTGGTTCCTATTTTTCTAATTGCATTTTTACATGCTTTCGAATTACTAGGTTGGCAGAAGCTAGGACAAGTAACGGGAGCTCACTCCGTTATGTGGCATAGGGATTTGAACCATTGAACTGTTGACCTTTCTGATCGACAAGCTCAGCATCTTAGCCACTGTTCTACCATGTCCCGTGTGGAGTCTTACAGGATTGTAAACTCTCACTATCTCATCTCATTTCTTTGCTTGTAAATTATTTTAACTATTCCAATGTATTTGGAAATGGGAAATCATTTACCTCCTGCCACATACTTCCCTCCGTCCGATTCGCTCCCACAGGGAGGGTGCCAACCGCCGGTCAATGCCGGCTAGCGGTGCCCAGGGGTAGGGCCTTCTCTGTGGCAGGGCCGGCCCTCTGGAATGACCTACCCCCTGAACTTCGCACTATCACGGACCTTCCCCTCTTTCGCCGTTCACTCAAGACATATTTTTTCCAGCAAGCTGGTCTAGCTTAACGTTTAGATCTTATTTGTGATATAGCCCCTGCCAATTAGTAAATGGATATGGGGTTTTTATTGGGAATTTTAGCACAGGCTTCTAATTTAATCCTTCTTAACTATATTTATTGTATTTTCTATTATTTATTGGTCTTAATTTCCTGTGCACCGCCCTGGGTCCATCTCGATGGAAAAGGCGCGGTATATAAATCAAAATAAATTCAAAATTCAAATTGCCTTCTCATCAATCTTTCTTCATCTCTCTTATCTCCTTTCCAGTGCCCTTTTGGGAGGGGGGAAGAAAGGCTCCCTCTAAGTAAACCATATTTACCCGTTTTGTCTTCATCTTTCTGCTGATGGACCATGATACTTCTCCCCTCATTTCTGAACAGTTGCAGAAGACACAAAACTGTTAGATCAGACAAAGGATTCCGACTCAGGCATGGTCAAAACAACAGGAACGTTTATTCACACTATTTACAACACACACAAGATTCAACTGGCAAGGTTTCTTCTCTGGCAACCTCTTATATAGAGTTACCAGGCAGGAAACTCCTAGCAATGCAATTGCAACATTGTGACTCCTTTCCAGACAGATTCCAGACAGCTTGTCTCTGTTAATCACTGCAGCTGCTGGCTCAGCTCCGGAATGCGGTGACTCATAGGTTACCAGACGAGCTGTCTGGGACATAGGCTTGGGGACTCAACACTCCTTCCCCCATAGTCAGTGCGCATGTGTCTAGGTTCTCTGTCCAACACAGTACATGCGCATGCGTAGTCGTTCAGATAGGCGGGGCGGTGTCGGGTCCGCCCTGACCGCCTTAGTTCTTGAGGAGGCTCCTCCCTGTGGGACACGGAGCCTTCGCCTACGTCATCGCGGCCTGCCCTCGGAGGTGGAGTCGCCGTAGGCAGCAATGGCGACCCTAGCAAGTCCGGGTGAGGGGGCGTGGCGACCGGGCTTGAGGTAGTTGGCATTTGCTGGCGAGTATTATTCTGGTAGGGTGGTTCCCCGATGGGCGAGGCCCCCAGCTGAGAGTCAGATTGGGCTGTGAGGTCCTGGCGGTCTCCCCGTGCTGTTCCCGCCGATACGAGGTCTGGACCGGCTAGGAACTCCGGGGTTCCAAACAACTGCTCGGCTTGAGCAGAGAACAACGGCCCAACGGGGGCCAACGGGCAGGAACGGCCTGGCGTGGTGACTGCTGTTTCGGGCAGGCGGCGCCTCAGTTGATCCAGGTGGCGCCGCCACTCGGATCCATCCTGAAGGCCGACTCTGTAAGAACAGGGTCCGGTTACGTCCAAAATGGTTGCGGCAATCCATCGCGGCTCCCCTGAAAAGTTCCTTGCCCAAACCAGGTCCCCAATTTCAAATAAACGAGGAGTGGGAATCTGCAGGTTGCCCCTCTGCAACCCGTCGTAATCGGGGTGCAGTCTGTCCAGAGTGGTCCGCAAGCGTCGGCCCATCAAGAGCTCCGCGGGGCTTTTCCCTGTGGCTGGGCAAGGTGTGACATGCTGTCCCAAAAGGTACGCGGCCACCCTTGCCTGCCAGTCCCCTTTATCCAAACGGGCCAAGGCTTCCTTGGCTGAGCGCACGGCTCGTTCCGCGCGTCCATTAGACGCCGGGTGATAAGGGGCGACCGGCGCGTGGCGGATCCCTTGGGTGGCCAGAAAGTCCAAGAAGGTGGAGGATTGAAATTGGGGTCCGTTGTCGGACACAACGACGTCCGGCAACCCGTGGGTCGCAAACAGACGGCGCAAGGCACGCACCGTGCTCTCCGCTGTGGTGGAAGCCATGAGAATCACCTCCACCCAGCGTGAGAACGCATCCACCACCACGAGGAAATTCTGGCCATGGAAGGGACCCGCGAAATCCAAGTGGAGCCTGGACCATGGGCACCTGGGGGCGTCCCACTCCCTCGGCGGGGAGACCGGCGGGGCCGGCCGGGACGATTGGCAGGAGGAGCAGGCGGCCACCCATTCCGCCACTTCAGCGTCCATGCCGGGCCACCAGACATAGCTCCGGGCCAGTGCCTTCATACGGACGATGCCTGGGTGGTTGGCATGGAGCGACTGAAGAACCATGTGCCGGAGAGGGGAAGGGACGATGACCCGATCTCCCCAACACAAGCACCCGCAATGGAGCGAGAGCTCCAGCTGGCGTGACTTGTAAGGCCGAAAGTTTTCAGCCACACTGCCCGAAGGCCAGCCCCTCAGCACCCATCGGCAGACCTGGGCGAGGACGGGGTCTGCGCGGGTGTGAGCGGCAACGGCGGAAGAGGACAGGGGCAAGTCCGACTCCGCGACCATCAGGACAGAGAGAGCAGGCACAGGGGCCGGATCCGGCCCCGGGAGAGGGCAGCGGCTTAGGGCATCAGCATGCCCTATCTGCTTGCCAGGACGGTATAGCAGCGTATAGTCATACGCTGCCAGGAATTCCGTCCAGCGGGTCATCCTGGGCGACAGGATGGGGGGTGTCGGACGGTCACCGGCCAATAGCCCAAGGAGCGGCTTATGGTCCGTGACAACAGAAAAGGTCCGCCCATAGAGGTAATTGTGGAACTTCTTAATCCCGGACACTACAGCCAAAGCCTCCTTGTCGATTTGGCTGTAGTTTCTCTCCGTTTGAGACATTGTCCGGGAGTAAAAAGCAATGGGGGCTTCCGAGCCGTCTGGAAAGACGTGGCTAAGGACAGCCCCCAGGCCAAAAGGGGAGGCATCGCACGCAAGCGTCAGAGGAAGCCTGTCATGGTACTGGACTAGTACCACATCTGACGTGAGCATGGCTTTGACAGCCGCGAACGCGTGTGCTTCGCGGCTGCCCCAGTGCCAGGCCGCGGATCGGTCGAGCAACCGATGCAGCGGCTCGGCTAGCGATGCCTTATGGGGAATAAATGGCGCGTAGAAATTCAAAAGGCCGACGAATGCCTGCAGCTCCGTTTTGGAGACAGGAGTGGGGGCCTTTTGGATGGCCTCAACCTTGGAGGGGGTTGGGTGAATTCCTTGGGCGTCAATCATGAAACCCAGGAATTCCACCCTAGGCGCAGCAAACGTACATTTGCTGCGTTTCAACTTTAAACCCGCGCCCCTGAAAACTCTGAGGACCTTCCGTAACGTTTTGGCGAGTTCTGATATGCTGGAAGCAGCAATCAGGACGTCGTCAAAATACGGTACAACGCCAGGGAGCCCATGGAGCAGTCGCTCCATGAGGCTCTGGAAGATCCCCGGGGCTACGGACACGCCGAATTGGAGACGGCGACAGCGGAAAGCCCCACGGTGGGTCACGATGGTCTGCGCTTCCGCAGCCTCGTCATCCACCGGGAGCTGTTGGTAGGCCTGCGCCATATCCAGTTTCGCGAACACTCGACCTCGTCCCAATGAGTGGAGTAGGTCTTGCACCACCGGAACCGGGTATGGGTTCGCCTGAAGCCCGAGGTTGATCGTCGACTTATAGTCGGCGCAGATCCTCACGGACCCGTCGGGCTTAATGGGGACCACAATTGGGGTCTCCCATTTCGCCTGATCGACGGGTTCGAGCACGCCCTGCGCCACCAATCGATCCAATTCCGCTTCAACCTTGGGCTTCAGCACGAACGGCAGCCTGCGGGCCTTCAAGCGGACTGGAGCAACCTGGGGGTCCAAATTTAGGGAAACTGGAGTGCCTTTGTACGTTCCTAAGCTGCCATCAAAGACGTCGTTGAACTCTCTGATTACTTCGTCTACCGGAGAACTGGCTGGCACGCTGTGTACTCCTTGGACTGACAGTCCCAAGGCTGGAAACCAGTCCAATCCGATCAAGGCAGCTAGGGGTTTGGCCACTACCAGGATGGGAAGGGATCCGTGGAAGGGGCCGTAGTCTACTCTCACTCTGTGCAGACCTAGAATGGGAATTTGTGAGCCCTGGTAATCTTTCAGGATCGTCGCTGTGGGGCCGAGATCCCGCTTCCTGAGCTTGGGGCAAAGCTTAACTAAATGCGCCCAGGACATGAGTGATCTAGAGGACCCTGAATCTATTTCCATTTTTACCCCCACCCCCTCTAAGCAAACCACTGTTGACAGTCTCCTACTCTCTGCCTGGTCGTAGCTTAGAGCTGGGGGCATCTCCGCCAGCGCGAAGCAGTCGGTCGGCTGTGGCTGGTAGCGTCCTGAACACTTCTGCGACCCTCGTTGTCCTGGTGGAACGGTTCTGGAGGCGGCAGCTGGCGTTGTCGCTGGAGTGGCAGCACGGCACACAGCTGCTAGGTGTCCTTTCCTGCCACATCTGCGGCACACCGATGCCTTGAATGGGCACTCTGGTCTCTGGTGGGCCCCTCCGCAGCCTAGGCAGTTCCCGGACTTCTGCTGCGGTGTGAATGCGCGATTCAGCACGCGCCCGGTCACCCTCATGCAGTCCCCACGGTCTTCCTCCTCCAGCTCATCCAGCGGCGCTATTTCGTCTACCAGACACGCTCGCGGAGTGGGGAAAAGAGGAGGGCGCGCGCGGCCCATGTCGGATGTGGAGATCTCCGACAATTCTGTCGCGCGTGCTTCTTCCACCGCTTGCTCGAGAGTCAGGACAGTTTTTGAAAGCAAGCGGCGCTTTAGGCGGATGTCTCTTACGCCGCATACAAACTGCTCCAGTAGGGATTCCTCCAGGAAGCCAGCAGGGAACTCGCAGGGGATTGCGGTCGCTCTCAATTTCTGCAGGAACTCGGCTACCGACTGTTGCGGCTGTTGCACACATTGCCTGAATGCATAGCGATGCGCTATGCGGGAAGGCGCCGGCGCGTAGTGTGCTCTCAGGCGGCCCAGGAGATCGTCCCACGGCACTTCGTGCACCGCTGCGGGTGCTGCTATGGTTCGGGCGGTAGCAAACAATTCAGGGCCGCCGCACTGGAGGAATAGGCTCAGCTTCCTGGCAGGCGCGAGTTCGCCGTAGTCGCTGGCTATCAAGAAGCACTCGAACCGGGCTAAGAAGGAAGCCCATTGTTCCTTCATCGGGTCGAACGGTGCAAACGGAGGCATTGTCGCCGTAGCCATGGTGAGGCTGTGCGTCGCGCTGCGCTCTGTTGTTGAAGTATTCGTTACCCGTTGCGTTCTAAGGCCACGGCCTGAATCCCACCTTCGTCGCCAGTGTTAGATCAGACAAAGGATTCCGACTCAGGCATGGTCAAAACAACAGGAACGTTTATTCACACTATTTACAACACACACAAGATTCAACTGGCAAGGTTTCTTCTCTGGCAACCTCTTATATAGAGTTACCAGGCAGGAAACTCCTAGCAATGCAATTGCAACATTGTGACTCCTTTCCAGACAGATTCCAGACAGCTTGTCTCTGTTAATCACTGCAGCTGCTGGCTCAGCTCCGGAATGCGGTGACTCATAGGTTACCAGACGAGCTGTCTGGGACATAGGCTTGGGGACTCAACAAAAACCTTACTAAATCTCATCTCAATGGACCTTATAATCTGATATGCCTGCAAATGGAACACAAATATTTAATTTTGATAGTCACTATGTGAAGTTTCAACGAATGTCTGATCTGAACTTGAAGTTTTGGAACAAATTTTGAGGCTTTCAAATTTAAGAATTGTATCTTAACATTATTTTCTGCACAATAAATTTAGATGATAGTTTTTATTTTGAGGAACCTGTAGTTCACCTTGATAAAGTTTGGGCAGTTTTTAAAAGACTACATCCTCTATGTAAGGGAACCTAGGAAAGTGTTTTTTTAATTGCCTGTTTTAGACTGTTTGGGCTACCATATTAAATAGTTCTAATGATGCTAAAGTCCAGAATGTTGCAATGAACAACTTCCACAACTGCATAGAGAAAGACATATAGGATATTTGGGTCTTTGCCAATTTTAACTATAAATTTATTACTAATTTTGCAGCTGTGACCAGTCTGCCCACAGCTTACTAGGAAGGAGATTCCATTTATAGATATACTGAAGCCCAACAAATCTTTCTTCACCCAAGATAAATAGGGATAGGGGTTTTTCCCCCTTGTATAATCATGTACTTAATCTTATGAAGTATACTGTATTTCCCTTTCTTATATTAATCAATTTTATCTATTTATTCAAAACGTAGATAATCAAGTAAGATTCACAGGCCATAAATTGTTTCCATCTTTTAAAACCCTTTAAAGTAAATTTTAGATAAGGATATGTTATAGTAGATTTCAAGTATTGCTATTATGAGAAAAAGCTCTTGTGCAATATTCATCCAATAAAGATTTGTCAAATTTGAAGCAACATACTAAGCGATAATGGCTGAGATAACCACAAACTAATAGATTGTTGTTATTTAAAAAAAAAGTTATAATTTAGTGTGAGATGCAAAAATATGTACAGTATGCTTTTCTCAATTTTTGTTATACACTTATGTCCTCCAAGTTCAGGAATGGGGAATTCATGTTCCACATAAGACCTCCAGATGTTTTCCTGAGTCCTCCCAGATAGCCTACTGACTGTAATTGTTAAAAATTGATAGTATACAACAAGAATTACTCATATCAGAATTCAGTAACAGATCTTGGAAATGCCATGAAACATTTTACTAGATACAGTGGACATGCAAAATACTCTCAAAATTAATAGATAGATAGATAGATAGATAGATAGATAGATAGATAGATAGATAGATAGATAGATAGATAGATAGATAGATAGATAGATAGATAGATAGAGACAGACAGACAGACAGACAGATACAGACAGACAGACAGGCCAACCTTTATTATTTATTATCTCTTTATTATTACAATTGTCTGTTAATGCTACACTTAGTTCTAAAGTGGAATTTAAGCAAATTTATGTTCATTAATATTTCCGAAACCATAATTAATGTCAATATAAACTTTTTTCCTTATTTTAAAGAGTATCGTAGTGTTAAACTCTGTACTGAATAAATATTGCTGTACCTAAATAATATAACATATTACTTTATCTTATATACAACAGAACAATATTAATAAAAAAGGGGAATTGTTAGTATGGTCTGTGTTATATTGGTATATGTAGCCTATTACATGGTTAAAAATCAAACTTTAAGTCATCCTTTAGGTGGCTGGTTCTTTTTTAATATACTGTAATTTGTGAATCCAATCACTGCAATTTGTAAGCAACATTATTTATAAAACCTGGTGTTAGGGTTCTATTAGTGGCAAGAAAATCCCAGATGAACTTCAGCAAATTATCTAATCAGGAAAGCTGGAATGCAGAGAATATAAACATTTCATAGAGAGCACCACTAGGAAACATTTGAAAGGTAATTTGTTACTAATCCTATAACTTTTCTCTTGCCTACTGAGATACAGGCAACTGTCTGATCTGGCTGCCACTCCATATCAGAGTTCCCCAATCTTTCTGGCTTTGACAACCGATGTGGGTGAGAGAGGGGATGGCCATTCATGCAAATGGAGTGCATGCGCACATGCTTGCCTTTTGTTTGTGCAAGTGGAGATGTGTGTATTCACTGTTTCCATGGCTTGGTTGTAAACAGCTCCAAGGTTGGAGGTCAGAGGTGGTATTTACTTACCTTCCCTACCAGTTCGCAAATGTGAGCAAACACAAAGATTCCTATATTACAGGCAGAATATAATAAATTAGTGGTCTTGGATTCTACACATGTGGATCTGGTTGTCTGCACTCAAAAAACCTTATTCCTTATTTAGAGATAGCAATAGCACTTAGACTTATACCGCTTTACAGTGCTTTACACCCTCTCTAAGCAGTTTACAGAGTCAGCCTATTGCCCCCAACAATCTGGGTCCTCATTTTACCCACCTCAGAAGGATGGAAGGCTGAATCAACCTTGAGCCTGGTGTGATTTGAACTGCCAAATTGTAGGCAGCTGGCAATCAGCAGAAATAGGCTGCAGTACTAACCACTGCACCACTATGGCTCCTAAGAGTAATTATACTGCCTAGTATTCCTTCTATCTCTTAGACTGGTTGCTGCTCTCTGACTTCTGGCAAGACATTGGTTAACTGACTCTCTTTGCTCTTTCCCACCTGCAGAAAGTAGAATTGTCCGGTACCTTTTGTGTATAGAGTCCTATAAAAGAACTTGTTATACTTTTCCTCGAAGTCAGTCCTAACTTTATTCTTTCCCTAGCCTGTCCTTGAACTACCAACAAGCCTTCAACAGACAGTGATGGGTAAATATATTTTGGTTTGCCAGCCGTTTTACTCATTAGAATTCTTTAACCTTCCACAAGTTTCTTCCATCTAGTCACTTCAACAGTAACCCAACCACTACCATCGATATAGGAAATTATACTATCTAGTCAACTCTAAGGGTCATGCTATCTAGTTTACTATAAGGATTCTTCCATCAGGTACAAGAACAGCTAATCTATTGGGTAACAGTATGCCAGACAGCCCTGGGTGATTGCAGAAAATCATACCTGTAACCTATCTCTTTTTCGCCTTTTCTATTGTCTTCTAATTCATTCCAAACCTCCTGGGTTATTTTTCCCATTATCGGATGATTCTGTGTAAGTGATTATCTTCAGAGTTAATAACTTCAATGCACACCAATCTCTCTGAATGGAATTCCCTTTAGCATGTGAATTGAATCTAGCATATAAAAGATATTTAGAAGCACCATTACTTGTCTGCAACAGCAAAAAAATAACAACAAAATTCCAAGAAATGACTAGCATATTAGCAGTTTTCATTTTCAGAACAAAGACTTGGAATTGATTCAGAGAGAAAAAATGAAGAGGATTTCTGTCTATTTAGAGATAAGGAATTTCTTTGATTTTAATAGTACCTTTTTGTTTTTGTTTTTTACTGGACTGTTATACTCAGTGTTCCATGCTTATTCATTGCTCTTCTAAGCTATGAGTTTTTTTACTGCACTAATGTATAATAGTAATTCTCCCTTTCTGTTCAACACCTATATGAAGCCGCTGGGCGAGATCATCCGTGGTTTTGGGGTGGAATACCATCTGTACGCTGATGACACTCAGTTGTACATATCCACCCCAAACCACCCCAACGATGCCGTCGAAGTGCTGTCCCGGTGTCTAGAGGCCGTACGGATCTGGATGGGTAGTAACAAACTCAAACTCAACCCGTCCAAGACCGAGTGGCTGTGGTTTCCGGCACCCCGGTTCAGCCAGTTAAGTCCAACACTGGCCATTGGGGGCGAACAACTGGCCCCCGTGGAGAGGGCGCGCAACTTGGGTGTCCTCCTGGATTCCCGGCTGTCCATGGAGGACCATGTGGCGGCCGTGGCCAGGGGGGCGTTCTATCAGGTACACCTGATACGCCAGTTGCGCCCCTTACTGGACCGGGGAGCCCTTCGCACAGTCACTCAAGCGCTTGTGACATCCCGGCTGGATTACTGCAACGCTCTCTACATGGGGCTCCCCTTGAGGTGCACTCGAAAGCTACAGTTAGTACAGAATGCGGCCGCGCAGGTGATTATGGGTGCCTCAAGGCAAACCCACGTAACACCTCTCCTGCGCGAGCTGCACTGGCTGCCTGTGGCCTTTCGAGTGCGCTTCAAGGTGTTGACAACCATCTTTAAATCGCTCCATGGCTCGGGGCCTAGCTATATACGAAACCGCCTCCTGCCCCATACATCCCTTCGTCCGATCCGCTCCCACAGAGAGGGCCTTCTCCGGGTGCCGTCGGCGGGGCAATGCCGGTTGGCGACACCCAGGGGAAGGGCCTTCTCTGTGGCGGGCCCGGCCCTCTGGAACGATCTACCCCCCGACCTTCGCACTATCTCGGACCTCCGCCTCTTCCGCCAACGCCTTAAGATGTATTTATTTCAACAAGCCGGCCTAGGATAGCCCCCTGTTTCTGACTTTTTAAAAATAAATTATAATTTGGGAAGGTTTTTAACATGGGTTTTAGCACGGGTTAACTAATTTAATATATTTTAAATTGATATTTATTGTATTTTTGTGGTTTTAATAATGCCTGTGCGCCGCCCTGGGTCCTAACAAGGAGAAGGGCGGGGTATAAATTTAATAAAATAAAATAAATAAATAAATAATATTCTACTTAACCCTGTTTTAGAACACTGTATATTTTATGGGGGAGGGATCTGTCTTTTTCTTATAACAGGTCAAGGATATATTTCCTTTCTTTTTCTAACCCTCTCCTTTAAATTATCTATTGTCCAATTGCCAATAAGTTAGTTTCTCATTAGTTTCTCTCTCCACAGGAAGAAATCGCTTTCTCCTCCTCCCAATCTTTTTAGCATTTAGGTGCTTCAGAGTGATGTACATCTTTTACCATTAATATTACTGTATGCAACTTCCTTGCCTTTTGTTAAACCATCTATAAAAGAACATTATTTTTTTTAAAAAAAATCCTGACCTTTCCTAATTATAGTGGGAGTGTGTATGACAAGTAATCACCTATATAGCAGTAAACATGTCAATTAACTAAAGAAAAGACTATGTCAGCAAAAATTGATTTTGCTGCTTTCTGAATCTGGAAGCACTTTCCACTAGTTCAAATAGATATAAAAAGACATACTGAAGATAAGTTTTTGAGTCTGAACATCTTCACTTTACCCACAAAAACGTCTATATTTTATCTGGTTAGCAGTGAGAAATGACAGCCTGTAATGTAGGTTGGACAGCACCATTTTCACAGTTATACAATATAAGGAGAATGTATATAAAAATCAGGAAAGGTTGCACGTTGTATGTTTATTCTTTTAATTATGCAGTGGAGCAAGATATTGTAATAGTCATAAGGAAGTGTTTTTCAAACTTGGAAATTTTAAAATATGTGGACTTCAACTCCCAAAATTCCCTAGCCAGCAAGCTATGAGGTTCAAATATATGTATATATGTAACCCTGTTCAAACGATTGGGGGAAAAGGCTCCTGAGATTTGCAAGCTGTATTCTTACTAAGATTTTTCTGTTCTGCAGCCCATGGAGCTGGCATTTCTGTCATTCTCACTAATGATCTTCCTTTCAATCTAGAGGAAAAAACTGTTTGGGGATAACCTTAAAATGCAGATAACTGCAATTTAAGTTTGAAGCCTTGCATGATGAGGTAAAATAAATGTCTAACTGAAAATTGTATCTGAAATTTACAGCACATTGAGATGGGAAGAAAGGAATATCAGCAGGAGGGTAATTCTATTTCAATCAAAATTCTTTCACTTCATACAAACCAGTCTCAGAACAAACTGAAAATTAATCATATTATTTACAGTAGTTTAAAAAATATAATTTAACAATGAAAATTAACTAATAGGAGAAAAACATAAAGTCTCCTTTAGCAAATGTCAGTGAAAATACAAATATGAGTAACGAAACGCATCAAGTGCTAGATCTTTTAGAAAATATTTTAGTATTTATGAACTTTGTGGAGAAAAATTCTTACTCACTAAGAGAACAAAGGCCATATTTATGTAAATATAAAAGGCTGACAAATGATGTTTGGTACAGAAGATGTACAGCCTGTATGTTGCGAACATAAGATAACAAGTCATTCTATTTGAAAAATATTTTTAATGTTTTGAAGTTTTCATTTTGTCTGATTTAACTTTGGTATATGGAGTTAAAGGAATTAGAGAAATTAAAATGAGAATTGGATGATGAATTTAACTGTCCCCTCTTCTTCCTCCACAAGATGATTATGACTGCTCAGTTTTTCAGAAACTATAGACATAGGGAAGAGTCTACTTGCCACTACATGTGTAGTTTTATCACCTAAAGGAAGCTTATTTTTCACTTTAGTTTTAAAATTAATTGAACATTACTTCCAGTTATTTTCTGCTTAATTCTTTAGGAAATATACTGTACTTGCTTAGAAACTGAATTAATTGTACAATCCAGGGCAATTAGTCTTGGTCCTGTACTTATATTGCTGGGTTAAAGATTACTTCATTTTTAAGGAAACTGATCCTCTCTCACTATGAGACCTTCTGTATTCTCATTAAGAATGTCTAGCTACCAGTTATTACTAACTGTTGGTAGCAGAGTATCCTATGTTGTATATATCTTTAAAATACATGTTGACAAGGAAAGGCCAGGCTAGTCTATTAAACCTAACAGAGATATAGGTATGGTCTCCTGTTCCCAACAAATAGTCTGGAAGAGAGAGAGGGGGAATCTTGAAAAGAAAAAGTGCCTCAGTTAAAGATATTAGAATCAAATATGACTCATTTCTTCTCTTACCTTTGGACATGCCTATACACAAAGACGTGTATCTTTGTGCTGTATCTGAACCTGAAATTAATGAATAAGAACACTATAACAAGCTAGGGTTTGTGAGCCAAAAGCAAAATTTGTGATACAGTTGCATTTGACACCAATTCAATTTTTGTTAAAAAGTACTGGCAATTTTTAACAAATATTTATTAATGGTAATGTTTGATAATGTCTATTAATGCTTTCTCTTGCCTAGAATGATCAGTCTCTTGAGAATTGTATCTCCAAAATGAAAAGCAAAGTATTATTAATTTATTTAACTAATAAAGGGCATAAGATTGGAACTTGACTTTAGCCATTAGATGCTAATTTCTTTTTCACTTGCAAAACAATTTATTAACATAATTTGTAAGTTATCCAAATGTTCATAGCCTGACTGCCAGACATTATAACAGGTAGCCTGTTATAATTATACTATATCATATTATAAAATTATATACAACTGCATAAATTATTATAACATTTAAAATACCTGATCTTTAATTGTTTTTAGTAAATTTTATGTTGTCCTGGTTCAAATACTAGTTCAGTATTTGTGGTGACTGACTTTGGGTATTTCCAGAGATATGCATATTAAGTCTGAGTCATGAATGAAAATGTGACTATTTCTCATTCAGGCATCCATTCATAGATGTCCCTAAAATCTTCACACCATTAGTCATAATGTCCATTCTCTGCCAAATTTGTATTTTAGCCCAGAATAACAAAAGTGTTGCAGGTCAAGATTAAAGTGCTATGACAGATCTGTGAAGGGAAGTTATAACACCTGCTTGGGTTTTGATTTATTCATGCTCCATTCTTAGACCTTCAATTTCACAAGCACCCTGGGCCCTTGGAAAGTGCTGTGGTATTCAAGCCTTTAAAAATAACACCAACTGCCTAAAGCCACTGAATGTGATTCTGATGCATCCAGCTTTCTCTGTATGATTCCTCAGTTTCTGCTCTTTTAATTAGGTCAGCTGCTGAGAGTGAAGAAACTTTTCTCAGTTCTGCAATTTTATGCTTTAATTCCCCCCTCTCCCCCCCCTCTCTCACACACACACCCTAGAGAGAAAGAGTGTGTGAGAGAGAAACTCCACATTTTACTTAGGAAGTTTCTCCTGTGCCTTTTTCATGACAACAATACAGAGAACTTAGGAGGGACCTGTGAAAAAGCTGCCAACACTGCGAGGTCATTCAAGGCCACACTAGTAATGTTGGAGCAATCAAGTTTCCCAGCAGTTTTAAAAGGACAGTCAGAAAAGAGGAATGAACTGAGTCACAGCATTACTTGATAAAGGGGAATCACTTACTTTTTCTCTGTGACTCACTTTCTGATTCTTTCAAATGCACACTATTAAAGAAGAACAGAAACACAAAGTGGATGGATTTAATGAATTTGGCAATAGCATAGGTCTTGTTGGCTATCTGGTTTGCCATGAGGCGTTTTAGCTACATTTTTTTCCAAACATGGACAAATCTTGGAAATACTCTTTTGACTCTGATCTATTTTTTTTAATGACGTATCATTAGAATTCCCAGTATAACTGTGAATTAGTTATAATTATTCTGAATTATTCTATGCTGATTCTGAAAGCCATATTTTTGCAATTGATCATATTCAGCTATAATCCACCACTACTGAAAAATCCCTTTCAAATATACAATCAACTGCCTGGAAAAAGATTGCTATTAAGAATAGAATGCATATTAGTGAATATGACATTATGTTTATTTTTTGCTTCTTTTAAGTAATACAATTTTTTTTGAAGCAAGACTGGAAACAACTTGCCACACAAACATGATGAAAATACATACTCTATGCTGAAACAAGAGGAGAAGGTAAAATGTTTAGTTCATTGTATTATAACCCAGCTGTAAACTGGTGTACAAAAAGTACTCCACAACTGTAAAATTATTTGCAGTTAAGGTGTTCTTATTTATTCACACTACTATCTTTTTCCATTTGAGGCTACTCAAAATCCTGGAAGTGATAGTGTCATCCTATTTAGATGACAACAAGTTAAAGAACTTTGGTTCAATGTGTCTTTTTAACATATAGAATACATACAGTAGTTAAACTGAAATGTACACTGATCAAATGTACAAGAATCTCATGGAACATCAACTTAACAAACAGCTGTTGAAGAAGAGCAATGAAGGATGTCTCCTGTTTTCCTGCTCATATATAACAGATTTTTCAAATGCTCATGTCTGGCTATAGTTGTCATAGATTAGTGACCCTGATCAGCCTATTTGAACCACATGAAGTCTTATCTGTACATATTTGTACTGAACAAAGAATGTATACAAGCACAGTAAAATTAGAATTACTTTGATGCCTAACCAAGCTCTGTTCTGCAAATACCTCCGGCACTTTACTTTGTTAAATGTAGGGCACATTAAATATTTATGTTGACTTGATAAACTAATGTCTAAATCCCTTTTGGAATTTCCATACTAATATAAGCAGCTGCAGCAGCACATATCCTTCTGGCTCCTTTGTGGTAACACTGGTAGTACAAGAAGTGTCTATGACATGGACTGCTACCCACAAAATATCTCATATGTACATAAATGTTTCCAATGAGTGGAAAAGATAATTTTAGCCAGGGAACGATTGACATTGCCACTTCCTTCAGTTTAATTTGGCACCTGCTATATCCTCATACAGTATAATTCCCAAAGTTATTGAATTACCACTAATGCTACTGTTTGCACATAGGAATCATAGCTATGAACAAATTTTTCAATTGGATATGGTTGGTGAGGATAGAGATAGAAGTAAATGATATATAGATATAGACAGATAAAAAATTCCAGGACTCAAAAAAGGATGTTTTGATCAAAAATGTTTAAATATCATAAAAGCTTGGGCTGTACAGAATTTAAGAATCATTTAGAATAAAAGTTTTGCTCTCATAACTGTGCAATGCTTCTAAACTATTCATAAAAGTAGTCTATTTTTCAGCTGTTCTTGCAAGCCAGAAAAAAAATGTGCCATGTGGTTAAAAGTTGCATTAATTTTAATGATCTGATTCCTGAAACAGTGCAATCTTCTCAGAGGTAGAATTTATACTAAAGAAAGATTTATTTTAATTTGGTTGATTTAAATTCAAGAACAAAAGGGGTGGTATTCACTTACCTTCCCTATTGATTCGCAAATGTGAGCACGCATTTATGGTAACTTTAAGATAGGATGCTTACAATGCACCCTTTGGGCAGCGTTCAACTGCTACTAATCCAGAATACAACTTCCTGAGTCCTCACATAAACTCTATTGAACAACTAATTGTCTGACAGTTACGTTTTGAGTCTAACTCATGATGCTTATAACATTGTATAAAGCCTCACAATGCTGCTAGTTACTTACAGACTATTTACTCCATTCTGCACTCCTATATCATCAATGTGACACTTACCTACATCTCCTGCCGCAATAGGTTCAACATTAGAACCAATTTGGATTGTTCTGTTTTTGCAGGGTGTTCATTATGGAATGTATTACCATAGAACAGGAGTGGGCAAACTTTGCAACTTTAAGTCTGAAGGACTTCAGCTCTCAGACTTCTCCAGCCAGCTTTGCTGGCTGGAGAACTCTGGGAGCTGAAGTCCTTCAGACTTAAAGTTGCAAAGTTTGCCCACCCCTGCCATAGAATTTCCTCCACCCTGATACACCCTGATACCGCCCTGGGTCCTTTTTTAGGAGAAGGGTGGGGTATAAATTTAATAAAATAAATAAATACTTATTTAAAAATATTTATTTTCCCAGACCTTTTATTTATATATTTGTTTATTAAAGTTATATGCTTTTATTTTAATATTAATTTTTGTTTTAGATTTGTAGTTATCAACTATGCTTCATTTTGGTTTTGTGGATTTTTTATACCTATAAGCATGTAAATATTCATGTGATATATTCATGTAGAGACATTTAACATGATAATTGTTATATTTTCTTCTGTATCATTACAAATTAAAATTTGACAGCATATGACGATTTTCAGTTATTATTCTTATAAGGTATATATTTAAATTGTATATGTTATACTGTATATCTTTTTTACTATTTTTGCAATTTTATTGGTATTTAATTTAGTATAAGTGCTTGCCCAATGTATAATCATGTGTAGAGGGTGTCCATGCACTTGTAGAAATATGGATTAAATCTTATGAATAATAATCAATGGAATAATTTTTAGATGCCCTAGGTTTTGGGTTTTTTGCTTCTAGATATGAAGACTTCACCCCTAATAAACTATCATTAAAAATATTAACAAATAGGAAAAAATCACGGTAATAACCAATACCGGTACTGCAGTCACTCTGTATATTGAAATAGATTCCTTTTTCCAAGAATACTTTCATTGTCATACCATAAAGGAGTGAAAGTATTAATTTACTTCTTTATTTATTTGCACTATTTTGTTAAAACTTTGAGCACAATGCATGCTATTGTTAATGCTGAAAATGTAAGTACATATAACTGATGCTAAATTTGTTTAAAATAATGCATCTGGGTAAATTAAGAAGTCAATTTCTTGATATATTGTAACATTGCTCCAAGCGTATTTGTTTGTGAACAAAAAGTGTAATCTAAACTTTCTTTTCATCTTAACTGAAAATCAAATATTTTGAATAAAGTAGAATTTATTGACAAATCAAATGGTAGTGGATTTGAATTTAAATAACTAATATAATTTCAGTTTTTTAACAGATGGAGCTGGATTTTCAGTTGGTGGTTCTTTTTACACCTGACTTTATCACCTAGTTTAGATTACATATGTTTGGCTCATCTAGAACCCAGAATTATGCCTTTTTTAACCAATGTCCTCTACTTCAGGGGTATCCAACCTTTGCAACTTTAAGTCTGAAGGACTTCAGCTCCCAGAATTCTCCAGCCAGCAAAGCTCCAGCCTTCAGACTTAAAGTTGCAAAGGTTGGAGACCCCTGATCTACTTGTAGCACAATGTGACCTCTTTTGTGTGTCTTAAATTTCTAGAAGCTGATGGATGGTAAATCTTAGTTTGGAACAGGCCATAGAATGTGATCTCCTTTCATTTCTGTACAGTCTTCTCATCTGATGAAATCATGTTACCACCTGTTCCTGGCTATCATGTTCCATGACATTTGACTGAACAGGCAATAGGTTTAAGAGCTGAAATATGTAATTAATATATAGCAGATTTGTGTTTAAAAAAGAGGTTATGATTCAACATTAGTCAGACATGCACACCATCTGGACTCAACAATATGCTGAACAAGCATCCTTAGGACACCAGTAAATGAAAGGAAACTGAAAGGTCACTAGAGGTCATTATTTTCACATACCTTTAAATAACGAGAGGCTCACACGTCAGCCAGAGGAGAACAAAATGTCACATTCTCTAGCTAAAGGTCATCTCTGGTCATAGGTCACTAAAGGAGGCCAGGAAATAACCTAAGAGGTTACAATGAGTGCACAAAGAAAGGGCAAGGAAAGTCAATGAAAGTATGCAGCTGTTTTGAGATGAAACAAACTGATGCAACCTTTATGCCGACACAGATGAAAACTAATGTTTTGCCTTTGTTGGTTAAAAAAGATTAGTAATTTTATAGGACATTGACATTAATGCAGATAGTTGCTGAATTAGCAACAGGTTCAAAGTTCAGAGCAACAGCTTCTAAATAGCAAAAGCACACTTTGATTGCAAATGATTTATTTTGTAGACTGGAGCATCAAATTCACATTTCAATATTGATTGTCATAACAATATGAAAAAAATAAACATAACCATCTTTGTAATTGTTACTTATAAAGATAAATTACAATTTATTTTTTCCATTGCCTGGTCTGGTGCTCAAGTATTAGACCTACAGCCCCCAGAATTCTCTGCAAACTTGCCAAAAACTGTCTGAGTAGAAATTTACAAAAAAACTTCAGTCCAAGACACAAAACTAAACAAAGTGTCTACAGTATCTCTCTCTCTCTCTCTCTCTCTCTCTCTCTCTCTCTCTCTCTCTCCCTACCTACCTATCTATCTATCATCTATCTATTTTATTTATTTATTTATTTATTTAAATTTATATCCCGCCCTTCTCCACGAAGGACCCAGGGCGGCGCACAGGAAAATTTAAAAACATACAAAATACAATAAATATAATTTAAAAAACTATTAAATAACCTATCCTGCGCTAAAACCAAATTTTAAAAACCCAATTTAAAACTACCTAAAAGTCCCCATGGGAGGTTAGGCTAGGCCGGCTTGTTGAAACAAATATGTCTTAAGACATTGGCGGAAGAGGCGGAGGTCGGTGATGGTACGTAATTCAGGGGGTAGGTCATTCCAAAGGGCTGGGCCCGCCACAGAGAAGGCTCTTCCCCTGGGTGTCGCCAGTCGGCATTGTCCGGCCGACGGCACCCTGAGAAGGCCCTCTCTGTGGGAGCGTATCGGTCTAAGGGATGTATGGGGCAGGAGGCGGTCTCGCATATAACTAGGCCCCGAGCCATGGAGCGCTTTAAAGATAGTTGTCAGAACCTTGAAGCGCACTCGAAAAACCACAGGAAGCCAATGCAGCTCGCGCAGGATCGGTGTTATGTGGGAGCATCTAGTGGCTCCCATAATCACCCGCGCGGCTGCGTTTTGGACTAGCTGTAGCTTTCGAGTGCACCTCAAGGGAAGCCCCATGTAGAGAGCATTACAGTAGTCGAGTCGGGACGTCACGAGAGCTTGAGTGACTGTGCGAAGGGCAGCCCGGTCCAGTAAGGGGCGCAATTGGCGCATCAGGCGTACCTGATGAAACGCCCCCCTGGCCACGGCCGCCACATGGTCCTCCATGGACAGCCGGGAATCCAGGAGGACACCCAAATTGCGCGCCCTCTCCACGGGGGCCAGTGTTTCGCCCCCAATGGCCAGAGTAGGTGTAATCTGGCTGAACCGGGGTGCCGGAAACCACAGCCACTCAGTCTTGGCAGGGTTGAGCCTGAGTTTGTTACCACCCATCCAGATCTAGCTACCTAGCTACCTACCTACTTAGCTACCTAGCTATCTAGCTATCTATCAAATATACCTACCTACCTACCTACCTACCTATCTACCTACTTACCTATCCATCCATCCATTTTCATCCTTTTCCTCTTCTTCTTCCTCCTCCCTCATCTAATTTTAACAATACTATTTAGATGCTCTTTTCATCATTAGAAGAGACTTCAGAAGACAAAATGCTGGGTAGTATCTCAAAGAATTACAGGGAGAAGGAATATGGACATCCTATAACCAAATGACGCTGTATGTTGAGAAAAGCAGAATACACATTTTATATAAACACATATTTTGAAATAGAATAAAAAGTAAATGTGAATAGAATACATTTTATATCTAGGCAGGACAAGACTCAAGGATGTGCTCAAAATGAGAGTACTGGAAGCAGGGCTGAGTATAAATCATATGAATATATTTGTCTATATACATGTGTGGGCATTGTTTTCTGACAGCATATTCTTTGCCCTGTGAAAAGGGTGGTGTAGGAAGACGTGGTTGCCTTAACAATAACAATAATAGGGAATGGATTTCAGCTACCCTTATCTAGTTGATAATGTCTCCATTGGCTCCAAAAGCTACTGATGCCATTAGCATAGGAATGTCTAATTCTGCTGAAAACAAATTGCATTAGATACATAAACCTCTGAAGCTAGTCATGATGATGCAAAATTATGAAATTATTTCAATGAAACTCTGATTTTTCATTTATGCATTTTGTATCATAGCAGTACATAAGGAAAAAAGTTTGTATTGCAGCATCATGATGAACATTTGATCACTTACTCTCTTGTATCTCAGGGATGCCTATATAGATAGGCATCTGTGAAAATTTACATAATATTGAATTGTCCAGTGTTATGTATGTTACCATCAACATTTTCTAAAAACAGGTAATTGAATGTAACCAATTTTAGAAAATGACTAAAGATGACATTTTGTTAGACCAACTAACATCTAATCAAAGTAATTGTGGGGAGTAATTGTGGGGAGAATCAAATGGCAAAGACTTGTGTCCTATAGTGAGAAGCTCTGTCAGAAAACAGACTGTAGAATTGCCTAGGTCAGGGGTCTGCAAAGTTGGCTATGCTGGCTGGGGAATTCTGGGAGTTGAAGTCCACCCGAATTAAAAGAGCCAACTTTGCAGACCCATGGCCAAATAAAAATGTTTCTTCCACACCTTTCTCCTAATTAAAAGAGAGGAAGTCAACAAAACATACCAATACAAGTACTTAAGTAACAACATTTCAACACCATTTGTAAAGCACATATGTCAGCTACTGGCATTTGAAAAATATATCTACAAATATCTTCTGGAATTATTCAATAAACCCATTCCTTGGATTGTGCAATGATTCTAATTCTGGGAAGCTACTACATGAGAAAAGTTTTACACACAGTTGGCTTGATTCTTTAATACTTTAATTTCACCGTACAGATATCTACTCAGAAATAAGGCATGTTAAATGGATAAGGATTTGTTTCAGTTGCATGTGTACTTAATTACAGCATTAGTATTTTAACAAATAGGGATTTTTCTTTCACACACGTTATGTGATACATATTCACATTCTGTTGGTTTAATATGCAAGTGAGTGACTGAGACTAGTTCAACTACAAAAGCTCTAGAGAGACTTTGCTCTCAACTGACAGACTTGTAATAACAAATAACTTATCCTGCTGATTTTATTCCTGGGGTGTCTGCTAGATTGCTGAGATGAAGCCAGGCTGCAGTAAATCCCTTAATATAAACAAAGTCATGTGAAGGGCATATTCTGGGAGTAGTGAAATCATTGAGTGATTAAGAAGAACAGTGCTGAAAAGTCAACCATCAGTTGCTCAATAACAGAAGAAAGAGAAGCTTCCAAGAAACCGAATAGCTGAATGTTAGACCTCTCCTTAAAATCTTCTGATTTTTTTTTCCAAATTTATACCCTGCCCTTCTCCTTGTTAGGACCCAGGGCGGCGCACAGGCATTATTAAAAAACCATAACAAAATGACAAAATACATTATTAAAAGCAATTAAATTAAGTCCCGTGCTAAGAAACCCATTGAAAACCCTAAGAATTAAAATTTATAGATAAAAGTCAGAAACGGGGGGCTATGCTAGGCCGGCTTGGTGGAATAAATACGTCTTAAGATGCTGGCAGAAGAGGCGGAGGTCTGAGGTGGTGCGTAGGTCGGGGGTAGGTCGTTCCAGAGGGCTGGGCCCGCCACAGAGAAGGCCCTTCCCCTGGGCATCGCCAACTGGCATTGCCTGGCCGACGGTACCCGGAGAAGACTCTCTCTGTGGGAGCGGATCGGACGAAGGGATGTATGGGGCAGAAGGCGGTCTCGTATATAGCTAGGCCCCGAGCCATGGAGCGATTTAAAGATGATCGTCAACACCTTGAAGTGCACTCGAAAGGCCACAGGTAGCCAGTGCAGCTCGCGCAGGAGAGGTGTTATGTGGGCTTGCCTTGAAGCACCCATAATCACCCGCGCGGCCGCATTCTGAACCAACTGTAGCTTTCGAGTGCACCTCAAAGGGAACCCCATGTAGAGAGTGTTACACTAGTCCAGCCGGGATGTCACGAGTGCTTGAGTGACTGTGTGAAGGGCCACCCGGTCCAGTAAGGGGCGCAACTGGTGTATCAGGCATACCTGATAAAACGCCTTCCTGGCCACGGCCATCATATGGTCCTCCATGGACAGCCAGGAATCCAGGAGGACACCCAAGTTGCGGGCCCTCTCCATGGGGGCCAGTTGTTCGCCCCCAATGGCCAGTGTTGGACTTACCTGGCTGAACCGGGGTGCCAGAAACCACAGCCACTCGGTCTTGGACGGGTTGAGCTTGAGTTTGTTACTACCCATCCAGACCCATACGGCCTCCAGGCACCGGGACAGCACCTCAACGGTTTGCTATTCAGCTTATTATTAAAGTCAAGTTTTTATATCATATTGCTGATGTGAAAATGCATAGAAAGCTTTAAAAATAAGTAGTTGCTGGTCAATAAAATATTAGTATAATAGTATAACAGTAAAAGATTCTTCATATCTTCCTTTTCTGTAAATAAGGGATATGCGACTTTTCTTTTACTATTGTAGTACTGTTCTTTCATCATTGAAGAATACCTATTATTGGTATTCCATCCCTGAAATATTTCTGCTTATTTCACAACAATGTTGCAAGAAATTTAGTTCCTTATTTTCTGACACCTCTTGTCTACCAAATTCTATAAAGAATAGTTAAAAGAGCTGGCTACATCCCCTGATGACAGTTGACACCAGTTCTTAGGCCTGTGTAAAGTATCTTAAAATCACCTTGATGAAGTGATTTGCTTTGCCAAAATGAGGGCCAACCTGATTCTCCTTGATAAAATAATTCAGTCCAGTATTAAAAAGTAAGAATTGACTTTTCACTTTAGAGTTTTAACAATTATTTGTTGACAAACATTGTATTGGTATTTCTACAGTGAAAGGAAAAGAATCACCTACATTTACTTCCCCAAATCCATCCAATTTCTTTAAATTAATATTTTTAATGAAACATAGGGTGCTCCAGTGGAATTATTACACTTAGTACTCATCTGCAAGTTTAATTCAATTGTTCAGTGCAATCATGCTCATAACCATTCATTCCCATTAAAAAAGTCAGAAGATTATATTGATTCCTGATTCAGAAGAAGTATAATTTAATGAATCTGTGAGTAATACCTGGAAGCTACAGTTGAAAATTAATTAGTAATTAGAAGATGGATAGGATATATATCAGATGCTCAGAGAGATCTGCAGCATAGTAGCATAGAAATATCAGCAATTCCTTAATTACATTTGGTATAATATCTTATATAATATCATGATTATTTATAACCTTAGGTATTATTTATAACCTTAGGTTTTAATAAATGATTTTATCAGAACTAATGTGGTTGAACTACACAGCATTTAATTATTTTCAAGCTCTTTTCCAATGTGCTATTTTTCTAATTCCTCTCAGAACTTTTCTGGAAGTCTGGCCCAGTTGAACCATGGGTTGCCACAAAGAAGAGGGAGTCAAACCATTTTCCAGGGCACCTGAGGGCAGAACAAGAAGCAATGGGTGGAAACTAATCAAGCAGAGAAGCAACTTAGAACTGAGGAGAAATTTCCTGACAGTTAGAACAATTAATCAGTGGAACAGCTTGTCTCCAGAAGTTGTGAATGCCCCAACACTGCAAGTCTTTAAGAAGATGTTGGAGAGCCATTTGTCCGAAATGGTATAGGGCTTCCTGCCTGGGCAGGGAGTTGGACTAGATGACCTCCAAGGTCCCTTCCAACTCTGCTATTGTATTGTATTGAACTCGATCTCAGAATAAGACATTTGGTCAACAAGCTGCCTTAGAAAACTTGCCTCATTTTCTGCTACAACAAGCTGGCAAGTTATTCACAGTGTCCAATACTAGTGGGGTTGTGATGACAATTTCTGAATACTGTATTTTTAGAAGCATTCTGTCTAACTGGGAAGTTTGAAGTGTTCTCTGACTCTAAAACCAAACAAGTTTGCATTTTAGCTTCTTGGAGAGAAATGAAAATAAAAGTGGATTAACTTCTATACAGGGATGGAAAAGAGAACTGAAAAAATACTCCTTGATGAAGGAAAGTTTAAGCAAATAGTCCAGAGTTCAAGGATGAAAAAGAATAGGCAATAAACCAGAAAAATAGGAACAAGCAGAAAAAGTGTCAAACAATGAAGCTTGAATAAATGGGCTAAATGATATGGTGGACAATGAGAACATACCCAGAAGGAAAGATATCTTCAACTTATTGCTATGTATCTCCAATTGATCTCATCCTGTCAGCAGAAAATTCATTCAAAAAATGGCATGTGAAAAGTAATATTTTGCTTTTTCTATGATCATATTGCCCTGGTATCTACAACTTGAAGAAAACAAACTAGCATGTTAGTAGTTATTATGTGCTAATACTATGACTAACATAGCATTTAATTTGATTTTCAGCAGCTGGAAAATGATCGACATTGGTGATTGATTTTGATATATCATGTAAATTGTGAATGTCAAGACTTTGAAAGAACTGAATTTTAAAGTAACATCCTAGCTAAAATAGACTATAATTGCTAGTAATGTATTGATTTGCTATGCTGGCTGGGGAATTCTGGGAGTTGAAGTCCACAAGTCTTAAAGTTCCCAAGTTTGGACACCCTGTCTTATTCAGAAAGTGCAATCAGTGGAAGTAAAAGCATCATTTTATTTTATAGCGGAATTAAAAGAAAGTATTATTGATTCAAATATATTTGCTTCCATTTAAATTCATATATCAAACAATTAATTAGAAAATCAATCAATTACCAAAGTTCAGTCAACCGTTCAATTGAAGAGAAAATATTTTTATCATAAACAATTGTAGTAATTAATAAAAGTATGTCTGAGTGAGTGTGTTCATGAAGATTTTTTGGAGAGAAAGAGAAATAGGGAGGGAGAGAGGCAGAGATGGACCTGCCATAGCCAAGGATATTTTGTGATCATATTAGTTATTTATTAATTAAATGTATCCTGCCTTTAGTGCAGGAGCTGTAGATAATGCACAGAGCACTTCAATATCCATTTTTCCCACCTGTGGGGAAAATGGGTTTGAAAGATAGTAACTAGCACAAAGTCACTAGAGATCTCGTGATTGACTTTGGACTTGAATCTTCAATATTATTTCTAACACCCTAATTAATTTAATTTAATTTAATTTAATTTATTTCGATTTATAGAACAATTCACATAAAAATTAACAATTTTATATGAATAGATACAGCTTTTCTATGCTCTGGATATAGACTGCAGTCATCATGACAACAGGACTCAATGATTTGGAAATGGCAGTATTGCCATGGATACTTGATTGATTGATTGATTGATTGATTGATTGATTGATTGATTGGATTTATATGCCGCCTTTCTCCCAAAGGACTCAGGGCAGTGTACAACATAAGAAACACATAATACAAAAGTTAAAAAGAGATTAAATAAGGAATCCAATAAGCAATAAGCAATAAATTAATTAACAATTTACACATGATATAAAATAAATTAAATTTGGAATTAAAATTAATAAGTTATTTTATTTAGGCCAGGTGGCTTGCTGAAAAAGTCAGCTTTTTAGGGTGTGCCGGAAGGAAGGGAGGTCGGGAATTATGCAAAGCTCCAGAGGTAGCTCATTCCAAAGGGAAGGCGCTCTCACAGAGAAGTCTCTCCCCCTGGGAGTCGCCAGCCAACACTGTCTGGCTGATGACACCCTGAGGAGGCCAACTCTGTGGGATCGTACTGGATGATGGGAGGCTACCGGTAGCAGTAGGTGGGGGCGATCTAGTCTTATATTTTACCATCAGCTTCTAAACTGATTTCATATAGGGTACCGCACTGATAGCACCATAAATAAAAAGGCAATACATTTTTGTTCTCCCCAGTAAAAGCACCTGTTAAGACCGCCTCCTGCCCCATACATCCCTCAGACCGATACACTCCCACAGAGAGGGCCTCCTCAGGGTGCCGTCGGCTGGACAGTGGACAGTGCCGACTGGCGACACCCAGGGGAAGAGCCTTCTCTGTGGCGGGCCCAGCCCTTTGGAACGACTCACCCCCTGAACTCCGCACCATCTCCGACCTCCGCCTCTTCCGCAAGTGTCTGAAGACACATCTGTTCCATCTAGCCAGCCTAGCGTAACCTCCATTACTGACTGTTAGATAGTTTTTAAATTTGGGGTTTTTAATTTGGTTTTAGCACAGGTTTTTATTAGAATAAGTTTTAAAAAATTTTAAGATGTTTTGTATGTATTTTTAGTATTCCTGTGCGCCGCCCTGAGTCCGTTTGGAGAAGGGCGGGGTATAAATTTAATAAAAAAATAAATAAAAAAAAAATAAGTTTAGATAAAATCAATAGAATATTATCATCTACATCTAGAGCAGTGTCTGTATTCTTAAATAAAATCAGGCAAAGTCCAGGTGATTAACAAATATGTAGTGCCTGTTTTAAAGGAAAGAAATATTAAGGAATTATAGGGTAGTTAGTTTACATCACATGTTAAAATAAAACAATTAAGTGTAGGGCATATGAAATTATTATTATTCATCATATAGGATTTATTAAGAAAGAACTATGCCAGATTGGCCTAGTTTCTGTCTTTCATCAAGTACTGAATTAGTAAACAAGAAAACCCCGGCTGATATATCATATGCAAGCTTTTGATGTATGACAGCCTCATAAGGGTACTTGAGAAAACCTGACTACAAGGAATTATCATTAAATGAGTACTCGGTTGAAAACTACACTCAAGGATAATTAATGGATCAGCATTAAATTTGGAAAGTCTTTCCAGCTCAGTGCTAGGCATAATTCTGTTAAGCAGTTTAATTAATGATGTCAACGAAGGCATGTAGCAGATATTTATGAAAGTTTTGAATGATAGATAAAATAAAGAAGCTTAAATATTTAAAAGAATAAATCAGAATTGTCATAACAAAACAGGTGAGATGGATTGAAAATGATATGAACAACAAATGCAAAACATCACACATAAATTGATAATTATTCCATGAAATAAAGTTTAGTAATTGCAGCAGATAGCAACCTGAACATTTTTCAAATTAAGATTCTAAAATATGAAAAAGAACAGTGACATTTTGTACACTACATTTTTTAGTTCACACTATAAATCTATTCATATTTATTCTTTGCATTATATTTTGAGAAATTTTCATTGGGGGGGGGATTCAAGAATACACCACCAATAATTTACTTGGACTTCAGCAAGGCATTTGATAAAGTAGACCATAACCTAGTACTGGATAAAGTAGAAAAATGTGGGTTAGACAGCATCACCACCAGATGGATTTGTAACTGGCTGACCAACCACACTCAACGTGTAGTCCTCAATAGAACTGCATCTACATGGAGGGAAGTATGCAGTGGAGTACCGCACTCTGTTTTAGGCCCAGTACTCTTCAACATCTTCATTGATGATTTGGATGAGGGGATAAATGGGGAACTCATCAAATTTGCAGATGACACCAAGCTGGCAGGAATAGCCAACACTCCAGAAGATAGGCTTCAGATACAGAAGGATCTTGACAAACGTGAACATTGGGCACTATCTAACAAAATGAAATTCAATGGTGAAACAGTAAGGTTCTACATTTAGGCAAGAAAAACAAAATGCACAGGTACAGTATAGGTGGTACCTTGCTCTATAGTAGCAACTGTTAGAGGGATCTTGGAATCCCAGTGGACAACCATTTAAATATGAGCCAGCAATGTGCAGCAGCTGCCAAAAAAGCCAACACAATAGAAGAATTTGGGGAAATGGCAGTTTAAAAATTAACAAAAGCAAAACAAAAATGATAACTAAAAATATGACGAAAAACAAGAGAGGGAATTGGAATTAGGTACTAAAATGCAAACAATCAAGAAAGTGCAATATCTGGGGATCTGGGTGTCGGCAAAGTGTTCCACAATCAAAGAGGATAATTACAATAAATTAATGATGCAAATAAAGAAAGATCTAGAAAGTTGGAAGAATATACAATTATCACTAATGGGGTATGTAGCCACAGTGAAAATGAACATTCTTCGAAGAATTTTATACCTGTTACAAGTCTCACCAATCAATCCTGGCAAAACATTCTTTCTAAAGTTGAACAAATTTATATCCAAAGTCATATCCAAACAACCCAAAAATTGGCAAACCAAGGCACGAAAATAGATTGGCTAAGCTACTTGCAAATCAAATTCAGATACAACAACAATATTAAAGTATACAAATTCCAAGAAGAACAACATGAGTTAGACAGGATAATCCAAAGCACAGAAAAGAAAATGATAGGGAGAGTATATAACTTTCTTTTGAAATACAAAATGGAAGAAATAGAAGTAAAGGAACAGATGGTAAGATGGGCACAGAACTTTGTCTACAACATCGAATTGGAAAAATGGGAAAAAATTGGGGGGACAAATTTAAAAATGATTATATCTGTGGCATACAAGGAGAACCACTATAAAATGTTTTACAGATGACACTCACTGCCTGCAAGACTTGGAAATATATCGCCAACAATATCTCCAAAGTGCTGAACATGTGAAAAAGCAGATGGAACGTATTATCATATATGGTGGACTTGCAAGGTGGCCAAAAAATATTGGAAAAAAGTTAAAAGTTGGCTGGAATCTGTAACAGGAAATCAAATTTCCTGGGTCCTAACAAGGAGAAGGGCGGGGTATAAATTTGATAAAATAAATAAATAAATAAAATCTTTATCTTTATCTTTCTTTATCTTTATCTTTAATCGGATTTTTATACTGCCCTATCTCCCAAAAGGGACTCAGGACGGTGCACAGAAAAAATAAAAAGTAGTAAATACAATGATAATATAAAAGTTAAAAATACATTAAATACAATGGTCTGTGCTAAAACCTATACTTAAAAACCATTAAAATTATTATAATTGGGACTATCATAGAAAATATTGCAATGTTGTTCATCTAAAAACTTCTATGTTTAAACTTTTATCTTACACATCCAAGTTGGAAATAAGTAAGTAAATAGCTTATTTTAAAGCTATATAAAAGAAGAAATTATTTCTTGTTTTTAAAAAAACATATTCCCAATATTAAGTCAATTTAAGATTCAATCAATAGGATTTGGCCTAAAGTTGACTTGGTACTAATGTTTCCAAAACACAATAAGTATCTTTTGTGAATAGTATGAAAAAAAACTTTTATCATCTTTACGATTATCAAAAAAGATGGCGAATATAAGACGAATACAGATAAATTGAAAAAGATTCCATAAAATTTAATCCCTATACTAGAAACCTAAATGATGGTTTTATTAGAATTTGTATGGTAACCAAGTATAAAAATACTAAAGGAAAAAAGATGGATAGAAAAAGTTAATGTCTTAAAAGAATTAATATATATTTAAAACAGCTACCAAGATAAGCTTGGTAGCTTGCCTCCAGCAGTTGTGAATGCCCCAACCCTGGAAGTCTTTAAAAAGATGTTTGACAGCCATTTGTCTGAAATGGTATAAGGTTCCTGCCCATGCAGGGGGTTGGACTAGAAGACCTACAAGGTCCCTTCCAACTCTGCTATTGTATTGTATTGTATAAGTCAAATTCAGTTAGCTTTGAACAAAATTTGAAACATGAAAAACAATATATTTAACTAAGAGATAGGTTGCCAAATATAACTTCTCTATTATCTTATTCTGAACATTTCAGGAAGGTTAGGTAATAGTCTCATATTGAAGTTATAGGGTTATTGGATTAATCTTCTCTTTTTTCAAAAATATATCATTCCAACTGTTATTCCTATGGAGGAGTCCCCATATATATTATAGGATAGATAACACACATCTAAGACAGTGTCTTAATAGAAGGGCATCAAAGCAGTATGAAGGAAATTCATATTCTTTGAAGGCATCTAGAGTCAATCTTAGCAAATCTTTAAATAGTAGCTTTGAAGGTTCCAAGTATGGTAGTTGACCATTTGCGTGGAATACATGAGTCTGTAAACCTGATAAACCTCTGTTCCTCGTTACCATGATGTGAGCTGATTAGGCCAATGAAAGTTACCTAAGCCTGACTCTTTTGGCTCACTGATGATCAAAATTCATAATGCTTGACTCAAGTAAGAATTTTGTAAAGGAGACCAACTTTTTGCTTCAGTGCATGGATAAAGAAATAAAGTTTTTGATTACTTTATCAAGTCATCCAAATAATGCAAAAGGAAAACTCACCATAGACATAAACAAACTCTTACAATAATGTCATATATCCTATTGGCTCTACCTGACATATGAAACCAAAGTTATTATTAAACGTTTCTGCTTCAGAAGGATTAGCTTGTGCAATAAAATTAATCATTCCATCTATCCTCAATGAAATGACCACTCCCCTCAAGAATATAGATAGCATTCATTAGTTGTCACTATTTGCTGATTGCAGATCTAGTGAAATTTGGCTGAAATATATTACAGTCCAAATATATTGGACCTTCAATATTCTCCATAATTAAATAGCTTGAAACTAATATTCTGCCTTTGATAAGTAAGTCATTTCCTAGTGAGTTTTGATATGCCCTGTATGGTGGCTGTTAAAGAGAAATAAAACAAAGTGAAATGAAGAGATGTGTAATCAGTGAGTTCACAGGTAGTCAGAAAGTCAACATGAGGTCACTATTTATCAAAGAGATGATAAATTTTAAGGGGATGTTTAATACTGCAACCTTTTGCCTTTTCCAGAAATCAAGTAGCAGGCAATCAGGAATTTCGGCAAATAAGTGAAATGGAGAAAGCAGAAAACAAGGCTTCTTGCTTGACCTATTTGTTAAGGGCTCTTTCTTTTTGCACAGATGGCATGGCAGAAGCCTTGAAATGAGATTATTTCCTTTGTAAATTCAGCCAGCATCATGTTGTGCCCATCTAAGGGGACTTGATAAATATTATGCAGGAGCCATATCATTGGACCAGGAAATTGTCTATGAGGTAATATACAGTAAGTAGAGCAAAAATGTTAACAAAGAGGAACAAAGAGGTTATTAACAGGAATAATGTGATTCAATGTTCAATGAGTCAGCATTTTACAAAGTGATCCTTAGGGAGACAGAAATTTTCAATACAATGTAGGACAGCTGCATTGCCTCATCACCAATTCCCAGATATGAAAGACTGAATTTTGACAGCTTTTCAAAAACTATGAGGAAGATACCTTTCTAGTACAATGATAAAGTAGCCTTTAACCCAGAACGATCATATATAAATTAAAAGGCTCCATACAGTGCACTTAGTTATTTAATCTGTAATCCTAAAATGTAGAAAACATGTAATCTTATGAGAGCTTGTTTGATGTAGTGGTTAAGGTACAAGATTAGGAACTAGGAGACTATGAGTTCTAGTCACACATTAGGCATAAAGCCAGCCACTCTTTAGGCCAATCACATTCTCCCAGCCCTACAAAGGAAGCAATGGCAAACCACTTCCAAAATCTTGCCAAGAAAACTGACTAGTATTTTAGGGATTTGTTCAGGCAGTTGCCCACAATCAACATTGACTCAAAGACATAAAAACAATTTTTAAATTAGTCTGGATTGCAATGAAGATGCAATTATTTTAGACATCGGTTGCTTTAAAAAAACCACTCATTTTTCTTTTTGAATGGATATAAACTTGTAAGTCACCATGCATGTGTGTCTTTGTTTGTATATACAGATACCTTTAGCACTGACATTTTTTGCCATTAAATTAGGGTCACAAATGAAAACAATAATTCATTTTAAAGTGTATAATAAAAAGGTGTAAGAAACACTGTATAGAGTATGAAATAAAAGGTGGAAAAGCAGAGATAGGTAACCTGGTGGATCCCCAAATCAAGTTTATCAGTGTGGAAGAAACATGCTTGTACAAGAAATTTAGTCCTAGGTGAATTTATATATTCATTCATCAAAGATATTGAATAGATATGATCCTTATATAGACTACTGCATATTCATCTTTAGAACTCACAAGCTTCATTGTACAAGTTCAGCTTATGGACTAGAAAGAACATTAGCATAAGTAATATCATATTTTCTTTTTATATCAATTTACTGCCCTACATGTCAGCACATATTTCTTCCCAAAGCTTTTAGGGCAGTTAAAAGTAGCTGAGTATATAGATAAGAGAATATTATATTCTTGGAACAGACTGGGAATTTTCGACCTTGTGTACAAGATGTATACTACCATCAGTCATAAATAAGTTCTCTGTTCTTATAGTAAAAAAAGTATTAAGCAAAAGAATTATTCTTTTATACTTTGATGTGAATTCATTTCCAGAAGGGAACTGGGAGTATCTTGATGATGTGTTCAACCTAGTGTTTAGATGCACATCAGTTGAAGTAGACCAGATAAGACTTTAAACTTATTTTTGCTTGGATTATTGTAATGCAGGGGTTCTTTTTGCAATAATGTTGAATTGGTAAGACTTTTGTTTTTTGTAGTTATACGATAAATTATAGATTAAGCATTTCAGTTCCTGGAGCTACTGTATATTTGCTTACTTTTTTTTCTTTAAATGGGTAGGGATGTAATCATATATATATATATGATTGTGTGTGTGTGTGTGTGTGTTACATTTGTGCTAATAAATAAATAAAGGGAGACAAGTATAGATCTATTTCAAGCTATTTAGCTCTCATCAGCTAGCCTTACCCTTAATGGGATTTGAACCATGGCAGTATTACATATCAGGCAGTTGTATTAGCCACTGAGCCACAGGTTCTCCTCTTATATCAGCTGAGCCAGGGGAGTAAGTATATATATATATACCAGGGTGTTGTGGTATATATATATACCAAGTATATATATATATACCAGGGTGTTGTGACATTATATATATATATATATATATATATATATATATATATATATATATATATATATATATATATATATATATATATATATATATATATATATATATATATATATATATATATATATATATATATATATATATATATATAATGTCACAACACCCTGGTATGCCCAAATATTCCCTTATCTGTCTTTCAGCTCACCCTAGGAGCCATCCAGGCAGAAAGCTATTTTTTCCGTTGTCAGCACAAACATAACACAAATATAATGAAGACAAACCCTGGTAAACATAGGCAACAGTGATGAATGCTGGGAGTTTTAGAAAGTCGGTGGTTACATATACTGTACCTGTCTTAAAAGATGTATTTTTCTTCTTTTACTACTTTTCCTATTGAAAATGAGAAAAAGAAATGAAAGAAAGTTTAACAAGTTGATTTGCCGGGGTGGGTGGGGGGGAGCTTATGTTCTCATGTTCCTGTCATTTCATTTGGCTATTTTCCATTAAAAATTCTGATGATCATGAATTAGTTTTCTTGTGACATTATTCTCCTCCACAATGGAACAAAGATTGCTCAATCTGGCTGGAGTTTGATCTTTAGAGCTTTAAAAAGGAGAGATGAGAGAATGCAAAGAGCTCAATGCCAATGATTCCTGATAGAACAGAGTCAAAGTACAGTCTGATCTGTGATTTACGGCCAGCAAGGAGCGTACTGTTCAGTATATACAACACAGTTCAGACATTTTAAAAATTCAGTGTTAAAAAAGGAGGAAAATAGAACTTACTCAATTGAATAAAAGTGGATTGTTCCTAATGTATCTTCTACTTGTTTATATCTAGACACTTTGGGAAATTCTTACAGCAGATTTGATGGTGTAAAAAGAGAGAAAAAAGGGTGTCTCTCTTGCAGGAACAGAAATCTACTTTTGTAACTTGGGTTGTTATCTCAGTTCTCACACCATATGCCATTCAGTGCTACCTTTTTTGTGCAATGACATCACTGCCTTCCTAAAGATTGTGTGTGTGTGTGTGTGTGTGTAGTTGTATTAAAATACATTTGAACTTTATTTCAGCTTTATCAAAATGAACCATTTGTCCTCTTTGCATTAAATTTAAAATTGTTTGTACTTGAGTTTAATAGTTTCATTATATAACTACTTATGCATTAATTATATGCTTCATTATATGTCTTGTTTGCAAAACAGTTTGCATGCTGCAAGTGGAAAGAGAAGATAGTTAACACTTTTTTAAAAATAATGAATAAGCTGTTAGGTAGCCTATCTGAGTTTCTTCCTTCTCCTAATATGTAAGCAGCAACAATGTGAGAAAAGTATCCTAAATTGTTTCTCCTTTAAAGCCTTGTTTTACGTGCCCTTTAATTGTGATTTAAAATAACTGACAAATTAAAGACTAACATCTACCTGTCCAATATAAATCATTAAAGCCTTGTAAAAGTATCTTGTCCATTTGTTTATGAATAATGTAATAAATAAAATTACAATCTTTCATAATACAGTTCTAATTTAGAAACATAAAACGGGAAGCATAGTTGTTCCATAGGTCATGGAGTTTAAAAAAAACTGCAAAAATAGATCGTAAATGAATGGATATATTACCAACATTAAACTGGAATGATCAACTGTACATAGCAAGAGGTGAAAGACTGTGACAAAGAATTCTTACCTTTGCTACCAGTTCGGAACTGGGAGCGCATGTGTGTGTGTGATTGCTTCACTTGCACGCAGTGTTTCTGCGCATGCGCATAGTGTCTGTGATTATGTCTGGGAGGGTGGGCAGAGCCTCCCACTACCGCCACTACCGGTTCACCCGAATCAGAGCGAACCGGCAGAATATCACTTCTGACTCAGTGGTCTCAAAATGTTGCTTTCAACAAAGTCCAGTGAATCATATGAAAATAAATTACAGTATCTCAATAATTTCAACAAGTTTGTTAAAATTAATGAGATTTTTCAAGGGGCATAGTTAAGAGTGGAAATAACTTTAAAGCCCCATAAAGATTGTTATAAGATTTTGATATGAAGAATTAGGCTAGTAGTAGTTCTGAATAAAGCTTATTGATTATAGACTTTACATATGAATAAAATTAAATAAAAATAAATTCAAATTAAAAGTATACAGTTCTCTTCAGAATATTATAAGTTACCAAATTCCTTTTAAGAAAATCCTGTTTAGAAACTCAGTTAATGAATGGTTTTGGAATCTGAGCAGAAATGCAATAATTAGAAAAAAGTAAAAGGAGAAAGGATTAGAAATCTTTCATCCCTTTTATCCTACACACAAACACACACACGGAGAGAGAGAGAGAGAGATGGAAGCCAGACACACGGAAAAATTAAAAACCTGGAAAAAAATGTCAAATATCTAATTAAAATGTGCATCTAAAATTATAAATTAGGTGGGCTACACATAGGTTATGGATCAAAACCTGCTTTTCCAAATGTGCTGCCTTCCTTTTGGAGAAGAAGCTAGCATGCAAGATACTTTCCCTGTTTAGTTCAGTTTGCTTTTCCTAATTAGAAGCCATATTATATTTTCATTGTAGCAATTAACAGTGGGGGATGCTGCCAGACAACCTTGTAATGATTCAGAATAACCATCCAACTTTGCAGAAGGCAAGTGTGTTCTAGTATCTCTTTGTTATTGATGAAGCTTCAGGTTTCAGCCAAGAACAAATTACTCCCTGGTGCCATTATTCTAGCCTTATTTGGAGAACATATTGTGCATTATATTATTATCCTAGCAATAAAGAAAACTATTCTCTCACTCAAATGTGTCTGAAATAAAAGATAGGCAGCTAACAGTATGAATAAGCTTACAGTGACATCAACCTCATCAGCCTAGCCCTAGAGTATCAGACTCTAGCTCTAAGACCATGGTCTTTTTCTGGTATTACAATCTGGTTGTGGGTTTAAAATTCATTCTTTCATTAATCATTAAATGAAATCATTCTTTCATTAACTTTAACTTTAACTTTAACTTTATTTCCATCTCTATACCGCTCCTATCTCCCCAATGGGACTCAGGGCGGTGCACAGGAAAATTAAAAATAGTACAACAACAGACAATAATAAATACAGGCATATCATTAAAATGTAATTAAATTAAATGTGGCCTGTGCTAAAATATAGTTAAAACTGTTAAAACAAGTGTTAAAATTCAATAACTAAAACTGCATTAAAGTGGCTGAAACTTGTTACTCCCAGTTTTCAAAATCCTGTCTTATAAAAGTAATATGTTGGTGTCTATTTTCTATCACATTTTTTAATTATCCATCAAATTCTTTTGGGGTTATTGGTATTCTGTAATTCCAGGTTAATGGGGTGTTGTGATCGTATCATGCAGAAAGACTAATGTATAAGATATAGTGACTTATTCTGGGATAGAGTACATGATACAAAAATATGACTACATTTGAAAGAATTGGTTCACTGCAGGGGTGGGTTTCAAATTTTTTTACTACCAGTTTGGTGGGCGTGGCTAGATGGGGGGCATGTGACTGAGTGGGCATGACCAACTTGATGTCACTCATGCACACTCAGTCACATGACACCCCCACAAAGCCAAGCCCACCATGCCTACCCAAACGATGGCAAAAAGTTTTGACAGGTGGGGGGGGGTGTCACACACCAGGCCAGGGTTCTTTGCTGTCTTTTTTGGGGGATTCCCAGAGCACGCGAGCAGGGTGGCGTACTGCTCCAAGGAGCCACGCTCGGCCGGCCCCCACCTGCGGTCAGCGACTGAAGCAGTCTGGATGCAACGAGTGCTGCAGGGCCAGGAAGTGCTGCTGGACCCGGGCCAGGTCCAGGGAGAAGTCACGTGGGCAGCCCAGCACCCCGAAGAGGTCTGTGTGGGGCTCCGGCAGCTGCAAAGTGCGGCATGAGGGCAGAAGCCGCCACAGCTCCAGCAGCATCCGGCTGGCTGGGATTGGGCCCGCAGCGGGCCCCTCATGAAAATCTTCTGTCACCATAGCTACCTCTCACATTATAAATCAAATTTAAGAGAGTCAATGTTAAAAAAAACAAACACCTGCCTTCTCCCCTAGTATGAATGCATTGTTTTCAGCTATATTGTGTTTAGTTGCTAGCCTTTTCACTGTTAAATAATTTTAGTACCATAAATTATAGGCTTTATATCAGTGATGGCTAAACTTTTCCAGACCAAGTGCCAAAAGGGTGCACACCAGAACCCCCAAAATGCAATGCATGCACAGACCCCATGCATGCACCCTGCCCCATGCATATGTGACTTCTGCAGCCCACATGGACATGCACACATGAGGCTCCCATATGTGCCCCATCCCCTGTGTATGCATGGCAGAGACCAGCTGGCTGGCGGGAGGCATAAGCACATGTTTGGCAGAGCTGAACTGGGCAACAGCTCACATGGTCACAGAGAGGGTGCTGCGTGCCACCTGTGGCACGCGTGCCATAGGTTCACCATGATGACTCTATATGAAACCTTTTTTTACATTTTATTGCAGTTTTTATCTATTATTTTATTTGATTGTATCCTGTCATTATTTTTACAAATAACTCAATGGGGCAAACATATCCAACACGCCTTCCTACTCCGATTCTCCTCACAACAACAACCCTGTGAGGTGATTTGGCCTGAGAGAGAGTGACTAGCCCAAAAACACCCAGCTTATTTTGAGTGATGTAAAGAGGCAAGCATTCTGTATTCTTAGAAGTCACATTCAATATTTCTCATATGAAAAAGAATTCCTCTTTGCATAAATCCATAGCTCTTTTTGTGACAAAATGACAGTTTTTTGTTATAATTAAGATGATGTTATGTTCTATTTATTTAGAACTCTTTTTACATACAAAGACTGAATCAAATAACCATAAAGACAGACAATTATAGAGTCTAAGGAAACAGGAAAAAAAAATAAAAGAAAGTGGATTAAATGTTTTAACAAGTGGACTAGAAAGAACATAGGTCTCTGTATGGCAAGATTCCAAAGATGGTAGTAAGATACTTTAATTACATGATTGATGTGGACTTCAAAAGAAAGCACAGAATCCACAATGACCCTCAGGTCACAAGCATTAACTGAAGAATAAAAAGAACAACCACAAATGGAAACTACCAGTGATGACACTTGAGACCTCTGCCTCAGTGAACTAATCGATAACTACTCTCTTTTGCCTATATTAAGTTTAACAAAATCTGAAGCTATCCATTACTGAATATCACAGAAGCAATTATGCAAAACATTACACTTCTTTAAGCTCTGTAAGTTGCTGGCAGATGTGGAAATAACTGCTGCATAAAAATAGTCTGGCAGACAATTGTCTATGATCCATGACCCATTTACACTGGAATGTCTCTTCAAAACCAATAGAACTGTTTTAGAATAAATGGGTTTTAATTGCCTCTTCTGAGACAGTTAAAAAGTTTGTTTTTGTTTTTAATAATAAAAACATATGAACTCAGAAGATGACAATCGATACAAATATCACAGGTAACACAGAAAAATTAAGAGGCAACTTCAATTAAGAATAAGCACTAATTTTGAAAAATAAAAATCTCTGTAAATCAAATTAAATGTATATGTGAACTTAAAGAAGATGTATATTTTTTGTCCTCCATGCTGCTATTTTCTTCTACTGGAAGGAAGGGAACATTAACATGAATCTGGACTATATTCTTAAGGAAACACATGGAACTTTGCCTTCTGTGTATCAATCAGACTCAAAAACAGAGATGCCATATTTGCAAAAACAAAAAAAAATTCTGGATACCTAAACGAATTGTACTAGCTGTATTTTCTGCATTTCTTTGCTGCCCTCTAATGCTTGTCTAGCTTTTTGCAGATGAGATCTCATAGTCTTTACATATGAACAAAGAATCTCAAGGGAGGTTATGTCAAGAACGTTTGATAAAATGACAAGAATTCTACTGGCCAGCCTCGTTCAGAGATTTTGCTGATCCTGAATCAATGAGCTTAGGACTCATACCCAAAATTTATTCTTTGTGAGGGAAAATTCCTTGGCAGTAAAGTCTTCCTAGGAACAATTTGAAAGATGTTTAAAATTGCTCTGTTATAGGAGACTTGTAGTAGTTCACAAATTAAAAGACGTGAAAATGAAGTTCTGATTAGCCCTGCAGTAGCACCTATGTGTCCCAGAATTGCAGTAAGAATGCTTGACTAACACAAGGTATCAGCATATCAAAATCTGATAGCTGCACAACCATCTGGGTGTAAAGATGCTGTGCTTCAGCAACATAGCTGGCTCTAAAAAAAGAGACTTTGAATTACAGCAAATGTACTGACACTAAAGCAATTGTATGCACAGACTAATATCATCACACAAATGCTTTTTATGAACTTGCATCCCAATGACAGACAAAGACTCATAAATTGTAGTATTTGTATAATGAGGTTGCCCACATTTGTCATTTCCCTCCCTCATGGACTCTATTGCTCTCAATGCAAGTAGTCCTCAGCTTACAACAGTTCATTCAAATTTATAAAGGCGCTGAAAAAAGTGACATGACCATTTTTCACAGTTATGACCTTTGCAGCATCCCCATGGTCATGTGATAAAAATTCAGATGCTTGGCAATTGCTTCATATTTATGACTGCTGCTGTGCCCCACACTTTTTGGACCTCTGACCAGCAAAGTCAATAGGGAAGATTCACTTAACAATCATGTTACTAACTTATCAACTGCATTGATTCATTTCATAACTGAGGCAAGAAAGGTCATAAAAGGGGGCAAAATTCACTTAACAAATGTCTCGTTTAACAACAGCAATTTGGAGCTCAGTTGTGGTCATAAATTGAAAACTATACGCAGTGTCAATATTGCTCCTGCCCACCCACTCCCCAACTTTTAGGGATCATTTCAAAACTTTTACTAAAAGTTCTGGTTACATGGGAAATATATACAGAGGCATTTTAACTCTTGAAAGTGTCTCTGATATCACAGTTCACTATGGAAGTAAACTTGAAATTTTAGTCACGCTACCAGCAATAACATGTTGATGAGATGTTGATGAGATGAGGAAAATATGCAATATTCAGAAAAAGGCACAGGGAAATATGAAATTGCAGTTTAAGCTACTCAAGGTAAAAACAAACAAACAAATAAATATGTAAAGATAGAAAAAGAAACTAGCCTCAAAAAGCTCCAGACAAGGTCCAGTGTTAAGCAGTGGGGGGATTGCCTGTTTAATTTTGCAAATTTGGCAGAACATGACAAAATTTGGCTGAAGCCAAAATGTTGTCAGGACATATTTCAGATTCACTGTCTTAATATTCTGCTTGGTATGTGAACACCTTCACAATCTGCTATAATAGATTTTTTTCAGAAGTCTGTTTATGCCAGTATTCTGTCAGAAACCAGGGATGTAAAAGCTCAGGAATAAAAACATAGACATTTTCATGATATTTCCAGAGATCTACCTTCCAGGTTGCAGATACAGCAAAAGGTTTTATTCCCTGGTATTGTATGAAGAAAGTCTTTGACCTGGAAATGGTTATTAACTAACTCAAGCTATACGTAGTTTGCTGCAAATGTACTATGGCACACAAAAATCATTCATTGGTCTGGTGGGTTGTTACAAAGATATTGGCAGGGTGCCACTCTCTCCCTTCATTTCCTCCTTTTTTTTCTTCCTTTATGCCCCTCCCCCTTCCTTTAAATGCTGCTGCTGAGAAAGGACTAAGAATAAGATAGCTGTGATTTTAGCATGTCCCATTCTAAGGTAATGGTATGTAGGACTCAGTGGTGGGTTTCTGCAGGGTCGCACCTACTCGTGAGAGCCGGTTGGTGAAATTTAGAGAACCGGTGAGAGAGGTTTCCACCGGCATACCTGGAAGTAAATCTGGCCCGCCGCTGCCAGTGACCCAACGGGAAGGAAAGGAAAGGAAAGGAAAGGGAAGGGAAGGGAAGGAAGAAAGGAAGGAAGGAAGGAAGGAAGGAAGGAAGGAAGGAAGGAAGGAAGGAAGGAAGGAAGGAAGGAAGGAATTTATCATCACAATTGAGTCCAAAATTTTGCTTGCTAAGCAAGAGCGTTGTTAAATGAGTTTCACCACATTTTAAAAGGTGGCCACTCCCACCCTGTCACATGACTGCCAAGCCACATCCACAAAATAGACCAAACCTACAGAGTAGGTTCTAAAAAAATTTGAAACCCACCACTGGTAGGACTCTCCTTGAGAGATGAGGAAAAGAGATGCTGCCAAGAGAAGAAAAAGGAAAGAGATTTTGTACCTTCAGACTTACAAGATTTTACTAATGTTGATTTGCAGTAAAATACAATTATTTTCTCATCTAATTGTGTTTCCTGTCTGATTTATCTGGGTGAGCTGACACCCAACTGATTCACACTCTTTTTAAATATTAGCTTCAATTAGATTATTTTATTACCATTTTGTGTTTTCTAATTTTTTGATTAGTTACTTTTGGTTTGGAATAATACTCTTATTTATAGTTATAACTATGAGAGTTTTCCTCAGAATTCTTTTTTTTGCTTTAAATAACTAATATATGTTTTATAAGTTATTACTGTGTTCCTTAATTAACAATAAATATAATAGTTTAACATCAAATTTCAGAATCAACATCAAATTTTGCATTTTTGAATCTAGTCTTATCATTAGTTTGATCAAGAATTATTTAATTATTGGGTAATAACCATGTATGTAACTAGAATGTTAAACACTAAGAGGTATAGCTAAATGCAGGAAGGTATTAATTACTGAACAAGATATTTTAATTTTGAAGAATGGGAAAATGTGAGATGTTATGGGCTAATCAAGGATAAAGCTTGTATTTTATTAATATTAATCGTTTCACTAATCACTATGTAGGATTGACTTTGGATATCTGAGAGTCTGCATGTCTCCAACAATATCTGTCTCCAACAATATCACTCCAACAGAGTGATTGCTCTTCAGGTCCCCTTCATTAAACTTGGTCATCTCCCCTGGATAGCACTCTCTCTTGTAGGGTTCTGGAATATGTTGAAAACTTCACTTTGATCCTAGACTTTGGGTTGATATTTATGATTTGTTTAAGGTCTCTGTTTTGTTGCTGTTGTTTATCAATTTATTTTAGTCTGTGCTATCTGTCTCATTTTATGTTTTTAGTTGTTTTTATATATTTTTCTAGTTTTGTACCCAGCTCAGAATACGCTGGAGCTGAGAGGCCAATAAATTTAAACAAACAAGGCTAGCGTTTGAGCTCTGCCATTAGGGAGTGTGCCATCTAAGATAGCAAATACTAAAGAGTTGCATTATTTGCTTTTCTTAACCATTTCTATTGACTTAAGTCATTCCCTTTTGTTGGAAAACAGGATTTGGCATGTTTGATGTCTTTTAAATTTACCTACTGTCCCATATCCAACATGGAAGAAACATTAATCTTATTATTTTGTATATTTATGAATGTAGAAATATAGATCTTATTGACATTTCATCCAGTGCTTTTGCCATCTGTTTCTTCCTTTAGTTCAGTTGCCAAAAAAAGCTGTTTCTTCCTTTAGTTCAGTTAGCACAATGTTATGTAGTAGATTTTAATCTAATTTGGACTATTGCAATGAGCTCTTTATAGGGCTACCATTGAAAAGTATCGGGAAGCTCCAACTGGTACAAAATGCCATTGCACAAGCAATTTTAGGCTCCCAAAGAAGGGCAAATATAATACCTTTATTCTGTGGGCTGCATTGGATGCCTCCAGGTCCAATGAAAGGTGTTGGTTGTGATCAGGGGTGGGCTTCAAAAATTTTAGCAAGTGGTTGTCTGTCTGGTTGCTGGGTGGGTCTGGCCATGGTGGGTGTGTCCTAGTCATCCTCCTACACCATGGCGGGGTGTGTGCGCATTTTTGCCCTCTCCGGGCCCCAGATATTTTCCTTGAGTCTCCAGGAGGGGGCAAACATCCTCCCCGGGCTCTAGAGGCCCTCTGAAGGCCAGAAACTGGCCCATTTCCAGCCTTTGTAAACATCTGGTAGGCCCATTTTTTGCTCTCCCCAGCCTCCATGCGTGCCCTGCACTTACTGCATCCAAAACAGGTCACGTGGGGATTCCTGGGAAGGGATAGGCAAGGTGGTTGGGACCAGCTAGGAGTGGGATTTGGGGGTTTTCTGAACTGCACAGAATGTTAACTAGAGGTTTGAACCTCTGCGAATCCCCAGCAGCCCCCCCCCCCTGGTTGTGATATATAAAGTCCTATATGACATAGGCCAGGCTACCTATGGAACTGTTTTTGTCCCATTACATTACCTCAGCCCATCCAATCAGGCAGGGAAGGTATGTTGCAAACCCTGTGAATTAAAGCATTCCAACAGGTGAGATTTAGAAAGAGAGCCTTCTCTACTGTTCTCTCTGCCCATTGAATATTCTTTCTCCAGCATTGAGAAAAGCGCCCCTTTCCTGGCCTTCTAAAAAGGAGTTAAGACTTCATGTGGGAAGCCCAGGGGAGCATGTAGCCATGAAGTTAATTAGTCCCCTGAAAACTCTTCCTTTGTCTTTTAAGTAATTTTAATTTCTTGTCTCCTCTTAATTTTTTTAACAGACAGACAGACAGACAGACAGACAGACAAACAGACAGACAGTTTTATATTTTAACATTTTATTGTACACTGCCCAGAAAACCATCTTGGATGGAGATGTGAAAAATAATAAATAAAAATATTAGACAGATTCCACTATTATTGTCATTACCACTGAAATGTTCATCCACAATACTTAATACAGTAATTTCATACTTAAAATTAATATTGACATTTCATTATTGTTATGAAAATAGTGAGACATCTTTATTTATTGCATTTAAAGAATTGCTGGGTTTAGGAAAACGTACTTAGTGGTACTATGGAGATGACTAGGTTGAGTTAGAGGTAAGGGTCAAATATGTCATCAGTCTCAAGTCTCTTCACACCTACAAGGAATCTAAGTCCATCCCACCTTGAATTTCATTGACCCTTATATACTGCCAATTTGCTGTGACCATTAATTGTTCAGATTCTTGTGGAGAGCAATCACCTGCACTAAACCCATATTCATATGAACTGCTTTGGCTCCTGATTTTCCATGGTTGATAAGTACATGATTTAAAGTATTAGCAATGACATATTATCTTTGTTCATAATAACCTGGATATACATCAGTTGTAGATTGACATTTTTCTGAAATGAATAATTGTAAGTATCGGAAAGTCAGATAAACACTCAACTTGAAAAGCTAAAAACAGAGAGGAATATAAGAAAGCAATACAATACATAACAATACAAGAAAACAATTTATAACCATATCTAATTGTCAGTCAAAAAGAGTCAGCCATTAGAAACAATGTTAAACTTAAGAATTTGTAGTGATTTATTTCTCATTATAATTAGTGCGTGGTTATCGTGCAGGATTGCATCTCCTAACAAGAGTTAGCCCAACCACTTCAATCATGACAGGAGAAGCAGCGGATTAGCCTTCATTTTGGGAAAGTTGGGTGGGGCAGAGCCCAGAACTGTTTTTCAGTGAAGGGGACACTTTCAGGAATGACCTCTCTTATTTGTGTCCAATGTAGTCTGCTTTGTAAGAAAAGTTGAAATCTGTAGATAATGAGCTAAAAAGGGAAAACCCCTGTCTCTTTCTCTGTTGCAAACATTTTCATTTATTTTAAAAATATTTTTTTTAAAAATTCTTGTTTGCTTATTTGTTTCACAGCCCTATGTCTATAATTTGCCTTCTTTACATATTGCATCATTGAAAAAAAATGTGGCACATGAATAATAGAACAGAAACCATTTATTCAGCCATTCTTTCCTTATGAGTCCTACAAACAAAACAAAACCTCGAAGGGATTTGATTTTATTGTAGCAAGCCAACTATTTGGCTGGCTGTATTTTAGCTGATGCACAGATTCTTTCAAACAATGGTAAGAGGCTTTTGGCACAGCTTAAGCTTTGTTCGTGATTCAACTCTGAACTATACATAATGCTGCTCTTATCTGCAGGGCTTCTCTGCCTAACACAACCTTTTATCATGAAGCAGGTTTACATATCACACTTAATGTTAAGACTGATCCATAGTTTATAGAGTTTACACAATTGCTCTAATAGTTTATTCAATAGAATCAAACCAAAATAAGACACACTATCACTTAAACTGATAAGTTAACTCATATGACTTTACACATCTGTTGTGATAGCTAATTTTTAAACTATTTCTTTTCACATTATTAATATTGATATTTATGGCTTCTGTCTACAATAATGCTGAATCATGAAAATTTCATGGTAGGCTCAGAACCTAAGAAAGATCCACATTCCATCCTCCTCTGCATTCTTATCAGTTAATATGGCATTCTCACCAATTCACATAAAGGCTGTAAGAGTCTAATCAATTCTCTATCTTAATGAGCTAGGAAGTGAAAGTGAAATCTAACCAGTTGCAGAAATTATGTAACTTTACTCTGTTCTCCATTAATAAATCTTGTTAAAGATAAAGCCCAAGGATTTCTGTTTAGAACTCTGCCAAGGAAATCAAGGTGTTGAGATCAAATTAGCCTGCTTTATGTCATGTATGTGAACAGCAAAAATCTAGATGTCAATTACATAGAAATAAAGACTCACAGGAAACTATATGCTTTTGTTATTTGATCAGTTGGATTTTAGTAGTCCAGCTATTGGCAACTCAATTTTTATTTGTTTTGGATTGCTTCGGATCATACCAAATACTTAAAGATTTTTGGTGATTAACAACGGAATTAAAGCATCCACAACTCATACATGGAAAATTGATCACAAAACAAATTGCATGGAATAATCATCTTCTTTCAGCCTTCTGCTCTATAGTCATTGTGCTATGCTCAAATACACTGTTGATGAACAAAGGCATCCTTGCAAAGGTTCATCACATGTCAGCACAATTTTACATCTGTTTTACAGCTTGCTTGTTTGTTTGTTTATTATATTTATTGGCCACTGATCTTATAATAGAATAGAAAGTACTATATCAGATTTGCATTTTTGAGTCTAGGCATGCTATGGAGGTCTTACCAGAAAGTAGAATATTCATATACGTGCTGTTCTTATCCTAATGGATGGCTCTTATCCTAATAAGCCTCTCTTAGCTTCCACATTTTATTTCTTTTAGAATTCTATGATATAAAACATTATAAGAATGTTCATGGTTTTTTTTAATTTTTGTACTCAAAATAGCAATATTATTGTCTGTGACAAGTAAGCTAAATATAGTGATATATCAGCATTGTTTCTCATAATTACATCTGTTTGTTTGCAAAGTTAAACAGAAGTTAAACATCTATAGTGAATGAGCACAGCAAGAAAATTACTGGATCAATAACTAGAAAAAGGATGGTGTTTCCTAATAATCCGCAAACACACGCCAGAAAAATCCATTTTAAACATTTTCCAGAGGGCTAAATGAATTGGAGCTAATTAAATTTAAAAGGAATTTATTCCACAAAGCTGGGGTAATGTAAACCCAGGTGGGGTGGGGTGGCATGTAGGAGGATGCCTTTGACAGATTATGCCAGGCCTGGGCAGAAAATAGGTAGATAGGTAGAAATTCAATTTTTTTCCTATATTTTTCTGTGAATGTGGCTTTGGGGGCTGGTGTCAGGTGACTGAGTGGGTGTGGCAATGAGTGATGTCAAGTTGCCCATGCCCACTCAGTCACATGACCCACCCTCACCTAGCCATGCCACAGAAACGGTAGCAAAAAAAAATTGAATCCCACCACTGGTATGTATATTTTTTATAACAATTAATCTTCAATTCCAAACATTTTTGGAAAGTACTACAATAACGTAATTTACTGCCCAGTAAACAAACCAACACAGTGCATGAAATAATTATCTTCTGCATGAAAATAAACAATCAGCCTAATAAAAGTTGTTTCATTATAGATAGCTATACCATCCATAAATGGAGCTGCATATTATTCATTTTCAGTGCTTTAAACATAATGCATTTTGGCTCTACAGCTCCAAATGTGAAAACCTTTATAGAGATCAACTTAACTTAAACAAATACGATTAATGCGATGCCTTTTATAATTTTGTTTAAATTAACAACTGCACTACTTGAGGAATGATAGCCAAATGGCTGAACTCATTAAAAATAAATCATTGATTTCACTTTTGATTCATTTTGGATATTTGTCTCTTTATTCTAAGCCAGGGGTCTCCAACCTTTGCAACTTTAAGTCTGAAGGACTTCAGCTCCCAGAATTCTCCAGCCAGCTTTGCTGAAGTCCTTCAGACTTAAAGTTGCAAAGGTTGGGGACCCCTGTTCTAAGCCTCTAAACTGTGCTAAGATGAATGCAGGATCTAAGAGGTTTTAGGGTAGAACTGTCAAACTCCTGGCCCATGGGCTGAATGTGTCACATGTCAGCCATGCCCATGCCCAGTTTAGTGAAGGGGGAAAAAGCCCCGATACGTCATGTGACTCCATCATTATGATATGAGTTTGACACACCTGTTTTAGGTAATCACCAGAGTTATTTAAGACAGGTGGCCATATAAATCTTTTAAATAAATAATTATCAGGGACAGCATCCATCAATGACCATTATCTTCTATCAAAACGTAAAGACATTTGTATTAATGCAAGTTCTTGAAGACAAGAGCTGATTTGGCTGTTCAAATTAATTTTTAGCAGCTGCTATCTGTATTTTTAATTTTTTAAAATTACATTTTAATTTTCTTTTAAACTTCTGCTTTTAATTAATCAATATATGGTAATTGTTATTTCATTGTCTAGTGTCTTAAATGCCATTTTTGGTAGAGTGGTAGCATACAAGTTCAATAAATAAGTAGTAGTATATAGATGAGGTTTAAGAAACTGAATAAATTCAGAAAAGATTACTAGTGGCGCAGAATAGCTATAGAAATTTGAGAATAAAGGAAAGATGGAGGAGTACTTTTCAAATAGTGGTAGGGATATCATTCAAAATATTGTATCTGTTTTCTTAGAAAGAAAAATCAGATCTATTGGGCTTATGTTTCAGGAGGACAGATTTTGATGAAACATTTCAAAAACCTTGGAAGTCAACAAGATACTTGGAAGTCAACAAAATACTTGACAGAAGTATTCAAACATGGATTAGAGAGTCATCTTTTGAAGCCTGAAACAAGGTGTGTAAAATGATCTATAATATTCCCTTCAATTCTTACAATTCTATTTTATGCTTATCAGTGTAGAGTAAATTGTTTATCTTCTTTGCTTTATTCAGTCCAGGAAATACTAATAATAATTGGCCCTCTTGCTTTTACTTATAACAGGGGTCTCCAAACTCTTTGGCTCATCAATTCCTTCATAAAGTTTCAGACTATTTATCAAGTCCCAAACATTTATTAAATGTGAATAATTAAATAAATACAGCTTTAACTAACATCACTATTCATAATAAGATAATAATGAAGACTTCATAAAAATAGATAACATTTATTGCACTGATGATGTTACATAGTTTGTAAGAAAACGAGCAAGCTCGGAAATCACTCAAGACCCTTCAAATAATATTTAAAATATGAAATGTGTAAGATTTAACATCCTTTTTTTACTCAAACTATTGGTATATTAATAGGAAGGATGCCTCTGAGCACAGATATTTGGTTGGAAATTGTTGAAATATAGTTTTAAGTCCATATTCAGAGTTACATCAACCCTTGAGGGTCAATATTGATCTCTTTGGTGATCAATGTTCCATCGATGTTACTTTCGGAATAGAATGTTCTATTTTGTATCTCTGTTTATTGTGGGGAGAGAAGTAGTATCGTTTGTAACTGTTGATGTTCTCTTTGTCAAGCAGGACAGATGAAAGATCAAGTTCTTTTATTATTGTAGAATAATTTAATATCGATGTGCTGATCAAGAAGGGTGTAAGCAAAGTAGCAATAAAGTATCCAGCAAATGCATGTACAGTGGTACCTCGGTTCACGAACTTAATTCGTGAACTGACTCTGGTCGCGAACCGAATTGTTCGTGAACCGAGGCACAGTTTTCCATATGCTAAAAGCATAGCAAAAATTAAAAAAAGGTCACTGAAAGCGTGCTGGGGCTTTTTTCTGTATTTTCTTCTCTCTACGATCTTCCTACAGGAAGTCACAACCATGTGACAGCCAGGAATACATTAAAAATGGCCACGGTTCCTGTTTGTGAACCGAAGCAGAGTTCGTGAACCGAAGCACATTTTGAGGAAAATTTCTGTTCGTAAACTGAATTGGTCGTGAACAGAGGCGTTCGTGAACCGAGGTACCACTGTACTGTATAATATTTATTTTTAACACAATTTCTTCTACATACTAAATTTGATATAAGTGTGGAAAGTCACCCCCAATGAAATATTTTGAGGAATATTACAAAAGGCAGAATATTATATTTCCCTAAATGAGAAATAGAGAAACATGTTTTTTTAGAGGCAGGAAGCAGACTCAGTCTTTCTTAATAGCCTCCAGCAGGTATTTTGTGTCCATTAAGAAAGATTGGGCCAGCCTATTCAGAAACCAGCCCCAGTCTTCCTGCCCCCAAGCAGAAACTGAGGAGGCCACCTTTTAGAAATTCAGATTTGGTAATCCATTCAAGGTAGGATATTTTGAAACAAAGAAAGAATGGTAAGATTAGAAGCAGCCCAGAGCAATCCAAAGGCCCTTCATTGCACCACCAAGAAATTATAAAAACCACCCATTTCAACTCTATTTTGTCAGTTGCACCAGAACCATAAATGCTGGTGGTTCTGTTCATCATTAAACCATCTTCCCAATCAGCCTCCATGTTTACATTGTCTTTCTCCCAGCTTAGAACTGAACCAGATGGATATTTCTTCCAACGTTAAGTACCCAGACCATTGGGCCCTTGGCTTTTCTTTTCTCCATTTCCAACTTCTTATTTGATACTATTTTCTGAAAATCTCCTGAACCTCTTTCCTAATCTCTAAACATTTCTTTTAAATGATTTGGATCAGAATTACTAGTAATAGATTTATTCAATTTGAAAAGAAAGCTTCTTGCCTTGCTACTATTGATATCAACTAGGTCTGTGCCAGCTGAACAATAAACATTTTAGAAGTGTGCAAGTGATTAAAAGGGCTCAGCATTATCTTAAAGCCAACATTGGCTCAGATCATGGTTTGTCAGTGGAGCCAAATATGAAATTAGAATTCCTGGTACTAGAAATATTTGCCCAGCTTCTGATAAGACTAAGCAAAGATTTTTTGCCATATTAGCTATCCTGTATCCTCATTAACATTTTGTGCAAGATAATACAAAATAGATGCTACTTTTTTATTTCTAGCTGCTTAATGTGTTTTAATCCCAATGCACTTAGGCAGAATTGTATAGACTTTTGCATGAGATAATAAATTTTTCAACTTTACAGAATATTTTGATAACTAGCCTTAAATACAAGTTTATTTCTGATACAGAATAGACACATGTCAAGAAGCAGTTATATACAACGTCAATGTCAATTTATTGAAAATGTGTACCATAGCCAAAGAGCAGAATAATTTAATATTTTGAGTGGCTAACCATTATGAAAAGGTGAAAGAAGAGAAGGTTCAGATCATTGGTTTTCAAATACCCTGGCCTGCTTTCCTCTACTGTTTTGCTGCTTTATAACTGCCATCACCAATTTTCTTGAGAAATATTTATTTGGTGTCCTCCCACTTAATCTTAGTGTATGAGAGAGCTATGATTTTCATAGCCTACAGTTTTTCTTGTGAGGAAAATGGGAAATAAAAGGATGCCTAGCCATCCCCCTTTTTCATCTTTAAATTTTAAGTATTCACTAGAAGTTAAAGAAATAATCAGTGAGGATGGAAAAATATAGAATTGCCTCAAATCAGAGCAATTTTTAAAAGGATTTCCCATGGAAAATATACAAAATAATATATGATTATAAAGAAAGCCTTGAGATGATGCTGGTTTTCTCCACTCTGAAAGCACTCTATTCTAAAAAGATTTAATTTACATAAATCATACAAGATTCAGCATGCATAGAGACCAGAAATTAACCTTAAATATACAGAGAACCAAAGAATAACCTTAGTGCCATGTTAACTAGACATTTATCTCTGCCTGGTCAAGTAACAGTTCCTGGAATCCAATGTTCCTTTCTGATTCAGTTTTTATCTATTCTGGCTTTCTGGAAATTTGAATATAGAATCTGAGGTTAGAGCAGTATCTTGGCTTTCTGTCTTTCTCTGCCACCTCAGCATTCAGCTTCCTCATTTTCTCTTGCCAAGTTATCTCTTTGTAAGACTTGGGTTTAAAAGGACCCAAAATCTATTTAGCTAGAGAGGGGAGTAAAGGATCTTCTTATATATGTGTAGCAGACCAAGAATTATCTTTCCTTCTTGATAATATATTTTCAGGTCTAGATGAGTGAATATGGATTTCCTATCTGGGATGCACCTGCTAATCTTGATATTGAGGGGTCTTTGATGCTCTGTGATCTGGCTTGTTTACTTGCAGATGTTTCATTACCCAAACTAGGTAACATCATCAGTGCTAGCAATTGCCAGGTGTTGATATACCAGTTGATTTGTTAAAAAATAAGGAGAAGGAAAAGTAGACATCTTGTGTGTCCCCATCTGCTATGCACTAATTTCAAAGCTTTCATTCTCTGTCCTGCAATCCTTAATATTCTGCCCCTCCCAGAAGTCAGAAAACTGGCTGTTTCCGGCTCTGGGGGAGGCCATTTTTGCCCTCCCCGGGGTCCAAAAAAGCCATGTCTACATGCACTGAACAGCAGGGGATGTCACACATGTATTCTTGGGGGGCACGGCATGGGAGGCATTAAATTATGGGGGTGGGCACACGTGCGTGCACAATAGCGTGAGCGTGTATGCTTTAGGCACCAGAGGTAAAAAAGGTTCACCATCACTGCTTTAGGACATAATAGGATTAGCCCACCACCATTTAGCAAAAGACACAAACTTCTTCATTGCACAATCCCCCAGAACAGTCCAAACTTCAAAGTCACAGAAACCTGTAAAGATCCATCCACTCATTCAACCATTTGTTCAGCTGACCCAAAAACCCTTGTGGTTCTGTTCATCAATAAATGGACCCTTTTTCCAATCAGCTGCCAGCTTCCATTTTATTTCAGCGTCTTTCTCTTTGCTTGGAACTGAACAAGATGGATTTTTCTTCTCAACATGAGATTTCTAATGGAGCTATTTCCTGATGTAGGGCATGAACCCAGTGTTCTTCTATCTCTTTTCATCATTGAAATCTACAAGTTATTGTGGATTCCTGCTACCCTATTTCATTATTTATGTTAAGAAAAAAAGTTTCTTTTAGTTTAGCATTGTTTTATTGAATTGGAACAATAAGGGTGACAGAATGCAGCATTTTTAATTTTACTTGGTCTAGTTGCCTAAATAGAAATGTTATATACACATAGTGAATTTAAGAATTCCACAATTCCCTGCAAGAGTATAATACATAATTAAGTGACATTCAGGTTTAATTTGAAAGCTATGTATAGCTAAATTAGAAGAAACTGCCATTAGGCATGCTAAAAAAGTAGAGTTGATTATAAAGTATACCTCAGTGGTGTCTGATTAACATTTGCTTTCTTTGAATGATAAATAGTGCATATTTCAATTGCTAGATTTTTTTAAAATTTGTTTCATAAATGTTTTTGATTTTGCTTATATAAGTTGTATTTCCTACATAGAATTGTGATGTTAACTGTGTTATCAAATAGTAGAGATGAAACATTATTTAAAATATTATAACGACATTACCCAAATAGTATCTCTTTATATATCATTTTAATTTTGTTTTTCTACATTCATGCATTACTCTGCGATAATGAAGCATTCAAAAGAAAATAATTAGATAAAATAATAACACAAAATATATTAAGAAAGAGTGAATGGGTCAAAAAAAGCAATAGACTGAGAAAATAATGCTATTTCCATTAATGAGATCCTCTAAAAGAGAGAAATGAGTTTTACAGAATAAAAGAATGCATGGAATGGCATATGGGCAAAGTAAAAGCAAGGATAGGAAAGTTATGGAGAGGTATAATGAATAATATTGATATAAATAATTTGTATTTATGATTCATTTTCTTTTTCTTATCTCAGTTCTTCTATTTCTATGGCTTAGTATGTACTACATACATATTTTCTGTAGTGTGCAAAAACTAACTAAAAGGAGACTGTGGAATCAGTATGTCTGTGTGTGAGTTAATGATATAATATTAATTAATTGAACATCATTATTTTATAATTTGCAAAATGTACTTGTGAAAAAAGATAATCATTTGGCTTTAAAAAAAACATTGTTATACTAGAATAACAATTTTTTTTTGCCTTTTTCCAAAGTAGATCTCATTTAATTAGGAAAAAGATAATTTGTTTCAAAATGCATTTTCAAAAAAAGAACAGAGAGTCACTGTGCATACAGTATTCTTGCATTTATTTAGTTGTAAGGTGGCCAAGGGTTGCAGGCCTTCTTATTCACAGCAAAATTATATGGTGAGCAATTTGCAGTCTCTTTGATTTTTTATACTTCTGCTTATTTCCTGCAGAAAGCCTTAATACAGTAAAGAACCCTTCCTATTGGGTGTTGTCTGCCAGGGAAGTGTGAGCATCCCTAATTTAAATGGATTCAAAAGATGTGTAGCACAAAAGAGTAACAGTTATATGTATCCTGGTAAGGATCAGTTGTTCACAAAACTCTCAGAAGTAGGGTAGATTTAATATCCATCTTTATTAAAAACACTGCCTTGAAACAAACTGCCCAAAGTTTAAAATATCATTTGGCAAAGCAGTCTGTGTGATAAACACTTATTACAGAGGTGTAAGACCTATTCCCAGAAGTCCATAACAGAATGGCTAATGGTAGAAAAAGTTGATATCTGAAGTTCAACTGTCTCTGCTTTAAAAGCAGATTAAAGGTTTATGCAATAGCAATAGCTTCCCTGAAGGCTCCAGAGGGCAAAAACTGGCCCTATGAGCAAACTGGAAATGACTTGCGATTTGTCTGTAGGTTTGTTTTTTGCCCTCTGGAGCTTTCAGGGAAGCCTGAAGACTCCAGAGATGAAAAATCAGCCCTATGGACAAACTGGAAGTCACCATTCCCGAACTTCTGGGTTCCTCATAAGTCTGTTTTTTGCCCCACAGAAGCTTTAGGGAAGTTCCTGAGGCCTTTGGAGGGCATCTGGGGGAGGCAGAGGAGGCTGTTTTCGCCCTCCCCAGACTCCTAGTAAGCCTCTGGAGCCTGGTGAAGGTGAAAAAATTGTGCCAAAAGCAGGGGGCGCTGGTCGTGCATGTATGCATGCATAGGGGGATCATGCGCATAGCATAATGGGTGTGGCATGCCCACACATGACTCCCCCCACTTTTGGCACAGGAACCAAAAAAGGTTTGTCATCACAGGTGTAATCTCTTCATGGGGAATGGATAAAAAGAGATGGCAGGAATCAGGGAGACATCTATCTCAAGGAAAGTATCTGTAGCTTGTATTGATTTTGCTTTCTAGCTCATTGGATTCAATCACAATGTCTGTCATTGGATCCTTAGTATATTTGGACACAGGCTGCTTAATGTCAGGTTGGTCTGTAATAAAGCTGAGATGTTTTCATCTCATTATTCACAATTTTCATTATGAATTAAAAACATTGCAGCTAGGCAAAAACTGAATCTGACTAAACAATACACTATAATGTCAACATTTTTGTCCTCTTATTTTATCCATGGATTGTTATTTTGTTACCCTGCTTAAGATAACCCTGTTTCTCCCTAGGGAGGGATGGGTCAGAGTGTCTTTTGATGGACCGGTTGTACAAAGGTTTCCAGGGCATTTGTTGGATGCCCTTTTATTTGCTTTGAGTTGGAGTCCAGGTCTTTAGGTCCCTTTGAGTTGAATTAGCATGATGTGGTTTAGTTATTTGGATAAAGTTTTACCTTGACCCTGTTGATTCAGAGAAAGTGTTAGAGCTCTGAGAATGAATACTTGTTTATTAGAATAATGTCTATCCTCATTGGTTATGGCTTCCAGGAAATGAAATGTGGTTGGGTCCATATCTTTGTTGTCATTGTTGTCATTTCTTATAACCCGCTCTCTCTCCCAGAAGGGACTCGAGGCGGGGCACAGGGAATTTAAAATACATATAAAATACAAACAGTATACAATAATAAAATGAAATTAAACTAACTAACCCTGCGCTAAAATCCCATATTAAAACTAACCCCAATCTAAAAAGAGACTACCCTAGGCCGGCCAAGCGAAACAGATGTGTCTTTAATTTTAGGCGGAAGGAGCGGAGGTCTGTGGTTGTCCTGATATCGGGGGGAAGGTCGTTCCAGAGGGCTGGGCCCGCCACAGAGAAGGCCCTCAGAGGTAGGTTTCTGCTGGTTCACCCCAGATAGGGCAAACCAGTAGTGGTGATGGCAGGAGGCTCCACCCCTCACCTGGATGCTTCTGTGCATGCGCAGAAGCATCGCACAAGCATGCGAGTGAACAGTAGTAGAATAAATTGAAACCCACCATGGGTCCATGTGATGTTGAATTTATCATTAAAGGACAGAGTGGTTTCACTTGCAGAAGAAAGTTCTCTTTCTCTTCAAAAAAGCATCACTGATAGTTGGATTATTTTTAATGCTTCCAACCTTTTCTTTTAGGAGAAGATTGTAGAGAATGTTGTAGAGGAGAAAATTGGACTGTAGCCTCAGAGAGTTTGGAGGGGGGGGAATGCTAATTTCAACTCTTTCAATAAGGTTTTAGGCCTGGGCATGTGCCAAGACAGCATTGATTGTGCTTAAGAATGATTTGTGACAGGATTGATATTGGGTAGTGCATGCATTCTGGCCATATTTGGCAGGTTTTGATACCATCAATCATGGTACTTTACAGATCAGCTCAGGGGTGGGAATGGGTATTACTTTTCTGCCTCTAGAGCCAATTCTAATAGTGGTGATAGTATGGGTGAGCCTTCAACCTTTGCTCTTTGGGATTCCTCAGTGCTTAATTATCTTCCTATCCCTGTTTAATATCTATATAAGTTGAGTAAAGTCTATTTTCATTATGGGATTAAATATCATCAGCCCACTAATGATACCCATTTATATATCTCATTCCTGCTTGCCCAAGCAAGCTGACTGTCAGCCTTCGCTTTGCTGCTTGCTTGGCTGCCATGGAAACGGGGAGGGTGGGGTTATGGGGTTAACTATGAGTGCTGGTGGAAGATGGTACGGGCCAGTGTTATCTCAAACCTAACGGTATCATATTCCATTCTGATGATGGCGTTGGACGTGAGGCCCACCTGATGTCCTGGAGAAATCTGCATTGGACACTGTTGTAGGGGGCATGGGTTATTGGGGTTGGCTTAAGCTTTGATATACACGCTTCGCGCCTAAACTAGTCACTTCCTGCTTGACCTTCGTTTGCTGTTCTTCTGTATTCAGTAAAAGTAACCTTAATCATTTTGAAATGTGCTTAAGTGTGGTCTTTCTTGAGTATTCGAAGAAGCGAACCCTGACACTGACAAAGTTCTGATTCTGTGTCTTGAGATGTGAAGTTCATAGCAAGACTGAGTGGGTGTTGATTTTGAGACCTCATGGATACAGTGATGTTTTTATCTTTGGCTCTGAACAAGGATGCCTTCCCCCAGGCAGATCCAGTGCACAATTTGAAGGTTGTCCCATACTGTTTGAAGAGCACATAGCAACCATGATTTAGAGAGCCTTATGTGCTAATTACATTCCTGGATTGGGAGGCCTAGTCAGGATCACTCATGTCTTAGTCACCTATTATTGGGATTATTGCAATGAGCACTACATGGTGCTGCCCAAGAGGACAACTAAGAAGCTACTTCTGATTCAGAATCCAGTGACGGTAGTTATGGCCATGTAGGTAGAATGGTAGACTGCCTGTGTAACATCATTACTTTGTGGTCTGCACTCATCACCAGTGAACATGTAGGCAATTCAAGATGCTGACTACCCCCTTTAAAGCATGACAAAATGACTAAAGATTTGGAAAGTCATCTATTTCTGATTTTCTTAGCCATTTAATAATATTTGACATATGCACATGCTCTGGGTTCTCTGCAGTGTCATGTGGAAAGATCCAGGAGAGATGCCTTCTCTGTTGCTCTCTATTGTCCTATGAAATAGGATTTCCATATTTGGATTACTTGATTCCGCCTACATGTTTTTAGATTTTGATTGTAGGCCTGTTTCTCCAAGCTTTCAGCCAGGAGAACCTGTGGATTTTCTGTTCTTGATTGTGGAATTGCTTCTGGCATAATTGCCATTAAGTCTTTCTGCATTATGATGTCTTATTTTTATATTCTGTTTTAATTGTCAGCCTGAGTCACATGTCAAGTGGGTGGATGTATAAACTGACTAAAGAAATAAATCTGATTTCATATTAAGTAGAGAATTTTCAGGAGCAATTTCTAGCAGTCCTTTTTCTTTTTTTAATGCATTGTCCTATAATGAGTTTTATCACATTCTTGTTTTAACAAGATTATTTTAGGTCTTATCTCATTGCCACCTTCTTGTTTGACATGTCTACTAATAAATGTGATAATGAGTGAGAGCATCTATTCAAGGTATGTGTGAAAGTAGGTCTGAAATGACATTATTTCTACTGGAAAATGTGCCCTAGCACAGAGTCGTGCTCAGTGATGAAAAAACGTTACTCAAATCTTTCTCTTTTGTTGGAAATGTATTTTTATTCCAAACCAGATATGGTTGTGCATTCAAACCAAGGATGCTAGAAGAAAAACCCAAGGCCATAATGTAGAGGAACTTGGCGCTGAAGCAAGAACTGGAAGAGTTTTTGTCTTTTATTTTGCTCCAGTGGGAATCAGGTAACCTTAGATGTATATGAACATGTAATAGGTAGTTTCTTTAGTACTGATAATAGTGGAGCAGAGATTTGACAATTCTTTCCTGGTAATGGACAATTTGAACAATCTCTTCAAGAAATGAACAAATCATCAGATGCTTTTTACTTATAATAGGAAGCCTTAGGGAAGGGTGGGTGGGTGGGTGGGTGGGTAGAGGGTAGTTTACAATCATTTAAAAATCTGCCATCTTTAACCACCCAGAAAGAGCTTCAATAACAACACAAAAACAACAACTTGGGGCGCGTGTAATATGATACTCAGAATAACTGATTGGACTCAGCTAGAATCCAATCAGTTATTTTGATCAGCTGGATCAAAAAACTAATGGCAATGCACCATGCTCTGCATCCAAAAAGTGATATTGATCGATTGTACTTGCCTATATCTCAAGGTGGCAGAGGACTCTTAAAGATCAAACAAACTGTGGAAGAGGAAAAACATGGCTTAAATGACCTCCAAATCTGCTGAAGGAGGTTAACAAGGGAAAAAACTCTTGAAAACAGCAAGATTGAAAGCAGAATATCAAAAGGAAACAATTGAGCATCAAGTTTCTAATTGGAAAAAAAAGCCTATGCACAATCAATACCTGAAGGACATTGAAGTGAAGGTAGATACAAAAGTAACATGGAGATGGTTGAGATCAGGGGTGCTGAAGAAAGAAACTGAAGGCTTCATTTTGGCTGCGCAAGAACAAGCCCTGCAGACCAATTCCATGAAAGCAAAAATTCAACATATCAGTACCAACAGCAAATGCTCATTATGCAGTGAGAAAGCTGAAAAAGTGGCTCATCTTATCAATGGCTGCAGCAAAATCTCACAAACTGATAATCTACAATGTCATGATTGAGTTGCCAAAATCGTACTTCGGAAGCTTTGCCAGAGGTTTAGATCCAAATGCAGCAAAAATTACTGGGAACACCAAATTGACAAAGTTCTTGAAAATGGACAGGTCAAGATCTTGCAATACCAGGTGATGCATGAATTGAAGAGAAACAACTAGAAAAAATGATAAAACACCACAATCTGCAAATTGAAGTTGAACGACTGTGGAGAAAGTAATCAATGGTTGTACCAATAGGAATAGAAGCCCTTGGAGCAATACTCAAAGGTATTGCCTAGATACATGGAAATTTTAAACTTATCAGGCCATAATATTATGACTTTGAAAAGCACCACCTTGTATACTCAGATATTACCTTAACAGCTCTTAGGTTTTTGGTTAGAATTTGAACTGTTAAGTTTTTACCAGTCCCAGACAGTGAATCGAATTGAAGATTCAATCTTAAATAATAATAATAAACCACTGCAATGAGACTGCTTAGTAACCGCCTCCCAGGGCTCTAGTGCATGACCTTCGCAAAGGCAATAAAGACGAAGTATGTGGCTATCCAAGGGCAAACATTTGCTCTTGCATTGTTGGCATTTCCAAAGTGGGAACCTTAGAATCATTAGGCTAAAAGCCAAACGCTTGAAACTGGAGGATAAAATGTCCTGACAAACAATTCTAAGGAGTTCTGAAAATGAGAGAGGTTGAAACAAGATTTAAAATAATAATAATAATAATAATGAAAACTAAAAAGAATTAATAAAGCAGAAAGAGGATCAGTTTATGAGCCAATGCACTAGTGCAGTGGAAATGGAAAATCAACTGAAGGGGTTGGCAGGAGCTGCATTTAATTGTGTAGCATTTGTGAAGTGTGATGGGCTCCCAGAATAACCATAATTCTGAAGCTGCACTGTCTCAATTGAAGTTCTCACTGTACATTCATAAAAGGTGAACATACATGAAATTAGATTTAAACTATAAACTACTTAAAAGATAATTTGTTAAATGCCTACCATGTCTTTCAATTGCTTATGGATCCAGTTCACAACTCTCTTCAAACTACCTTGATTCTGATAGTATTTTGCATATCTGGTAGAGAAATTTATTCTTTTTCCGTCAAAAACTAAAAAGCAAGCTTTCTCTACAATTCTTCTCTACTACTAGATAGTTTTACCTCTGAAATAAACTTTTACTGAACCATCTTAAAATCTTTTCACTTACAAGTTGTGATATTTTTTTTGCTTCTTAAATTGCTGGGTAAGGCACAAATACACTAAAGTTAGTGTGGATGGCAAGTGCAAAGGGTCTGCTTACATTCACATTGCTAGTCCTTTGAGCAAAGCCAAGAGCACTAAATTATGAAATGCATACCCCTTCCCTTGGGCAAGCATGATCTAATACTTGATCTTTTAAAGAGCTGCATCCAAACTGATAGCATTGAAACATGACATGGAGACACATATGCTTCCAATTCTATTAGTCAAGAAATACGATTGTGTCGTCTAGCTTGCAGTTCCTATTCTGTGCTTTCCAAATACAGATAGAGTGTTCTGTTCTTGAGACAAATATTACGTATGATACTTCAGAAAGATACACAGACATGCATCTAAACAAGAAATCCTTCTGTACTCTGAAATAGCACAATTTGAATGAACTCTTAGTGAAGCTTTCCCCAAACTGGAATATTTCAGATTTATTGTAACTATAGTTCCTGGAATTTCAGGCCAGCATATTGGCGAGGAGATATAGTTCCATCATATTTGAATACTACCAAGCTAAAGCATGTTGCATTTGCATAAAAGTAGTCTTACATCTGGTCTCTTAGAGACCATTAGAAGTTGCAATCTACCTGAAAAAGGGAGTTTACGACCCCGAAGTTCTGACAGTCAATCCCTCCCACAGGGTCATGTGACTGCATTTTGGGTACTCTGCAACACAGCCATGTTTATGGGTGCTTGCAGCATCCCATGGTCACATGACTGTGCTTTACAGAAACTTTGCAGTTACTTCTGGTTATTGGCAAAATCATGCCCATAGAGACCCACTGATTTGCTTTGTGACTGTGATGTTTGCTTAATGACCATAGCATTTACTTAATGATTACTATGTTCATTGCTTTCACTTAACGACCAGCCCCCAAAAAGTCATAAAAACAGTTTGGTCACTTGACTGACCATTTTATAACCATTAGGACTTATGATTGTAATGGGCAGGTTCCTTTATGATTGTATGTACTATCTGTAGTATATTTTATAAGCAAATCATATTGTGCTTGGTTGCCCAGATATTTAAACTGTATTTTGCATTGTTATGAACCTATGAAGTCCTTTCTAAGGATCTGGGAAATGCAGATTTTGTTAAATGTATTAAAGGTGTCCCAGCCATCTTAGACTCTGCTGGCAAAATGATTCTGTAATTCTTTTCATTGTGTTATAACATTTTGTCAGGTTCAAGCAACCCAATCCACATGTGTAGAATTCAAGCTAATTCTTTGGTTTCCTCCTATAATACATGTATCTGTCCAGACTGCTTGTTTTTCCTTGAGAAAAGATAGATGAGATTTCATGGAGCTTAGGGGGTCAATCCAGAATCTCTTGTGGCTGTGCAACAATTAAAAGATTAATTCGACAATTGACTCCTCCTCCTTGCCTGGCTGGGCATTTCCCAACACATTTAGGTGTTTTTTTTTGCCAAGTTACAAAAGTCACATCTACTAACCAAATACTATAACCTGATCCTGACTTATTTACCACAAACAGGCAAACAACAATAAACACATGACAATTTACTGATATGTGCATCAATTATTATACAATTCTTTGCTATTACTGTCTACTGTCTAAAATGCATGCTGTATTTAGTTGCTGATCTGATGTTCTAAACTTTTACATCTACTTTCCTTTCTGCAAATTTATATACATTACATAAGAAACCTTGGATAGAATCGTGCCTGTGCAACCTCTCTTGACTCATCACTCCCAACATTCTGCAAGATTTATGGAAGAGTTGAGGAAGTTCAAAAGGGTCAAGAAACATCTAGAGCATCACTAGAGGCAGATGATAGATGAATCTGGCCAATCGAGGTTCATCCCTCATTTGCGGTTACTCAATCCATTTGGGGGATCAGTTTGGCATAGAGGTTAAGGTATCTGGCTAAACAGGGAGAGACTATGAGTTCTAATCTTGACTTAGGCACATAGCCAGCTGGGTGACTTTGAGCCAGTCATTTTCTCTTAGCCCTAGGAAGAAGGCAGTGGCAAACCACTTTTGAAGAATTGTGACAAGAAAACTGCACGGACTGTGTAGAAAGTTTCTGAGAATTGGATATAATTGGTTGGGAATGTACAATATATGCATGTCTGTACATATTCAAACACTACACATGCCCACCCATTCCAAAAATAAAATATTACTAACATTTTTAGTATTAAAATGTCCAAATTTATTACTTATCAATTCTAGTTATTAATAGTTTTTAAACAGTCTTTTAAGCTGCTATTTGGGCAAATAAAATTAAAATGTGATTCAAGATAAAGTTTAGCTGTTATGCAAAATGGTTGTTTGAATTAAGAAACTAGAATAAGTCTAAAGTTAACCTTGCAGTATTTGTCGTGTAATTTAATATTATCACATTCAATCTTTTTTAATGAAAAACACTTGATCGGTGCATAAATGTTGAGTAATAGGGAACGCGGTGGCTCAGTGGCTAAGACGCTGAGCTTGTCGATCAGAAAGGTCAGCAGTTCAGTGGTTCGAATCCCTAGTGCCATATAACTGGTAAGCTCCCTTTACTTGTCCCAGCTTCTGCCAATCTAGCAGTTTGAAAACACGTAAAAATGCAAGTAGAAAAAACAGGAACTATCTTTGGTGGGAAGGTAACAGCATTCCATGCGCCTTCAGCGTTTAGTTATGCCGGCCACATGAACATGGGGACATCTTTGGACAGTGCTGGCTCTTCAGTTTTGAAAGATGAGCACCGCCCCCTAGAGTCAAGAACGACTAGCACATATGTGCGAGGGGAACCTTTACCTTTACCTAATACAAATTCTGAACAAGAAACATCTACATTCAAAATTTGTTAAGAAATACATTACATTAGATCTTACCATATTCAGATGGTTTTACATACCTTTTTCTTTCCTAAACAGTTTTGAAATTATTTTTAAATATCTGTTGCTGCGGCCTAGAGGAGAAGCTCTCGCCTCCCAATCAGGAGGTTGTGAGTTCAATCCTAGGTAGAGGCAGATGTAGGGTCTCCTGCTTGGGCAGGGGGTTGGACTAAATGACCTGCAAAGTCCCTTCCAACTCTGTTAATCTGTTATCTGTTACCTAACATTTCTTCCTAAAAATCTTATTTTTCTTTTAAGATGAGGAGGACATCTAGTGGTGAACTGCATATGCATTTTTGATATACAGGGAAGGCTATAACTAAAAGATAACTGGATTGGTTTCATATGCAAGATATATTTATCTTTGCTAATTATAGCTTTAATAGTTCCTTTAATTTTTGGTGAATACAGAGGCACACATTTTAGAGCTGAAGACCTAGTTCTGAACGTTATTTTCCACAATAAAATTCAATATATATTTTAAGAACTACTTTCAAAATGTTTATGACTTAACTTTTTAGTAAAAGATATGGAGTATTACATGTAATTATTATATCCACTGTTTATACAATGTTCACTAGTGAATAAAAGGATCTCTAAACCTTTATTTTTCTCCAAATCCAGTAGTGGCCACATTATTGCTGAGTGTCCAGAAGATGTCAGCATTTACCTGCAAAATAGATATTTTACTATTTAATCATGCTATGCTATGCTAGTGATGTTGTGGAGCAAAAATTCCTTTTGCCAATCCATCCTAACCTGTTTCTTCCAAAAGATCTGAAGATTTCTAGCTAATGTGCCTGAAGTTCTAAGACATGTAATTAATGCTAAGGGGAAGACTATGTACCAGAATCATTTTGTCAGCTATACTTTTGCACTTTAAAATGGCTTTTTATAGCATTTTATGGAAGACTTAAAAAAAAAACCTACCACTGCCACCACACGACCACACTTCGTGGATCCAAAAAATATTATATGGCATTCAGCCTTTATAGCACTCGTAACTGTAGTCAAAAGAGAAAATTTAGGGAGACCAGACAGGACAGGAAGATTCTTATGTGAAATGATATAATCCCTATAAAACTAGGTTGGGAAACCTATAGTACTGAAAACATTCCCAAACTACAATCCTTATCTGAGCATCAAAATTAATAATAACAAAATCTGTATCATATACCTTCTAAAGCTATTAAGACTACGCAATCGTTTGTTTACCAGCTTGATATATCAAGCTTGATTTTCTTCATGTTAAAGTATATTTCTATCTTATCACTCCCCCTTCTCATCCATCCACTTTCTCTTACCTCCCACAGCTGGATCTCAACATTTATCTGGTTTAAGGTGCAAGCCTTTTCAGAATACACAGAGAAAAAATGGTATTTACTGTGTAGTTTAAAAAGATCCAGCTTTAGAAGATGGTTTCAAACATAACATTATTGATGCCTTAATATATTTTTCCCCAACTACCTAGTTCTCTAAATAAGATATATAACATTTAAAATCTACCTGATTTTGCAACTGTCATTTAATGAAAAATCCCTAGATTGCATATATAATATACAGTTTGAAAATATTCCATTGTCTTGCAAATGTAGAATTACAAAATAACACCAACTTTATTTTGTAGTAAATATAGTGAATTGTACCAATGTCTAGAAAACCTAGCTGCAAATGCTTCAGTTCAGAAAATTAGTTTACTAGCTTAATAAGCAGAAACTCAAGCGGGTCTTTTGAACTGGTTGCGAAATCGTATATTGCTTTCAATCTAAGAATAGTTGAGGTTGTAAATATACCGTTGAAACCCAATAACCATAATATGTCAGCTCTCCAGAACAACTTTGCCAAATAATCTGTCCCCTCTAAGCTTTTTAGACTAAGGAAAAAATTACTGATAAAGCAGTTAACAAGAGGAAAGAAAAATACATACAACAATGTTAATTAAACAATAAAACTTTAAGCCACAATAATAGTTTAAAATAAAGAAAGATATAAAGAGAAAATATCTGGGAAATTATGATGTAAACAGAACTCAAAAATTGTTTGTAAGTCTTTTTTCATAATCCTGTGCAATCCTTTGCTGTATATAACAGTAAGAGTGTTGTAGTGCTTAAAGCATCAGGCTAGAAATCAGGAGACCATGAGTTTAACAGTAGTTGTGCCTTCTGCCTAAGTGGGTGACATTGGACCAATCACAAGGTTAGGGGGGAAGCAATGGAAAACCAATGTTTGCCAAGAAAACTTAATGGATTTGTTTACATAGTTTCTAAGAATCAGACATGATTGAATGGGATATTTATGCAGAGAATTGCAGTCTCACAGAAAGAAGATACAATATTTCTTAATGTACACTTTTAAAATATTAAAGTTTTCTAGTTCTTGTGGGGTTTTATTTGTTCTTTACTGTATCTAGCATGATCTCTTAGCACTTATTCCTTTGATGGTAATTCTGCTTATTGTTCATTTCTGATGTCCAATTTTAAGAAGGCACTGTTTAGATCTTTGTAATATAAGGTGGATGATATAACAATAAATCTAAATATTTCGCTGATTGTGCCACCAACGAATAATATAATTGCAAATATAGATTCTAGATTCTTGTGAAGAATTGGATGTGTATGGAAGCCAACGGCAGCTAAAGGACTGGCAGCTGTGATTTCACATTATTCAGTATATTAATAAGAAGAAAATAACATAGAGTCTGGATGAAAATAGTCAAAGTGTCAGGTGCACGTAACTAGGAGCGGAAGTTGAAGTCAAGAATTAAAATTTATTACATGTAACTTATACACAAGAATCTAATCTATTAATGGTCAAACAAAATTGGCACTAAATAAAGGTCAACAGAGGAGGGGCTGGACTTGAATTTGTTGTGGGACTGTAGGGAGTCCAAACTGATGATTCATTTGCTCCACCCTCATACTCAGCCTGTTCATCTCCTACACAAAATAATAGAAAATGAAGAAGTGACAGTGCTCTGGGACCACAGAATTCAAACTAACAGTCACCCATCACATAACACGCCAGACTTATCAATTGTAGATGAAAAATGTCTAATTAGTGGATTTGGCAGTATTTGGAGGCAACAGAATAGAAGAGGAAGAACTGAAGAAGATCACAAAATATAAAGATGTGCAAATAGAAGTATGTAGAATGACTGGGGCAAAAGAAAGCAAAAATAGTATCAATAGAAATAGGTGCCTTGGACCAAAACTTCTGGAATACCATTTGAACACCATCAACTATGATAAAATCCCTATCAGAAAAGTTAGCTTTATTTGAAACAACTTACATTCTGTAACAATACTTTTAACACTATCAAACAACATCTGTCTATATCAGATCTTTGGGAAAAACTCACTAGGTAGATGGAAAAGTTACCTGGCTATACAACCAACCCTAATAATTGCCGTCAGAGATATCCCTATGTCATGAGAGAAGATTTTGTGGTGCTCTTATGATACTGAGATGCCTGTGGTAGTGAATTTTACCAGAAGAGTTGTTCATTTAGATATGTCTCAGCAGAAGATCCATACTATGTGTATTTATCAACCCATTCTTTATGGTGAGGAAACAGAAAAAGAATTGCATACTAGATTGGTTGTTGCCCAGTTCAAGAAGGACCATGTAAGATATTAGAGTTCTTGGGCATCTGCTGACGTGGGCAGTGGGACTCAGGAGCTCTGATTAACCAGGACCTAGCCCTGTAGGATAAATGGAAGTACAGCAAGCATAGACAAGAGAAAAGTAAACTGTGTTCAAAAATTGCAACATTATGGTCTGCTATTAAAAATTGGATTATATTATGTAGCATCTCAGTAGTTACTATATATTGCTAGATTATACCTGCCCTGAAGAAATAGACACTTACTTCAAGTGGAACAAAATGTTGATTATGTAAAAGACAACCAAAAACAAGCATTGTTGCAAATTAAAAATTGGAACTTACTAAATGTATAAGAAAGAAAAAGTGAGTATTGAAATCTATATAAATAAAAATGTAAAATAGTTTGTACGAATCCACTAATCTCAAAAACTACTGGACCGATTTACACCAAACTTTCACACAATGTTGACAAGGACTTCTGATAATAGAATACCAAATCATTTTGTGCCTAGCACACGTGTATCGTGTGCAAGGCACGCACAAATAAAAGTTACTCACTGAACACGGTTTAAGCTCCGTGTAACTCCTCCCATCCGGCTGATACGTCATGAGCACGTAACGGCAGAAAACCGCCTTGAAGGAACATTGCCAGGGGCAACGTGGAAAGCAACGCATGCGCCTCCCTGTCTGCCTGCAGCCACTCTCTTCCACACACATGCACGTGCACGCGCACACGCACGCACGGCCACAGGATCAGAAGCGTCCGAGCCCCGTGTGGTAGTCGCCTAGCGGGCGTGTCGGGCGGGGCAGCCGGGCGCGTCTCCACCAGCTCTCTCTGATGGCCACCGAGGTGCACTTTCCGGAGCCGTTGGAGAGAGCTGGTGGGGGCATGGCCGGCTGTCCTGCCTGGTGCGCCTGCCGGGCGGCCGGGGCGGCGTGTCGTGGGGCTCGGGACGGCGGCGGCGGCGCGGGGCTGGTGGGGGTGGGCATGTGGTGCCCGGACGGCCACGCTCACTGCGGGAGGAGGCAGCCCTAGCCTCCCCAGCCCGACATGCCGGCCTTTTCGCTGCTTGTGGAGGGGAGGGAGACTGATGCACAGAGAGACAGAGACAGAGAGGGAGGGAGGGAGGGAGGGAGGGAAGGAGGGAGAGACGAACAGAGAGATAATGAATGAGAGATATCGACAGGTGCACACACAGTGACAGAGAGAAAGGGAGGGGAGAGAGACAGACACACAGAGAGAATGAGTGAGGGAAAGATAGACAGGCAATCATACGCAAACAGAGTGACAGAGGGAGGAAGGAGAGAGAGAGAGAGAGAGAGAGAGAATGACAGAGAAAGACAGAGAAGGAGGGAGGAACAGAGGGACAAAGAGACTAATGACTTTGCCCACCACTGTGTTAGGCACAAGGGAGGGAGGAAGGGAGGGGGGGCCTGGAGGGGGTTGACTGAGGGGTGGTGGTCTGGGGAGGGGAGGGCTATTTATTTAGGTAGAGGAATATAGAGAGAGGAAGAAATACAGTAGGTAGTTAGGTAAGTAGAGGGATAAACGAGAGGGATGAATACAGCAGGTAGGTAGATAGGTACAGGTATATAGAGATAAATACAATAGGTAGGTAGAGGGAGAGAGGAAAGAATACAGTAGGTAGGTAGGTAGGTAGGTGGATACAGAGAGGGGGAAATATGGTAGGTGGGTAGGTAGAGGGATAGAGGGGAGAAATACAGTAGGTAGGTAGGTAGAGGGATAGATAGTGGGAGAAATACAGTAGGTAGGTAGGTAGGTAAGTACAGGGATAGATAGAGAGGGAGAAATACATTAGGTAGGTAGGTAGAGGAATAGATAGAGGGAGAAATACAGTAGGTAGGTAGATAAATAGAGGGATAGATAGAGAGTAAGAAATACAGTAGGTAGATAGGTAGGCAGGTACAGGGATAGATAGGGAGAAATGCAATAGGTAGGTAGGGGGATAGATAGATAGGGAGAAACACAGTAGGTAGGTAGGTAGATAGAGGGATAGATAGGGAGAAATACAATAGGTACTGTAGGTAGATAGAGGGATAGATAGGGAGAAATACAGTAGGTAGGTAGGTTGGGGGTTATATGGTGGTTGTGTGTATGTGTGCAGGTGTAGATATACACACAGATTGGTTGGCCATTTAACCAGACTGGGCCACAGCAACGCATGGCCGGTTATAGCTAGTAATGTAATAAAACACGAACAGAATGCTGGCAAGGAAAAATATTCTGTGGTCAAAAGATTGTGAGCAAAGTAGATTAAGATAAAACCTGGCAATGGTTTATAACTGGAACATAAAAAAGAGAAACTGAAGACTTGATTTTGATTGCTCAAGAACAAGCTACGTGAATTAATGCAATCAAGACCAGATGTGAAAAAAACTGTCAAATGATTCAAAATTCAGACTGTGCAAAGTAGCAGAAGAAACAGTAGTTCATAAACCTAGTTCCTGCAAAAAGATCACAGAAATTGATTATAAATGATGACATAAATTCCAACATAAATTGTTCAGCAAGATCTCTTTGGGCACTTAAAGAAGTAAGTTCCCCTTTCTACTGTAAATAACAACTTTTATTTTGCAGGGCTTCCCTTCACAGACTTTACATTTTTTTCTTGATTGTATATCCATATTCCATCTTAATGTATGTACTGTATATGTACATGCATGTATGATTTTTGTGCTTTTAAAAGTTTATTATTTCTGAAGACCAGGATTGTGTTGAAAACGTAGGGTTGGAATTTAAAAATAGAGGTTGATAACAGAAGAAAGCTATCAAAACTGACAAACACTGTGTTTAAACCGCAGAAAGTTTTGGAAATGGCAACATTCATTTAAAAATATTCTTAAGAATAGTTTAGCTTGTGTACAAAACATTATGGGCATTATTAACCCTTATAGCCCTTTAATCAAAATTCCGGGACACCTTATTTTATATTCCAAAGCAAAACATATTACATTTCTGAAATTATAAATATATAGCCATTATCAAATAATTATGATTGAACAGCTGTGGAATACATTTCAAATGTGTTCGCTTCTACTAAAGAAATTATTAGCTTCTAAAGGTACAGATTTACCTATGTACATGAAAGTAGGTTTCAGAAATAATATTGTTAGCATAGAATCATGTTTAGACATAATCTAAATAATTCACATTATTGCTATATATATATTTTGTAAATCAGAATGTATGACAATAATATTTCAGTTCTTTGGTGGGCAAAGAAAGGGATATTTTTATATATGGAAATGAATTTTAAAATGTATAACTAGTTACTAAAATTACAGAGCAATAATTTTCTGATAGTTTCCTTTTACAATTTTTCCCAGAATGCTGTTCCCTGCCATGCTTTTGGGGGCTGCTATTAGGCTAGTTGTGCAAATGGCCAGGATTAACTTAGAAAATCCAAAAGCCAGTGGTTGTAGTGCCCACTAAATTAAAATGTAAGACAAAAGAATTATGCACATTTGGGGAGATGTGGAGATAAAGGGAGAAAAGATTTTTAAAAAGATCTATGAAAGTTGCATTCTGTTTGTTCATGTTATATTTGTTTTATTTGGAAAAAATGTGGCTATGCAAACCATTTCTTAATGGGACATCCTAGATTCCAGTCATTGGCATCATACTCCATTTTGAAGTAAGGCCTTCATAAAAAGAAGGCCTTGCTTTGCTTTAAAATCTGAATTTGGGAGCTAGTGACTTTTCTATTAACTGAAATGTCTTTTGTACATTCATATAAGCCTCAAATGAAGTAGTGTTTGTTTTGCAGAGAAGCATCAAAGGGGCACTTCAACAAAGCTGCTTTAAGGATTTGCAGAAGCTTAATTATTATACCATAAGAATATGTTAGTCTGAAGAGAGAGAGGGATAAATACTGAAGAAGAGGATTTCTGCAAGACACAGGCAAGTTTCTTAAATGAGGTTGACAGTAGGCGCATTTTTAGATGGCCACTGGCTTTAAACTGGAAAGGACAATCACGTAGTTTAAGAGCCAGGGCTTCTATTGTTTAGTCATGTTCACCATTTTGAATTCAGTGACCACTGCTAAGCTTGTGTGGATGAAAAATGAAGATAAACTTTGTTCCATTTTCATTCTGTATGAAAATACAGAAGTGTGGCACAACTTTCCTGTAACCAAATGTGCATATTGCTAAATATGACAAACAAAAGTTGGCTATATGGCTATGTGTTTATACTCACATACTTAGTGAGGATCGAGTCAGGCTTGAATTGCTTTGGAATTTTTTTGTGTTGAGCTTATATGTATAGATGATGCTTAATACCATTGATACCATTGAATATATATTTGCATGTGCCAGGAACAATTTTTCCACAGAAAATATAATTGTCTCAGCCATTTGTTAACAAAAATAATGGAAATTTGCTCTATGTTATTGTAGGTTTGATGTTGAGCTTGAGATAAAGATAAATTGAGCTTGAGATAAAGACAAACGTATCATCAGTCATGAGTTCCTTCGCGCCCACAAGAGATCTAAGTCCAGCCCAACCTGAATACCTTCTACTCTTATCTCCTGCTAATTTCCCTTGGCGTTAGTAGTTCAGATTCTTGTAGAGAGTTCAAGCTTACAATAAATCTTTATACCTATTGGAACTGTTGATTTTCCTGGCGTTTGACATACAGCTTTTCTCCTGGGTCAAGTGACAAAAATATCCAGTGCAAAATACTTAACTGAACTCTCATTTGAAATCCAGGGGGAAAGATTAATTAAACTAAGACAGTGTATAGGCTTCCCCCCCCCCTACACCTAACATTCTTTTTGGTGTACACCATGCATTTTAACATGGCTCGGGGCCTAGTTACATGCGAGACCGTATCCTGCCCCATACATCCCTCCGACCGATCCGCTCCATAGAGAGGGCCATCTCCAGGTGCCGTCGGCCGGGCAATGCCGGTTGGCGACACCCAGGGGAAGGGTCTTCTCTGTGGCGGGCCCAACCCTCTGGAACGACCTGTCCCCTGAACTCTGTACCACCACAGACCTCCGCCTTTTCCGCCGGTGTCTTAAAACGCATTTGTTCCAACAAGCCGGCCTAGGATAATCACCAGATCTGGACTTTTTAGTTATAAATTTTAATTAGAGAATTTTAATTTAATTGGATTTTAATAATTGATTTTATTTATTTATTTATTATTTTATTTTATTAAATTTATACCCCGCTTTTCTCCAAACGGACCCATCTATTTATGTACGTTGTGTTTTAATTTGCCTGTGCGCCGCCCTGGGTCCTTTTGTAGGAGAAGGGCGGGGTATAAATTTAATAAAATAAATAAATAAAATAAAATAAACATGATAAATAAAATTAAATAAGATGGTGGAATGTGCAAAGCAAGAGGCAAGGCTCAATTATTATATTTATTTCCAGGGGACCTCCTGATTTCTGATTGTATTTGGGGTAGGGGGGAAATGGTGGTCACGTTAATTCAAGGTTTTGTTTGGAATGGTGTCTACTTAATCACAAAAAAAGAAATAAATTAAAATGAAGGAATAAAAGGATATGCAACATTCTCTGGGTTCTTAATTATCACAAGTAGAAATATTGGAACAAAATGTAGGAATTCATTCAGGTTCTGGCTCTGCTGTTAATGAGACACTGAACAAAGACCAGGAATTATGCAAACCACCTAAGATTCAACTGTTGCTCAAGGCACTCTTTAATATATATCTGCTGCCTGCAAAAGAGATTGCATATTGGTTTAATTAAGTTTTTATGTTTATATATCCTTGTGTGTCTTCTTTATATTGAGTTTAGCAGTGTATGAAAAAAAGAAAAAGAAAATATAACTATTGATTTGGATGCTGGTGATACAGATTTATTTTCTTTTTTTAATCATTTTTTTTTAAGGATTTAAAGAATTCCATAATGTAATTACTGATTGAACACAAAGCTAGGAGTGGCTGACTAATTCCTAATTAAGAAATAGTGATATTAAAACTAACTGTTGAGTTCACCACTACAGGCTAAGAACAGAGGATTTTTTATACAGACAGGTGTCTGTAAATAACTAATCAATATTTTCCATTTGATTTTTTTTCTAACTTAGCTGGCTGGTATCAGTGGTGGGTTTCAAAAATTTTAGAACCTCTTTTGTAGGTGTGGTCTGCTTTGTGGGAGTGGCTTGCCAGCCATGTGTCTGGGTGGGAGTGGCTTGGCAGTCATGTGACTGGGTGGGCATGGCCAACTTGTAAAATGTGGTGAAACTCACTTAACCATGCTCTTGCTTAGCAACCAAAATGTTGTCTCAGAAACTCTGGCATTTGAAGCACACAAGTCTTAAAGCTGTCAAGTTACAAGACCCTTGCACCCCTAACCCTTTAGAAAACAAATCCCAGGGATATTCAAACTTGACAGCTTTAAGACTTGTGGACTTCAACTCCCAGAATTCCTCCTCCCGCTCTTCATCTTAATGATGTGTAGACGGGCGGGAGAGAGAGCTGGAACCGGTTCTAAACAGCACTGTAGATTTGTGGAACCTCCTAGAACTGGCAGGAACCCAGCCCTGTCTTGTATGTAGAATTGGGATGAAAAATACAATGAGAAACCAATGCTTATCACTTTCTAAGACCAAATACTCAGAACATGTTAATTTTGATAAAACATGTAACATTTCAACAATATGTTCTACTGCAATGTATCCCATGGAAAGTTCCAGATGGGGTACATTATTCTAAACTCAAAACGCTTCTATTTTTATCATTTCATGGACAAACCTAGCTAACAATGCTTTGGCAGAGTGAAGGAAAATAATATTAGCAGTTTGCATTCTAGTAAATTAGGACTATCTACTCCATACTGCAAAAATCTGGGCATCTATTACCTGAGAGCAAAGAGATATAGTAATCCAGATTTGGTGGACATAAAAAAGAGTATTTTATAAGTAACAAAATCCTCTATGTCAATTATTTTGTGTACCTGCCTTCAAACTTTAGTACAAGGCAGGAATAGAGAAGTGGGACAAAAGACTTACTAGGAAAAAATCAGACTAGAAATTCTTATATGGGAAAATATAAAGCTAAGATAAGAGTTTATTCCTAAATATGACAATAAAATGGAGTTGCTAACTGACTGACTATGATAATGGAAAGACAGTTAAATAAAGGTTAAAACATATGGAATATGGACAAATATGAAACTGATATGGGGAGATTGTGATTCACTTTTATACATGGTAATTAAACTGAGTTGCTAATTGAATATGACAAAAGGACAATTAAGTATGGGTTAAAATATATGAAACATGGACATATATAGAACCGTTAAGATGATGAACAAAGGGAGATATATACCACTTGTTATTTTATATAGTAGATTAAGGGAATTATAATGAATATTGAAAAGTAAGGATTGCCATTTATAGACAATTAAGGGTAATCTAAACCAAGGTATGGAAAAATGGAGAGGGAACATGAAATATACTTATAATGGGAAACTATAGAGATTTAAAAACAGAATTACAAAGTGGGGGCGTGTAAGGATGTATAATTATATAAACATAATGATGAGAATAGCTCGGAATTGTAAGCAGGTCCACATCTCAGCTAAAACTAGGCAGGAGGAGGTTTAAAAGTATAATGACCATATACTTTTTTGTTCTCTCTTTTTTTAAAAAAGGAGGAAGATATATGTTAAAATTAAATATGTATACTGAAAAGGAATTATAAATACCATCAACACAAAATGGAGCTCGCTCAGAAGCTGAAATACACCAAGTAAATGAGATGAATAGTGTGAAGTAGAGGAGAGAGGTAAGGGAAGAAGAGACTGATAGGAGAGAGGGCGGGGGGGGAAAGAGGAGGAGGGAAAGAAGGAGTGGAAAGGGGAGAGAGGAGAAGGAGAGAGGAAAGAGAGAAGAGAAGGGTGACAGAGGGAAGAAAGGAGGTAGTGAGAGGAAGGAGAAAGGGAGAAGAAAGTGACAAATATGGTGTATGGAGAGCAGAAGAGCCAATAATTGTTTTTGGGAGTTGATGGTAAGATGAATTGATGTAACTATTTAATAATACAATACGATGTTGGATATGTAATAGTATACATGTGGTTATATGTTGTGAAAATGAAAAAATAAAAAAAATTATATATATAAAAAAACTTTAGTATACCTAATAATTAGTACTGGTTTTAATGCCATATTTTACCTTTGTACTATAAGGACAAGAAAGCCAACTGGCTGATCTTGGGCAAGTACGTTCTCTCAGTCCTAGGAAGGAAGCCATTGTAAACCATTTCTAAAAACCTGGCCAAGAAAACTTAAGAGATTTGTCCAGGGCAGTTGACTGGAATCAAGACTGAGGCAAACCATACAAACATAAACACAAAAAAAATCATAACAATTACATAGATAATTTCTGATCTCATAATAAAACATTCATATTCTAGTTCTCAGTATTTTTACTTGGTTCAGCCTTCACATTAAACGATCATGTAGCTTGTCTGGTTTTTTATTTGTATGAAGTGTTAGTTCTATGGTTGTATTGTGCCATACCTACAAAATCTTTGAAAGAATGATACAAAATCACCTCACTGTAGCTGTAGAATCCCTTCTCAAATGACAGCAGGCTGGATTTCGCCCTGAAAAATGCTAACCGCGGAAAACCTGAATTTAGCCCAATATATTAAAGATGGATTCCAAATGGGCAATTTTACAGGAACTGTATTCATAGATCTTACTGATGCATATGATTCCATGTGCATCAGTAGAAGAATGAAGCAGAAAGTTTATGATATGATTAAATATTTTAAACTTACAAATATCAGGAATCTGCTTCAGAACCGTATGACTTTTGTAGAGTTTCAAGGAAGGTGAAATAGATGTGGAAACCAAAGAAAGAGTTTACCACAGGGTAGTATACTGGTTCCAATTCTTTTTAATGTTTACATCAATGATTAGCCCTCCTTGAACAACCATATGGACATTGATGATTGAGCAATGGTTTTACAGGGAGAAACATTTGAGGAAATTGAATAATGTTTAACTGAAACCCTGGTGGAGCTCAATTGATATTATTGTGATAACCAATTAAGACCAAATTACAGCAAAAACTCAGATATGTGCCTTCCATCTTTGCAATAAATTGGCTGCTTGGAAGCTGCATATTATATGAAGAGGGACGTTATTGGAGCATTGCTACAACCCTATATATTTAGCGGTCATTCTAGCTAGGGCCCTAACATATAAACAGCACTGTACCAAGACACTAAACTGAAGATCAGTGGACAAAATAACATCCTCAGGAAATGAGGATGAGTTCTGATGCCAAACCAAGGGTCCTTAAGACAACAGCTCTAATTCTTTCTATTCAGCAGGCAGTTTGGGTAATCTGATTTAAATCAGCACATACTGAGAAAGTAGAGGTTGCTCTAAATGAAGCTAGCAGAATTATTACCGAATGCCGTAAGCTTACTCCTCTAGATAAGATCTACCACCTAACTGTCCCACCTTCTGTTCGCAGAGAAGCAATAGCATACACAGAGAGAGGCTTAAATCATCTATATCTAGACAACACCCTCTCTATGGCCTAAAACCAGTCCATCAGAGATTAACATCCAGAGATTAACATCCTTTGGTCAACAGAAGAATTTGAAGAATTTGAAAGCAGAGTGGAACTATAGAAAGCTACAAAGAACAACAGACGGAACCAACAATGGAGCTGACACCTGGATCTGGCAAAAGCTGGAAAGTATGGAAATCATTTAATAGACTATGCAACAAGATCCAGAGACACTCTGAACAAATAGGGCTACCCAGTGGCTTCTGCCTTTTGTGGTGACGTGGACAAGAACGCACATATATATATATACCTGCCCTAAGAATGCAATTAATGCTATTTTCTGGGCAAGAACTGTTTAACTTGTACGTGTTTTAATCTTGTATTTTATATTTTAAATTGTATATTGTACAGTATGCCTTATTTTAATTGTGATGCTTCTGATACAAATAAACAAACAAGGTTCACCATATGACTTATAATATAACTAGGTATATTAAATAAACTGTGCTTTATGACTTAGTGTGGAAAGAAAGTCAACTACAAATGTCAGTGAGAATGATATAGAAAAGATATATTTATGGTGTTATTTAGCAAATAGATTTTACTTTTTTATTTATAAATAAATAATATCTAAAAGTGTATCTGATTTTTTTTCACATAGTTTTACTACTGGAAATTATTACTCTACTAATTTCTGTTTGCCCTTCAAGGGCCATTGCAACAAATTACAAATCTTATTTCTATTTAAGTAATCTTACAGTCATAACATTATTTAATAAAGCCACTGTAATTAATACTTTGATGAAGAAATTCCTGACTTGGCATCTTGAGAGACTATGAACTAGTGTATTATTTAACTTTATAGTTAATGGAGCATGAAACAGAAGATCAAGAAAAAGACATGTTACTGCATCTGACATTTAGACATATTATTTTGAATTAATTATCTTTAAAATGTCCTTAGTAGGAAATTACAGTATAGTATATGGAAGTACTATTCATCAAGTTACCATCACATTATGAACCTTCAATAAGTGATTTCAAATTTGCTCTGGCAGATTTTAGATAAAAATTCTAGTCTTGCTAAAGAGACAAAGGAACAGATAAAACTATAGATACAGTATATGCCCAATTATTAAGAGTAGGTTCCTTTAATCAGTCAAAATCACTTGTGATTAAATATGCAAACTATTGTTTGAGTAGTAGTATCAATATTACAGGTGTATAAAATAGGCAAAAGAGATGCTTTGAAAATGAAGCACAAATAAAGCGCCTCGTTTTTAATCATGAAAGCAGCTGTATCTTTACAAGGCTTGCATGCCTGACTCAAATGCTGTTCCCAATTGGGTCTTTACATGCATGCATACATGGCTTTGTTTGGCTGGCAGATGTATTCTCTATGCATGCATAGAGGGTTATCTTTTAAAGAAATCACATTACCTTGCAAAAGAAAGTTGTTTAATTATTTCAAAGAAAAATGATTTTTTTATGTAAAGGTTTTTTAAGTTTAACGCCTACTTGTTTAATGAAAATACCTAGTTTTCTTGGCATCCATGTGGAAGTAGTTTGCCACTGCGTTTTACCATATTTTTCCCTCTACTTCTCATCAGGGATGTCTAATTCCCAGCACATGGGCTGGATGTGTCGCGCGCTGGCCACACCCATGCCCAGTTTAGCGAAGGGGAAAAATGTTTAGACACTGGCGGAAGAGGCGGAGGTCAGAGATGGTGCGTAGTTCAGGAGGTAAGTCGTTCCAAAGGGTAGGGCCTGCCACAGAGAAGTCCCTTCCCCTGGGTGTCGGCAACCGACATTGCCCGGCCGACGGCACCCTGAGAAGGCCCTCTCTGTGGGAGTGGATCGGACGAAGGGATGTATGGGGCAGGAGACGGTCTCGCATATAACTAGGTCCTGAGCCAATATATTATTAATATATTGACCACTACATGAAAGCAAAGTTTTAAGAATTTAATTCTAGTGGACATCCATATCTGTTCAGCTTAGATACAGCCACTAGTAATTGTTATTGAACAGCAGTTGTTTAAGAAAGGAGTTTTGGTCTGCATGAAACACATGTTAATTTCTGTGCTTTCAGATATATCAGCTTCAACAGCAATTATTCAATAGCCCACTAAATTGATATTCCTTTCAAACCCCAGCTAATAAAGCAACCTCAGAAGCTGGGGTATTAGTCTGTCTCACAGCCAATAACAACATTGCAGAACAAGACTATTGCCTGGCAACGAGATAGGAAGACGTTTTGCCATAGCTGACTCGCCAAGTGATCTGGATTTGTTGCTCATCATAAAAAATGCTTTCCATATTCCTATATCATTACAAAGAAAATCTTGTGCAAGATAAAAGGGAAAACAGTATTTCTACATCAAGTCAGGTAAAGATGGCCTAGAACTGCCTCACTGATTGGCCAGCAAAAAAAATGGAATTAACATTGTGAGGATATTTTCTCTAAAATGATTCGTAAGCATCGTCATGCCAGACATGGGTGCATGGCTAAAAATTACAGCAAATTAATTGTCTTTACTAATTAATAAAGAAAACATGGACTTATATCTCCCCCCCCCCAACCCCTTCCCCCAGAACTTGGGAGCTGACAACTGACATTTTTAATGCTCTATAAATAACATGGCACCATAAAACAATAACTGTGTAGAGGACTTGCCTTCTCAAAATTGACAATTTGAGGTTGGCTATGGTGTTTCAGTTTAAAACTGATATTTTTCCTCTTACTATAAAATTCACAAGTAAAAATACAGTGTGCATGGATGAAATGCCCTGCAGTGAGAGAATCACAAATCTGCTCAACTAAAATTAGCCCAGCAGGTTTGCTGTTGACCTGTCGCTTTCCATCCTGTTGCTGAGTGCTGTTTCCATAGATATTTGGTTATTGGTGAACCCTTAAGAAAACCACTCAGTTCATCTACTCAGCCCTTTATTTGTGAAGTGGGGACATCTATCCCAATAGTCTCTTCTATGAAAGCTTTCAGAACTGCTACCATCTTTGATTGCCTGGATTACTGCACATTATAATCAGAACTAAGAATGTCAGAATTTAGCCATCAGAACGCACAGAGTAAGTAAGCAAAACATAGCCATAAACACATAAAATGAATGCATATAAATGGGGACAATAGGACAGGAATGGTAGGCCAGGAATGGTTATGCACACACCCTTACCTCTTCAGAAATGTGTAAGGTCCATAGTAGACAGTTTAAGGTAAAAGGTATGGGGGTTAGAGGAACTAACAACAGGATCCGGTAGAGTGTTCCACACATTTACTACTCTATTGCTGAAACAGTTTTTCCTGCAATCAAGATTAGAGCGGATTACATTTAGTTTGCATCTATTGATAGCCCTTATATTATTGTGGTTGAAGTAAAAGTAGTTATTAACAAGTAGGATGTTATGGCAGATAATCTTGTGTATTAAGCTTAGGTTGGAATGTAGATGGCGTAGTTCAAGGTTATCTAGGCCTAAAATTTCAAGCCTGGTGGTATAAGGAATTTTATTATGAACAGAGGAGTTGAGTACTCTTCTTGTAAAATACCTCTGGACCCTCTCTAATGCATTAATATCCAAAATTCAGTATGGGTTCCAGGCATTGAGTAGTATTCAAGGATAGGTCTGGCAAGGATTTTGTATTTTATAGTTAGCAGCATAGCATTACCAGAGAGAAAGCTTTGTAAATAAGGTTGACAACTCTGAATGCCTTTTTGGCAATATTGTTACAGTGAGCTCTGGAGCTTAGGTCTTTCGAAATGAGTACTCCAGTGGTGGGTTTCAAATTTTTTTAGAACCTACTCTGTATGTGTGGCCTATTTTGTGGGTGTGGCTTGGCAGTCATGTGACAGGGTGGGAGTGGCCACCTTTTAAAATGTGGTGAAACTCATTTAACAACGCTCTTGCTTAGCAACCAAAATTTTGGACTCAATTGTGATGATTCTTTCTTTCTTTCTTTCTTTCTTTCTTTCTTTCTTTCTTTCTTTCTTTCTTTCTTTCTTTCTTTCTTTCTTTCTTTCCTTCCTTCCTTCCTTCCTTCCTTCCCTTCCCTTCCCTTCCTTTCCTTTCTTTTCCTTTCCTTCCCGTTGGGTCACTGGCAGTGGCGGGCCAGATTTACTTCCAGGTACACCGGTGGAACCCCCTCTCACCGGTTCTCTAAATTTCACCAACCGGCTCTTGCGAGTAAGTGCGAGCCTGCAGAAACCCACCACTGGAGTACTCCTAGGTCTTTGACAGAGTGTGGGTAATATTTTAGATTGTTTCCGCCCAGCTTGTATTTGATGTTCAGATTTTTATTGCCAATGTGTAGGACTGAGCATTTGTTAGCAGAAATTTAGCTTTATAGGAAACAGCCTCCCCTGCCCCTCCCCCGGAGGCCCTCCGGAGGCTTCAGGGAAAAAGAGCCGTATAAGCAAACCATAGTCTTTTTTTGCCCTCCGGAGGCTTCAGGGAAGTCCCTAAAGCCTCCGGAGGGCCTCGAAGGGGGGTGGGGATGGAGGAGGCTCTTTTGCCCTCCCCAGGCTCCCGTAAAGCCCCAGGAGCCTGGGGAGGGCAAAAAAAGCATGCACAAAATGGGGGGCGCCTGCCACGCACACATGTGCACTGGGTGTGTGTGGGTCACGCATTGCATTATAGGTGCGGCACGCCCACGCACGACCCCACTGCGCTCTCCCCACTTATGTCACGCGAGCCAAAAAAGGTTCGCCATCGCTGTCATAGATGGTGCTTAGAGGTTCAGCTAAGCCAGGGATGTCCAAACTTGGGAACTTTAAGACTTGTGGACTTCAACTCCCAGAATTCCCCAGCCAGCATAGCTGGCTGGGGAATTCTGGGAGTTGAAATCCACAAGTCTTAAAGTTCCCAAGTTTGGACATCCCTGAGCTAAGCATTAGAGAGCTTTTTTAGAAAGTAGGTATGCATTCCATCAGGACAATGGAAAGAGATGGCTTTAGGTTGTGTAGTGCCCTTTTAAAATCAATGTGGATTACATTATTGCAATTGGTTGTGGTACGACTAGGAAATGAGGGGGAGATGCCATTGACTGAACTGAAAAAAGTGTTGAAGAGATTGGCCTTGACAGCATCATTGTTACAATCAGGTTTACCTATCACTGTCTTCAAACTGCCCTATATTGAATTGGGTTGGGCTAGCATCTCTGTTTAGCTTCATAGCTGAAGTATTATAACATGTAACAATGGGGACAACTATGGAGACAGCACAGTTTCTGTTGATGTATTATCCTCTTGTCTCAACCATAAGGACACTGACATAGTGGAGAAAAGAGGTTAATATAAAGACTTTGCGAAATAAGCAGCATTATATACAAACCAGCAATCCTTGTAGTAAGAAAGAAAGGTCAGTGCATAGAGACTTCCTTTGTATTCCCCTGCCCGCCCGCCCGCCAAAAAAAAACCCCTCAGCATGTTTCACAAATTTGGAAAGGAACTGTTACACTTGAGAACTTCATATGCTGCTGCCAAACACTAACATTATAGCTATTTGTTCATGTCCTTGTTTCAAATAACAGTGATAGCTGAAGATTCAGAAAATGAAACAACAGTCTACTCACATGCTTGTGAACAGAATTGAATCAATATCAGATTCCAGCTGATAGAATTGCACAACTATTCTTTTTCTTTTGTACATTTCTACCAGCATTTTACATTTTTTAAAGATGTGCGCAGATACTATATGCTCACATAGATATGATTTTCATAAATCCTAAAAGAAAAAAGTGCTTAAAGACTCTGAGAATGGCCCTGCAACTGCTGCATGGAAACCAGAGGAAAAACTAACAAAATGTCAGGTCTCACAACTTATTAAAATAATTTATCTCATGGCAAGTGACTGGTTTTGGGTTTTAGTATTTTAAGTGTGACAGTGCACTTCACATGTCTTCTAATTGATGGGACACGGACAAAAATATATTAGCTTGGAATCTAATCTCTTGTTTAGATATCCTAGATAGCAGAAAATACTGTGAACAGGCATGGAGGAAAATTGGGCTTGCGTCGCACTTGTGGCAGACTAGCCAAAAGAAATAATGTTTACTATTAAAAAGGAATGGTGATACATTTAAGATAAAGTTAAGGCTGGAAATCTAGTCTGATTCTTTCTTCTTGTTCTAAAAAAGCATTAATGGTAGTCCTCAGTTAACAACAGTACATTTATGACTGAAATTTGTTGCTGAGCGATGTGGTTGTAGACTGCAACATAAGTGCACTGCTCAGCAACAGCAATCTTCACATTCCCCATTGCCCTCGTTAAAGAATCGTCTCTCAATTTTCTTTGGTTTCCAACAAGCAAAGTCATGGGGAAACCAGAAAGACATTGCAAGACCCAGGAAGCAAGCTGGTAGGCAGGTAAGTGGCTGCTGCCAGGTGAAAATAGGAGTGTGTGTGCGTGGCCAGTGAGGCAGTGTGAGGGGGCTAGGAGTGGCTGTTGCATGTGCATGAGGAGCTAGCACAGCATAAGTATGGCAAAATTTAGGATGGCTGCTTGCAGGATGTAGAAGGGTGCATGAAGGGCCTGTGAGTTATGGTACCAGTACAGAGGGGAAGACCTTCCCTGCTGGCTCTCCCCTTGACTTTCCATTTGGGAACCTGTCAGATAAGGTGCAAGTGGCAGTCATGTGACCAACGGCTGGAATTTCAAGAACCAGTTGTAAATATCACTTCTTCAGTGCCATTGTAACTTTGAATAATTGCTGATCAAGTGGTTATTAGCAAAGAACTATCTATGTATGAAAACCCCAGGGGCAGCAGACCTCAATGTCTATGGGCCCATCTTGTGATTATGGCATGTAGACATTGCCTGTCGTTCTCCCCCCACATTTCATTCATTTAATTACAGGACTTCTATGGCCATCTATCTCATATGAGAACTCTAGCCAGCTCACAATAGTCCATTAAAAATAGTTAAAAACAAAGCTAATTACTACTGCTTATTTCTTTTCTGCACATTACCTAGGGTTGCTAACTAGAAAAGGATAGACTGGTAGTTGTGCCTACATGTTCAGGAGTACAACATAACTTTTAGTGGTCCTTTTAATAATTTCTCTTTTGGTAGTGTAGCATTACTGGCCAATCATGCCAAGCAGGACTTTTACTCTTTATCCAGTTATGATTCACTTTAGGATGACAAAATGATAGTGATTTGGGTCCTTATGCTTAGATTTGGGAGTAATAGATTAGGTCCCATCCTCTAGTCAGTGCCTTTTATGGAGACAACACAACACATGAGTTCGCAGAATATTGAGGTTGGCGAGTTTGTGGCTCAGTGTGACACATCAAGCCAGCCAATTTGGGAAATTCATGAATTAACGTGTAGAGCAAAACTAGGCAAGTGCATTAATTCAGCAGCTCATTGTTCATCATAAGTATGAAGTTGAGTAACTCTTTTTTTTACAGCAAGGATTAAGCAAATTATGGCTGCATCTTCCAATTGTTCCTCAATGGCTGGCTGTATCTGCTTGCACAGGATGGGTTGATGGAGAATCCCTACAGAAAGCAAAACTAGTCTTTTGGAGGAACAGCATCATTTCCATACAGTCACTCATCAGCCTCTTTCTCTTGCCATGTTTTTGTTAACACAAAATAATCCAGCCTTCTTTGTGCCTGAAGCACATAATTCTCTCCGACTTTTATGGGATGAAAAGAGTTTGTTGTTCTCTGGAAATTCGGCTAAAGGGTTAACTATCATTAAAAAAAAAAAGTGGGCACGCCCTTACGATAAAAGAACTTGAAGAGGGATGAGAAGGAAGAACCGATAATGGGGCCGAGTAAAAAGAAATTATCACTGCATTTAGTAGCAGAAAAAAAGAGGGGAGGTTTGTAACCTCCTACAAACTAAGCGCAGAGGGGCGTTATTTATCAAATACATACAATTTCCTAGTATATCTGTTTAAAAGGAAAACTGCTCATCACCCCTTACGCTATCCATTCGCGCAGTGCTACTTTTACATAAAGTTTCAATTATTCATTATCCGAGGAAGAGGTGCGTGCTTGACCGCGCTCTAAGACGTAATGAAGAGAAACAACGGCGAGATGGGAGGAGCCGAAACTCCCATTGCAGGGCCGGCCTGGTTTGGTTGAGGCCGCGACGCCGTGGGCGCGCCTTCCGCTCAGCAGGCGTAGGGCCGGCCCGAAAGCGGGCTGCTCTTCCCCGGGGTTTGTTGCTGTTTGGGCGGCGCGTCACGTCACGGCTGCGTTGACTCAGCGGCGGCCTGCTAACCCTCCTCCTTTTCCTCTTGGGTCCGCTCAGGCCTGGCGCTCACTCTGGTTCTCTCAGCCTTCCCTTCGTCGTCTGTCGTCGTCGTCACTCCCTTAGGCCGGCAGGGAGGGAAGCCGAAACTGGGAAAGGGCCATGACCGTGGAGCAGAATGTGCTGCAGCAAAGCAACTCCCAGAAGGTAAGGGAAGAGCCCGACCGGGAAGGAGGAGGAAAGCGACGGGGCGAAGAGACCCCTTCCTCGCTTCGTTCAGGCCGCCGCGGGCCCTTTAGCTGCGCTAGGGCCTCGCGTTCTGGAGTCTCCGCCGAGGCGGGTCTGCGACGCCTCCCTTTCCCGACCCTGCTTCCTCCGTGACCTTTGCGTATGGAAGGGAAGTTGGGGTGGAATTGGGGTTGTTCTTTCCTACCTGGTTAGCGAAGGGAAGGCAGTTGTGGCTTTTGGATAAACTGCTTTGGGTGGAGTTTTCAACAGTGGTTACTTTTTTCTTCCTTATGCCCTTTGGTTCTTGTCCCTCGTTGGTTTCGTTTCCCCATTCCCGCCTTGTCTTGTCAGAAGCGCCTAAGCCCAGTGCATTGACTCATTAGGCATTTCTGTCTCCCCTTTTTGCTCCTTACGTCTTCTCCTGTCTCCAAAGTGTCACTGTTTCTAAACAGAAGAATTGAGACGTGCATCCATATTCTCCACTAGTTCTTGTAATCCTGTGACATCCCTCCTGCAAAGTTCTGTCATACTTACAGACGCCTGGTAAACATTGACAAAGAGAGATGTATTTAAAGTTTGGGCTCTGAAAGGGACTAGTAATGTGTTATCTTGAGAGAAGTTTGTATTAAAACAATGATACTTGCTGTGTCCTATGTTCTCCCTAGCTAGAACAATACTTTTTTTCCTGTTTATTTCTTAACTGGAGAATCAAATGAGTAGATGAAAATGGGTTGGTTATACTCAGTGTTCTAATCTGGTGTTTGGATAGAGTTTAAGATCAGGCTTGTTAAGTAGTAAAGAATGGCCTACTAATTAATAAAGGGAGAGCAAGTGTGATGTAATGGTTAAAAGCATCAAGCAGGAGACAGTTCTAGTTCTGTCTTGGGCAATGTTTAAAGCACTCTATGGCACGGGGCCTAGTTATTTGCGGGACCGTATCCTACCCCATACATCCCTTCGCCCGATTCGCTCCCACAGAGAGGGACTTCTCCGGGTGCCGTCCACCAGGCAGTGCCGGCTGGCGACGCCCAGGGGAAGGGCCTTCTCTGTGGCGGGCCCAACCCTCTGGAATGACCTACCCCCGAACTTAGAACTATTACGGACCTCCGCTCCTTCCGCCAACATCAGAAGACATATTTCTTCCATCTTGCCGGCTTGGCCTAATCCGCACAATTAAGTCTGTAGACTGAACTCTAAATTGTTTTAATTGGATTTTAAATGGGTAAGAGTTTTAGGGAATTTTAGCACAGGGTATTTTGTATTTAATTGGTTTTTAGTATTTATTATTGCTATGTTTTATATTTCCTGTTTTAATTTCCTGTGCACCACCCTGAGTCCCCTCGGGGAGAGAGGCGTGGTTATACAAATTTAATAATAATAATAATAATAACAACAACAACAACAACAACAATAATAATGTAACTGGCTGGATGACCTTGGGCCAATCACTTTTTCTCAGCCCTAGGAAAGAAGCAATGGCAAACCACTTCTGAGAAATTGCCCAAAAAACTGTAGGAGGTTGTACAAACAATCTTCAAGAATCTGACATGATTGAATAGAAGAAAAAAAATATCAGTTGTATTTTGGTGAAGGTTCTGTTAGTGTGTTTATAAACAGGATCAAAAGTATTAGAAACAAAATTTTCTCAAACACAATGGTCCATGTTCAAGAATAACTTTTTGTGATTGAGAAGAATTTGTGGATGGAAATAAAGGTAAAGGTCTACCTTTGCATGTTACTTTTTAGAGATGTAGGACAGCTTATACGGTTTGGTTTACAATACAATACAATACAATACAATAGCAGAGTTGGAAGGGACCTTGTAGGTCTTCTAGTCCAACCCCCTGCGTGGGCAGGAACCTTATACCATTTCAGACAAATGGCTATCTAACATCTTTTTAAAGACTTCCAGGGTTGGGGCATTCACAACTTCTGGAGGCAAGCTGTTCCAGAGGTTAATTGTTCTTACTGTCAGGAAATTTCTCCTTAGTTCTAAGTTGTTAGTTCTTAGTTCTAAGTTGCTTCTCTCCTTGATTAGTTTCCACCCGTTTCTACTTATACTTTCTTATAAAATCCTTGTGAAGTAGATCAGATTAAAAAAGAGTGTCTCCCCCAAGCTTACTGCAGTTGCACATAGATTTGAATCTATCTTATTAAAACTTGATAATTCTGTGCTTTTTTGTTCTTAATATAATAGGAAATAATGCATTGTTCTATGAATGTTTGGTTAGAGAGCTATTGGGATTTGGATTTGTTGAGCAGTTGGTGGGGCAGTGGTTAGAATGCAGTGTTGCAGGCTAATTCTGCTGCCTGTCAGCAGTTCAAATATGACCAGCTCAAGGTTGACTCAGCCTCTATCTTTCCAAGGTTGGTAAAATGAGGACCCAGATTGTTGGGGACAATATGCTGACTCTGTAAACTGCTTAGAGAGAGCTGCAAAGCACTAAGAAACAGTATATTGCTATGAAGACAGGTTGTTATCATATTTGATCATTTGGTAATAGTATGAATCTCTATAAATTGGAACATGGTTGAGCCATTATATGTTATGATAATCAATAAAATGGGTACTATTTTTTGAAGTAATGTGAAAAATATAGGTAAGTTTATGATCCAGCTTGCTTTATAAATTGTATTCCTACGCTATAAATTATTCTACTAATAGTACATTTCCCTTATATTTACTTATGCTGTCATAATTCTTTATGCCTTTTATCCTTAATTTATCCTTAATTCTAAAAATTGCATATAAAAGTAAAATGTTTAACAGTGAAAGAACGTACACAGGTTTAGAAATATATTTTTCAAAAGTTTAATTTGTAATGCTACAAAGGTGATAACTGTGAAAGATGGTCATAAGTCACTGTTTTCAGTGCCGTTGTAACTTTGAAAAGTCACTAAATGAACTGTTGTAAATCAAGGACTGCCAGTATATTTATATATATTTGGTGCTTCAAGTCATGGAACTCTATATATATTATATATATTTATATATATTTGGTGCTTCAAGTCATGGAACTCTGCTTCTCCTTGCTAACAAATCTCTGTCTCTACTCATGCCCATAAGGCAGGGAGGTATACTGGTCTTGCAGTGAGATTTATAGTAGTAGTAAAACCAAGGAGAATTTTAATGTTTATTCCCATGCATGTTTAAATGACACACTGCACTCCATACACAACAGAAGCTCAGTGTGATCTAGATATCTCTTTTGATAATAAAGTATAGTTGGCAAAAAGTTTCCATAATTATATTGGGCCACAAAATTGAAAGTGCTTTTTTCATCCACACACAGAGCAACTAAAGGAAGAGGAATAGTAGCTATCATCACTGTATCACAGCCAGGCGTCAACAGGTACCTAAGTATTGGGATAGTGCCTTGTTGCTGTATAGTTCTACTGGTACATATTGGTGAGACTGCAGAAATTAACACTGGATTCTTAACAGTGCCATCCCACAGTTTCTTTCCAAGTGGTGCAAATAGAGTGGTTAATGGCAGCTCAGACTTAAAACATTGAGAAGGCCTCAAAATCTTGATAGGTTTGGAAAAGGTAGTCAGGGATTTCTTAGCATGCTAAATGTTTAATGGTTGGGATGGTTTTTCCTTGGAAAATCTATTTGGATTAGGGGCTTTTAGCTGGATATCCCCCCCCCCCCCAACATTTGGAAACCTAAAGGAGACTCACATTAGTCATCCCGAAGATTGTCAGCTATCATTCATTTCTCCTTTTAATGTGTACAAGGTAGAAGCACCTCTGTTAATGCCTTTGGACTGCCTCATGAATTAACTCCCCGCCTCGAGTCCCTTCGGGGAGAGAGAGCGGGTTATAAATTAAAATTATTATTATTATTAAATTATTATTATTAACTGTAGTCTCTCTGTGAGCCTTATTCTCTGAGCATTTGGCTCATACACCTCCAACCATAGCATCCACATCTGTTTCCTCTTCCATTTCAGCAGATATTTCAGCCAGCACATTGGTGCTGGTATTGAGAGTTAAGATCATTGCCAGTGGCATTTCTCTTCTGTATGTTACTATTTTTTTTATTTTTATTTTGCAGATGCTTCTATGTCAGAACCTAGAAGAACTGTAATATGAATTAAGAATTGTGTGGCAAAGCATATCACACTCCACACAAAGGAAAATATGTGGAAGCCTAGCTGTTTTATCTTGTGTGTAATCCTCCTAGTAAATTGATTGGCATCCACTCACTACTGGATGATGTTATGGTCATGATGTATTGGCTTTTCTTAAGGCCTAATATACACTCTCCCCATAGTTTCCCATTCCCTTGAAGTTTAAAAGTTATGTGACTCTTCTAGGACTAAACCAGGGGGAAAGAAAAATGCTGTGAGAAGCATAATGATGCAATTGGACATTAGAAACAAGATGCAATGTGAAATACTTTATCTGTTCAGGTACCAGCACTCCACATTTGGAAGCAAATATTAAAAGTTCCTATGGTTTTGTATTGAGTGTAGAGCAGTGATACCAGCTTGAGATATTGTTGTTCTCTCTATTGCAAGAGAGGACACCTTAAAGATTTTTATACACATGCACACAACCGCCTTTCCTTTTTTTGCAGTATTTGCTTGCTTCCTTTTTTTTTAAATGATTTTTTTTATTTTTAAACATAAAAAACAAATAAAACATTCAATCATTTTCAACATTGTATAGCATGTCGTTCGGTCACAGGTTTTTGTGCGTCAATCTTTACAATTGCGAGTGTAATTATTGATTATCCATCAAATATAGCCAACTATATTCTCATTATTAAACTTATGTATGTATGTATGTACGTATGTAATTAAAACTATTTTTTCTTCATTTCATACCACCTCATTTTCTTAAGTAGTCTGTATGGTAACAAGTAGTATTTATCAAAAACTGATCTTTTTCTATAATTATTCAACAAGTAAAGAAAAGTTCTCACTAAATTCCTGTTGTACAACATTGTTCTCAATTGTCATTAACAAATACAGTACTAGTATATCACTTAATCAAACACCCAAAAGGTTTGCCAGATTTTTCAGTATATATATATCTCAATCATTCTTTCCCTCGTTGATAATCTAAATAATATATAAAATATCTTTCTAAGATAGCATAATCTCTATATACTACAATATCAAACATTCATAACAATTGACTTACTCCTTAGGATTCTTTTATGTATTATATATCAAAAAGAGAAACTTTTATTTCATAACAAAAGGGAAAGAAAAAAAAGAAAAGAATTTTTAACATTAACTATCCTTTTCTAAGTATAACTAAACAAAGTATTTTGTCTCCAGATTCCTTTTGTCTAGCCATTGATAAAACAAACTCCATACTTTATAAAATTGCTCATCCTCTTGTTGTCTAATTTCAAATGTCAGTTTACTCATTTCAGCACAGTCCATAATCTTTCGGATAATTTCCTCCTGTGTAGGTAATTTCTCATTCCTTCAATTTTTTGCAAATACAATTCTAGCTGCTGTCAAAACATTCACAATCAAGTATTTCAAGTCTTTGTCAAATGTTTCTGGTATAATTCCAAGTAGAAAAAGTTCAGGTTTGAGGTCTACATGCTTATATATTATTTTCTCCAACCATATGTGGATTGTAGTCCAATATCTTTTAGCTTCAGAACAGGTCCACCACATATGGTAATAAGAGCCAGGCATCTGATGGCATTTCCAACATTTTTCAGTTTTGTTCTTGGACATTCTTGCAATTCTCGCTGGTGATAAGTGCCACTTATAAAACATCTTATACAAATTGTCTTTATAAGCAGTTGACATTGTCATTTTATAGTTTTGAGTCCACAATTTTTGCCACTTACCTAGCTCAATCCCATGCCCAAAGTTTTCCCCCCAAGCTATCATAGTTTCTTTTACTTGTTCTTCCTGAAGCTTAATCTCTAGCAAATGAGCATAAAGTTTTTTAATTACTTTTTCATCAGCGCCTGTTAAAATTTTATCCAATTCCATCATTTTATCATAAACACCCTCCTTTTTTTGATCTTATGTCTAGAATGTATTTGCATATAGGTATACCAATTCATTTCTATTCCTTCCTGTTTTAGCTCTTGAATAGATTTGAGCTCACCCTCTGTATTTAATAACTCAGCAAATATAACTGTTTGTTCCTTTTTATATGTTATTGCATATGAGAACGCTTCTTATAAAGTGTCTTCTAAAATAGCCGTGTGTTTTAGTTCCTGTATACCACAAATATGCATGCCAACCCAACAGCAGATCATGTCCCTCTAGATCCAAAAGCCTAGTATTTCTTAGCATTATCCACTCCGTGATCCACATCAAATTTGTTGCCTGATAGTATAACTCCCAATCAGGTAGGCCCAGTATCTGCTTCCTTCTGAGTTTGTGATCCAGAGTCACTTTCTCCACCTGTCTCTGTTTCAGTAGTGGCTGCAGTAGTGGTATTTAGCATAAACCTTTCAGGGCTAGTGATGCAAACATATAAAATGCATCCTGCCCCAGTGTACTTTCCTCCAGAATGAAGTTTTACATTATGCACTTGGTTGTTGCAACCTGAGCAACATTAGACAACCTAATGGACTCCCACATTTCTAATAATGTTCTGGGAAATTGTTTATATATGGTATTGCAATCAATCAAGATACATGAATATCTTCAATACCCATTTTCATAAACTGATTTTTAGATCCAATGTGGAAATTATAGCATAATGTAAATAAATACTTTAATTCTCTAGACATGTACCTAAAGGCTTGAACAGGAGAGTACTGCTCAACTCCCTGTGTGCAAGAGACTATAAAGTGTTGGGATATAACATGTCTTTGGTTGTTCTTTTTTCAACGAAATCTTCAGTAGCATATATTTGCAGTAGCTTATTAGTGCTATAGATACTAGCACTCTCAACAGTGCACCTAGGAACAAAAAAACCCTTTGCGTACAGTCTTTTTTAAAATCCAGAATTGGACTCCTGCTGGCTTCATTGCCAGGCTTATAAATGCAAAAAGTATCATAGATGAGTTTACCATCTGATGGTCTCTAGTCAGTCTGAAACAGAGGCAAGAAAACATTTCTAGTTGTAGGTATGCTAGTATATCTAGGAGCTGGATAGAAGGGTGCTCAGGATCCACATCATAGCCTGAAGTTCTTTACCTTGATGGCTGACATTTTGGTTCTGTCATTGTAACAATTTGAAACTAGCGTGGTTAAAAATTTTCTGTTGAGCACAGCAGTATAACTGTGGCAGCCGCGGTGGCACAATGGTTAGAATGCAGTATTGCAGGCTACTTCTGCTGACTGCCTTCAATTTGGCAGATAAAATCTCACCAGGCTCAAGGTTGATTCAGCCTTCTATCCTTCCGAGATTGGTAAAACGAGAACCCAGATTGTTGTGGGCAATGTGCTGACTCTGTAAACCCCTTGGAGAGGGCTGTAAAGCAGTATATAAGTTCACTCAGTGAACTGCTTGTTAAACCGGTAGGATCCCACCCCTGACCATACTGAATGTTGCACCCACAGCAAACCTCATCTGATTTCTTGACACTGGGATTTGCTTACAATGGCATTACTCAGGCTCATTCAATAACTATTCTATCATCTGTGTATAACATTCACTGAGTGTAGAAGAGAGGATGATTGGAAAACTAGCACAATTACGTATTCATAGGATGAGCAACATAGCATGTCCTTGATTGATCTTCAGAAAGTCTTCAACCATTTGCAGCTGAAACAACTGATGATTGCTGCTTCCTCACCTAAATGGAGATTTTTAGTGCCCTTGCTGCCTCTGGTGATTTCATTAAGCAGTGTAGTAATGATCTTGCAACTTGTTCGTTCAACACTCTCTGGCTATACAATCATAGGAACAGTGAGTAAGTCAAATGAAAAGAAGGCTCATTCAGTTGTAGTAGAGCACCAGAGAGGGGGGAAGGACCAGGTCTCCTGGGCATGCTAGGCCAAGGATAGGACCTAGACCTTTACCACACCCCAGAGGCTTGGGCTCTTTTCCAACTCTATTGGGGAAAATGATTGTAAGAATAATGGCATTCACGAGCAATTTCACCAGATTTGAGGTTTTTCTAGTACATGGTAAACATCTAATTAATTCAGAAGGCTGTTTGTTTCTTCTGTCAACTTGAACCAGCACTATTACTAGAATATTTTCTTTCCCAGAATGGAGTTATTCTTTTAATGTTTTGTTGTTTTACCCAGCTTGTTTCCAATGTTGAAATTTTCCCAATATAATCAAGAAACAGACATCTTTCTCTTATTATCTTAGAATTAACTGATTCTGATTTTTGAACTCATTCTTAAAAATAAAAGAATGGTTTGATTAGAATTAAACTAGAAACTTTTTATTTTTGTCCAGAGTGTATATCTTATTAAACTTTGCTGTTGTATCATTAGATTTCCTTTATGACAAATTCTTATGGATCTATTCTGCCTCAGCCAGAGTATAGAAAATTATTATCCTCTTTTGCAAAATACAAAGTTTTAGACTACTTTTATTAAGAAGGCAATATGGCAATTTGCATATTTTCAGTTGATTTTTACATTTCTTGACACGAAGTTGTTCTGATAGTGATCACTCAGGACAAATAGAAAAAGACCATCATCCTCTTCCAACTATCTGTATCAACAGTTGTTACTTTTTTGTCCCACTGTACTTTTCATTAACATAACCTTCCGAAAGTTTATTCTTTCTCTTGCTCTATGATTGTTACTACTGCTGAGAAACAGCAGATAATTTTGTTTATACTTTAACAGAATAAAGAAGTCTTTGAGTTTGCATTTACAAGTAAAAACATTTGCAATCTGTGAATAATTTCTTGTACATGAGAAATATTTTGTTCCCTTTTTAAAACGTCATTTCAAAAGGAAAAAAAGGAAGAAAAATATCTATTCAAATGTTTGATAATTCTCCCCCTACCCCCATTCTTTATTTTCTTAGCTTCTTTGTATTGGTATCATATATAGCATATAATTTGTGTTTCGATATCAAGATTAAAGTGACAAAAATATAGCTATTATCTTGAAGAACTACATTTGATAATATCAAAAGATTCATGTAATCTCTTGTTCCCACTGAGGTCCATAAGATAGCAATTTTATGTAAAGTTTCCAGGAATCTTAGTGCACTTATAGAGAAGTGGTGCCAGATAAAGAGTTTTTAGATTTGTTAGGCCCTGGGGCACTTTTGGAAATGGCAGTTCTAAACATATCAGATAGGTTCCGCTTAACTCAAAATGGAACTGAGCTACAATGGCATAAGATCAAAACACTTTTAAAGAGATCTTGCTGGGAAATCTGCCAGGTATGGACATCATTCATTTCAGAAATAAGGATGTGCTTTAGAAAATACTATTAGTTAGGGTTAGGGCCATTGTTGAAAGTAGATTAACAGGCGCCTATAACTGAAGGCAAAATTTTTATTTCAACAACAGTTGCAAAATAAGAAGGAATTCAATTTTTAATGCTAGCTCCTTTTGTCTCTGAGCTATGATGGGACAGCCTAAATGAGTAAATTTGGGTGAAAATGAGAATATAGATAAGGTTTGTCAAAACTGCTAAAATGAAGAGAATTGGTAGGATATAGTCATTCCTAGATGCAAGTACCATGTTTTCCCGAAAATACAACATGGCCTGAAACCAAGGCCATGCCACATATTTCAGTTGGGCAAAAATATTAGAACCCCCCCCCCCCCAAAATAAGCCCCCTGGCAATCCCTCCCCTCCGGCCAGGCAGAGCACCACTCGCCAACCTAGCGGTATCCCAGAGGTGCCAAGCTGTGGGAATGAGGTGGGGGCAAAGACGCTCGGGTTGCTTGGCCCCTTTGGGGTACCGCTAGGTCGGTCAGCGGCGCTGTGCCCAGCTGGAGAGAGTGGGTTGCCAGGTGGCTGCTCTCTTGTGAGTGGGTTCCCGAAGAGCCGGGCACAGCTTCAGGGTCGAATGACTGTGTTGCACTGTCGCAGCAGCAACACAACAGCCATGAGGTGACCAAGGGGGGGTTGCCGGGCAGCTGCGAGCGAGTGTGGTCACCTCATGGCTGCTGTGTTGGTCACAAGAGAGCAGCTGCCTGGCAACCCCAAACCAATAAACCTCCCCCGATCACGTAGAAGTCGCCGTCCTCCTCCAGCTGGAACTTGACGGGCTTCTGCCCAAAGGTCTTGCTCCGCGCCATCATCATCATGGCTGGGCACGGCCTAGCGCACGGCTCCCATAAATCTCCCCCAATTATAAGACCAAGGCCATATTTTGTCTGATATATATATATGTGTGTGTGTGTGTGTGTGTGTGTGTGTCCTGTCTTAATTTCAGGGAAACACGGTAGTCGTTGACTTAACAATCACAGTGGGATCAGAATTTTCATCACTAAGCAAAGTAATAGTTAAGAAAATTGTCCCATAACCAGGTTTAACAACCATTTTTAGCATAGTCATGAAATGAATCACCATGGTCATTAAACATATGTTGTCATTAAATCAATCATGTGGTTGTTAAGTGAATCTGGCTTTCCCAATTGACTTTGTCAGTTGGAAGCTGGCTGGGACATTGCAAATCACAAACATATAACCAGAAAACCCTTCAACCTTCATATATGCAAGCCTGTTGCTAAGTGCCCAAATTGTAATCATGTGATATGACAGTCATAACTTTGTCATTTTTTTTCTGAGGCCATTATAACTTTGAATCAGTATTAAACAAATGGTGATAAATTGAGGACTATATATACAAAAAACAAGGCTTTTTCAACAGAAATACTATAAGGCAGTATGAACAATTAATTTTCTCAAAGGATCACATGAGTAACTGGGACTGTTGTGGAGGATCAAACCAATTGGGCTATGAAGTTGAGTTGGCAAGCATGCAAACACATATGGATATTTAAAAAAAAGTAGTTGCCTTCAAAATAAAAGCAATGCAATTATATTGCATTCATGGCATACACTTATTACATTTAATTTCTAATTTCTGATTGACATCAGCAAAAGTTATAAGTACATATATTTTTAATGTGTCTCTGCAAAGTTAGATTGTGCTTTCAGTAATGCAACCTGTATAATTATCAAAATCATAAATCATGTTCATATTTTTGTTTTGTATGCAAAAGTAATAAGAGGCTTCCACTCACCAACAAATTATTTCTATAATAAAAGAAGTTGATTATCAATTTCAGTAAAATCTGTCAACTTCGCTAACCAGTCCTGTCTGGTAGGTAGTGTTTAATCTTTTCATCTCTACCTGTAGAAATCTCACAACAGTAATCATATATTGAAATAATCTTCCATGGTTTTTCTCCCCTAATCATAAAAGGAAAATCCCAGCTTCAATTTAACACTGATCTTTAAAATCTTCTATGACAAACTATATATTTGAATGCAATTTTAAGGTTTTTTTATATATCCACTCTTAACCACATCTTTCCCCATTGATTGAATGAGTCTGTATGTCTTCTGTGTGTCTCCCTTTCAATCTATCAATGATTAGCTTACTTTGTTCTACATTGTGTAGTCTGTTCTTCTATTTCAAATTTTGAAATAGTTTGTACAGTTTACAAAATACGTTCATCATTAGCAGGCTATGCCAGCGGGCGACGCCCAGGGGAAGGGCCTTTTCTGTGGCGGGCCCAACCCTCTGGAATGACCTTCCCCCCGAAATCACAACAACCATGGACCTCCGCTCCTTCTGTCAAAAATTAAAAACACATTTCTTTTGCTTGGCCGGCTTGGGATAACTTAACTGTTTTTAGGGTTTTTTAGGGGTTTGTCTTAGTTTTAACATGGGATTTTAGGGCAGGGTTTAGTTTAATTCTTTTTTAATACTGTATTGTTTGTGGTTTTATATGTACTTTTAATTTCCCTGTGCCCCGCCTCGAGTCCCTTTGGGGGGAGAGAGCGGGTTATAAATTAAATTATTTATTTATTTATTTATTATTTATTTATTAGGATCTCAGACATCATGACTTGAGTCATTTTACCTTTTTTGGGGGGGGGGCTTTTTGTGTATTCTAACATAGCAGAAAATCTCTCCATAAGGGGTAATTTAGAATTGTGTGTGTGTATTTATTTTATAAATGTTTAAATAGAATGTTTTGGCTCTTCTAGTTTTTGTAGTCCATCCTATACTCATGTATTGTCCAAAAAGCTCACAAGCTCCAAAAAGCTTGGACTCACATTGATTGGTCCAAGCGTTCTTTGTCGCCCCTCACATGGATTTCTCGTATCCAGTTTCTTATAGTTGTATATGAGAAAGTAAAAGAAATTATCTATAAAATTATGGAATGTGCAGAGATGAATAAATTAACATTTGAAATTAGAGAACAAGACAATGAACAATTTTATGAAATTTGGAATAAATTTTATCAATGGCTGGAAACAAGATAGTCAAATGAAGGTTGAGGTATAATAATTGTAATATATATAAATATATTTGAACTAAAATATGTGATTTGATATGATTATGACTATGGAAGAGATGTACAGTATGTAACCAACTGACACATTTTCTACAATTTGTAATGGAAGATGGACTTTATGTTTTTTTGTTTTTTGTTATACTTATTTGTGTTTGTTTAAAAATAAAAACAAAAATTGTTTAAAAAAAAAAAAGAAAGTCGCAACAGGGGATCATGTGAACCTGGGACAACCAACCGTCCGTCATAAATATGAATCAGTTGCATCTGAATTTGCATCACTTCAGCACAGGAGATGCTGCAAAGTGTCAAAAAAGGGTCATCTCTTTTTCCATTGCAATTTTGATCATCACTAAACGAAGCGTTGTAAATCGAGGAGTCCCTGTAATGAAATAAATAAAATACAAGGTTCTGAGCACCGCGGTGGGGGAAGCTGCAACGGCCTCCCGCTCTCCAAGGAGCCGATCTGCATCGGGCACAGGGTCCCCGGGCCGGAGAAGCCCCCTCCGGCTCTTTCCCCCCGGGAGGGGCGCCTTCCATTCAAGGCAAAAAAAAAAAAAAAGAAAAAAAAAGAAAGTAAAAGTAGATGTATGAAGGCAATACTTTTCTGCTCTGCATTTTCAGCAAGTGGTATTCAAATATAGCTGTTAACTAGGGGCTAGATGGGTCACTTATGATTGTGACAATGGAGATAGTGTTGTGTTTCTATCTTTGTTCTGAACTTGTTTCATGCAGTTCAGAAAGAATGAATAATGTTAGTATCCACTGATTCTCTTTTGGCAACCTATGTGGGAAAAGTTTGTTTGATGTTTCATATTACACAGGCAGCACACAGTTACAAAGTTAGCAAAGTCTTGAGGGAGTCTGGAAAACGAAACTCTTTATGATACCTTTATGCTGGGTTGACATGGTTACTACCTATTTAAACTATCGATTTGGCTATGCTTAATATTTCATGTTTATAAATCAATGTTGAGCTAATGTAAAAAAGAATTAGCCAGAACAAGATGGATTTTTTAAATCAGTTCATAAAGTTAGATTTTAAGTCAGACAGCAGAAATTCTTTTATTTGTTCATTCTATTTAATAGTTTAATGCAAATAGAAATTTAAATATAGGTGTATGCTACCCTAACAAAAGTTGTATTTTGGAAAAAAAAGGCCTATAAATTTTAAACAAAAACAAAACAAAAGATTTCTTGGAACTAGTCTTTTTCTCAAGTTGTTTTGTGATACTTTATGGCTCCTTGGCAACTTCAATTTATTTTTAACTTGCTGATGATTTAGAAATTTGAAAAGGCAATTTTAAAACTTTAAATTTGTATTTTTGATTTTAAAAGTATATATAACTACTACATATGGTGTGAAAGTTTGTATATCTATAGCAACAATCAGAGTAGTTTGTTTTGTTGTACTTTATCATGGGTATTTGCCTGGAGTTAATGGAATTTGTAGCAGCTACTCTAAACTTAAGTTTCCTATGCTCCATTTTGAAATTGTACACATTGATACTGTTAGTCACATTTCTTTAAAGCGGAGGGAAAAATGTTGTGTTTTCCACAAACTAGCTTTTTTGTTTGTTTGTTTACTTTAATTTGTCTTCTATGCTGATCAGCTCTTTAATTCTTCAGCACCAGCAGACGTTTCTGAATCAGCTGAGAGAAATCACAGGTATCAATGACACCCAAGAACTGCAGCAAGCCTTGAAGGTACAGTGATTTTGAAAGATAACTATAGTTAGATCTCTAAAATGAAATTTTTGAAGTATGTTTTAAATAGCAGAGCTTAATTCAATACAGTTCAATACAAAATTGTAAGATTGATTTGAATGGCCTGCAAATAGACTGAAACTGTAGGTGAACTGGGGAAATTGTGACTGGTCTAGAATCATCATTGAACATCTGGAAATGAACATGGATTTGAAACAGGATTTCCCCATTCCTAATTAAGCAGCTTAACCTTGTGCTTTATACATTTGGGTTTAAATATAGATATATTGGTGTTTGTAATTATGCTTTTTCTACCTGCTTAACTGATCATTTATTCAAATTCATGTTGAAAACAGATGTTACAAAACTGATTTCAAAACTCCTTGCAAATGTTTTATTTAGGAAACATGTATACAATGGGCAGCATCTAATTCAACTGTTAAACAGTTTCATTTGCCACTGCAGAATACAACTATATTAAATCAGTGGATTTGGATTAAAGTTCAGCTTTTATTGCATTCTGTTTTAAAGTTGCTTATCGTCTTTATTTTCAAATTGATTAAGTTTCTAATAATAAAATTATATTCATGGCGAAATGTAAAATTTAAATGTACCTGGACTTGATGTTAGAAGCTGATCATAAAATGGCATTCTGATAATTCATTTTTATGCATTTAAAGGATAGCAATGGGAACCTAGAATTAGCAGTAGCCCTCCTAACTGCAAAGAATGCCAAGATTCCTCAGCAAGAAGAAACAACATACTATCAAACAGCACTTCCTGGTAATGACAGATATATAAGTGTAGGAAGCCAAGCAGATACAAGTAAGTACTTTTTCTCAACATATAACTACATAACTGAAAAACTAGAAAAACTTGCCACAATCCCAGTTTCTACTGTATATTAATGAACTTTTTATATCTCCAGATTTCATATTTGATAATATTGTCTAATAACAACTTTTAAAAAAAATTCTTAGGTTAGACAAACATAACTTTGTGATGGCAATTGCTCTAAAGCTGATTGTGTCTGTCTGTCTGTCTGTCTATCTCTAATTGTAAGAAAAGAGCTTTGTCTCTATTTTTGGATTTGAGAGCCAGTTGTTCTCACAGTTTCCCAGATTTTTGAGAGCATCCAATTTCTTTGACCAATATGATGCTGTTTAGAACTTTAAAATTCTTTATGATAAATGAGTTAAACATACTAGACCAGTATAATAGCCATGATGAAATTTTTTTGATGATATGGTGGGCTGAAACATCCTGTTCATAGTTGTTTATGCAGTCTCCTTGTTCTTCTTGTAGACTTCTTTATTTTCACATTGCTTTACTATAGACATCCTAGCTAGAATTATTTATTGCTGTTTATTTATTAATTTAAAGTTACATTATTTCAGTTTCAAAGTGACAAAGATCTATGGCTTAATGCAGGCGTCAGTAAATTTATGCCTGTAAAGAGATAAAGTAATAGAAAGTACAATAGCTAATGAAATTTTAGTTGATTATTCAAATGTAATTAATAACCGAAGTTATGCAAATGAATGATACTATAGTGCTGGGAATAAGTAAAATGTTGACAGAATGAAATAAAATCCAGTGGAGACAAATCTAAACTAGTTGTTGATCATTGCTAATATAGTTGACTTTTCATTCTATGAATTTTTAATATTGAGGAATGTAAGTTTGCTTTCCAGATGTAATTGATCTCACAGGGGATGACAAAGATGATCTACAGAGAGCTATTGCCCTCAGTTTAGAGGAATCGAATAGGACATTCAGGGAGACTGGGATAACAGACGAGGAACAGGCCATTAGTAGGTAAGTAAATAATTTACATAAAGAGAAGGGCATTTCTTTTCTTTTTAAAAAAAATAAATCTTTATTTTTTTCTACACAAACAAATTATATTTATCTGCTTTTTGGTCTTTTTAAAATTTATTTTATTACATTCTGCTCTAAGTTCTGAAAATTCTAAAAGTTATTTAATATTTTTTGAAGTAAAGTTGAAGTAAACTCAGCTGTACTGGCATTAAAGCTACTGGTTATTCTGTTCTTGTTATTGATTTGTCTTCCAAAATCCTTGTACACTTACTTAAATGTGGTAGTTTATATATTTATGCTTTCTGAAACAGTTTATCTGACATCACATGCTGCACTAAGCCTGCCTGTCAATAAAGCATAATGTTTAGATTCATATTGAACAAATCTGTAAACCATGGTTTACATATCACAGTTCATGGCCTTAAGTTTTCCCCAAGTCAAATCTAAACAATCCATATTGTGGCTCACAACAATACAATAATATTCAAGAGAAATGAAAGGGAAAAAGATTTGGAAAGTTTATTTTGTAGATATGAGAGGTTTTTTTGTAATGTGAAAAACATAGGCCAAGATATTCCTGCACGTCAGAGGCGTAGCGTGGGGGGTGCAGGGGGGGCCGGCCGCACTGGGCGCAACATCTGGGGGGGCGCGCTCGGGCAGCCCCCTGCCCAATCCAAAAAGCCCCCTAGATGGCATCTCTTGGGCGGCATGAACAATACATTTAAACACTTCAAAACCCGCGTTTGATCCCCGGCGCGGCTCGACGGATGGCGCTGGGCTCAGAGCTGTCAGAGCTTCTTTTGCAACAGTTTTGGCTTTTTGGGGGGGGGGGATACAATGAAAAGCAAAACGCAAAAAAATCCAAATTGTTGCAAGGAGCGCCTTTCCTTTCCTTCCCGACGCAGCGATCACGCCAAAGCTATGGGAGAGTGGCGGGAAGGAGGGAGGGAAAAGAGGAGGAGGAGGAGGAGGAGGAGGCGGCACGGGGAGGGGGGGGAAGAGGAGGTGGGCGCCCGTTGGCAAAGAGAGAGAGAGAGAGAGAAAGAGAAAGAAGAAGAAAGAGAGGAAAGAAGAGATAAATTGGGGAGGGGGAGGCAGAAGGAAGTTTCTCCGCTGTTTCAAAGCGCAAATCTTTGCCCCTCGATTTGGATGGGCTCCCTTCCCCAAGTGGGAGGGAATGAGGAGGGGCTGGGAAGGCAGACTTTCCTTCCAACTGGTGCTTTCTGGAAGAGGGGGAGGAGGAGGAGGGAAGAATGTGGAGAGGAAGTGCGGAGAGAAGAGGAAGGAGGGAGGGGAAGAGAGAGAGAGGAGGGGGGGAGAAGAAGAGGGAGGAGGAGGAGGAAGAAGTGGAAGGAAAAGCGGAAAGAGGGAAGAATGTGGAGAGAATGCAAAGAGAGGAAGACGAAGGGAGGAGGAGAGGAAGAGGTGGAAGGGAAAAAACGGAGGAGGAAGGAATGCAGACAGAGAGCGCCAAGAAGAAAGAAGAAGAGGGGTGGAGGCAGAGAATGAAGGAGGAGGAGGAGGAGTAAGAAGAAAGAAGGAAAAATGAAGAAAAGGAGAGCCACCAAGAGGAAGAGGAGGAAAAAGTAGGGACAAGGAAGAAGAGGATGATGATGAAGAAGAAAAGCAAGAGGAAGGAAGAGTGAAGAAAGAATGGAGAGAAAGACAAACCACTCAGGGGCTACAAGAACATCGATTTACCTATTTTTATTTTACGGATGTATTTGTGTTCCACTTTAATAACTCCAGGCACTAAAACAGACTTGCAAACCCTTCCTCTTTTTCCCTCTAACAACCCTGTGAGGTGGGCTAGGAGATAATTAAATCCCCATGTTCAACAACCGTCGGTCGCTAATGTTGAGCAGGGGACTCTGCAATCCTCATACATGCAGACAGTTGCCCAGCTCCCAAATTTTGATCGGATTCAAAGCGTAAAAGCAGTGAGATACCAAATAGGTGAATTTTATGATGCTTTTTTCGAAATATCAGAAATTTCCGAAGATCAACAAATTAAAAGCGAGACAGAATCTCTTGGAAATGCAATGAAAGACTATAAATTTTTAGTATCACTGGTTTTTTGGTACGATTTACTGTTCCAAAACAATTATGTAAGCAAGGAACTTCAAAGTAAATCTGTAGAAGTATCCATTGCACTTTCTTCATTTGAAAAACTTTTAAAATGGTTAAGCGACTACAGAAATACTAGATTCAAACAAGTTTTAGTTCAAGCAAAAATTCTTGCACAAGATTTGGAAATATCTACAGAATTTCGAAATAAAAGGCTTCGGAAAAGAAAGAAACATTTCAATTATGAAGGCGATGATGAACCTATTGTAGATCCGATAAACGCATACAAGATATCTTTTTTAAATTTTGTTTTAGATAAAGCTACAGAATCACTAAAAGATCGTTTTGAATAATTCAAAAATCATAATGACTTATTTGGGTTTCTGGGAAAATTTCAAAATATGGAAAAAGAAGCACTTCAAAAACATGCAGCTAAATTAGAAATTTCTCTAACAGATTCTAGGTTCACAGAAAATGATGCACCAATTGTGAAGGAAACTGATATAGATGGAAAAATGTTAGTTGAAGAAATGGAAGCTTTAAAATCTATTCTTCCATCAGAATTTTTTGAAAATCCATTTAAAATGTTCAAATTTTTATCGGAAAATGACAGAGCAATGGCATTTCCAAACTTGTTTATTGCTCTCCGAATATATTTAACAATTCCAGTGAGCGTTGCTTCTGGAGAGAGATCATTTTCCAGGCTAAAACTAATAAAAAACTATCTGAGATCGACAATGACTCAGGATAGATTAAATAGTTTAGCAATTATGTCGATTGAAAGTGAAGAAGCAAGGAAATTGGATTTTCAAACTATTTTAGAAGAATTTACAGAACAAAAACTTAGAAATATGTAAATTCATATATTCATATTCAGTGATGTAAATTTATATTCAATAAAATGTAATTGTTTTTGTATTTTGCATATTTTTATTTTTTAATGTATGTAGAAGTTTACCTATCTTATGATCCATGATATTTGATTTATATATATATTGAATTTGCATTTTATTTAAATATTTAATATATAGAGGGCCCCGCAAAAAAAATCCAATCGGGCCCCGCACTTATTGGATCTGGGCCTGCACATACACACACAAACACACACGCAGAGTGACAGATGGGTGGAGGGAGGAGAGAGAGACAGATACAGAGAGAGAGAGAGAGACAAAAAAAAGAGAGAAAGAAAAATAGAAAGAAAAACAAAGTGGGAGGGAGAGAAAGAAAGAACTTATGACCACAATTGAGCCCAAAATTTTGGTTGCTAAGCAGCACCGTCATTAAATGAGTTTCACCACATTTTCCAAGTTGGCCACGCCCACCCAGTCACACGACCGCTTAGCCACTCCCATAGAACAGGCCACACCTTTTGGCTCTCAAAAGAAATTTCAGTCGTGGTACTGTTGATATTTGGCTGTCTTGACTAATAAGTTTGCCCACCACTGCTTTAACTAATCTAGTGGAAGAGACTCGAGTGCTAAAATCCACGGGTTAGGGGGCGCAAATTACTTGCCTTGCCCCGGGTGCTGACAACCCACGCTACGCCACTGCTGCATGTTTCTGCTAGTTTATTTTAAAAAAATAATAGCAAGAAGGCAATTTTGCATATGGCAAAATTGCACTTATTCTTCTTTAGGAATATGCAAAATATGTCAATCTTGGAATGAATTGTCCTGCTGAAATCTAAAATAATTCCTTTTCCATCCAGAATATGACTTAGTTCCCCTGAACTGTCCAATTCTGGGATTGATTTGGAAGTTTACAGAAATAAATCCTCTAAACTGGGACTAGTATTATGTAACCAGCAATCATTCTTAGTCAAAATAATCTTGTTTCTCCTAGAACAATATATCTAGTACATGTTGTACTGTATCTGGTTTGGAAAATTTACTTCTAGAAATTGCTGTACCTTCCACCCAGAAAGACATGGTCCAGAGAGAAAAAATGTTCTTCCAAATTCTTCAGAGTTCTTCAGAAAAATATAGTCATAGATCAACACTTTTTGTACACTTTTTGTAATTTTATGCATTAGTACAGTGAAATAGAAAATAACTATTAGGGGAAAGTTTATATTATAAAAAGATAATAATTCTGAATGATTTCCCACTGATTTATATATATAACGTTATAAGTTTGTGAACACTTTGAATTTTCAATATTTCTGCATAAATGTGATCTAAAATGTTTTCCATGGAAAATGTGTTCATTTATTTATTGAGCAAGTTATTCAAAGATACACAAATGATAATAATTATATAATAGAACACATTGTGGTTATAACAAATATTTGTGCCATAATACTTGTTTTGAAATTGCTTTTGCTGCAGTATGACCACACCTCCTAAAACTGCTGAGAATTAGGTGTGGCTTTGCCTCTTTCTAAACTGAGCTGCTCAACAATGCTTTGCTATAGCCTATAGAGTACAATACTCTTAACCATGGCTCGATAGTAGGCAAAATGACACATTATTATATTTCAAAACACCAGATTTGATTTTGGGATCTTTTTATTTACATTTATGTACTAAAACTTTGCTTACTATAACTTACAATGGTCTAATATGGACAATTATTAAATAACCTATTGCTTAGGATAATCTATAATTTAGATTATGTAGTCTAAAAAAAAATCTTTCTCACCTTTCTGACTAATAAATGTTATTAAAAAGCATAATGATGATGAAGATTTGTGAAAATGTATATACGAATTGTTAGACTATTTCTTCTAATTATTTCATTTATTTTCTAAGAGTTTTAGAAGCCAGCATTGCAGAAAACAAAGCAAGTCTGAAAAGAACACTTCCAGAAGTCTGGAGTGATTCTCCAAATCCATACGATAGAAAACGTCAAGATATTTGTCCAGTAGGATTAAAAAATGTTGGTAACACATGCTGGTTCAGTGCCGTTATACAGGTAATTATGTATTAATTTTATTAAGGTGTTGGATTTATTACAATAAAAAGACAATTGCTTGAAAGGCACAGAGAACTTAATGATATCAATAAATTAATATACAAAGTCTCTGGCAAGTTATATTCTGTATACCTATTTTTATTTTTTAAGACCCCGAAATACTATGCTATTAAATCAAAATTATTTGATAAATGAGTCAATATATTCTAATTATCAAGATGCATGTTATTGGACATGCAAAAGGAAACTATGGTAAGACTCTGCTTCAATAATACATTTAGAATTCATATGCACTCTTGCCATGCTAAACAACTCTGATGACATAGCCAGTTGTTTTGGACATGTACAAAGCTTTTGGTGTTTGAAAGCGAACAAAGAGATCATTAGTAATAATAACTTTTATATCTCCTATTTTTGAGCTCTAGACTACTTGAATACTATCAATCAAATGAAATTCTAAGAAATATACCTATTTTAGAGTAATATTATCATGGATTATAATTGTAAGTTTAAAAAAAAACACTTAATATATAGTAAATATTTAATATGCAATTTACTGTAAAATAAGAAACATAACTTGCATAATTACAACTTCTGGTAGTCCTCAACTTACAACAATTCATTTAGTGACTGTTCAAAGTTACAGTACTAAAAAGTGTTTTATGACTGTTTTTCACACTTAAGATTGCAGCATCCCTGTGATCACATGATCAAAATTCATACGCTTGGCAACTGACTCATATTTATGACGGTTGTAATGTCACATCGTCATGTAATAATCTTTTGTAGCCTTCTCATAAGCAAAGTCAATGGGGAAGCCAGAATCACTTAATAACCTTGTTACTAACCAAAAAAGTAGAAACTGAAGTTTTAAAATATGCTAAGAACTAATATTTCACTTATACCTCATAGAAATGTTAAAGCAGCTACTATCCAGCACATATGGTAAAAAAATGATACTTGAAAAAATATATTAATATTGTAAATTTGTGGTAATGAAAATAAATATCTATAGGTTTGCTTCTTGCTTTTTATTTGCCTAGCTTAGTGGGCTAATGTTTCAGCTAACTTTCTTAATTTACTTCATATGTGATAAATTTGGACATTACCTACTACAGTATTTATTTAACCACAGGATTGATAGGCTCCTTAGGTTGCATCAACTGTGTGACAATATTTCATGTTTTCATCAGGGGTCTCTTGAAATCTGATTCGGGGTCATCAATGTGTAACATTACCTTTATTAGTCAGTGACTTGCGATGTGGAAAAGTACTAAAAGTAAAACCAAAACAAACATTTTCTAGAGATTCAGATTTCCTTTAGTATATGTGGCTTCATGGAATATTAGTTGCATTGGTATGTGCTTTTATGAATCATGTCCTTTGTTTTTCATCATTGTAATATGAGCCAAAGATTTATTTTTATTCATCTCTATGTTCATGTGTGCCAGATAACCAGTTACTTTCAACGTTCTGTTATACCATGTGGCAGCACAAATCTGTGAATCTGTATACTCTTACAGATGATTTAATTCCATGTGATTCTGTATAAATTTTATAGATAAGTAAAGCTTACAACTTAGGTATCATTACCTAATTTTGCCATATATTTATATGTAACCAGTACTTGTTTAAATAACTCCTTAAGATTTTTTTCAAAGATTATATTAAAATCTGAGTTAAGTTCTCCTTTTTGTACAGTTTCTAACTAGATTTTTATCCTTCATAATTATGCAAGCAACAATAATGACTCCAGCTTTTTGATAATAGATAATATTCAGTCTCAGCTTCTTGACTTTGCCCCATTTTCACTCCTTTATTTTTTTTTATATTTAATGTAGGAAAATGTTTTTAAAAATACTTTTAAAAATACTATAACACATTTTTAGCATACATTGATTGGCAGTTAAAAGTGCTTAGTAAAATGTTTAGTAAGCACATTTATACGCAATCTTATTGAAAATATTGCAGTGACAAAAATTGATTCCTAATTTGTTATGTTCAGGATCTTTTAACAGGCAAATGCTTATTGATTAATATGTATAAAATAATTAAATGAATTATTTTCATGTATATGGACATCTGTATGAATAGATATGTAAGGTTCTGTATGTATAGGTAGAGGGATAAGTTGGCATAATAGAGTTTGCTTCATGGTCCTCCTGAATCCACTCATTTATTTCTTTTCTTACCAAAGAAAGCAGGAAAAACAGAACCATGGATAATTCATATTTTCTTGTTGCTTGTTTTTTTCTCCCTGAAGCTGTAACTTTCAAGAAGGCTGCAATTAGCACATAAAATGTTGGAAGCCATAGTCAGCATTACATTAAAACAGTAGAAACAATAAATGTTGTTCTATATTTAAAGTTTTTTTTAATACCTTTGCCACTAATATATGGATTACAACCTGTGAACCAGTTCTTTGCTTCTTAGTTCTTTTGTGAATTATAGTATATCTAATACACTTTCTAAGACGTGATGCTAAATTTTATTTCCTTTTTCTTTCAGTCATTATTCAACCTGTTGGAATTTCGAAGGCTAGTCTTGAATTACAATTTACCAGCAAGTGCTCAAGATCTCCCCCGAAACCAAAAGGTATAATTATATACACTTTTATTTTACACTGCCCAAGTCCCTCTTTCAGACAGAAATGTGAACAATAAACACACAAACAAACAAATTGTGGGAGTAGGCAGTTGCAATTTACCGCTAGATTTATTGTGTGGTATTGACAAGAAAAGTAGTCTCATTATATTTCAATTGTATGTAGGTATGTGTGTAGGCACATATGTATATCTATTTAAATAAAAATGTAAAATAATTTGTATGAATCCACTAATCTCAAAAACTACTGGACCGATTTACCTCAATTTTTCACACAATGTTCACCAGGACTTCTGATAATAGAATACCTACTCATTTTGTGCCTAGCACACGTGTGTCATGTGCAAGGTACACAAATGTAAAATGTACCCACTGATCAGGTTTTCACCTCCCTGTAACTCCTCCCACCAGGCAACAGTCATTTCCTCAGCCCGTATGGAAGCCTCTTAGGGCCAAAAAGGCACTGAGATAGCAAAATCCCAGGTGGCCCATAGAGAGAGAGAGAGAGAGAGAGGAAGAAATACAGTTTAATAAAAGAGGGACTAGGGGAGACAGGATAGCAGCCTTCCAATATCTCAGAGGCTGCCACAAAGAAGAGAAAGTCAAGCTATTCTCCAAAGCACCTGAGGGCAGAACAAGAAGCAATGGGTGGAAACTAATCAAGGAGAGAAGCAACTTAGAACTGAGGAAAAATTTCCTAGGGCTTCCTGCCTAGGCAGGGAGTTGGACTAGATGACCTCCAAAGTCCCTTCCAACTCTGCTATTGTATTACAGTAGGTAGGGAGTTAGGGGAATATATAGATAGGGAGAAATACAGTAGGTAGGTACGTAGATAGAGGGATAGATAGGGAGAAATAGGGTAGATAGGTAGGTAGGTGGATAGAGAGGGAGAAACACAGTAGGTAGCTAGGTAGATAGGGTGATAGATAGAGAGGGAGAAATACAGTAGGTAGGTAGGTAGAGGGAAAAAGAAAGAAATACAGTAGGTAGATAGGTAGATAGGGGGATAGATAGAGAGGGAGAATTACAGTAGGTAGGTAGGTAGGTAGGTAGATAGAGGGAGAAAGGAAGAAATACAGTAGGTAGGTAAGTAGAGAGATAGACAGAGAGGGAGAAATGCAGTAGGTAGGTTTGTAGGTAGGTAAATGGGATAGATAGGGAGAAATACAGTAGGTAGGGAGAGGGATAGATAGATAGGGAGAAACAGTAGGTAGGTAGGTAGGTAGGTAGTAGGTAGTTAGGGGGATAGATAGATAGGGAGAAATACAGTAGGTAGGTAGGCAGAGGAATAGAGAGGAAGAAATACAGTAGGTAGGTAGGTAGGTAGGTAGAAGGATAGATAAAGAGGGAGAAATACAGTAGGTAGGTAGGTAGGTAGAGGGAGAAAGGAAGAAATACAGTAGGTAAGTAGGTAGAGGGATAGAGAGGGAGAAATACAGTAGGTAGGTAGGGGGATAGATAGATAGGGAGAAATACAGTAGGTAGGTAGGTAGGTAGAGGAATAGAGAGAGAGGGAGATCTACACTAGGTAGGTAGAGGGATAGATAGGGAGAAATACGGCAGGTAGGTTGGGGGTTATACGGTGGTTGTGTGTATGTGTGCAGGTGTAGATCTACACACAGATTGGTTGGCCATTTAACCAAACTGGGCCACAGCAACGCGTGGCCGGGTATAGCTAGTACATAAATATTTCAAAGACATTATAGATGATAATAGATGATAATATGCTAGCTTACAAGTTTACAGGATAATTTTAACAGCACTTTAACGGCTAATGACATAACTGTTTTTCAGACCAGAATATCTGTCACTAAGTGAAGTAATTGTTAGGTGAAACATCCCATGACAGCACTACTTAGTTCCAGTTGTCCCAGTTGCAGTCATATAAGCGAAGAGCTCTTGCTTCTCCTGACCTGCCCCACTTGCCTCCATTTCAATTTCCCTGGTCTGCATATCTCTACTACATCTCTATGTCTTCCACTCCACTTCCACCTATCTCTGTCAGCCTCCAGCCCTTGCCATATCCATTTGACCATAACCGTTTGCCTCCTTCTGGTGCTGATGAGCTGCATATGGTTAAGTGTCTATTTTGAATTAATATGAATAAGAGAAATAATTTGCTTATAATATAATTATAATTTTTTTCGTGAGATTTTTAATATGAAATTGCTGCTGTTAAAAAAAATAAGATCATAGTAGATGCAAGCTATTAAAATGATAGTCCATATATAATTAATGAGCATGAACTCCATGGAGTAGGGAGTAAACAAAATTTGTAAATCAGTAATAGTTTATACAATTGCTGATCCATCAACTCATCAAACTTGTTGATTTGGGGGGGGGGGGTGAAGGGAAGAAACAAAATAATGGTTTACTCTAAAATAATATAACCATATTGGAGTATGTTAATATTGTGATAAGAACATATTTAGCCTTTTTTAAGAGGATGGAGTAATTGATTTATAGTTGTACTTCTTACAGATTCATAAAAATGCAAAAATTATTTATTATTTCAAATACAGGAACATAGAAATTTACCTTTTATGCGTGAATTAAGATACCTCTTTGCACTTCTTGTTGGCTCGAAAAGAAAATATGTTGACCCATCAAGAGCTGTTGAAATTCTTAAAGATGCATTTAAATCAAATGATTCTCAGCAGGTAATTTAAGAACTTTCTACCTTACTTTAAATTAAAAAGGTTATCAAAACTTAGAGAAATGATACCAATTACCAAAAGTACTTTTTCTTGATGAAATTTTCAAACTGGCTATTTTGTTAAAAAAATTATCAGTCAATTTCAACTAATGAAGGATCTAGCTAAACTTGTCAATTTTTCCAGAGATTAGTAGATTTGTGAATATGTTCAAGGGGGTGTGTCATTTTTTTTCTTTTCTTTTAGATAAAACCACAAAAGTGGAAGGGTACATAGCCTACCATTCTATGTTCAGATAAAAATATCCACAACTCCATCCAATAAATGGGAGATTATCTGCCTCAAATATTGAGTAGTTTCAATATTTTGACTTTTATTCTACTTTGCTATCTACTGTGTTTCTCCGAAAATATGACGTGGCCTGAGACTATATTTCAGGTGGGCAACAATATTACCCCCCCCCCCCCGAAAATAAGTCCCCTGGACAATGTCCCCCTCTGACCAGGCAGAGCACCACTCGCTGACCTAGCGGTATCCCGAAGGCACCAAGCCGCGGGAGCACTTGTTGTCCACTCTCTGGCTCTCACAGCTTGGCGCCTTCAGAATGCCCCGAAGTCTTGTCTGCTCCCCGCTTGTGCGGCTCCCAGGCTCATGATGCCCTTACCCGTAGAGTCAGGGCAGCTCTGCTGCTGCCACTGCCACCACATGGCTTTTTCTGCGGCTTCCAAAGCACAGATGTTCCGGCAGTTGCCGCTCTGGGAGTACACTCTCTGGTTCACAACCATAGAGTGTACTCCCAGAGCGACAACTGCCATAAGAAAGCCATACGGGCGGCTGCAGCAGTGGAGCTGCCCTGACTCAAGGCATCATGAGCTTTGGAGTCGGGCGAGCGGGGAGCAGAAAAGCCACTCGCGCAACCCTGCTCTAAAGCATGGAGAGCTAGGGACATTCTGAAAGCACTGCGTTGCGGAGCTGGAGGGCGGAAAATAGGTGCTCCCGTGGCTTGGCGCCTTTGGGATACTGCTATTGCGCGAGCAGCTTTTCTGCTCCTCACTCTCACGACCCCAAAGCTCATGATGCCCTTTATCTGTAGAGTCAGGGAAGCTCCACTGCTGGCACTGTCCGCTGTATGGCTTTCTTCTGGCAGTTGCTGCTCTGGGAGTACACTCTATAGTTGTGAACCAGAGAGCGTACTCCCAGAGCGGCAATTGCTGGAACATCTGTGCTTTGGAAGCCACAGAAAAAGCCATGTGGCGGACTTCCTTCCGGTTAGCCGTAGGCGACAGTCGGGTCCTGGACTCGTCCGCCGCTTGGTTGCTCCAGCGGCGCCTTCGGGGGCAGGGAGCTCTTTTGTTTTGAAAAAGTTTTATTGAGTTTTAACAATTTTCTAGAGGGTAAGGTAAGGGTTACAGAAACATTTTGAGAACCTTTGCGTCAGAGTCTTTGGCCCATCCCGGGCTACATAATAAAACAATAGTAAAGCAATTTATCCAAAAAAATACTACAAGATAAAGGCAAATGAATACATAGTACATTTCCAATTCTCAGATGGCAGACATGTGCAAACATCCTGGTACAAAAGAATAATAAAAGAAAGAAAATTAGTAAAAAAAGAAGAAAAACAAGCAAAATCATTTTTTGGATCTAAGTCTTTTGGCAATTGTATCTTCTTTTTCTCCCGCCTGGCCCCCAGTGGGCGGGGCCGTGGCCCCCTCCGCCCCCCCTGGATCTTCCCCCAGGACAGAGGAATGTTTTTTAAGAAAGGCTTCCGCCTCAACAACTGTTTTAATCTTCACTCTTCCTCCTTCCCAGAACACCAGCATCCCTTCGGGCATCGCCCACTTGAACCAAATCCCGTGATCAAACACGGGATAAGAAGGAAAATTTCCTTCTCATCTCTCTGATTTTTTTTGGGACCTGCTTCAAGATGATGACCACCTTTTGTTGGTAAATTAAAGGACCCCCTCTCTGCGCCCTCAAAATTCCCTCCCTGGTTGACCTTCTAACAAATTTAATGTGTATCTCTCTGGGTACCTCATTTATCCTGGCATATGCTGAGTTTATTCTGTAGACTATGTCAATCTCATCTTTAGGTTTATGTAAATAGTCTGCTAAAATTGTGCTCATGAGTTCAGGCAGGCATTCACCAGATTCTTCAGAAATATTCTGAAATCTTAAAAAATATGACATCCTTTCGAAGTCCATCCTAGACATATGCCCAGTTAATTCCCCCACCTCACTGTTAACATTTTTAAGCTCTCCCTTTGCCTCAATTAGCCCCCCTTCCAGATCTTCAGTCTTCTGTGTATTCTCCTGCATTTGTTTCCGAGTTTCCAAAAGTTCCTTCTTAAAGTTGTTGTTTTCTTCTCTCTGAGCCTTAATTTCAAGCACCAAAGTTTGTATAACAGATTCCAGAGAAGACAATCTTTGTTCCAGACCTGCCAATTCTGATTTTTGTGCCATGGTTGGGTGTTAAAGTCAGTGCCACTAAAATGGCGTTTTTTGGGTGGGGCAGCTGAGGCAAATCAGGAGGTAAAAGTTTCAAATCAGGGTTGTAAAAAAGTTCAGAAACCAGAAGAGAAACACTTTTCCAGATCAATAGTTACAGTATAGTAAAAAGGCACTCCAGACAAGGAATCAATTAATCAAAAAAAAATTCTTCATTGATAGCAAGAGGAAGTCCAAATCACAAGGAGATGCTGGTAATTTTCCATAAATACAATAGTCATTCAGGAGCAGAGAGAAGCCATCTTCCACCGCCCAAACTGGGAGCCAGCCAGAGAGAGTAACAAAGAAAAAAAAATTGTAGCAAGCCAATCGAACTTAGAAACATTGTTGCAAGCCGCAAATCACTTTCACTCGCTTTCACTAAGTTCCAGGCAAATCGCATAGAAAAAACAACCGTTCCTCGGAACGAGGAGCCATTTCAAAGCGCCGCTTTAAATCCGAGGGGGGGTTTAACGAAAAAAACACCCCCCTCCATTCTTTTTAGTCCAGCGCTGCCATCGGAGAGAAAATAGCAAATAAAAATACACTCACTCTTCGCCTTGCAGCCGAGCCTCGGGAGAGCCTTTCAACTCCGAACGTCCGGCTCTCTTCACAATGAAAAAACAGTTCCGATCTCCATTGGCGAAGGCGGAGACAGGCGTCTCCCCCCCGCAGCCAGCCTTTCCTCACCTAGGCTGAAGACAAGGGTCGCTTTCCCACCGCCATGGGAAGAGAACGACCCCAGCAAGCCAACCCTACGGGAGACCCCCAGGATGGGGCGTCTCGCCCCCGTCGGGGGACAGAAAAAAGGACAAAGCGGCGGACGAGTCAGGGACCCATCCGTCGCCGTTGGAGGGCGGAAGCGGAAGCCGGGGGCAGGGAGCTCTTGCTAAAGAGCCCCCACTGCACGGGGGGCTTGCGGTGAATCCCCCCACCTCGACGGCAGTCGGGGGGGTGGCGGCTCCCGCCTTGTCCTAGGCGCCGGAGAACGAGTCGCGGGAGGGGAGTTCCTCTTTCGTCCCCTTCGCCGATGGAGAGTCGGAACAGCTGCTGCGATTAAAGACGGGCTGAAAGCCGGGGCTGAAGGCAACGCCGAGGCTCATGGCTACAGAGTGGATTGTGAGTGATTTTCACTTAATGCTTTCAACTTTCACTTTAAAAGAGGAAGGAGGAGGGAGTTTGTAAAACCCTTCCTCGGAAAGGGAAAAAAAGCGGCATTTTGAAATGTTCCCCAAGCTTGGGGAGGTGGACGAATCAACATCCGACTTTTAAACTACAAGTGAAAGTCTTTTACTTTAAGATTCTCAATGATACTTTGTATCTCTGTCTGACAACAATTGAAATGAACTTTCACTAGCTCTCCGCGGCTTCCAGAGGGGCAGGGAAGATGGCGTTCCTTTGTTCTCAGCAAGAAATACTTCTCTTTGAAAATTGCTAACACTCCCTCGTCTTCGGGACTGATTTTTTCTTCTTTACCAGTGGATTAATGTAATTGATTATTAGGACCTTTCCCAGGTGTGCCTTCTTTTTTTTTCCCTATTTGATTGTTTTTAAAAATTGCTCTCTCTCTGGATTATAAGTAAATTGAACTTTGAATTTGGATATTGGCTTTTACTCTCTCCTTGCCTCACGGACTACCTCTCCAACAGACGCCATATTAGTGACAAGAACTTAACACTTTCATTATGGCTTCAAAAAAGCAGACACTCCAACCTAAGATTACTTCAATGTTATCCAAAGAAACAGAGGTGGAAACTACACAGTTATCAGCAATAGAGGAAACTCTTCAAAACATCATGAAAGAAATTAAAGAAATCCGGAAAGACAATGTTAGTTCAAAATTGGAACTTTTGGAGACACAGAAAGCACTAATGGAAAACAAACAAAGAATTGATGGATTGGAGGGGGGGACGGCCGAGATAAGGGAAGAGATAAAAAAATTTCAAAAAGAAATTGTGGATTTAGCTGGTCATATGTCTAGGATGGATTTTGAAAGGATGTCTTACTTTTTAAGGTTTCAAAATGTTCCTGAATTAAGCTCTGAGAATTTAAAAGATTTAATGTGTACGATGTTAGCAGATTGTACCAAAAAGAGCAAAGAAGATATTTGGGGGGACATCAATCTGATTTATAGAATTAACTCAGCATATGCCAGAATAAATGAAGTACCCAGAGAGATACATATTAAATTTGTAAGAAGGTCAACAAGGGATAGGATCCTGAGAGCACAGAGAGACAGTCCCTTGATATATCAACAGAACGAGATTGCCATCTTGAAACAGATCCCGAAAAAGATTAGAGAAATAAGGAGGAAATATTCCTTCTTATCAAAAAGATTATATAAAAAGGGGGTGTGGTTCAAGTTGTTGATGCCCGAGGGAATGTTAGTGTTCTGGGAGGGGGGAAGAGTAAGAATTAAAACAATTGCAGAGGTGGAAGCCTTTCTTAAAAAATACTCCTGAATCCTGGAGGATGAAAATGGGGGAACGGGGGGGGGGGCACAGCTCTGCCCACTGGAGGTCAGGGAGAGGAAGATACAATTGCTAAAAGACTCAGATCTCACAAATGACTTTTTTCTATATAGTATAACCCTTATCTGGATGTTTATAAATGATTGATTGCATGAATATATAAAATGATATATTTGTATTTCTTTCCACTTTGTAGAGAAATGGAAAATTTATTGTATTATCTTTTTTTTTGTATGAAGCCTCGTAGGGGGCCGACACCTCCGACACAGATGTCCTCAAAATATCTTTTTATTACCTTATACCTTTTTCCTGTTTTTAAAATTTGTAAAAACCAATAAAACTTTTTTTCACAAAAAAAAAAAAGGCATGTGGCGGTGGCGGCAGTAGAGCTGCCCTGACTCTACGGGTAAAGGGCATCATGAGCCTGGGAGTCGCAGGAGCGGGAAGCAGAAAAGCCACTTGCGCAACCCCAAACTAATAAGCCCCCCCCCCCCCATTATAAGACCAAGGCCATATTTTATGTGTTAAAATTTGTAAGACCTGTCTTATTTTCGAGGAAACACGGTATACTATAACATTAATCAAATCTACAGTTTTGCTAACTTTTCCTTATTAATAGTTGTATTACTATAGTAATTAATGTCCATGAGTATGAAAAATACCCATCTAGGACTGAATTTTATGGCACACAAATTGCTACGTTTCATATTGATAAGGAATTGTTGGTAGGCATTTTCAGAATGTAATTTAAGCCAGTTTTATTGTCATGCCAACCCGCTATGATTTAAAAAGCTTTTAATCAGAAAATTGTGTGGTCCTTTATTACATGCTTTGCTGAAACCAATATATATTACTATTATAGCATTCCTACAATCTGTTAGGAACTTGCCGAGTTAAAACGTGAGTTGTTTACTCTATGGAGAATTGTTTATGATATATATTAAGAGAGGCGAGGTGGTGCAGTGGTTAGAGTGCAGTACTGCAGGCTACTTCAGCTGACTGCTAGCTGCAGTTCGGCAGTTCATATCTCATCGGCTGAAGATTGACTCAGCCTTCCATCCTTCCAAAGTAAAATGAGGACTCAGATTGTTGGGGGCAATATGCTGACTCTATAAACTGCTTAAAGAGGGCTGTAAAAGCAGTATGAATGAAGTGGTATATAAGTCTAAGTACTATTGCTATTGCTATAGCCGTTCATTTGTAGCAGACATTTATTTGATGATGTTTGGCCAGTAGCCATTCAAAGCCATTCAAGTTAATGGCTTTGAAGATCTTTATGAGGACATTTTCACAGACCAATATATAATATCATTTTTACACAAATATATTTTCAGTTAACTTGATAATTCACAAGTTGATGGGCCTACACATAACCTGATCCTCAGAACAGTGAGGCACCAGGTGAATAGAATAGAATTGAATAGAAAGAAGAGAATGTCAGGCCTGCAGCTTTCTGTTGGATCTTTGGCCTGCCACACTTTCTATTGCTCTACTATGCCTTTTTCTATTGTGGGGGAAATGGGAGGGGGGATTGTACAGTTTTCCCAGATGTGCCAATATGGCTCTCTTAATAAATTGGAAATTTGAGCAATACTTTGTCTTGGATTGTTGGGGGAAATATGCTGACTCTGTAAACTGCTTAAAGAGGGCTGTAAAAGCAGTATGAATGAAGTGGTATATAAGTCTAAGTACTATTGCTATTGCTATAGTCGTTCATTTGTAGCAGACATTTGATGATGTTTGGCCATCCATTTACTTTTGGATGCTATTTGGAACCTTGACACAGAACAGAATAGAATTCTTTATTGAATAATATTCTTTATTGGCCAAGTGTGATTGGACATATAAGCAATTTGTCTTTGGTGCTTGGCTTGAAGCTTATGATTTAATTAGGCCAATGGTCGGAACCCTGACACTAGCTATCCTAAGAATTCATTCAGGGCACAGTTACCTTTCCTGTTTTGCAAATTCTGTTCTCTTCCTCTTCCTCTCTTGTATTTTTTCTTCTTAAAAGCTGTCTACTTCCATGAAATACAGAATATCTTGTTGTCTTGTTTCTGGTTGTTGGTCTTGTCCACGGAGCTTGTTTGTCAACCTGATTTTCTTCCTTCTAAAAATCTGCTTCATCTTTCAGCTCCTGTTGATTTAGTAAAATATAGTCTACTTTAATGAGTTGGCCACTAAGATTTCCATTCATTATAATTTTTCTTCAAGAACTATGCTTGCTACAAATATATGCTGAGCTATTTTGGTAAAGAAAAATAGCATGACAGTAGCCATTTGAAATTATGGTTCTCACTTCATCACCACAAATGAAATACATTTTTTATAATTTATCAATCCAATTTCAGGCTAGAAAATACGTTAGGAACATCTCAGTGAACTGCAGTGTCAAACTCCTGTTAGTGCTCCATTGACAAAATTCTGTCAGTTCCATTTGTTTATTATAGTGCCTTTTGCACTTCTAAGTCTTGCACATATGTGATTTTTCCTATATTCCTCTCGTAATATGTTTGTTTGTTATTTCTCAACAGCAAGATGTGAGTGAATTCACACATAAGTTGCTGGATTGGCTGGAAGATGCCTTTCAAATCCAGGCTGAAGAGGAACAGTAAGTAACTCTTGTAATAATAAAGATTAATTTATAATTGAATGTATTTTGATATGTTGTTCACTCAGTATTTAGCATCAGAAATCTTATGTAACCCAATTTTTCTAAATTCTATTATGATCCTGAAATGCAATGTAACACAACACAATATTTTTGATTAAGGGTAGCTTAGAGGAAAAATGTTATCTAAGATAAACTGGTAGAAGAGTGAAGCAGGCAGATGTAAATTCATATTCTTGTCCTAGATTATCTGCATTGTTCTCCTCTTCTAGAGTATTGTGAATACAGTATGAAATTATTCATCATGTAGCTATTTCAAGTTCAGTTTAGGAATGATTTGCTTCACTTTATCAGATTTATTATAAATATTTTCTGTAAGAAAATAATTTGTCTTATTTGAATTGAAATATTTTAAAGAAATTAATATTTAAATATAGTTAAAAATCACTTCATGGAATCTAGTTGAAAATTTGGATACTAATTTCATGGTGATAATAACATTAACCTCAAAATGATTATAAGTTATAAATGTAATATACTGGAGGGAGTTCCATTGAATTCAAATATTCATGCGTAACCATTTTATTAAAATATGTGGAATAATTTGAATTTAATTTTAACAAAGATAATTGTGTTTTTAGGAATGGAGAAAAGCCAAAGAACCCAATGGTAGAACTGTTTTATGGCCGATTTTTAGCAGCTGGATTTCTTGAAGGTATTACTCTTGAGTATATCTGTAGTTCAATTATCCTACTAATATTTTAATACAAAATGTAGTACTAAATACTACTTTAATAATAAAGCCCTAAAATAGCCTTAACATGGCTTTTAAAAAGGATTCCTCTATCCCCTATCCTACCCAAAGAACATGTCCCACTTAACTTTTTTTATATACTGGGAAGAAACATTTTCCCAGCTTGTACTTTCTTATCATGGTTCTGGGATTTTATTTTATTTTATTGGAAGGGAGAATGGAACCTAGTATTTAATTACAACTTTCACATATCATGTACAAGAGCCATGGTGGCACAGTGGTTAGAGTGCAGTACTGCAGGCTACTTCAGTTCGGCAACTCAAGGTTGACTCAGTCTTCTATCCTTCCGAAGTGGGTAAAATTAAGACTCAGATTGTTGGGGGCAATATGCTGACTCTGTAAACTCCTTAAAGAGGGCTGTAAAAGCAGTACGAATGAAGTTGTATTTAAGTCTAAGTACTATTGCTATTGTTACAGTCGTTCACTTGTAGCAGACATTTGAAATCATATTTGATAGCTCAGCTAGATCATCTTTAAACAGCTTTATAAAAAGGTAGTAGCATTGACTATGTATGTTTCCTGTTGAAATCTTATACCTCCCTCTTCTGATAAGGGAAGAAATTTGAAAATACCGAGATGTTTGGCCAGTATCCACTTCAAGTTAATGGCTTCAAAGATCTTCATGAGTGCCTAGAAGCTGCCATGGTTGAGGGAGAAATTGAATCTTTACACTCAGAAAATTCTGGAAAATCTGGTCAGGAGGTAAATGATATTATACATTTGGCAATACTGATAACCCTTTCCATGATTCAAAACATAGATAACATATTTTGGCATATCATTTATTTACCCAAAGAAGAGCTTCATGCACTTTATGTTTATTTGGATCTCAACCAATTCTGTAATTTCTGTTTTAAGAATGTCTATCTGTGTCTGAAATGTGGAAGCAGGATTCTTTTGTCTGCTTTATCCTCAGTTGTTCCAGTAACCTGATAGGGAATCACTGAATCAAAATTTCATTAAAAAAGTAAATAAAAACAATATTTGAACCACAATCATACTGTTGACATCAGAGAAAAACTTTGAAATCCTGTTATAAAACTATTCATACAATTTATAATATAAAATACAAAGATTAAATCAGATTATTTTAATTATTAAATTCAAATGAATGAGAAACTAGTCAAAGCATAATCAGTGGCAGATTAATTTATATGATACAATATTTAAAGTGCTAAAAAGTTTATTTCTTTGCATTCCAACATGAATGTACATAGGAAAATGTAACTGGGCCAGTCACCCAGCTGCTTTTATTCCTAAGGCAAGTCCTGGTATCTAACTTGATGTCTTTAACTACTATATCCAACTTGCACTTACATATGCATACCTAAAAGTTATAAATATTTAAGCATAAAGGAAAATATCTTCATTCTAATAGTAGTTGCAAATTCCTACATGGCTTTCAAATTTAGAGAAAAGTGCAGAGAAAAGTTAAGAAAAGTAAAACATTGCTAAAGAGAAAAATTACAGTATGTTACTTGCTAAGAAAAATTATTCTTGACATTTCGGGACAAAAGTTAAAGTCCTAATGTTATTCAGCAGCTTGATCCCTAACATATAACATTTCAGAACCAGCATATTTTATATTCTGGCCAGTCTGCTTCTTATGTCACTCCCAATTTCTCTTTCTTCCTCCTACCATGTGACCATGTGGAGGATCTCCTTTTTTTCAGTTCAACCGAGTGTTGTGAAAGGAATTGCTGGCTTTTTCTCCCAGCCTGACATTGTGTGTTGAGAAAGAACTACTGGCCCAAAGTCACTTGGCTGGTTTATGTGCCTAAGGGGGACTAGAACTCAAAAGCTCTGTTTTCTAGCCTGATGCCTTTTTCATTAGACCAATCTGGCTCTTATCATTCCCAATTGTATTGGTTGTTATATTGTTTGGATTCTCAATGTCTCTTCATTACATCACTGTTCTTCTAATGAAAACTGGTATTTGTGGATTGTTAAGCCAATTTTTTCTGTTCTTAGTGGGATTTGCTTAATGGGATTTACTATCTCTTCTTTATCGGTAACCAAATAATAAGTTAGTCTACTCAAAATGTTCTATTCTTGGCTCCCAAAACAACTTTATTCTTACGTTCATACCAGTGGTGGATTCCGGATTCCGTTGGAACTGGTACGGTGCAATGGGGCCAGGCGCCCACCACATGAACATGCGCATGCGTACTTACAACCTGCGATGCTCTGCGACGCCTCTGCAATGCTGCACCTACTTGGTGGAGCATCATGCAGGCGCTTTACACTCCGTGCACGTGTGCGGAAGCCTTGAAAACCTCAAATACTGGTAAGGAGTGAAGGCGGGCAGGTGGGCCCTCCGGAGCTCCGTACCAGAACGGTACCGGGTGCTCCCGGTAGGCACCGGTATGCCCATACCAGGGCATATGGTCGGAACTCACCACTGGTTCATACAGAGTTTCAAACTCTTTAAGAGTTATCAGTTTTATTCTGGTATACATTAAGTTGAAAAAAAAAGAAAATAAAATAAAGCAGAAATAATTCATATTATTTAGACACTAGAAATAAAAATAATACATTCATAAAGCAAGATATAATAGCGTAAATTTACATGTTAAAATTCATTTATGTATCAGTGTTCTGTTAAAATAAATTTTGTTTTTCCACATTCGATTACGGCACTATTACATAGCTGTCTATATATTTTGTCTCAAAATAGTTATATAAAAATTGGAAGTAGTTTCTCAGAATGTATAATATCTTTTATGATCTATTAAACCATACTATGAATGTTTGTTGTATATAAGTCACAGCTGACTTGAGAGAAAAGCCTAGCAAAAACTTTATATAATGTTCTATTCAGTCCATAGTTCTTCAGAAAGTTTTCCATATCATTTAAGCAATATTTAGTTCAGGCCATGGCTTCAAGCTATCTTATCTAGTTCAGGGTTGGCCTTGTTCCGGTTCTATCATCCATTAAACCTAATTCCTTTTACATAGCATATTTAAAGCTTAAGTGTTGTATGGCTTCATTTGACCTATATCTTAATACACCCTATCATTGTTCCATATTTGTTCTACACTTCAGAAAAAAAAAGAGAGTTGTTAGGGTTTCTAATATTTTTTGTATTTTATTTAATGAAAAATGAAATATTTTTACTTGAAATGCTTATGCATATTGTTTCTTCGAACAATCATTAAGTGGGCAAAATAATATTTTCAAGAACAAAATGGTAAGAAATTGTAACGTAACAAAAGCTTGTAACCATTCTCTGCTCCTTAACCTTCCTAGAGCTTCTTAAAATAATTCAACAGGATAATTGATAAAAAGTAGTTCTATCCTCTTATTATGAGTGTTCTTGTCTTTCATATTTATTATTAAGTGTTGATGGGCCACTACACAATGTGCACTCAAAAAGATACACTGGATATAAACTTAAAGGATATATGTAAAAAGGCCATATTTTTGAGATATAAAAAAATAAGACCAAGATAGATCACGTAAGAATTTTTTCCACCTTTAAAAGATGTACAATTCAATTATAAAACAAACTGAAACTTTTAAGGGAACAAATAACTATAAAAAAACAAATAGCATGTTTCATAAGCGTGCACACCCTTAAACTAATACTTTGTTGAATCATCTTTTGATTTTCTAACAACATTCAGTCATTGGTAGGAGTCTATCAACATGATACATCTTGCCTTGGGAATATTTGCCTGCAGTCCCTTGCAAAAGTACTCCAAATTTGTTAGATTGCAAGAGGATCTTCTGTAATCAGCTCTTTTCAGTCATCCCACTGATTTTCAGTTGGATTCATGTCTGGGTTTTTGCTGGGCCATTTAATTTACTATTTCTGGTGAAGCCATTCTTTTGTTGATTTGGAAGTATGTTTTGCGTCGTCGTCGTGTTGAAAGAGGAAATTCCCTTTCATCTTCAGCATTTTAGAAGAGGCCTGAAAGTTTTGTACCAAAATAATATTTGCAACTGTTCAAAATTTCCTCCACCTTGACTAAAACTCCAGTTCCAGTCCCAAAACAGAATGCTGCCACCACAATGCTTCACTGTGGGCATGGTGTACTTTTGGTGATGTGCATTGTTGCTTTTGCAACAAACATAGTTTTTGGAATTAATGGTTCAATCTTGGTCTCATCAGAACTTAATGCATTTTCCCACGTGCTTTTGTCAGATATGATGTAGGGTTTTGCAAAATCTGGCCAGGCTTGGATGTTTTTCTTTGTAAGAAAAGGCTTCCATCTTGCCACCCTACTCCATATGAAGAATATGGGAAATTGTTGTCACATGTACAACAATCAGAAATTGCCACAGCTCCTTCAATATTGCTATAGGCCTCTTGACAGCCTCCTAGACCAATGTTCTTGTTTTTTTCATCAGTTATGGAGTAAAATCCAGTTCTTTGTAATGTCACTGTTGTGCCACATTTTTTCTACTTGTTGATGACTGTCTTCAGTGTGTTCTACGGTATATCCAATGTCTGGAAAATTGTTTTGTATCCTCTTGATTAATATCTTCCAACAATAAGATTCCTTTGATGCTTTGGAAGCTCTTTGCAGATGATGGTTTTTGCTGTAGAAGGCAATTCAGTAAATGTCATAAAATCCTACTAGAGCACCTGAACTTTAAATGGACTTGATCAAATTCAACTGGCAAATGTGTACTGACCTCTATTTTAACGTCAATTTGATTCTGCAAGAAATCAGGAGCCAAAGTGATTGAAATTAATATAGATTTAATGCCTGCTAACAATTTCTAAAGAATCTGACCCACTAATAGTCAAAGCAACCTGACTTTATACCTTGAATTCAACAGAATTCAAGGTGGCTGGACTTAGATGTGGGTGGTGAAGGAATTTGAATCCAATAATATGCTTGGTATCTTCCTTGGGCTCAGCTTGGTCATCTTCCCTTCAATTGGTTAACTCTGAAAACAGCCACTTTCTTATTTGTAAGAGGGTGTGCATATTTAAGCAACCACATTATTATAAGTTTTTTGAGTGTTATGGTTTGTTTTTCAATTACATTATACATCTTATATGTCATATTAAAGAAGGAAAAATTCCAAGGTTATTTATCTTGGTCTTATTTTTTTACATTTCAAAACCTAGCATTTAACACAGCTTTTACTATATTAAAGAAGCAACGAAACCTTCAATACATTAATGTATTAGAAATTTGATATATTAATGGAAAGAAATTAATTTGTCAAAATTTTGTTTAAAACAAATTTCAGTGTCCTTCAGATTGTTGACCTATCTATTTACAGCGATACTTAAAAGTTTGTGAAGCCTTTTGCATTTTTAATAATCCTCATATTTATGCTCTGTGATCTGTTAATCAACTAAAACATTGTTCATTTATTTATTTATTGAGAAAAATATATACACATGTATATCCTTAGGATCACTTTTCTAAGTATGATTTTAAACATTTGTTTAATTGGTTCTCTTTGTCTAATTGTACAATTTATGTGGAAAACAGATCATGTTTATGCAGAGATATTATATATTATATTCAACAATTACCAATGGCAGTTTATTTAAAAATAAATTAGGTGCAATATTTTATTTTTAGTTATGTAGACCAAGAATAGTAAAAAAAATGACACCAAATTTGAGAGCTGAAGATAATATGTGTAGATACTGATATTCTAGGAATTCTTATAATTTATCATACCATTGAGAAATTGAGAAATGCAAATTTCGAAATTTTAAATGTATCCAATAAGTCAGAATGTTTTCTTGTTCTTCACTGTTTATGTAGATAGAGTGTCTTAGAGTGTCATCTTCAGGACAGGGTTGTTACTAGAACCAGCATAAAAAATCCAGGTTGTTCAGGTAGGAATGCATTAATAAAATGAATAATGTTGGACTTAAGAAGACTCCCCACTCTTTACTGTAATATTTAACATTGTATGAAAAATACATTCAGGTGTGTATGGTTGGTATTAAAAGTTTGTCAAATATTTTTATTTGGTAGATGATGGATTCATACTTTGTATGTGAATGACCGTTATGTGCAATTTGGTAATATATGGAACATTATGTTAGAAACTTAAACCATTGATTTTTGTCTTAACAAATCGGCAGTCATACCTTGAGAAAAAATTTCATATCTCAACAGATACGGAAATATCTCCTATCTGTAATATCCCAGACCAATGTTTTGGATCTTTTAACTAGAATGAATAGAAATGTTCACTTTTTAATCTTATTTTAAGGGCTACCTTCTATTATGCCGTAGCTACTTAAAGGAAATATTTGCATAAGTTTATTAGCAAGTTACTTTTGGAGTAGGAGTCTGAAATGTCTAAAAATATCTCCACAACTATTGGGCTTTCTTTGTAGTTAACATTTTTCCCATTTTTTTTGTCCTGGTCTTCTCTAAGGTTCTAGGACAACACCTTTACTAAAGAGTTTCTCAGTGCAATTACTCCATCCAAAATTCAGCCTAGTGAGTTGGAATAAAGAGAACAGATCTGTTCATTATCTAGAAAAACAGACACTGCAAAATTGAAATTTGTATGCATCTGACACATTTTGATATAATGTTCCAAGGTCAGTAAATTAGATTAAATATATGTCTGAAAAAAAGAAAAAAAGTATGGAGTGCTGTTTCCAATTTTAACGTGTTGTTGTAGCACTTTAATCAATTTTTAACTTTGAACATGTCAGATTGCATAGTATCAATTCACAGAACTATCAATAGGGAATGAATTAACAAACATATTTGTTGATCATGATATAAAAATAGATTGCTGCAGAGATATCAATTATTACCTTGGACAAGGTACAGTCTTTTTAATAAAACCAATTTGATAAATAAGAATATTAATGTAGGTTCTGATACCACACTATGTTTGTATAGTCATTGCAATAATATTTAACAGGAAACCTAAAAACAGGTTTTAGTTTCAGAAAATTGTGGAAGGTAAACTGTATGCTAACAGTTCAATCTTTAATGTAATTGTAGTTTCAACATACTTTGTGCTTTGTATGAATAACATTGTTCAAACATATATTTAATTGACTGCCATTTTTATTAAGATCTGGATCTTATTAACAGTAGAAGCATTATTTGAAAGCATATATATCATTTCCCCCACTTTTAAAAATCTGCCAGTACCATGGATAGCTTGAATATATTGTTTGAGGATGACAGTGGTAGTCCAACACATCTAAGGGCACCAAGTTGGGTAAGACTCGATTGTATCAATCTATGTTGCAAAATATGTTTTTTTCTGAGAATATAGAAATATGTTCTAAGTTGACAGTTAACTTTTTAAAAATTTGATGTGATTAAAATACATTTTTTCTTCTATTTTCTCCCAGCACTGGTTTACTGAGCTACCTCCGGTCTTGACCTTTGAGCTATCAAGATTTGAATTCAATCAAGCTTTGGGAAGGCCAGAAAAGATACACAACAAATTAGAATTCCCTCCGGTTTTATACCTGGACAGGTACAGCTCATTATAGAATTTTATACCAGAGTAATATAATTTGGGATATAATATTCAGAGAATAATAATCTAATAATCAGTTGTTTTAGTTGCTACAATTTAATATAGGATTGTGACAAAACTATATTTTCCATTTCATCCCCATGTATTCTTACGACAAAAATTAGAGTTTGGACATCTGGCATCTCTTTTCCATGTAAGAGTCTAATCCAGGGGTGGGCAAACTTGCAACTTTAAGTCTGAAGGACTTCAGCTCCCAGAGCTGAAGTCCTTCAGACTTAAAGTTGCAAAGTTTGCCCACCCCTGGTCTAATCTATATTGGATGAACCTAACAATTATTTTATTAGCATGTGAAATTAAGCATATTATGCAATAATTTGCACATTCTATTCATTTTTTTTAATATTAGAATGTAGATTGATCTCTTCCAATAGAGTATTATCTATCCATTGGCTTCCTTTAGCTAGGAACTTCTTTTGAGTTCAGAGATCTTTATGTATTAAATTTGAAAGGCATTCCTTGTTTTTCCTTGCATGTTTCTCATCAGTATCTATATTGATATTGCTGTAATGTTGCTCCTTGTCTTTTCTAACAGTTTTCTGAAATTCTTTCTCAGTTCCTTTCCAAGATTTCTGTCTTGTTGACAATTTCTACTGTTCTGATATTCAGTTTGTTTTCTTCTCTTTGTTTTTGGTATTGTTGTTTCACATCCATTCTTAATTACTTAAGTTCATCCCATAATTCTACTAGTTCTTTATCAGTGAGGTTCAGGACTTGTAAGTGATCCTGATGTTTTCTTTGTCAATGGTGGGTATATGTTCAAGATCCTATTGTGGAAATAGCCTGCCTTTCTTTTTCTTTAGCTTACCTTGAAACTTGAGTAATTTGTGATCTGTTCCGTAGCCAGCACTTGGCCATGTCTTTGATGCTATAACTGAGCTCTTCAGTTCAATGTTTTAAGATAGTATTAACTGAAGAAACATCTGGAGTGGCAGAAATTGATAACTTGTTCTGCTTCATTTCAGTTTCATAAATTATACAATCCAACTACATTTATGTTTTTAAGAAGTGACTAGACAGTCACTTATCTAAATTTGTATAGGTTCTGGAGCTTGAGCAAGGAGCTGGAGTAGAAGACTCCAAGCTCTACTCTACTCTACTCTACTCTACTCTACTCTACTCTACTCTACTCTACTCCCCTTTTAATATTTCCAACTTTGGCATTTGAGTCTTCAGTCACAAGAAACACATATTGCTTGCATTATCTCCTGATTTCAAAGTGAACTTGGTCATAAAACTTCTCTGGTTCTTCTGCATCTGTGATTGGAATATAAACTGGAATGATCATCACATTCAAGGATTGTTCACAGAATCTAATCTGTATTTAATCATTGATGGTATTGTAACCAAGTACTGTTTTTGCTACACACTTCCTAACTTATAAAAGCAAGACATTCCTTCATTGTTTTTTTATGTTCTTAGTAATAAATAGTGTGAAATAGTCTTTCAAACTGAAAGATTGAAACTTCTAATCAATCCATTTTATTTCATTGTTGCCTAAGATATCAATTTATACTTGTTTAATTTCACCTTTCTGCTGCATTTTCCCATTTTTATGCTTTTATGTTTCTGCTTTCTAGCTTTTGGTTTTCTTTTTCTATATGGCAACATTCTGAAAGCTTATATGTAAACATGATTAGCTCTTCCTCAGTAGAATATTGATTGCCATCTGACTTAAGCCTCATTATCCTGCATTATATTGTTAATGATTCTAAATACAAATATATTGGAGATGGAAATAAAAGCTTTAATCTGGATAAAGGTGAAACAATACATAAATATGCTTTTTTTCTACTAGTTTGCCATATCCTTGCCATACCTTTAAAAAGCTGTTCAAAAGCAGTTGCCTTATGACTTAAGATGAACATGTAAGGGCCATCTATTGATGTATGTATCTATAAAAATATTTGACCAATTGAAAATATAATGTCATATTTGGAAAACAAGGAACTTGAATTTTTTCATCTATTTCAATTGCACACAAAATTCCATAATTAAACAATGTCACTAATGGTAAGCAGAAGTACTAAGTGTCCACATTGCTAAACTATGCTGCAGATGAATCATAATTGTTTTTGTTCTAATAGGTATATGCACAAAAACAGAGAAACTACACGAATAAAACGAGATGAAATCAAGAGACTGAAAGAATACCTTACAGTATTGCAGCAGCGATTAGAAAGGTAACATAGAACATTCGCCAGTAGAAGATAATAGAATTTAGTTTACTGATTTTTAAAAATGTATATTTCGTATATTATAGGTAGCTTTTACTGCCAGACGTTATTTGTGTGTATTGTATCTCATGAGTTTAGGCTAATTTTAATTGATGCTTTTGGCATTAAAATAATCCAAGAGGTATCAATTAAATAATCGTTTAATCTACTAAATGGCAGCTGCTTATCTCAAAGATTTTACTTGGCTGAAAGGCATCTGTCTTGTTTGTGTTCTTTTGTAGACCTGTATTGTTCATTCTTAGAAATCACAGTTATGTATCCTCTTATAAAATGACTGTGTTTAGAACACTTTTAATGACAACATTTGATATGTTTTGGCAGATATTTAAGCTACGGTTCCGGTCCTAAACGATTCCCATTGGTAGATGTCCTACAGTATGCGTTGGAGTTTGCATCAAGTAAACCAGTATGCACATCTCCTATTGAGGATCTTAGTACTAGTGCTGTTCCTAGCGGTCCTTTGTCAACACATGCAATACCAAGGTAAAACTGCCTCTGATGTGTCTGTTCATATAATATAGTCTAAAATAATTTTAGTAATATTAAATACTATTTGGAAAAAATATATTGCTTCTGTTTACTTTCACTGAATTTTTCGTATTCTTAACAAATGTAGCACCGCAGAACAACAGGGGCCCTCTACAGAAACACAGAGTGCAGCACCTACACAGCGATCAGTTATACACAAGCCATTTACACAATCACGGATTCCTCCAGACCTACCCATGCATCCAGCACCACGGCACATAACTGAAGAGGAGCTATCAGTATTAGAGGGTTGTTTACACCGTTGGAGAAAAGAGGTGGAAAATGATACTAGAGGTACAAATTTGGAGTTTTCCTTAAAATATATACATACTTTGAGAATGAAACAACATTTAGATAATAAAAAACAACAGCATTTGAATAAAAAGTAAATTTATATAGCTTCTCCCAGAGTTCACTGGATAAATGGATGGTACCTTTATAAATTGGATGGATGGGTGGGTGAGTGGGTGGGTGGTTAAAGATATGTGATAAAATAATATTTCATACTAATTGATATTGAACAAGCCAATGTTATGATATGATTTATTTATAAAAATTCAATTTTAGATAATTCACAGTAATTATTTTAGAATATGACACTTTTTTGTTACTTTAGATTTGCAAGAAAGCATAGCTAGAATACAGAGAACAATTGAGCTAATGTACTCTGACAAATCAATGTTGCAAGTAAGTACTCTTTCTATATAACACAACATTTATTAGTGATGGCACATGTTAAGAATCTAAATACATATACATTTACATTACTATCAACACAATGTAAAATGCCTGTGTTTTGGGAGATTATGAATCTTCAGCACAAACAAGACCTCGTTATGTACTTTCCAGTTCCATTTTTCAGGAGATAAGAATGATTCTTACAATTGCAGTTTGTGTAACAATCATGTAATTTATTTTAGTTCACCCATTCATAACTTGAATTTGAACTTGTGTGGATACAAAACAGTTGTAAGCTGATATATAAAGACAGCAGTAAAACTAGTTATCAACAAAAGTACAGAATGTATCATTTATTTTCCAAGAATCATGTTGCTTATAGGCGGTCTGCTAAACTCTTACGCAGTTTCAAATTGGAACATAAAAAAACTAGATAGTAATACCCTGTTTAAACATGGCAGTGGTCAATACTTGTGAAATCCTTCAGGTATTGGTGAGTGAAATAAAATGCATGAGACATTTTTTTTAAATCAGATATAGTTAATACCTCATTCATGTGTTTTGCTTGTTTCAGTCATTCATAATCAGTGTATAAGTTCAAAGAGATATGCAATGCTCTGTATGGCAGGAGCAAAATTTACCTGGAAAGTCTGCAGTAGAGTGAAGTGCCAGCTTTGCATGACCAGGAGAAGAAAAACATTCTGGCCTTTTTATTATAACAGTGTTGCTGATCCATCGTATCTTGATTTTATTTGATTTAGGTTCCTTATCGATTACATGCGGTGTTAGTTCATGAAGGCCAGGCTAATGCAGGACATTATTGGGCATATATTTTTGACAGTTATCAACAAAGGTGGATGAAGTACAATGATATTTCTGTGACAAAATCTACTTGGGAAGAGCTTGAGCGTGACTCATTTGGTGGTTATAGGAATGCAAGTGCTTATTGTTTAATGTATATCAATGATAAAGAACCACTTTTTATACAAGGTAATATATAATACATTTCTCCCTGCATGTGAATAATTTAATATATTACTATATTCATATTACTAAACATCACAATTTAATATTTAATATTGCTTGAGATCTAGAGAGGCAAGGAAACTATAGTTTAATCTGAACATGCCTGTCCAAATTTTTTGTTCTGATTCAGTTTGGTATTGCTGAATTGTAAATAAAAGTCTTTAAAAGAGTTTTCATTGAAAACAACCCTCTAAAGCATGTATGTACATGTATGATACATTGTGAGCTATAGGGGAAGGCAGGGGAGAAGTGCCCTGTTTATTTCATTGCTTCCATTTTCTTCAATCCCTTCCCATTCAGTTCTTTAAAAGTCGAGTTACCGACATATACTTTAGAAACTACAACAGCTGATTTCTGGCCTAAAATTCTTGCTGAAAATTTTTTATCCAAAGCTTTTCAAAGCACTGATGGTGATGAATAAGAAGGGTGTTTGACCCTTCTCACAACAGTTGAGTAACCCACCTGAAAACCATTGCATAAATGGAACAAAATAAAGAATAATATTAAATAATAACCAAGTTCTTTAAAAAAAAGACTAAATAAAGCTTTAGTCTCCCATTAACTTATAAAGTCTGAACTGTCACCTATAGATGAAATTCATAAAGATTTGATATTCTGAATGACCTTATACCTTTATCTCTTATAGAAGAATTTAACAAGGATACTGGGCATATGATTTTTGGATTGGATACATTACCTCCTGATTTAAGAGATTTTGTTAAAGAAGACAATAAACATTTTGAAAAAGAGTTAGAAGAATGGGATGCACAGGTTTCTTTGAAAGCTCAACAAGAAAAAATATCCCCCGTTCCCAGGGTGCCTATGACATCTACTGCCCAAGGTTAGTAAGGAAAGCAATTTTTCAATGCTTTTTTCTTCTATCAACGTGTGAATCTTTTTAATGTAACATATAAGATGTATAATTTAATTGAAAAACAATTGAATTGAAAAGTGTGAATCTTCTATAACACTACAGTAGCAAACATAACCTGCTGTGCCATGAGTGCCCAAGAACAAGAGTGTTCTATCTATACTTGATATACAGTCATGGCCAAAAGTGTTGGCACTCCTGAAATTTTTCCAGAAAATCAAGTATCACAGAAAAGTATTGCATTAACACATGTTTTGCTATACACATGTTTATTCCCTTTGTGTGTATTGGAACAAAACAAAAAAGAGGAAAAAAAGCAAATTTGACATAATGTCACGCAAAACTCCCAAAATGGGCTGGACAAAAGTATTGGCAGCCTTTCAAAATTGTGGATGAATACGATTGTTCCAAGCATATGATGCCCCTTTAAATTCACCTGGGGCAAGTAACAGGTGTGGGCAATATAAAAATCACACCTGAAAGCAAATAAAAAGAGAAGTTCACTTAGTCTTTGCTTTGTGGGTTTATGTGCGCCACACTAAGCATGGACAACAGAAAGAGGAGAAGAGAACTGTCTGAGGACTTGAGAACCAAAATTGTGGGAAAATATCAACAATCTCAAGGTTACAAGTCCATCTCCAGAGATCTAGATTTGCCTTTGTCCACAGTGTGCAACATTAACAAGAAGTTTGCAACCCATGGCACTGTAGCTAATCTCCCTGGGCATGGTCAGAAGAGAAAAATTGATAAAAGGTTGCAACGCAGGATAGTCCAGGTGGTGGATAAGCAGCCCCAAACAAGTTCCAAAGAAATTCAAGCTGTCCTGCAGGCTCAGGGAGCATCAGTGTCAGCGCGAACTATCAGTCGACATTTAAATGAAATGAAATGCTATGGCAGGAGACCCAGGAGGACTGCACTGCTGACACAGAGACATAAAAAAGCAAGACTACAGTTTTGCCAAAATGTACTTGAGTAAGCCAAAATCCTTCTGGGAAAATGTCTTGTGGACAGATGAGACCAAGATAGAGCTTTTTGGTAAAGCACATCATTCTACTGTTTCCCAAAAACAGAATGAGGCCTACAAAGAAAAGAACACAGTACCTACAGTGAAATATGGTGGAGGTTCAATGATGTTTTGGGGTTGTTTTTCTGCCTCTGGTGCAAGGCATCATGAAATCTGAGGATTATCAAAGGATTTGGGGTCGCACTGTAGAGCCCAGTGTCAAAAAGCTGGGTTTGCGTCCGAGATCTTGGGTCTTCCAGCAGTACAACGACACCAAACATACTTCAAAAAGCACCCAGAAATGGATGGCAACAAAGCGCTGGAGAGTTTTGACGTGGCCAGCAATGAGTCCAGATCTGAATCCCATTGAACACCTGTGGAGAGATCTTAAAATTGCTGTTGGGAAAAGGCGCTTTTCCAATAAGAGAGACCGGAAACAGTTTGCAAATGAAGAGCATTCCAAAATTCCGGGTGAGAGGTGTAAGAACTTATTGATGGTTATAGGAAACGACTGATTTCAGTTATTTTTTCCAAAGGGTGTGCAACCAAATATTAAGTTAAAGAAGCCAATACTTTTTTCCAGCCCATTTTTGGAGTTTTGTGTGACATTATGTCAAATTTGCTTTTTTTGTTTTGTTCCAATACACACAAAGGGAATAAACATGTGTATAGCAAAACGTGTTAATGCAATACTTTTCTGTGAGAAATACTTGATTTTCTGGGGGGGAAATTCAAGGGTCCCAACACTTTTGGCCATGACTGTATATACTGCCTTATAAAATAGCAGCTAATACTAATAGAATGTGCCAGCATATTTCTTTTTGCTGTTAGCTAAATCAAGTCACAAATAGATACCATGCTAACATATTTATAATAGACTTTTCCTTTTTGTCCACTCAAAATAATGGTGAAGAACCAGAGTATTTGGAACAACCCTCAACAGCTGATTTCTCAAAACAGTTGAAAGAAGACTCTATACGAGCAATCACAAAAGCATTTACTGAACAAGAAGATAAGAATCCTGAAGCTATTATGCACATGGTGAGATCCTTAATATATGAATTTTTAAATTTTGGCTTGCATTAAAACAATCCCACTAGCTCTGTTTTAGTACACTGTATGTAATAAAGTTTCCATTTGTTTTTCAGCCCTCTCAGAGAGTTGCTTACTGGCTAATTAAGTCACATTATGGCAAGCTTTGAATTTACTTATTTCTTGATTTCTTTTATCACGTACCAAGGAAAAACTGTTTTCTTCACAAAATTTTCTTGCTGAGACTAGGTGCTTGTATCTTATTAACAAGTAAGATAACTGTCCCTTTTTGTCAGATGACATTGAAAATTGGTTTGAATTATACTTGTTTTAAATCTCTTGACCTTGCACATAGGCAAAAGAATTGGGAAAATTTTGAGATTGTTTATTACAATGCCCTCTGCATTACTTGAAATCATATCCAAGTACTAAGTTGTTTCTACTGTTGAAGATCACAGGAAAATAACTAGAAAAGTGATGATTTTATTATAAGTTGCAACAAAAAATATTTCTATCTGTTACTGCATAACAATAATTTATTTGAACTAATTTTCAAATGAAAAGTTCAGGCAAGTAGATATAGTTTAGAAATAACCATTTCTAGAAATTATAAAAGTATGTTTTTGGATGTTACATCCAGAAACATCTAGAAACAATTTTACAGTTGATCAGCTGCAAAGTAACTGTGCTGACAGAATTTTTTAAATTTATTTTTATTTTATTTATTTAAATTTATAAACTGCACCCTCTCTCCGAAGGGATTCGGGGCGGTGCACAGGAAGTTAAAACATATATACATAACAAATATAAATATTTAAAACCCAAATTAAATAGTTATCACCCTGTGCTAAAATCTTAAAAACTTAAAACTATATCCCTTAAAATCCCGATTTAAAACAATTTGGACTTCAGACTGCAGGCTAGGTGGGGTAGAGTTAGGCCAGGCCGGCCTGATGGAAAAAATAGGTCTTTAACTTTTAGCGGAAGGAGCGGAGGTCTGAGGTAGTTCTAAGTTTGGGGGGTAGGTCATTCCAGAGGGTTGGGCCCGCCACAGAGAAGGCCCTTCCCCTGGGCGCCGCCCATTGGCATTGCCTAGTGGATGGCACCCGAAGAAGTTCCTCTCTGGGAGCGAATCGGCCAAAGGGATGTGTAGGGTAGGATACGATCCCGCAGATAGCTAGGTCCCGTGCCATGGAGTGCTTTAAAGATGGTGATCAGCACCTTGAAGCGCACCCGAAAGACCACAGGCAGCCAGTGCAGCTCGCACAGGAGCGGTGTTACATGGGAATACCTAGAGGTTCCCAAAATTGCCCACGCGGCCGCATTCTGGACTGGCTGTAGTCTTCGGGTGCACCTCAAGGGCAGCCCCATGTAGAGAGCATTACAGTAGTCTAGACGGGATGTCACAAGCGCATGAGTGACTGTGCGAAAAAAAATCTTGCCATCTTCATTATCTCAGAGCTGTAGTCCAATAGCAATTTCAGAGCCAGTAATTAATTAGGAGAGGCTACTATGCCAAGGTTAGAGAAAAATGACTGCACAAAAGCACATGTGCCACTGACTCAGTTTCTTCACAAGAATACTGAGCACATTAGTATTTTTCCCCAAAGCACTGATGATAGGCATTGAATTGGCACAGAGAAAGGATTTTTGATAAGAGCATATTAGTAAGGCCGTACAAGTGCCTTGCATGAGTGAAAAGAAATATTAAACTTATTTTCTCATAAAATGGGGGGAAATGCTGTATACAATCACCTCTGTAATTAGCTATTTTTCTGAAGTAGCCAAAATACCACCCAAAAAAATGAAATTTGAGCATAACTTGCTTTTGGAACACATAGGCAGCCAAAAGACTAAATCAGGGGTCTGCAAAATTGGCTCTTTTAAGACTGGCGGACTTCAACTCCCAGAATTCCCCAGCAAGCATGGCTGGCTGGGGAATTCTGGGAGTTGAAGTCCATCAGTCTTAAAAGAGCCAACTTTGCAGACCCCTGGACTAAATGAACTGGCATGACCTTGCTGCAAATGTTGATGCACTTGAAGTCAAAGTATTATATGTATAACTTGAAACAGAAAAGTGTTACATTGAGGTGCACCCGGAGGCTTCAGTTAGTTCAGAATGCAGCCGCGCGAGCAATTATGGGAACCACTAGGTTTACCCATGTAACACCGCTCTTGCGCGAGCTGCACTCGCTGCCTGTCGTCTTCCGGGTGCGCTTCAAGGTGTTAATTATCATCTTTAAAGCGCTCCATGGCTCGGGACCTAGCTACCTGCGGGATCGGATCCTGCCTCACACATCCTCACGGCCGATTCGCTCCCACAGAGAGGGACTTCTCCGGGTGCCGTCCACTAGACTTTGTCAGCGGGCGACGCCCAGGGGAAGGGCTCTCTCTGTGGCGGGCCCGGCCCTCTGGAACGACCTTCCCCCCGATATTAGAACGACCACGGACCTCCGCTCCTTCCGCCTGAAATTGAAGACTCATCTTTTCCGCCTGGCCGGCCTAGGGTAGTCTCTCTCTCTATGGGTTTTTTTTAATTGTTTATTTATATTTAGTGGGGATTTTTAGTTAATGGGATTTTACCACAGGAATTAGTTTAATCTGTTTTAAATTGTATGTATTTTGTATATTTATTGTTTTTATTCTCCCTGTGCACCGCCCCGAGTCCCTGTGGGGAGAGGGAGCGGTTAATAAATTCAACTTTATTATTATTTATTATTATTCTTAGATTGAATAGAATAGAATAAATCTTTATTACGGTCAAAGACTAATATCAATTTCTAGATATAAATGCCTAAATGACAAGGTACCAGTTTCTTTGAAATTTACATGTAAAATGATTTCATATTACTTCATTTTAAAACTATAATCTTATGCTTCAAAGGAAGAAGTACTGGAGGAAGTTGTACTGAAGGGGAAGGTATTCAGGAACTATAGATAAGGACAGATAAAAATTAATAAGGAAATATGGGTAACATTCTTTATTCAGTAGCATAACAAAAGCTTATATGTACTGTCAAATAAGAAATTATATTAAATATAAATGAAAATGAGAATGGAGTTTTATTTGACTATATTAAATATGTTTTTATTCTTACTGTTGATACAAAGTATGCTCAGATCATCTGGAAATAGAGCTGTTTATAAAATGAAGTAATAAATAGCATACAAATGAGCAGGAACGTAAGAGAATGACGGTTGGAAGAGACCTTGGAGGTCTTCATACATTAAAAAATGTTAATATTCATATGGATTACAATAAGCAGGCCTGTTTGTTGTTACTAATGATATAGCATCATTTATTTAGAGTTACCTATTGATGATTCTGACAATGGATTCTGGCATGATATGATCCATGTCGCAAAGAATTGGACCTGACTTAATACTGAACAACAGCAATTAATTATTCTATTTCATAAACAGTTAAGAAAGAGGAAAACAAAGCTATGTCACTCATAGTCTGAATATGAAGTATATACTACATACATACAGTATATTTATGATAAGTGGGCATATTTCTATAAGTATTTTCATTTTAAACTATGCATTCTTAAATGAGTACTCTGAAAGGAAAAAAGTTAAGCAACATATCTGGCAGCAAAAAATTAATAAAGTTAAAACTTTAACATAAATTCTGATTGGTTTGTCATTTTAAAGAATAAAACACAAAAACTGGGATAAACCCTCAACTAACAAATTTATCTCATCTCTGCCCTTGAAAATCCACATGTATGAAATATGTCCATTACTTCTTTGCTAAATCTTTTCCCCATAAACTTTTTGTATTCTTTTGGTTGTTGTGGGCTTTTAAAAATATTTTATATATTTATAACTCCCTGATAAAAACAAATAATTAAAAATTAAGGATACATATAAATATAGAGTAATACTGATAACATCCTGACTGCAATTGCAGTTTATCTGATAATTTGATAAATCTATTATCAAATTGATTTTTGTTTTCATTTATTTTTTAATCTACAGAATTCTCATAATGATCCAATTGGAACAGCTCCAAATCAAAAAGTTGTAGAAGTGACGATTCCTGATATAGGGACTTATGTGGTTGAGTCAGAGGAAGGGGGGTATGATGATGAGGTATCATCTTCAATTTGGTCACATACTATTACATCTTTCATGTGCTGTACATAGGTGCCTGATAAACCTTTGGCATGCTTGCACATGATAGAATTTAACTAGCTTTTGCTTTTAAACAAACTTAAATTCAGTTTGTTTATTGATATTGACCAAACCAGAAACTGCTGCTGCTTTGTTTCTAATGGAACATTTATTTGCATGATATAAAATTAAACATGGATCATCTAGATATATACATTTAAAACTTGCACATTGTGTTTATGATACTATAAATTAGGTAAAAGGTGTGTCCTCACATTTAAATATACAAACCACACATTTACAGTTAAGCATTACTGTTATCTAAATATTTGTCACCTATATTTTTTTAGATATAAAGAAAAAAACAATAAAGAGCTCAGGACATAACACATTCAAAGATAAAGCTTTAGTTATGAAAGCTAAAAAGTACATAGCCAGTTTTGATACAAAAATTAAGCTTTAGCCTATGCTTTAAGAATCTTACTCTGTTATTATATACAAGAAGGGCCACTGTTATGTTGTTCAAGTCACACACTAGTCACATTAGAATATGCCAAAAAAGTGATCTCTTTGTCAGGTAATATGTTACCATCCTCCAAATTTTTACCCAGAATATTGGAGTTTCTGTATACACCAGCTTTAGTGAGCCTATAGTTAAAAATGAGTGTCCTTTTATCCATTTTAAATCTTCTTAAATCATAAGCTTTTTAACCTTTCTGTTGGTAAATCAAAATCCTTTAAGATAGTGGTATCAACATCAACATCATTCTTGTTGATGTTGTTTGTTGATGTTGTTTTAAGATAGGGGGGGGGGGGGGTCCTCTAAATTCCCAAAACAAGGTAACTCACCAGGTGTCTTTATTCTTTCCTAGAATTTTCAAGAACTCTCTTAAATTATAAACTAATTGTATACAGTACATCCAAAAGTATTCACAAAAATGAGGCTTTTGGGGTTAAGGTGACCAGAAGGGGTACATAGTTTTGATCATGGAGGTAATCAACACAGTTCAGTTCCCGCTCATGGAGATGCTCACAGGGACATCTAACTTTTCATAGGTCCTCAACTTGGTTTTTTAACTGGATTTAATAATAATAATAATAATCTTTATTTATAACCCGCGCTCTCTCCCCGAAGGGACTCGAGGCGGGGCACAGGGAATTAAAAAACAAAACAGACAAAATACAAAGTTAAAACAAATTAAACTGGCCCTGCGCTAAAAACTCCTATAAAACTAAAACTATCCCTAGATTTAGATCAGGCCAATCCATTTAATATATTTTTAATTGGATTTTATGCTCTATCTTATTGTTCTTATTATTGCCTGTACACCGCCCTGAGTCCAGCAAGGGAGAAGGGCGGTCTAAAAATTTAATAAATCTAATAAATCTAAATCTTGAAGCTCATATTACTGGTAGAGTAACCTACACTCAAATGAATTCTCGGCTATGAAAAGGCCAGTTATTTTCATTAGCTGAACTTCCTTTTGAGGGTTGTGCAAATGGCATTTCAATAAAGGAAGATAGAATGGTAAGCCTCTTTGAACATCTGGAATAAAATGAGGAAAATGCAACAAATAAAAAAGAAATTCCAGAAATAGAACTTAAAACAAAAACCATGATGCTTTGGATTGTGAAATGCTAAGTTAGTTTTCCCATTGGAAGGCTTGAAAGAGAAAAATAAAACGTTTATACGTTTACACAACTGAAATACATACCAATCAGCCACACATACCAAAGAGAGGAAAAATGATTATGCACATTTTATAGACACACACAAACCCTTATTACATTCTGTATCTTATTTTATGAAGGTTGGAGAAAGTTTGAATATCTTGGGCGTTTAGTAATTCTTTATATATTATTTTTCAGAAATATAGATTTAAATTCTAGTTGTAACAAAATCACTGTGCCTCATTGCTCCCTGATATGTAGTAAAATTTACTTCCCTTTAGAAGACCATTTGCATGTGCATGAAACGATAAATACATTTTTAAATGCTTGAGGTTAGTTCAGACATAAATTTAGACCAGCTAATTAAAGTGATATAACCTACTATATCGAAACCACTGACGCAAAATCTAAACATTTGCCACTGCAGTTTGTGCATGCAGTTGCTATATGACATGAGTCTCTGAAGGCACATACTGACTTGAATTTATATTTTTCATTGCTCAATATATACATATATGAATCTCCTGTGACAGGTTATGCTGACCCCGAACATGCAAGGTATTATAATGGCTATAGGTAAAGCCACCCATATATATGACAGGTGTGGGCCAGAAGCAGGGTTCTTTCAGGTACAATCAATACTTTCAATTTTTCCTTTTCTGACTGTATTTGTAGTTTAATTTGTCTTTGAATTTTTAGTTTGTTTACATTTAAATGTGTTTTGTTAAAATTTCATCATCCGTACTTAATAGTATTTTTATAACTGCTAATGTAGTTTTTATTTTTCCTTGAGATTAGTAAAATTGGAAACTTCAGTACAAATTTCAGTAAGTGAATATCTGATACTGCTTAAGAATTAGCACCCTAATTCAGATATTAAGCACTAATAACAATGGTTTAAGTAATAGGGGTTTGTTTTTAATATTATTTTAATACTGTTGTTAATCTTTTAGAGTCATTAAGAAAGTAGGTTGCAAATGCATTTCCTAAATGAGAAAAAAGAAGGTTTTGGTGGTTATCTAGCAATACACACACAGAAAATTGATGAAATTACATATGATATTAGTGCATTTACTCACCAGGAGAAACAATAATTTTGGCTATAAAGTTAAGTCCTTTAAACATAGCCAGCCACAGACTTGCTTTCTATTGTAATTGCCTAAACTTGCCTTTTGCAATAATTTTACAGTAACTTCAGCAGTTGAATTGGTGACTCCCATTTCTTTTCTAAAAAATTTTATTAAGCACATAGATCTGTCAATAGATTAACAGACAGATATATCAGTATTTATAGCTTGAATTAAATTATACATTTGTCCTAGCACAAATAACAACTGATAAGATTTTTTCTCCTCTTCTTTCTGCTGATAGCAAACATAAAAACATGTATATGTAAAATGCAAAGCATACAGTTTTGATCCCAAAATTGATGTGGGTTTAGATCATTCTGAAAGTTAAGTGTAAAATTTCTTATAAATTTATCTTAAAGTGGAAGATCAATGAATTCAACATTCCTGTAACATGGTGTAGAATTCATATTCTTGTTCTAATTATGGAACCTAAATAAAGAAATTTGTATTATAGATAGTTGAAGAAATTAATAAAAGGAAAAATACTCATCCCTAAGAGATATGACCTCAGAAAAGCCACATGTGTAAATAAAATGACAATGAAAGCTGATTGGAGCCTGTGGGATATGGATTTATTCCCATAATGCAATAAATTTTCTTTATTTGCTTGTTTCTACTCCATTATAGAAGATAGTATGTGTAATAAAGATTAACGCTATATCTCTTAAGCATTTCACAGCTTTCCTCTTACACTTGTATTTTATATTTTTACTTACTTGTTTATTTTTTTACTAAAATCTGGGTATATTTAACTCAAAATATAATAAATGGATATATTACCCTGCGTAATTCCAAAACTGTTAACAGTCATTTCCTGGTTCAGCTTTAAGGTGAAACCGAAATAATTAAGATCTTCCTTGATATTTGCATAGCAGCACAAAGTGATGGATAAAAGAATCATATGTATACTTATAAACTTGTTTTAGCCTACCATATAAATCCAAAACACACATGCTTTTCAGTTAAAACATAGCATAGCAAATCTGCATGGAAATGATCACATTATGTTCATTAAAAGTATATACGTTATGAAACTGAGCTACATTCCTAAACAAATAAGATTCCAGATGCATATTTCAAATTGTATTGATTCAATGATATATTACGTTGTTTTTGTTTTATGTCTATGTGTCGTATTTTTAACTCTATTAGTGTTGTATATGACTGTATAGGAAACAATGATAGCACATTCTTATGAATCTGTTTATTTTTCATTTGTTTAAAAATACTTCAGTTCTTTTCTATGCTTTATGTATAAAGAGTGTACGTATTGTAACTTGTTAATTGTACTCTAGCAGATGCATATGTATTAAACACTGTTTGGATGCATTACAGTGCTAATATAGAACTAAATTTGATTAAATGTTTTGACTATGCAGTGCAGTATAAAACGGTCTGATCCTATGCTTTCTTATTTTTTTTAAATCCATTTTACTTAGAAATAAAAAAGTTTACATTTAATTTAAATAGATTTTTGTTATACATTAACACAAAAACAAAATGTGTAACCCAATATTATTTCTAAAGAAATGCTAATTAGCAGCATATATTTTAAAGGTTGTTCAATCACACAATTCCACCCCTCTTTGTTATTTTTAACATTTATATATAATTTTAATGTGCCTAGGGCCCATATGTTTTAATCTGATAAGATTTTTAGTTTTGAAAATGTATAGTTCAATAACATCCACTTTCATTTTGTATTAAGGCAATAAAATTTGAATATGCAAGATTACTCAAACTGGCCCAAGAAGACACACCACCTGAGCGTGATTATCGTTTGCATCATGCAATTGTATACTTCATCCAGAATCAGGCTCCAAAGAAAATAATTGAACGAACGTTGTTGGAGCAGTTTGCAGATCACAATTTAAGCTTTGATGAAAGGTAATTTTATAAGCAGGTTTTAAACAAAGATTCTTAAGGAGTAAAGAACTATAAGTATCATTGGTGTAAATGGAGCAGCTTAAAAAAAATCTGTAAAAAATAGTTATTTTTTCTAATTCATAACCAAATTAGAATGTAGTTAATGTTTTATTTATGCTAAATGTTAGTGAAATAAAGTGTATTATTAATATGTTTTATATGTTGAACGTATATTCCATCCACACCCCAGGAATATATATATGAAACAGTCATATGTATTCTTGGTTGAAAGAACTATTGTTTCATTTCCAGTAATACTGAAAAGTTTAAGAAAAACTGTAATGTCATAGTGCAACTGTAGCCCCACCTTGTGACACTTCATTATGTTTAACTTAGTATAGATATAAAAGTCAAGCTGACCCTCTCACACACCAAAATGCAGCTTTGCTCGCAATAGCAATAGGACTTAAACTTATATACCGTTTCATAGTGCTTTACAGAACTTCTAAGTGATTTACAGAGTCAGCATATTGCCCCCAACAATCTTGGTCCTCATTTTACTCACCTTGGAAAGATGGAAAGCTGAATCAACCTTGAACTGGTTAGGATCAAACTTCTGGCAGTGGGCAGACTAGTCAGTCTATAATACTTCATCATGGCACCACCCCTACAAATAGGTTGATGTCACTGTAAAATAAATGTAGGGGGTAGCAGATATATCTGAAACCAAAGCTATGATTTTATTTGCCTGGAATGTTACTCTTATGTTTGTTGCTCTGAAGCATGACTAATATTATCTTCATTAATTCATTTTCTTTTACTTCCTAAGGTGCCGTAATGTGATGAAAGTGGCTCAAGCCAAACTTCAAATGATAAAGCCAGATGAAGTCAACATGGAAGATTATGAGGTTAGGGTTCTGCTTTGAAACTTGTTTACTAAATTGTATTTTAATCTACAGAACAGACAAGCTTCAATACAGCCACAATTATTTTATAATCAATTGTTGGACATTTTTATAAAATCAGTGGCTAGAACTACCTGGGCTTAATTTTAAACTTGCTTGCAGTCATCTTTATGTGTAAAACAGGAATTAAAAAGGAGTGGAAAACATTTAAAAAATTCAAGACAGAAAGTGTCTTGTACTTTAACAAACTATTGGTTTTTCTCATTGATGTGAATGGCTGCAGATTTTTTGCAGATTTGCCTTAAGTAAGTGACATTAGTGAATTTAATATTTATTTTCTCTTTTTGTCCTTTCTGTACAGTGGTGGCACCAAGAATACAGAAATTTCAGAGATACAACAATATATCTCATGATGGGATTGGAACATTTTCAAAAAAGAAAGTAAGAGAATCCAAAAACCTATTAAATTAAATTAAATTATACAATATATTTGAAGGTACTCCCAAGGAAAGATTATTATATTGAAACATTTAAAAATACTGTATTAAATTTAAAAACTTTATAAAATAGTACAAAGTTTAAAGATTTTTCTCCACTGCAACTAATCTTAATAATGAAGGATTCTTTATGTAGACAGTGTATCAGTTATACTCTTTAAAGGATGAGGTATAAGTGAGTACAATACCAGAGCTTGCAAACTTTAATTTCTTCTATAAACAATGACCAATGCATCCTTTTTCCTCTTTTTCTTTTTTCTTTTTCTAAGCTATGATTTTTTTAAAAATATATATTTTTTATTTCTAACAAAATGGTTGTGAAATAAATTGGAACAGAACCAAATCAAAAGAAATTAGTATGTAAAAGGATAGAGAATCCTATGATAGAAGCAATGTTCAGTTATCATTCACAAAAATAGTAAAATGATAAAACAATAAAGCTCATTTAAGTCATGCACAAATATTGAAAATGCAAAAGGTTCAGATGCTTTTAAGTATCCTTATACAATACTGTTTCTATGGGCATACACTGATTGTTTTCCAACTACAATTTCAGGTGCTGGTACTAGGAGACAGAGAGAGAAAGATGATAGATAAATTTTTGTATGTTACCATCAAAGTGTGAAATTAGACACTTTATAGAATGCCTAGAAAATGTATAGAATGCCAAAAACAGAACTTCTGAGTATGAAACGCTTAATATGTGTGGCCGGCCTGGCATAGTTTTTTAAATTGTTTTAGTAAGGGTTTTTAACAGGATTTTAGTCAGGCTAGCTATTTAATAGATTTTTAACTGTATTTTATGTTTTATATCATTGCCTTTTATTAGTGCCTGTACACCGCCCTGAGTCCTGGAAGGGAGAAGGGCGGTATAAAAATTTAATAAAAAAAATATATTTCACATGTTTCCTAATAAGTGTTCTATAAAATGCCAAAAGGCAAACCAGCAAAGTATAAAATTCTCCTGGTAAAATGCTGGTACTGATATTTCTCTCTCTTTTTTTTCCATAAAAAAGTTATATTCTTTATTTTACAGTTCTTCTCTCATTTTCATATACATATTTTCAATAAAGGGTTAGGGTTAGGTTTAGAAAAACTCAAATAGTGCAAGATCAGAAAATATGATCTGGGTCATAGAATTGCCAAGAGTTCGACTTGACTAAATAGATAACACCTCCATCACCAACCCTAACCCTTTTCATGACTCCCTTTTCATACTTTGCCTGAAAAGTTCTTCTCATTCTGCATAATTCATAGGTACTATATACAATGCCTAGGAAAAGTATCTGGCATATTAAAACAACACAGACATTTCATACTTTGCCTAAAAATGCCACATACAATGCCAGCTTTTCATACATTGGATCAGAGGTGGGTTCCTACTGGTTTGGCCGAGTAGGTAGTCACTTGGACTGCCACACCCCCAAACCGGTTCTCTTGTTTTTTGCTTCTGTGCATGCACAGAAACGTTTTAGTACTGCCATCCACGTGTAGTGCGCATGAAGCGCATGTGCGCAGCGCATCCCTGAGTTAACCAGCAGTACCAGCAGCCGGAACCCACCCCCTGCACTGGATGGATGATGGATGGATGGATGGATGGATGATAGATAGATAGATAGATAGATAGATACACAGACAGACAGACAGATATAATCATGCATAAGTTGGCCTCACTGTACTTTTTCTTTACAATATAAAGATTTAAGCAATCTTGGTGTTTTATTCCAATGTTTTGTATATGTCTAAATATTGATTATATGATGGCATACATCAAATGTATATACATTATTATTAAAATTATCTTAATAGCATTTGAAAATATTTTTGTTTTCTAGTTTTAAAGAAGCTTTGTTATATCTTATATGTGCATATCACAAGAATAAAGAACTATCAGCAAATGGTTTATATAGGGGGCATGATGAAGAACTGATATCCCATTACCGAAGAGAATGTTTGCTGGTAAGTAAAATTAATATTTCATTCCCGTGATTCTAATAGGGTATAATTTTTATTTTTTTAATAAAATCATAATCGGTTCAAACATCACTCTCAATAATTGTATGAAATTTAATGCCAATCTTGCTATTAAGATGAGAGGATTGAGCCAACTTTAGGCTTTTCAAATTTAGTTTGCTATCATGTTACTGTTTTGCATTTTTTATTACAGTGGGTTTATTACTTATACTGAAGTTACCTTTATACCTTTTGCATGGGGAGAAACATCTATTTAAAAAATTGGATCTCTCTGGAAGTAGTATAAATATTTACTGTTTTGTGGGTTTTTTTTATTACATGAAGAAATTAAATGAGTGTGCTGCTGCACAGTTTGAATCTGGAGATGATCAACAGGTAAATAAGGGCCTGGAAATTATGAATGAGCTTATCGTCCCTTGTCTACCATTATTGCTGGTGGATGAAACAGAGGAAAAGGATATTGTTGCTGTGGAAGATATGAGAAACAGGTGGTGTTCATACCTTGGACAAGAAATGGAGCGTAAGTTCCCTCTAGATATAACTTTTTAGATATACAGTACATACAAATTATGAGATTTATAATTTGCTTGAATAAATTACATTTCCTGGATTTGCACATATCACTTGAATACAAAGCAAAATATCTTGAATTTCTATTCAGGTAGGAGTGATTTGAATATATCCTTAAAGTTAATGCATGGGAAATGGGAAGATAAATTGGGTTGTCATGGTGAAAAAGTTAACATATTTTACCATTGACAGGCACAACCTGTCAGGTTGACCAAAAAGCAAAACACATGTATTTTTCGGAGTATAAGACACACCTCCCCCTCCAAAAAAAGAGGGTGAAAATCTGGGTGTGTCCTACACTGAATACACCATATTTGGCCTTCCAAAACCCCACTCACGCATCCCATTTTTTGCAAAAATGGAAGGTTTGGGAGGCCTTCAAAGTGCTTCCAGGGGCTGGGGAGGGCAAAATGAGCAGAAAATGGGCCCGTTTTTTACAAAAACGGGTGTTTTTGCCCTTCCCAGCCCTCAGGAGAACTCTTCAGGCCTCCCACGCCCTCTGCATGCCCCTCTTTTTCTGCAAAAAATGGGCACGTTTTTGCAAAAAAAAAAAAAAAGCCTTTTTTTTTGCTCTTTTTTTTTTTTTTTGTCCTCCTGAGCTGCCAGGAGCATTCTAGAGGCCTCCCATGACCTCGGGCCTGTTTTTGGTCTCCCAAACTTCCCATGTGTCGCAGTTTTGCCTTCCCCAGCCCCCAGGAGCACTTTGCAGGCCTCTCAAACTCTCTGCATGCCCCCCCTTTTTTTTGCCAAAAACAGGGGGTACAGAGGGTTTGGGAGGCCTTTAGAGTGCTCCTGGGGGCCAGAGAGGGCAAAACCTTTAAAAGATTTTTTACCTCTTGGTGCGTCCTATACTCTGGTGCGTCTTATAGTCCAAAAATGTGGTATTAAATTTAATGTATTGTATTATTTACATTTGGTAAGGATACAAACTCTGTATGATAACACTTAGACATACACCATGTTTTACTGTTAAAACTTCTTGCTAAGTTTTCCATTGAACGATCCATTAGCTTTAGTGGATAGGCTGACACTGGAAAGTTTGTTCTTGTTATTAACCTTGCTCTTTATAATGCAATAATTATTCTCATCTCAGAGATACCCATATGGATTTGCAGTCACAGGAAGCAGTTTTATAACTAGCTAGAATCAGTCAACACTGAGATATCTTATAAGATGTTTTTTTTGCTTGCTGCTTGATAATTGAGAAAAATAGTTCCAAAACTACATTTTTTTCTTTACAGCTAATTTACAAGAAAAATTGACGGATTTTCTGCCAAAATTGCTAGATTGTTCTACAGAAATTAAAGGCTTCAATGACTCACCAAAATTACCTTCTTATTCCACCAATGAACTCTGTGAGCGTTTTGCCCGAATCATGTTGTCACTCAGTCGAACTCCAGCTGATGGAAGATAAACACGGAAGACCTTCCTTAAGCACACTGTATAAACTGTTTTTTATTCTTAATCCTTGCCTTCCTGTCACAGGATTTGCTTGTTGCTGCTATAGTTTTTAACTCTTTCATTTTAATAACTATAAGAAAAGAAAGAGGATTGTACAGAAATTAGCCAGACTGCAGGCAATATTACTGAGAATCGCATGGTACTCAGTTCCTAGTCAGCCAGAATTTGTGCAACATTACAAGTCTGATTTATTTTGGCAAACCTGCTTTTTTGCCACTTACCTGTTACAGTATTATTTTACTTTTAACTTAAGATCTTTTACTTCATGAACAGTTTTCTGTTCGGTCTGGACTATTCTGTGACTCCATCAATTTTAAAGTGACCAGTGTACAATACATGATACCTGGTAGCTTGTAAATTACATCAAAGAATAAAAAAGTTTTATTTATGGCTACTTTGGTTGCAAATGAATTATATTTTTTTAAATGAGAAATTTATATTTGTGTATTATAAACCTACATTTTATATATGGTATATAGCCTAATTGATATGTTGATAATGATAAGTAGTGCAGGCAGGCGTAAGATCCTTGGAAAATTGTTGGTGTTTAAACTATACTTGAATACTTAGCATACAGAAAGTTTTAGGCATTTAGACTTCAATGTCCTCAGCCTATCAAGTTGTAATTCTCTGAGGGTCATTGACTTCCATTTCCAGAACCAAGTGGCTGTCTAAACTAGTAAGTGATCGTGGTATTGGTCTTACCTGCCTACCTAGCTTATCTGACTCACAGACTTTGCAAGACACACATTCTCAGTTCTTTAAATTGGAAGAAAAACCACTGCACAAATAACTTTAGGACTTTGATAGCAGACACTAGGCAGAATAAAGGCAATAGGAATTACAAGTTGTCCTCAACTTAACAACAGTTCATTTAGTGACTGTTCAAAGTTATTGAGCAGGCATTGAAAAAAGTGACTTAGGACCACTTTTCACACTTATGACCGCTGGCAACATCCCTTTGGTCACATGATCAAGATTCAAATGCTTGGTAACTGACTCATTTATGATGGGGTCATGTTTGTTTATTTTTTGGGACCTTCTGACAAATAAAATCAATGGGGAACCCAGATTCAATTAACCGTGTGACTAACAATTTCAGTGATTCACTTAACAACTGTGGCAAGAAAAGGTATAAAATGGGGCAAAACTCACTTAACAATTGTTTCACTTAACAACAGGATATTTTGGGCTCAATTATGGTTGTAAGTTGAGGACTACCTGTACTGCTGTTTTCCATAATGTAGTTTCTGTATCCTCTGTATAAAATTATGTGAAGGTAAATTGAAATTTCCATTTAAGGGTTATTTACATTATTTCTCATCTGTTGCTAGAAATACATGGCTGACATATTAGAAAAACACAAATTGATAGGGATTTTTAAGATTATGAATTTGCAAATATGAATAGTATAGTTAAACACTTTTCTATTATCAGTTATAATTTAAAATGTTAAATTACACATACATAACTGCAATTGTTGCCAATTTTTCCTGTGCAAAGAAATGTTTATTTACATTAAATAACACTAACAGAAAAATCAGTGTATTGCTTTAATTTATAAGTGATTTATGTGGTCAAGAGGTAACATGTTCATATTTCCCCGTAAGTCTCAAGACACCTTTGCAAATAATTTCTGCAGTGATTGGGTTATTATCAAATACATGCAAATAAATAAATTGAAATGATTCAGTAACCACCTAAACATTAGGTTTTTTTCAATGTTAAGCCATTAAGCAAGCAAAACTAAATATCGCTTCTTTATATCTATCCAAGACAACAACATGGTAACTTTAAATTTGACAAATGAGGCATCTGAATATATATGGTAATGAATTCTTTATTTTTGCTGATAACTTGTTTAATTTTAGATGCCAATTTTATTTTTATAAGATGATAATATGAAAAATGTATATTGTAACAATATTTTATTTTATATATATTTTTATAAATTATTCCATTTCAAGGATTCTGGGTGAGATTACACAGAGAGAAATTCTATTAATTCAAAACCAGTAAAAGATAATAGAAATTAAATAGTCCTGTTGAATAAGGCACATAATCATTCTTTAAATATTCTTTCATCTACTTTCCTTCTCTCCATAAGAATACAAATCAAGAAATAACCTTTTAATGCTGAATCAAGAAATTCACCTGCTTAATTTTTGTAATGTTTACCTATATCACGACACTTAAGAGTAAATCCTGGCTCTGGAATCCTATAGTTCAGGGAGTCAAATTGGCAGCCCACAGGCCAGATACATTACATGCAGGCCCCGCCCACCCCGATCCTGCAAAGGCAAAAGCATTGCAATACCTCATGTGATATTGTGTGACACGATCAAGTTTGACACCTATGCTCTAGATCCTTTTTAGTATTTTGTAATTTGCAATTTTGTAGTTTTGTTTCAGAAATGTATTGTTGCTATCCTAATCCAAATCATCAGTAACAAATTCTTCATAGAAGAGAAAAATAGATTTTTCTTAAAAATAGGCACTATATTATCTCAACATAAGACTTTTTGAATTACCAGTGCTTATTCGACATTTGTTAAAAATTACAAGATAGACAAACGGAACTAAAATACTTTATTTAGTGTTCAATTCTTCCCCATCACTACCTGTTGTGCTTTCTTAAATTTTAAAATCAAAAATTCATTTTAATGGATAATAACAGTAGTACTGAAGCATTTTAGTGGTCTTTTGAAGTACATAATTCTTCCTATTTGCTTTTGTTTTATTAGTGTTAGATTAATATAACACTTTTTGTAAAGCCATTTAATTCATAGAAGAAAGATTAACTGTTCCTTAACTTTCTTTGCAACCAAATGATTCCAATAGTTAAGATCAAAGCCTCAGTTACTGACATCCTACTGTCTTGTACTACTTTTCAGAAAACGATGGATTCTTAGTATTGCTCTCAAAATTCATAGTTCTACCATTCCTCACCTTTCCCACCTGGTAAATAAACTAGAAATAATATCTGAGAGTTTATTGGAGGACAGACTGAGAAGAAGAGAGGAATTTTTTGACATGCAGGCACAGTTCTTCTATATGGCAATATCCAACATATGCAATACATGCACAACTGTACATGCAAGTTCCATGCAGATAATTTCAAATGGACCTTTTTACAATAAGTAGCTTTACTCCTTCCCTCCCTCCCCCACACAGCTTTTTTCTGTGCTTTCATTTCTGGCTTCGTTTCTATCAAGAAGATGGAAAAATAACTTCCCTGGACACATTTCATCACCATGGACACCATTGTCTTCACCAACCTCTATTGTGAAAACTCACCCTTTTCATCAGCTATTTCACTCAGCAGATCAGCTTGCTACTTCTGAATCTCAAACTATAAATTCATTCTCAATACAGAACTATCAGTCCATGCTGCTTAGTCTAATGAGAAGAAGAACTCAAGATGACATAATAGCAGCTTTCCAATATTAATACATGAAAATATCAAAAGAGAGATCCAACATAGAACTAAGGAAAAATTTCCTGACTTAATCAGTGGAGCCTTTAGAAGATTTTCCCGTCGCTAGAGATTTTTAATAGGAGATTGGACAGAAATTTTCCCTGAAAGACGGGCTGGGGGTTGGACTAGAATAGCAATGGGGAACCTTTTTAGGTTCGTGTGCCATAAGGGGCGGAGCGCAGGGGGGTTATGCACCGGCATGCTGCACCCATAATGCAATGCATGCACCACAGTGTGCATGCACGCATGACAGCCACTCCCCCCATTTTTTACATGCTTTTTTCACCCTCCTCAGCCTCCAGAGACTTTATAGGTGCCTGGGGAGGGAAAAAACAGCCCCCCCCCCGGAGGCCCTCTGAAGGCTTCAGGAGCTTCCCAGAAGTGACTTCTGGTTTGCTCGTAGGGCCGTTTTTAATAATAATAATAATAATAATAATAATAGTTTAATTTCTTGACCGCTCCTCTCCCCATAGGGACTCGGAGCGGTGCACAGGGAAACTAAAAACCATAAATATACAATCAAGAACATCTTAAAAACAAATTAAATAGTACCTGTGCTAAAATACCCAATCTAAACTAAAATTCCCACTATACACTAAAACCCCATAGAGAGAGACTATCCCAGACCGGCCAAGCAGAAAAAATATGTTTTTAATTTCAGACGGAAGGAGCGGAGGTCCGTGGTCGTTCTAATGTCGGGGGGAAGGTCATTCCAGAGGGCAGGGCCCGCCACAGAGAGAGCCCTTCCCCTGGGCGTCGCCCGCTGACAAAGTCTAGTGGACGGCACCCGGAGAAGTCCCTCTCTGTGGGAGCGAATCGGCCGTGAGGAAGTATGGGGCAGGATCCGATCCCGCAAATAGCTAGGTCCCGAGCCATGGAGCGCTTTAAAGATGATAATTAGTACCTTGAAGCGCACCCGGAAGACGACAGGCAGCCAGTGCAGCTCGCGCAGGAGAGGTGTTACATGGGTAAACCTAGAGGTACCCAGGATTGCCCGCGCGGCTGCGTTCTGGACCATCTGCAGTCTCCGGGTGCACCTCAAGGGAAGCCCCATGTAGAGAGAGTTACAATAGTCCAGTCGAGATGTCACGAGAGCATGAGTGACTGTGCGAAGGGCGTCCCGATCCAATAGGGGGCGCAACTGGCGAACCAGGCGAACCTGGTAAAACGCCCTCCTAGCCACGGCTGTCACTTGATCTTCCATGGACAGCCGGGCATCTAGGAGGACACCCAAGTTGCGCGCCCCATCCACAGGGGCAAGATGTTCGCCCCCTATGGCCAGCGATGGAGTTAGCTGGTTGAATCGGGCAGCCGGAAACCACAGCCACTCGGTCTTGGTCGGGTTGAGTCTGAGTCCGTTACTTCCCATCCAGATCCGTACGGCTTCCAGGCACTGGCACATCACCGCTACGGCATCGTTGGGGTGGTTTGGGGTAGATATATACAGCTGCGTATCATCAGCGTAGAGATGATACTCTACCCCAAAACCACGGATGATCTCGCCCAGCGGCTTCATGTATGTGTTGAACAGGAGAGGCGAGAGGACCGACCCCTGAGGAACCCCACATGTGAGGGGTCTCGAGGTCGACCTCTGCTCTCCTGCCAACACAAATTGCGATCGGCCAGAGAGGTAGGAGGAGAACCACCGTAAAACGGTGCCTCCCACCCCCAACCCCCCCAACCGATGCAATAGGATAGTCCTCTGAAGGCTTCAGGGAAGCTCCTGAAGCCTCCAGAGGGCCTCCGGGGGCCTGTTTTCACCCTCCCCAAGCTCCTATAAACGCTGGGGAGGGCAAAAAATAGCTTTAAAATGGCTGAATCAGTTGACAGGGCAATGCCTCGGGTGCCCTGCCAAATGGCTCCGCGTGCCACCTGTGGCACGCGTGCCATAGATTCACCATCACTGGACTAGAAGATCGCCAAGATCCTTTTCAATTTTGTTATTCTGTACAAAAACTCCAGGACAGCCTCCTGCTCCATTAGTTAATTGTTCTGCTATTTTAAATGTTTTCAGCTACATGTCATGCATTCAATGGTTGTAATCAGGCATGGAACTTCTCAGTATCTATGACACCAAATCTTAATTTGGGTCCACATTTTTGTTTTAAAAAAGTGTTTAACCTTGAGACTATTGTAGTATCCCAGTTCCATCAGAAAAGCTTGCCTATCACACAGATGTAGTTTCAAAATGCTTGGAAGACCATGTTTTCTTAAAGCTGCCTTTACACATTACTCCTCATGAAATATATTGACAACATCCTTAAATGTAACAGTTAAAAAGCTTAAAGCAGCAGCTTCTCATGAGTTGGATTGTTTTTCCTGTTTTTAATCAAGAATTAGAGTTCTTCAGATCCGAATGTAGAAGTGCACAATCTATTTCAAACTATTTTAACTATGAAAAAAGCTATTCCAACCTTATCTCAATGTTCTATTTTGAGATTAGAAAATTTCCTTTGAAATCTGAACAAATATATATATATATTTGACTGAAGCCTGAAGATGGCAAGTGAGATCTTGCCGAAGCATTGCAAAGACAATCTCATTCATCAGAAAGCAAGTTTCAGTACATTAGATGGCTTCAAATGACCATTCCACAGGGCAGATTCTCACTAGGTGAAGTGAAATCAACTTCGGGCAGAGAGTCTCCGGCTATTTTGAATGAAATAAAACAATGGAACAAATACTTAAAAATCCAGGATAGGCATTCTAATATTTAAAATAATAAGGTCCAATTGTCTTAATAGCTGACGTTAGTAAATCCCATGCATATTAAAAGTTGATTTGTCGCATAGTTGGAAGGTAGTTGTAAAAAACCTATAGTACAGTGTTTTACACACACACACACACACACACACACACACACACACACACACACAGAGTGGGCATTAGAATTTCATTTTTTTCACACGAAAATGACAATAAAAGTTATTATTTAGACCACATGTTTTTCTTGATTGTATATATTCTATGTTCTATATTATTTTCTATATTATCTTACTTGATTGTTCCTATATATGTTCTAAATACATCTCATTCCAAAATTATATTGGTTGAAGTACATTGTGCAACTCTTGGCCTATATTTAGTGGTGAGTATAAGGCCTCAAGTCTTCAGTGGATAGAGAGTGACATCCAGTGGCCACAAACATAATTTCTAACAATAGGAATTCAAGAAAATAGTTATAGGTATGTATTTTGTGTTTCATATCAACTAAAAATAAGTGAATTGCAATGAACCTTGTTTTGCTTATCAGCTAAATTTGACATCTTATGATACGGAACTAACTTGGACATTTTCTTTCAACATTTTTCATTAGAAATGTTCTAATGAGATTTCTCACTATAATAGCCATCAATATGGAGAGAGAATATGAGAATAATTACCACTTACAGATATATCACATACAATATTGCAAATACATTGAAACAGATTTCAGATAGAAACTTTTGAGTGCTTTACAAGAATTGAAATTGAGGGTATGAGGAAACTGACTAGATGACTAGGGTTAGGATAAAACTATCTTGGTTTTAAACTCAAACTATTCAAACTCAATTCTTATTCTTGTGACAACTCTATTACAAATAGGATTATTGTCTGCCATTTATTGCCTTTATAATTATTTCAGTATCTATCTTTTGTTGCTTAAACAAGGATTTAGTTGAAGCTGATGCATTTAGAGTCCTGCTAGCTACCTGCTTATACGATTCCAAGCAGTTACTATAACTGAAAATAGACAGATGGTTCATTACAACTGCTTTGATTTCATGGCCTGCTCCATTAACATTCATAATTTATAAACTGATAATAATAATTGATAAATCCATGTGTTATTAACACCAATTTATGAAAGTGAATTAAAATGTAAACTATATATAATGAGATAGTGATACCTATATCATAAGTTGTCACATTCCACTGAATTAAGACAGTAGTTTCCGCTAGTGGAAATTTCAATTCAACCCTAATATGTTTTAAACTGGTGCACTTTTTTTAGCGCCTTCAGGTCCATTTACATCATGTCATTGTAATTAGAAGGTGTGCCTGAGCATTAGGAAAAATTATATTATTTAACTCTTAAGCAGAGGTGGAATTCAGCCAGTTCTGACAGGTTCTGGAGAACCAGTAGCAAAAATTTTGAGTGGTGCAGAGAACCGGCAAATAGGCTGGCATTGCCACCCAGCTGTTATTTTTTTGCCTTGAACAGAAGAATGGAGATGGAAAGCAGGTTAGTGGGATGGGGAGGGAATGGAGATTTTGCAGTAACTTTCCCCCAGGAGTGGGGAGGAAATGGGAATTTTACAATATCCTTCCCCTGTCACGCCCACAAAGCCACACCATGCCCACAAAGCCATGCCCACAGAACCGGCAGTAAAAAATTTTTGAATCCCACCACTGCTCCTAAGGTATTGAATTCCTATTTACAAATGATGGTTGTTCAGGTAAAGAAATGTACCATGTTTCCCTGAAAATAAGTATAAGTATAATCTTTATTGTCATTGTGCTTGTTTACAACGAAATTGATTAAGATCTGGGCTTATTTTCTTTTAGGTTCCAAAATAAACACTAGGGTTTATTGGGAGGGGGGGTCTTTTTTCCAGGTACTTTAAGATTATATGGGAGGCCCATTACTTCTGCTTGCACACAGTGGGGCAGGACGCCACATGGCAGGCCATTGCCACTACTGTGAGGTGGGGGGGGTGAAGCTGCTTCATGTGCCCCACACTGGCTTACTTTAAGGCCCTTGCAGCCAGGCCATCCATGCTCTGCAATACCTTGTGGCTGTGGCACCACAAGCAACCAGACAGAATGGGGGGGGGGCAGGCTGTGCAGACGCTTAAGTAGGGCTTATTTGGGGGGGTTAGGGCTTATATTGGACACACATGCCAAAACATGATAGGTATTATATTCAGGTCCTATTTTGCGGGGGACTTGGGATATCTTTATTTTATTTTATTTATTTTTGAATTTTTAAACCGCACCTTCTCCCAGGGGGACTCAGGGCGGTGTACAGGCCTCAATAAAAATCAATTAGTATAAAATCACTAATATAAATCAATTAAAATACAATTAAAATTTTATTAAATAGTACGCCTGATTTTGATAAAAGCCCTATCTAAAAGCCCTCTCTAAAACCAATTAAAAGCTACACACGAAATAAATAGGTCTTCAAAGCCCAGCGGAAAAGGCGCAGGTCCGTGATCGTGCGAAGGTCAGGTAGTAGGTCATTCCAGAGGGCAGGAGCAGCCACCGAGAAGGGTCTCACCCCGGGAGTCGCCAGCGGACATTGCCTAGCCGACGGCACCCTGAGAAGGCCCTCTCTGTGGCAGCGGACTGGTCGGTGGGAGGTATTAAGTAGCAGGAGGCAGTCTTGCAAATAGCCAGGTCCCATGCCATGGAGCGGTTTAAAGGTGGTTACTAACACCTTGAAGCGCACCCGGAAAGCCATAGGCAGCCAGTGCAGCTCGCACAGGAGAGGTGTCACATGGGAGCATCTATAAGCTCCCAGAATTCCCCGCGCAGCCGCGTTCTGTACTAACTGGAGCCTCCAGGTGCACCTCAAGGGAAGCCCCATGTAGAGAGCATTGCAGTAGTCCAGGCGGGAGATGACGAGGGCTTGAGTGACCATGCGTAAAGCGTCATGATCCAGAAAGGGGCGCAACTGGCGTATTAGGCAAACCTGATAAAAAGCCCCCCTGGCTATGGCTGTCATGTGATCTTCTAACCACAGCTGAGAGTCCAGGAGGATGCCCAAGTTGCGGGCCCTCTCTGTGGGAGCCAGTGATTCGCCCCCGATAGCCAGAGATGGCACCACCTGGCTATATCGTGATGCCGGAAGCCACAGCCACTCGGTCTTGGATGGGTTGAGTTGGAGCCTGTTTCTCCCCATCCAGACTCGCATGGCCTCCAGACACCGGGACATCATTTCCATGGCATCATTGGGGTGGTCCGGGGTAGAAATGTACAGCTGAGTATCATCAGCGTACTGATGGAACTCTACCCCGAAACCACGGATGATATCACCCAGCGGCTTCATATAGATGTTGAACAGGAGAGACGAGAGGACCGACCCCTGTGGTATCTATAAGTGAGGCACCTTGACGTCGACCTCTGCCCTTCTGCCAACACAAATTGCGACCGGTCAGAGAGGTAGGAGGAGTATCACAAAACGGTGCCCCCCACCCCCAACCCCTCCAGCCGGCGAAACATGATACCATGGTCGATGGTATCAAAAGCCACTGAGAGATCTAACAGGACCAGGATAGAGGAGTAACCCCTATCCCGGGCCCTCCAGAGATCATCCACAAACGTGACCAATGCTGTCTCTGTGCTGTGCCCGGGACGGAAGCCGGACTGGCGCGAGTCCAGATAGACAGTTTCCTCCAAGTGCTGGGGGAGCTGTCACGCCACTACACTCTCAACAACCTTTGCAAGGAATTGAAGATTGGAGACAGGACGGTAGTTGGCCAACACAGCCAGGTCCAGGGAGGGCTTCTTGAGGAGGGGTCTCACCACCACCTCTTTCAAGGCGGCTGGCAGAAACCCCTCACTCAAAGAAGCGTTAACAATTCCCTGAAGCCAGCCTCGTGTAACCTCCCAGGAGGCAAGTACCAGCCAGGAGGGACGCGGGTCCAATAAACATGTGGTGGCATTCAGCCGTCCCAGCAACCTGTCCATGTCCTCAGGAGTCACAGGATCGAACTTTTCCCAGATGACAGACTCAGGACCTGCCACCATCAGCCCGTCTGAACTAGTCCAGTTGGAGGCCAACCCGTCACGGATCTGATCAATTTTATCATGCAGATAACACCCAAATTCCTCTGCACGACCCTGCAGGGGGGCATCCCGCGCCCTCTGATGAAGAATGGAACAGGTCACCCTAAACAGGGCGGCTATCTGCAGACGCGATAAGAGCAGAGACATAATTACGTTTCGCTGCTTTTATCGCCACTAGGTAGGTCCTCAAATGCGACCTTACCAGTGTCCGGTCGGATTCGGAATGGGTGGTCCTCCAACTGCTCTCTAGGCATCTTTTCCGATGCTTCATAACCCTCAGCTCCTCAGAGAACCAGAGAGCCAGAGTGGTTCGGTGCCGGGTGAGAGGCCGCAGGGGCACCACCCGATCCAGGGCCCCCATGGCCACATTATTCCAAGCGGCCACTAGGTCCTCAGTCGAGTCGTGGGTCAGGGTCTCAGGCATTGGCCCAAGCTCAATCTGGAACCTCTCAGGGTCCATCAGGTGCCTGGAGCGGAACCATCTCACCAATTCCAGTTCCGCCTCTCCGCAGTGGGGTGCAGCGGTTGGAAAGTCCAGCCAAAGGAGAGAGTGATCTGACCATGACAGGGGTTCAATGGCTATTTCCCCTAAACCAAGATCACTCAACCACTGGCCAGAGACAAAAACTATATCATATGCAGGAGAAGGCAAAAAAGCATTAAAAGACTTCAGGCTTTTAGCATTATCACAGTAAATGACTATAAAAGTTTTTGCATTATTTTGAGCTTCTATCTCAGGCTGTTGAAGCTTAATAGAACAGTGAAAAACAAAACAAAAAATATGAAAAAATGAAGGAAAGCATTCCCTGAGATAGAAGCCTCATTTGTTCTTTATCATCTTAACCTTTTTATTTATTTTTCTTATTTATTATGTTGCATGACATAATATCCAATAAAATGATAATTCAAGCCCCATAAGATAAAATGTGAATAATAGGGGCTACAAATTTCATGCACCCTTTATTTACAACAAATTCCTATGCAAGAAAATTCTTAAAGATAGACAGCGCCTGAAAACATCCCATTCCGAGACTCTGTCAGATGGCAATCTGGTAGGGATTGTTAGTACTTATTCATAAGTACTAAGATATGGGGGGGGGGGGGAATTGAGCTACTCTCAGCTCTAAAAAGTTATCTATACCAGACTCCCCCCCCCCCCGAAAAATCAGCTGATTTCCTAGCTATATTTTTGAAATGATAAGCAAAATGATATCATGTCCATGTCCTGTACAGATTTTCAGACTAGATGTAGGAATTTGCCTTTCTGTCCTGGTCAGATTGAAATCATCATTTTAGCTCAGATTCTTGATACAGTTCCACTCCATTTGAAAACATGCCTTAAGTCAAGTCCATTTTCTATATTTTCAGAAATGTCTTCCTAAGTCAACAGTGCCAATGATGACAAGCATCCAGGTTTATTCAACAATTTAGGATTTGGGAAATATACTTTATTTGGAAATTTGACTGAATCAGCTAAGACTCAAATCTCAAAATTAATAGTCTTGCATGACTATTCTCACTTTTCCATTTACATATGGACCAGTCTTCCAGAAATTTTGTCCCCTACTTCAACCAGCTTAGCCATTATGGTAAAAGTAATGGAATGTGATAAGCAATAAGACTTATATACCACTTCATAGTGATTTTACAGCCCTCTCCAAGCGGTTTACAGAATCAGCATATTGCCCCCAACAATCTGGCTCCTCATTTTACCCACCTTGAAAGGATGGAAGACTGAATCAACCTTGAGCCGGAGAGGTTTGAACCGCCAAACTGCAGCTAGCAGTCAGCTGAAGTAGCCTGCAGTGCCGCACTCTAACCACTGTGTCACCTTGTTGTTGTTCAAGACTCTGGAGTCTATCAGTATGAGAAATTGAAATAGGCAGGTATCTCACAGTTGATTGTTATATATTCTAAAGCCAACTGAGAATGTAAGCAAGTCAGCACAACATGATAAAACCAATAAAAACCATATATCACACTGAGTATGGTCATAAAAGTAGGAATTTCACTTTTGTATTCTTTCCTTGAATGGAGTAGAGAACTGAAAGAATGAAGAACATTGGTTTAAATCTGGAATAGCTTGGAGAGGGGGTGTTAAGGAGACCCTAAAAATACAATTATAAAATAAATTTGTGCTGCTTAATTTAAACTTTACAGTTTAGAAAATAGCTTTGTAATATTGGAATGATATTTAATAGTATCTGTCTTGCAAGCAATGTATTTATTCTTCATATAAAAACTGCCCATTAATATGAAGATTTTAGGACAACTTATAAATGCAATGGTTGCTTTGGCTAAATAGTCTGTTTTGAATTAACTTTTTAAGCTCCAAAATAAGACTTTTGAGCGTTGTGCTAACATTTGCATCAGGTGGAATACAATCAAATCTGTTAACTAAGAAAAATCTAACTTAAAAAAAGATTGTAATTCATGTTAATCTACTCTAATTCAAAAATATATTTATTATACACATTTTCCCACAGTTTAATGGAAATGTCCATTTTAATAACACTCTGCAGATTTCACTGCCAATGTTTTATTGCTCTGTAATACATTTAAATATTGATTTTCTTTAGCAACGGGCACTCACGAAATTGAAGGTGAAGCTTCATATGTCTTATTAAATATTGACAAGTTAAGGGCCCCGTGCTTTTAACAATGTGTGGAATGTTAAAAAGAAATCTATCATAAGAATGCAGTCTGAAATACTGATTACAAATGAAGTTATTCCAAAAATCTGAACATTCCATTTTTGACATGGTTTTATTTTTCTATTATTTTATAATGTCTTCACATTGTAAAAAATGTAAATAACTTTTTTTAAAGTTCCATGTTTCAATATTTAATTGGGCTTGCATAATGGATTAAGAGCATTCTTAATGTTAGATGGCCTGCAAACTACAAGGAGACTTTTCCATATATTCAAAACAATCTTTTCAGTGAAAGACAGGGAATTCAGTGAGAGAGTAAGTAAGAGGATTCTTTGTTCTCTATGTGAGTTTTGACTGCAGCTAAACAATACTTTTCATTGTATATAACTATCTAGAAAATTTTAGGTACAGTGTAGACTATTAAACTCAGATAGAGTCTTGCAGACTGGTGTGAATTTTTCTGAGAAACAGCTTGTGCTTTCTGCCTGTTACAATTTTATTTAGTTGTCATGTATTTATTTATTTACTGTATTTTTCAGAGTATAAGACACACTGGAGTATAAGATGCACCAAGGTTTTGAAGACGCAAATAAAAAGAGTTTTTGCACTCTGCAAACCTCTCAAAAATGGCCCATTTTTTGTGAAAATGGGACCATTTCCCCCCCCCCCAAAAAAGGGCATGAATAGCCTTTAGGAGGCTTGTAGAGTGCTCCTTGGGTGGGGGCCCAAAAATGAGCAAAAACTGTCCTTTTTTTTGCAAAAAATGGGGCTGTTTATCAAAAAAAGGGCATGCATAGTCTTTAGAAGGCTTATAGAGTGCCTAGGGTGTGGGGGGGGGGGAATTGAGCAAAAACAGGCCATTTTGGGTCATTTTTGCACTCCCCAGCCGCCAGAAGTTCTCTGAAAGCCTCATAAAAGCTATGCAAGGCCATTTTGGTGAAGGGGGCTGGGTTTTGGGAGGCAAAAAAGGCTGTATTCAGTGTATAAGATGCACCCAGATTTTCAACCTCTTTTTTGAGGGAAAAAGGTGTGTCTTATACTCTGAAAAATATGGTATTTATTTATTTATTCATTCATTCATTTTATTTATACTTCCTATCTCTTAGCCATCCATCACCCCAAGAGATCTTACATTTATGTATTTATAGTTTAGAAAGGGTCATAATGTAATGCTAAATAATGTTTGCGTAGAAAATGAATTAAAATTATTTTCAAATTAATTTTTAAAAACAGTACTACTATCTGAATCTAATATTTCAAAGTTGTTTTGTTCTGTCTGCCTGCCTGTCTGTCTGTCTGTCTGTCATCTTTATTTCTTCAATTTCTATGGCCATCCATCTCAGTCAATGACACTGGGTGATTTACAATTCAGAAGTATTAGGTTTATTTTAAAATACTCAAAGATTAATGTAATAATATAATTATAAAATAATGAAACATTAGAAATACATCACAGGATGAAGATAAAACTTTCTAAGTAAGTTTAAGAAAAGCTTTATCTTTAACTAAAAAGGAAATTAAAATATAGAGTAGTTCATTCATAGAAAGATTTATCACCTTGTCTTCAAATGCAACAAATGATATCTTACCTATAAACAAATCCTTAAGTCCTGCTCAGCAATAGTCAATTAGCAAATAGCAGAGATAATATATCTATTTCAATCTTGATTAATTAAACTTTTTTTCAGAAATATTTCCAGGTTACTCTTTTTGTTTGTTAATTATTAAGACATAAACCAGTTTCACCTGGATATCCACTGTACTATCTTTCTTCCATATCTTTCTCATAGCCATCATTTTTAAACATACTTCCAAATGAATCTCTATTTTGTCAGGTAAAATTTGTTCCTCTTCCATAATATCTTTTAAATAAAATCTATCTATAGTGGAAGACAATCTTAAAATTAATTTCCAACTACATTTGTTCACAACATCCCACAATGTGTCAAATATTAAAATATTTTGTTCTATTTTGTATTACTAAGTCAAATTTAAGTGTTCTTCTCCTTTAATTGTAACCTTTATTTCCTTTTGATATTATTTAGCATGCAACCTTCAAATTCTCATCCTATCAAGTTTTTTTTCAAGAATTTAAAACAAAAGCATTTTCCCATGAGAATTTTTCTTATAATCAATTTCATAATCTTATTTCAAATCCATATGGAGCTTCAGTCTGTTTGTAACTTTCCAAACTCAACATTATTGTATTTATTTATCAAATTTAGACACTGCCAATAATACTTTATCTCCTTAGATTATAATCACTTTTTGCTGGTTGTTTTTTTTTTAAATAAGGCCTTAAACTTTTTACTTAATCATGTAGTAAAGATTAAAGGAAATTCCCCTATTGTTTTCAATCCAAAAGTTACTATAAGTTGAAAAACAGTTAATAAGCAATTTCTAGAGATGAACAAGAAATGTGAACCTTATGTAGCCTTATATAGGCTACATCATAGCCATGAGCTTGACTGAATCTTTGACTCTCAGCTGTTCAACTCACAGGTCAACCCAACAACCTCAGTTCCTACTCATAAGAAGCAGCTGTCCTGAGAACCAATACTCAATCTCATACACTCTCCTTTTTACAGAGAGATTTCACTATAATTTGTTGTCTGGCTGCCAATCTCCACAGTAATGGCATCCTCACCCCTTCATAATTGGCTATGAATCCTTACCAGAAGTCAGGATACATGCTGTCTGGTGTTTAAGTACCAGCAAACTCACAAGATCAAACCATACTTCTCTTTCAATTATTTTTCATGTCAAACTTCAGTTTCAATTTGTTCTCTATTAGCTGTAATAAGGTTAGACACTGGCTGAACAGAATGACTGTGCCACTTCAGTCAAAATAAACAAATAGATGCATTACTGATTTTAAAGATATGGTTTGACAATACATGATAGAACAAACCTGCCTAATCTAGGTGGTTTATGTCCACGAAAATGGCTGGATCAGAACAAATTATTCAGTGACTTTTTTTTCCTACTGAATGGGCTCATTCATATTGAGTTATCAAATCTAATTCAGCTTCATAAACATTTTAACAATTACATTTGTGTATATGTATATCAGGGGTGGGTTTCTGCAGGTTCGCACCTACTCGCGAGAACCGGTTGGTGAAATTTAGAGAACCGGTGAGAGGGGGTTCCACCGGCGTACCTGGAAGTAAATCTGGCCCACCGCTGCCAGTGACCCAACGGGAAGGAAAGGAAAGGAAGGAAAAAAGGAAGGAAGAAAGGAAAGAAGAAAAGAAGAAAGAAAGAAAGAAAGAAAGAAAGAAAGAAAGAAAGAAAGAAAGAAAGAAAGAAAGAAAGAAAGAAAGAAAGAATTTATCATCACAATTGAGTCCAAAATTTTGGTTGCTAAGCAAGAGCGTTGTTAAATGAGTTTCACCACATTTTAAAAGGTGGCCACTCCCACCTGTCACATGACTGCCAAGCCACACCCACAAAATAGGCCACACCTACAGAGTAGGTTCTAAAAAATTTGAAACCCACCCCTGATGTATATAAAATCTTAAGCTTTTCCTCTAAATTTGTCTAGTTCACTTTCTTTTTTTCTTTTTTTTAAATAAAGAATCTTAAGATCCTAAACTTAACCTCCCAAAAAGAATTTGATGACAGTCTTAGCAAAACCTGCTGAGAAACTCAAAAAGCAAAAACAAATCGATTTTTTAAAATCTGTCTAGACATAAATTGTTGACCAAGGTTGCTTAGACAGTCTCTGATTCAAAGTCTAGTCTGAATGCTGATGGACTGGTTGTTTCCTGTTGTTTTGCTTCCATGTCTTTATACAATATGCTTGAGATTGAAGCAAAATGCTAGGTCTTACAGTTTGAATGAGATTTAACTTCATTATTTGAGTCTGAAGTAATTAGTTAGAAACTGAAATTCAATTTAATCTAAAGGATGACTATTCTAATGCTTTACCTCACCTACAGCTTTTCAAGGCTTTTAGCCTCTTGACATGTCATCTGTCAAGGAGGAATGTTGAGTGCATTTATTTTTGATTCCATTCTTCTCTTACATCAGCTGAAGTGACTCCAGTCAAACTGTGGTAGTTATTACAGATAAATTAAGTCAGCAGAGAGCATAGAGATACAGAACTGAAAGAGAGCATATATTTGTCCCATAAAGAAAAATAGACAGATGTCCTCAGGTGGTTATTTAATCTATATGTTCCCAAGGTATGTATGCTTTCCAAGTGGATTTACCGTATGTGCTCTTTGAAAGTCAGTTAAAAACTTATACCAAAAAGGGGATCCGCATGATTTGTAGCAAACTTTCTAATGTGTAATGCAGTAGTGGGTTCCTAACTGGTTTACTACCAGTTCTCTGAGAGAGTAACTATAATAGAAAATATTGGGATTACTACATTGAAGTTGATATGTGTGAATTAACTTTTTGTTTGATTATGAATACGATGCTTTGAAAAGATTCCTAGCCAATGTGTGTGCATTTGATAAAGAAGTCAGGAACAATATTTATTCTAAAGTAATCATCTAGATGGTCCTTTCCTTTCTGTACAGTATATGAGTTCTGCATGCTGATCAGCTATTGTAAGTGGTATGCTGGAGCTTGCTTGTATGGGCTCGTGATTCTTACATTTTTAGCAAATGAGTTGGTTGAAAGCAGAACTAAAAAAGTGGTTGTCTAGAGCAGGAGTCTCCAACCTTTGCAACTTTAAGTCTGAAGGACTTCAGCTCCCAGAATTCTCCAGCCAGCAAAGCTGGTTGGAGAAGTCTGGGAGCTGAAGTCCTTCAGACTTAAAGTTGCAAAGGTTGGAGACCCCTGGTCTAGAGTACCAATCAGTTTTTCTGTAGGTAGCAACAGGGTGGTAGCAATGGAACCAACAGAAACAGTTCTTAATATTTACCAGCAGACCACTGGCTATTGACCATGAGTCTTCTGTTCTCTAAATCTTATTTCTTTTTAACATCCACCTTCTCTAGTATTTTTTTATCAAGTAACACTGAACAACTTCAGGCGATGGCCTTTTCATGAACCCTGTGGAATTGTGACTTTTCTTTGAACTCTTTGCTTTCAGTTGCTATGACCTTGTTGCTCACTTATAATTTATGTGTCATTTATCATTCCAAGACTTACAAATATATTTAAGGAAGGGTGGGTGGGTGGGTGGAAGCTGTGTGCTATCATTCATATGAAGTACTTTTTTTTTGTATTTGAGCTTCATGGCTTCCATATCATGTAGCCAATAGGGAAAGATTAGTTAGAAAGCTCTAATTCTTCTGAGGGATTGTGATAATATTGTACTGTAAACATGAAACGATGCTCTAGAGGTTTATGATCATCAAAACTGTGAGATTATATTACAGCTTCTACAATTTGTCTCTGTCACTATCCATTTTGCAATAGTTTTTCTGCAAGCTTAGGTGTGAAATATTGGTTATTCTATAAGCTATCAAGTTCCCAGTTGTATCAAACTTATCACTGCAAAGCCTGTTATGCAGTATATGTAATACAAGAATGCTGAATGGAAATATCATGCTCTTTCAACCATATCTAGACGCATTGCTTGAAAAATGGCACTGATAAATATATAAACAAATCAGAAGGCAAGAATGTTTGGTAGAGTTTCTATATCAACAATGTGCAAGAATCATTTGTGAAGAAGAACCTATAGAAATAAAGACTACGGTATTACATGCACAAACTATTTTCAAACCTAATCTCTCTCAGGTTTGAATATCTGATCCAAAACTTTTCTGCAATATGAATAAAGCTTAGTTTACTAGTACAGTACAAGTGTTGAGCAAAGAAGTTCCTATATTCAAATGTAACATTTTAGTCTAAACAAATAACAAATCTCCTGCCAATGAATATGACAATATTGAGTAAATTAACCATTAATCTAATACAGTATATGGAAATGTCCTATGTTTTTTTTAGTAATGGAAGAGCAATATTTAGATGAGTGCATTCAGAATATTTCTGTTGAAGACTGAAAACAAAAAGATATAGAATGAATAGTAGGAATATGGGATGGATTTTTGTTGATTTAAACTTCTCTTGTTTGTTTATATATGTTCCACCATGAGTAAATTGTTTTTCTCACCAAGAAACCAAGTTTGTGAGACCTGAAACAGGATGTGTTACACTTTTAACCTTGGATAAGGTTGCACTTCCATATTCCAGAATGCTGTGCAAGCTGGGGATTTTTCATACTCTACAACTTCTTCTCAATGCAAATGGCAGTTGTGGTCAGGAAGCCTTTGCACAATTTCATCTGATGCATCAGTTTACACCCTTTCCTAGGTTAAGAGGCCCTTCAGACAATCACATCCCTACTGAAATGCATTCTACGTGATATTGAATGCAATAGCAGGGGAAGTGATGGGTATGCCTCCCATGTGACACTTCTTTGTGACCTTCACTGATTGCCAATTTGCTTCTGGATACAATTCAAGATATGTTCAGGATTTATAATGTCCAATACACAAGGCCTAGTTATTGGAGAGATTATTTATTTCCTGTGCTATCACCAAGGAGGTATAGCTTGATAGGATTGGTCTTCTGGAATGAGATTCCTCTGGAGTCCATGTGATTTCCTCCTAATGGCATTCTAGAAAGCCTTAAAGATCCCACTGTTCTCACAAACCTTGGGTTGGGGTAAAATACCTTCTGCTGGATTCTTTAGAGGTGAGGTTGTTTTAGCTAACCATCAGTTCTTATTTTCTATTATCATTTTACTGTATTTTTGTCACTTTGGGATCTGATGGTGCCTCAATTGAATAATCTAAATTACATTAACAGTTATTATCAATTAAACAACATTGCTATCCTTAAGATCTGATTAAACCTTGAGACCCTGGGGACAGATGAATTTATTAAGTGGCTTCCTTATTATGAACAACAACAACAACAGCAACAACAACAACTATATGCTTTGCATGAACAACACTTGAAAAATACTGAAGGAAAATGTGATGACAACCTGACATGGGAATGGCTTAAAATGGGAACTATCAAAAAGAAATGGAAGGTTTAATATTTGCTGCTCAAGAACAAGCACTACAAACTAATGCCATGAAAGCAAAGATACAAAAATCCACCGACAATCCAAACTGCCAACTTTGCAATGACAAAGTCAAAACCATTTCACATTTAATATGTGAATGCAGAAAAATTGCACAAACTGATTACAAAACTAGAATGACTGAGTCTCTAAATTAATCCACTGGTCATTATGTAAAAAATATGATTTACCTGTATCCAGAAAGTCATGGGAACTTAAAGTGGAAAAAGTTATAGAAAATGAGAAGGTGACGAGTTGTGGGACTTTCGAAAACAGACGGATCATCATTTGGAACCACAACATGCCAGATAACACAGATGTTTTATAACCAAAATGGTCAATTTATTGACATCACGGTACCAGGAGATGCCAGAGTCAAAAAAAAAAGAACTGGGAAAAAATCATGAAATACCATGACCTGGCCGTCAAAACTATCCAATTATGGATGAAACATATAACAGTGATACCCATTGTCATCGGGCACTTGGTACCATATCCAAGAATTTTATAAGATACATCCAAAAATTGCATCTTCCTGCAATAACACCAGTGAAATTGCAAAAAACTGCACTATTCGGAACATCATATATTTTAAGAAGGTACTTGGTTAATACCTAAGACGCAGCAACTCATATCAACCATTAGCAATGGTATTTGTGATGCATTTTTTAATGTTCAGTTGACTGAGTTTCCTGTTTAATGAATAAAGTATATAATAACTATAATAATGTATTATTATTTGTTACTCTATTATTCTCTTTTCCTATTTTAGATCTACTTTTAGAATTTCTAATTTTTTGTTAATTGTTATACAATAGTTTAAACCATTTTATTTTCTATTTTACTGGAGAGATAGAGAGATGATAGATAGATGGATAGATAGATAGATGGATGGGTGGATGGATGGATGGATGGATGGAGGTGCCAATACAATTTATTCTATTTTGAAAATAAAATAGTCTTAATTATGGCATTCATTTTGTCCAGCTTTTTGTCATTAACTAACTTGTGCATATTTTTAATTGTGATTTTGTATTTCAGCTTCTAACTATCTCTTTTAACTCAGTAGAAAAGCACAATATAAATATTTACCCCAAATCTGTATAAATGAAAGCATTTTTTTCAATAAAAACATGTTTGCAAACATATTTAAGCCTTATGTGATCTCAGCAGTAACATGATTCATTTAAAATAAAAGTACTAATTATGTAATATCCACCTTTTTAAAAAAAAAAAAAAAGCTATTTTAGTAATTGTTGATAGATTTATAATTTAACACATTTTGAATAAGCAGGGCTTTGAAGGTTTTGTTCCTTCCTTAAAAGGGTGTCTTTCTGCAAATCTACAAATTAGCCAGTAGAGGGTAGAATAGTATAGCAGCATAAATGCAATTATGAAACAACTTGAGAAACCTGCAACTTTTCCATTCCAGCTGCATAAAAATCCTCTGAGCCTTTAAACACAGCTAGGCCGTTGTATACTTCTTGTCCCTGTCAGGTTTTATCAGCTGCTTTCTAAAGTCCAATGACACAGCTGTCAGGTTTCTTAGCTGAACTGTGTGATGTCTGCAAGGAGCGTGGAAAAGATGACCTGAAGAAAATAGCAGTGTCATTGACTGGAATGTCATTCTGTGGTTGTATATATGTCAAAACTGCATATTTCGCATCTCTATTGATCAAAGAATCTGGAATATTATGTGAGTTATGAATGCTCACTTGCTAGAAGAAATACAGCCATTTTAGAAGAAAGCTTAAAGGTGAAGGGGTTTGTGGCAGACTAGAATGTAAGAAAAATAAGTTTAATGCAATCCCGTGAAGCTGTAATGAAGCAAAGGCATACTAAATCTGTCCTTCAAATAAAGTCCACAGTCCAAGCATATACATTGGTTGACTTAAAAATAAATTCAAATGCATTCAGAAGGATTTAAGGATCCAAAGTGCAAAACTAGAACTACTGCTTTAAAAGCAAATGACTATGGTAGAATAATTAAATAAACATTAAGGATGATATATGGTGGTGTGATTAAGATCGGGGAAAGTCAGGTTAATTCAAATCAATTGTCAATCATGGAAACTTATGATTTCAGTGCAGTTATATGACAATTTAACTTATAAAATGTATTAATTTTATAGAATTAATGTTTAATTGGAAAAGGGATTGCTAGGTGTACTAGACTGAGTTTTTAATTTTTTTTTTCACTTTCATACAATAACCACATGTATACCATTACATAACCAACACTATTTTGTAATATTCAATATTATGTCAATCCATCTTACCATCAACCCCCAAATACTATAGTTGGCTTTTCTGATCTCCATACACCATATTTATACCCTATCCATCACTTTCTTTTCCCTCGTTCCTCCTCCCTATCTCCTTTCTTCCCTCTGTCATCCTTCTCTTCTCTACTTCGCCTTCCTCTCTCCTTCTCCTCTCTGCTGTTTCCACCACTTCTTTCTCTCCTCCTCTCCCCAACCTCTCTCCTCTCTCCTAACCCTCCCTTCTTCCTCTTGCCTCTCTTCTCTCTTCCACACTCTTTCAGCATCTGAGAGGGCTCCGTTTAATGTTGATGGTGTTAGTAACTTCATTTCAATAAACATCTTTCATATTAATAATTTTAACATATATCCTCCTTTTTTTTAAAAAAAGGATACATATATAGCAATTATATATATTTTTTAAAAACCCAAACTTATTTTTTGGTGGGTGTGGATCTGGTTACAATTTCCAACTATTCTCATCATAATATTGTATAGTTATTACATCATTACATGCCCCAAATTTTCAGATCTCCCTTTACAATCTCAATAATTTTCCATTATAAGTATATTTCATGTTCCCCCTCCATTTTTCCATATCTTTACTTAACTTACATCTAATTATCTTTTAATTACAATCCTTGCTGTTCAGTGCTTATTACAATTCTATTGATCTGCTATATAAAATAACAAGCAAAATGCACCTCACTTATATTCATCTTCTTAAAAGTTCTATATGCATCCACATTTCATATATTTTAACATATTTGATTATATTTTTATTATCATATTCAACCAATTAGCAACTCAGTTTAACTATCATAAAGAGTAAATCACATATCTCTACTTAATATTCTCCACATAGTAATTTCTAAATATCCAATTAGCTAGTCATTCATATTAATATATGTGCTTCTGTATATATGTGTGTATACTTCTCTTCTTCTTCTCTCCTGTCAATCTTCATTTTTTTCCTGCCTTATCCTTTCCATTTCTTCCTAGTGAGCCTTTTATCCCAAACTTTAAGCTGTTTTTTTCTTTCTACTGGGTATATATTCTTCCTTCTCAAACTTTTCTGTCTTCTGTCTTCTCTTCCTCTGTTCTCTTATCACTCCTTTCTTTCTCCTCTTTCTTCTCTATCCCTGTCTGATTCATTTCCTTTCTTCTATAATCCTTACTTCTGTCTTTGTCGGGACAAATTAATTTAATTTTAATTTAATTTTCCCTGTGCCACCAAACGCAGTGGAATCTTTTATCTGTTTTTTTTATTTTCTATTGCTCTTTCTGTATTCCCCTTCTTTTTCCCTCGCTGCTTGTTCCTCCTTAATTTCTGACTTCAAAATTCCATTTAAGTTTAATTTTAATGATTCGTGCATATTTTTTTTTATAATTTCATTTATTTTTTCAAATTCCCAACTTTCCATAATGTCCTATTCAAAAGTTACAGTCGATTATAATTTAAGTTTTACAGTTTCTTCTTTTTTCCCAATTCTGATCCAGCTCCAATATTCCAGTTCAGCTGAAGTGGAGAGAAAGTGAAGGGGGAGACATTCTTCTGTTCCTCCACAGCCACAAATTCAAACCCTCCTAAAATGCTTCACTTTCTTTGTTCTTCCTTCTGGCAAATGGCTCCGTATTCTCAATGATTTTCAACAATACAACTTGATATTTTAAAATCCAGTTTGAAATCAGGAAAGATAAAATTATAAACGAAAAAAAATAACACTTTTTCTTGATTTTTCCTTGTGTTATTTTCCACCTCTCATGTTTTTACTCTAGGTAAAAAACACACAACTAATTTATATTTTCAGTCTTTGTTAGAATGAATTTCTTACTCAATCCTACTTAATCCTTGTCTTGTAATTTTAAAATTAAAATTAATTAATACTAAATTTAGTATTAAAAATTAATACTAAAATTAAATAGTGCAAATCTGATGAGTTTTCAGCAAACACTTCGCTGACTTTTTTTGTTTCCCTTAGAGGTTGTGTTTCAAAGAACAACTTTAAAATGTCCCAGAAAGAGATTTATATATAAATAAGGCAAATAGCATGTGAATACAAATATTTTCGATAGAAATCCAAAATATGTGATTAGATTATGTGAAGGTGATAGATAGATAGATAGATAGATAGACAGACAGACAGACAGACAGACAGACAGACAGACAGACAGACAGACAGACAGACAGACAGACAGACAGACAGACAGACGGGTAGATAGATAGATAGATAGATAGATAGATAGATAGATAGATAGACAGACAGACAGACAGACAGACAGACAGACAGACAGACAGACAGACAGACAGACAGACAGACAGATGGGTAGACAGACAGACGGGTAGACAGACAGACAGACAGACAGACAGACAGACAGACAGACAGACAGACAGACAGATAGATAGATAGATAGATAGATAGATGGGTAGATAGATAGATAGATAGATAGATAGATAGATAGATAGATAGATAGATAGATAGATAGATAGATAGATGGGTGGGTGGGTGGGTGGGTGGGTGGGTGGGTGGGTGGGTGGGTGGGTAGGTAGGTAGGTAGATAGATAGATAGATAGATAGATAGATAGATAGATAGATAGATAGATAGATAGATAGATAGATAGATAGATAGATAGATAGATAGATAGATAGATAGATAGATAGACACTTCTAAGCAAATATTTTTGATATATAATTAAGCCTCAATCAGCAATAGTTCAGAAAATAGGTTGAGGGAATAGATAAGCCCACTTTGTGTTGTCTAGATCAGAAGTGTCAAACTTGCATCATCATGGCATCATCACATGATGTATTAGGACTTCCCCCCCCCGCCCCCCCTTCACTAAACTGGGCATGGGTTTGGTCAGCAAGTGACGCATCTGGCCTTGACAGCCCTAGTCTAGATGAATTGAAGTAAGTGTATAGACATCTTTACTCTACATCTTTACTTTATTATATATGACTCTCAGTTTGTTTTTCACTCTGTGCCTTCAAATCATTTTTTTACTCTTGGTATCTGCCTGAACAAGTCTCTGCTCTTTTCTTGGCAAATTTTTCAGAAGTGGTTTACCACTGCCTGATTCCTAAGGTTTAAAGAGTGACTTATTCATGGTTACCCAGCTGGTTTTGTGCCTAAGGTAGGAATAGAATTCACAATCTGGTTTCTAGCCTGATGCTGTAACTATCACACCAAATTGGCTTTCTATGGCACCCTTAGATTTAATCTCATCAAAATTAGAAGTGTCTAGGTTAAAATTAGACAATTGGTCAGGGAAATCTAAGGTCATTGTTTTGGTGATTTTAAACTGCACAATGCTTTTTTGGGGGGGGGAGGGGGGTAAAAACAAAAACAAACTATGTGCCAAACACAGATTGCAACAAGGTCCCAGGTTTGCTTTGCCTATAATTGAACATGGTTTTTTTATATAATAACTTAATAGTATACTTGCATTTTTGTAATAGAAATTCCAATTATGCATTTATATTAGTAAACTGCATTGCAAAATATGTTAGGGTTCAAAGTTAGACACATTCACATTCAAATATGAGAAAAATTAATTTTTTGTTGATTCCTATGTGACTATAGATGGTCCACCAGAAGAGATGCTGCTAATAAATCTCTGACAATATGTGTGCCTTATCTACCAAGCTTTCAAAGTTGGGGTTAAATAATATAATCTGAATTGATAGATTTTTTTATACAGTTTATGTTCTACAGTATTAATTAATAAATTGTAATGTTTGTATTAATCAAGAGTGACCATATTGTCAGAAATTTTAACTGCAATCTTTCATTGGGGTAATCAATGGAAGAATATGTCTTAGTGCAAATTGGCCTTTCTGTGAATTATCAGTGACCTTGTTCATTTAATGGGTCATAAACATTTTAGAATATTGGTATCACTATCAAATAAAGTAAGAATTTGATTAAATTCTACTTCTGGATTTTTGTTTTTTGTTTTTGTTAACACAAGATTGCTTATATTCTTAATTCTCCTACTTCCTTTGTATGTATCTATCATTCTTCCAATAGAAGGGAATACTTGTAACTCAAAGTTGAACTGTGGAGTCCTTGGTGTCCTCTGATTATTTGCTTTCTCAAATGATGCCAATTAGTAGACTCCTTATTGGTTCTTTTTGCAGTAAAGGGAAGAAAAGTCAGAAGCACTGCCATACTTTCCTACTATATAGTCTGAAAGACGGAAAATCAACAATTAACAGCAATTGATTTCTTCAGAAGTAAAACTTATTACTTTTATGCAGCTTCCCTCTAGAATTCATTTTAAATACTTGTAGAAAAATAATTATTGGCAAATATGTTGAAGGGAATTTATCTATCTTTGGGCCCCTCTATAGAAGCATAATTGACTAGCCACAGTGTGCTGTGATTAGTTGCTCATCAACTAACCCATTCTTGAATATTATATTCAGCATGCAAGCCAAGGATGGACAGTATTAACCACTAATGCCTTATGTTTAGAAATGAATTACATTCAAGAATAGGAATTACATCTTTCCCAGAATATCTTTATTCCTAATTGAGGAGCATTTGTAGAATGCATATCCACAGATCTTGGGTTTGAATCTTTTAAGAAGCTTACAAGAATGTGCTCTAGTGGTGATATATTTTGAAAACTATGTTCTAAAGCTTCTTCTGTCTAGAAACAGCCTTGAATTTTCAGAGACACTCCTTAGCCTTTTTCTGACAGAGTGTTAATCTACAGCAACCTGAACTAGATATCTCAGGCAATTATTTCATAAATCAAATAACAAGCAAGCAAAAATGTTACAAATAACTATATCAATTAGAGAAAGTCTAATATAAACGGATGTTACAATTGAAAAGCATGCATATAATCGTTACCCAGTTAATATTTGATTCATCTAATTAGATGGCTTATCCAACAAAAAAATGAACATTGTAGAATTGATTAAATGCAGTGACAGTGATAGAATTTAGAACCAAAAAGCAAATTTTTTGTAAAGATTTAGTTTTCTGTGTTCTCTCTCTCTCTCTCTCTCTCTCTCTCTCTCTCTCTCTCTCTCTCTCTCTCTCTCTCTCTCTCTCTCTCTCTCTCTCTCTCTCTCTCTCTCTCTCTCTCTCACACACACACACACACACACACACACACACACACACTTATACATACAAACCCATGTTGTCATTTAGGTTTTGCTTTATCCATTTTTCTGAAAATGAAATATATACAGTGCTATTCTCCATTATCAGTTTTAAAACTCTAGGTGAATAATAGAAGATACAGCATCATTTGAATATACTGTAATTTTAAATTAGGCTCTTGATTTGATATTGTTAATGTACTGTATTAATATAATGGGGAAGTCAAAAAGAGATTTTAGCAAACATTCTCATGGACTCTTCACTATTTTCTCTGACAATATAATTATTGGCAGAATGTTTTAAACAATATATTCTGTCTTTTTTTTCCTTTCCAGCTCATCTTTTTCTATATTCCTTTTTCTTTATACATCTAGCTTTGAAGTAGGTCAAATGCAGTTTCCTAGTTCCCTTAAAATGACTTCTGATGAGAACTTTATATTTATGTGGCCTAAGAAATTTGCAATTATCATATCATATTTCTATAACAACGGGCCAAATGAAGCCATTATAAAGTTTAAAATGGATTTTTGCCTAGAGCTTAATATTCTTGATACTCCTTTATAATTACACATTATGCACTGTAAGGCCCACTCTTCCTTTATGCCTCCCATGCAAACAAACTAATCACTCAAAAAGATAAATATGAATACTTAATACTTATTCATATGTGCTACGATTTTGACAGCATTTACAAAATCCAAACGCCTTATATAACATTTGTTTTGGTGTGAACTGCTCTCAAATCTTTTTCTACTGATTATTTGTTCTCCCATTTTAGTGTTAGATAACATTACTTATCCTAGGTCAGGGCACGCAAGGTGTTGTGCTCTGTCAGCTGGCCAACGCACATGCGCGCACTGGCCAGCTGAGTTCAGCCATTTTTAAAGCCATTTTTTGCCCTCCCCAGGGTTTATAGGAGACTGGGGAAGGAGAAACAGCCCCGTGCCCCCTCCCTGCAGACCCTCAGAGGCTTCAGGAGTCTGGGGAGGGTGAAAAAAGCATGGAAAAAATGGGGTGTCGCACATTGCATTATGGGTGTGGCACGCCCACACACGACCCCCCTCCCTGTGCTCCCCCCACTTATGGCACACAAGCCAAAAAAGGTTTTCCATTGCTGTCCTAGGTTGTTGCATATTTGGCCGATTTAATGTCCATTGCAGTGGTGGGTTGCAGGTGGTACGCCCCGGTATGGGTGTACCAGTGCCTGCCCAAAGCACGAGGTACCATTCCAGTATGGTGCTGCCCCACTCCTTACCTGTCTTTAAACTCTTCTGCGCTTCTGCGCACAGCGCGTACCGCACCAGTGCAACATTCCACCAAGCAGCTGGAACATCATGGACACTTGTGGAGGTGTCACTGAAGGGTAAAATGCATGTGCACACTGCGTGCATGTGCATACATGCTGTGCATGTCTATGTGGAAGACACCGGGCCTGTTCCAACTGTGCTGGTTGGAACGGGATCCGGAACCCACCACTGATACATTGCTATTTATAGCTCCAAAACCTGGATTCTGTAAAAGGCAAGGAAGTGAATACTGGATGCCTTTGAACTGTGATACTAGAGGTGACTATTATGCATCCCATTGACTGCAAACAAGTCCTAGTTTGAATCTCACCAAAAAATTTGCATGAAGTCAGGATCATCAAACTGTTTTATTTTATTTTTAGCCACATTAAGTTATTGAGTTTTTCTTTATGCCCAATATATTAAACAATCCATAGATAGTATAAAATAGTTTGACACTATTTCTGTATTTTTACATGTAAATTCAATTTTGTTCAGTTTCCTGTTTTCCAGTTTAACATTCCAGCTTAAATATATTTTGGTTCTGTTTCTGGTGCAATTTGCACACAAATATGTATGTGTGGCTTTGGTACATTTGAACTGCATCTTTTAATATATTTGTTGAGTCCTCGACTTGTGACCAGTCCTCGACTTACGACCGGCCGCAGGTCTTCCACTCTTTTCCCTAGAGCTATGGTAACAGCTTGTAACAAGCCTGTAACTGCCAGTCGCGCCTGATTGGCTCAGACGCGACTGGCGGGAATTAGGTCCTGGAGCTTCCTGATTGGTTCCCCATTTGACAGCTCACATATAAATAGCTGTCAAATGGGGAAGCTCCGGTCTACCGCATTTTGTCCGCCTGTAAATACTTCCTGCTATTTTCTTGCGATTGCCAATAAACGGCTTTGGGTTTTGACTAGCCTGTGTCTGGACTCCCTTTCTACCACAGAACTTAACAATATTCTGTCCAGTATATGCATTTTATAGATTATTTATTATAATGTGTTCTTATAGCATTCCTCCCCAACTGTATACCCTTTATTTTTAGGTGCAAATAACATTACAAAATTTGAAAATACTTTGATTTCTGTGTAGCTTTTGTAATAAAAATTAGGTCTAGATTAAAATGTGAATTAAATGAGCTTCACTGCAACCTCTTTGAAAATAATATGTTTAAAGATAACAGCAAAGAGAAAAATGGAAATAGAAGAGCCAGAGATAGCCTCCCAATCTCCTGTCAGGTTATTGAAGATGACATCTAAGTAGTTATTAAGTGAAAAATCATATGACAGCAACTATGCTTTCCTCTTTCTTACTCCACCACCCTTCATTCGAGCATTGGGTTAGTTGGCTCGAAACTGACACAATTAATCAATTTCATACCTTCAGCTTTTGTTTGCCTCCTAAACACACTGGTACTTTTTGGAATGCTCATCCCAGTTGTGGAATAAATAGCAAGAAGACGATTAAGAACCATGGTGGTGCGGTGGTTAGAATGCAGGGAATGGCACAAGGTTGATTCAGTTTTCTATCCTTCCGAGATTGGTAAAATGAGGACCCAGATTGTTGGGGGCAATATGCTGATTCCGTAAACCACATAGAGATGGCAGTAAAGCACTGTGAAGCGGTATATAAGTCTAAATGCTATCGCTATTATTGTTTTAACGTATTTTCTTTGAAGAGAAAAGGATTGCAACAGAATAAGAGACTAAATCAAAAGTAATACAGTGACTAGCAACACGAAGCATGCTTTAGAAACAGCTGGGGTTGTTTACTCCTTTGTAATTTCTTCATTTTTAATCTGTCCACTTTGCCTAGTAGATAAGAAAAAAAAAACTACAGGAAAAGCACAGGATAACAGTGCAGTCAAGCACTGACTGCAAAGATGATCACATGACTGACATTGCATCAAAAGTCCTAAATATGAGCATTGGTTTAAAAGTTATTTTTTTCAGCACTGTTGTAACTTCAAATCATTGTTGAACAAGATCAGTAGGTCTATGCCCAGCTGTTCAAATGTATCCAGTTGGATAATACTAGAAATTATTCTCCTTTAAATCAGCTTAATTTTTATCACTTGCTAATTAAAAAAAAGAATTTTATACCTGTCAAGATTTTTACAAAGTATAACTGTTTTTTGTTTGTTATTTAGTCTTCTGACATTTCATTTGTTTAACAAGATACTTAAAGATATCTGTAACTCAAAGCAATGTATATAGCAATGCTTTTGTCAAATGTTCCCCATAATGAGCACTCTATAAGATAAATTGGGATGAAAAATAGATCCAAAGTAATCTATTGAGACAATATCACTAAATGTATACAGATATCTTAATAGGGTAGCTTCCGGGTGACTGATACCTGATTGTCAAAGTTTACAGTTGTCTGTAAAATTTCAAATAAGTCAAAGTATATAAGTATAGCAAAGAAACATGCACTTACATTTATATTTTAACAATGTGCTAGTATAAATTTGCCCTAAAATACCAGCTCTGGCTCCCTTATTTGAAGACAGATTGAAATTGGTTGACATCTAACATTTTGGTCAACTAGTGGTTGCATTATTTCTCTTGCTCATATCCAACTAAATTTAGCTTCAGCAACACTGTGTCTTTAACGAGACAGGAGTAGTGCTGGTGTGCTCTTCTCCTTACTAATTATTCATAAAGTTTTTTTAAGATAGTTGATATTTAGAATTTGAAGTTATTTCTTCAGCAGTTTGGATTTATAATTTACTGTAATATTTAACTACATGCTATTTATTGCATTTGGGGCTTTGTCACTGAATTCATACTTATAACCAGTTTTACATATACAGTAATAGATAATGTGGTTATTGATTACAGATGCAGTGAAACGGTACAATTGCTTGCTCCTCAAAGAACAAAATTTTATACATAGAATAGTAGAATAGAAATACAGTGATCCCTCGTTTTTCGCGGCTTCAGTGCTTCGCGGGTTTTTCAAAAATACAGAATAGAAAAAAAATGCATCGGTAGGAGGCAAGCGCCCCCTAGTGCTTGCTTTAAACGATGTCCACCAACTCAAGCTTCCGGTGCGAATCCTACTTCGCGGTTTTTCAGTTTTTGCGGAAGGTTCCGGTCTTTATAATAATTGTTCTGGTAACTAAAGATATTATATTATCAAGGATATATATTCATTAAAGCATTTGTGCATCAGAGTTGATGCACAAATGTCAACTCTAGCATTTCCCCAAGAAGAGGGATTCCCTCAAGGAGAGGAAATGAATTTTTATTTTTCTGCAATAGACCAATGTGTCTGAACCTTTATTGTTTCAATGACTAAGAATGCAAAAGGTTACGTCCAAAAGTTGCATGTGACTTGTCAGAACCATTTTGTAATCCCAGGATTCTCCAAAGTTGGAAAAGTAAAATTGTCATCCTTTTTTGCAATGGAGCTGTGTGCGGAATGGGGTAAGTTTTTAAAGAACAACCTAAGTATCTTATTTTTTAAAGACTAACCCACGTATGTTAATAACCCAATCACCCCAATTTTAAAATGTATTTTTAAATAGATTTAAAAACAGTTAAACTCCCACTGGATCTTTATAAAGGTTAAAACAACAAAATAAAAGAACAAAGAGAAACATTCAGAGAAGAAAGGGAATTATGACAAACAGAACCAAATTTGACAGGAGTTCACAATCATCCTACTGCAAGTCCTGAAAGGATAATCAAGTTTTCAGTGCTTTCTGGGACTTCCTGTTCCGGCTTCTGGTGGCGACAGATGAACCTTGGGGTTCGTCCGCCGTTTTGTTCTTTTTTCTGCCCCAAACGGGGCGAGGTACCCCTTCTTTTTGGGGACCTTCCATAGGGCTGGCTTGCCTGGACCTGTTCAGCCTGGCGGTGGCTGGTGAACGGTCCTTGTCTTCGGTGTAGGTGGAAGAAGACATGCTGCAGGGGGCTTGGTTCCCTTCGCCAACGGAGGACGGTAACAATTGATTGATCTGGAGAGAGCGGAGCGATCAGGCCGGATGGCTTTGCCAAGGCTTTAATTGCGAGGTGGAGAGTGAGTAACTTTAACTTTATTGCTGGCGGCTTTGGATGAGAGAAACGTGGAGGGGGGTATTTGTTTGCTAAACCCCCCTCGGATTTACAACAGCGGCGCGCAGAAATGGCTCCTGGAATGCCGGGAGCGGATATTTCGCATCCGGACTGTTGCGCAACAAGTGAAAGTCTTCCGCAGCTTGTTTTCATACAATGTATCTAAGTCCGGCTTTACTGAAACAATTTTCTTTGCTATTTTCTCCGGCTGGCTGCCAGAGTGGGTGGTGGAAGATGGCTGCCCTTTGTTCCTGAATGCCTTTTTTTTAATGGAAAATTACCAACACCCCTTTGTGATTTGGATTGCCTCCTTCTATCAACGGAGGATTTTCTGGATTAATTGATTCCTTCCCTGGATTGCCTTCTTTGTCTTAATAATTGACAGTGGAAAGTGTTTTGCTCTCTGGACATTATAACTTTTTTACAACTTTTCTGAACTTTTTTCCCGGGATTTGCTCCAGCGGCCGCACCCAAAAAACGCCATCTTAGTGGCACTGACTTAAACAGCTCACCATGGCTTCAAAAAAACAACCAGGAAATCCAGGATTGGAAGAGAGAATGACAGCTATGGAAACAGTGTTAAACTCCTTGGTGTTGGAAATCAGAGAATTTAGAAAAGATCATACCAGCACTAAGCTTGAACTTTTGGAAACACAGAAAAAATTAATGCAGAATACACAGAAGACCGAGGAGTTGGAAGTGGGGCTGGCTGGGCAAAGGGAGAACTTAAAAATATTAATACTGAAATTGGAGATTTGTCTGGTCATATGTCTAGGATGGATTTTGAGAGGATGTCATACTTTTTAAGATTTCAGAATGTTTCTGAGGAAGCTGGTGAATGCCTTCCTGATCTCATGAGTACAATTTTATCAGACTATTTACACAAACCCAAAGAGGAGATCAGGGGGGACATTGACCTTGTCTACAGAATAAATTCAGCATATGCCAGGATAAATGAAGTACCCAGAGAGATACATATTAAATTTGTTAGAAGGTCAACCAGGGAGGGAATCTTGAAGGCACAGAGGGAGGGTCCATTGATTTACTAACAAAAGGAAGTCGCTATCTTGAAGCAGATCCCAAAAAAGATTTGAGAGGTAAAGAGGAAGTACTCCTTCTTATCTAAAAAATTATATAAGCACGGGATTTGGTTTAAGTGGGCGATGCCAGAAGGGATGTTGGTGTTCTGGGAAGGAGGAAGAGTAAGGATTAAAACAGTTGTTGAGGCGGAAGCCTTTCTTAAAAAACATTCCTCTACCCTGGGGGAAGATTCGGGAGGGGCAGAGGGGGCCACGGCCCCGCCCACTGGGGGCCAGGAAGGAGAACAAGAAGATACAATTGCTAAGAGACTTAGATCTAAAAAATGACTTTTATTTTTATTTTTATTAATACAGCTTAATTTTTATCTGGATGTTTGTATACGACTGCCAGAATAGAATTTAGAATTTATATGTATGCATTTACTCTCACCTTGTTGTATTATTGTACAATGTATTACCAGTGTCTTATTAAGAAGCCCGGGAGGGGCCAGCGTTCCCGACGTGAGTTCTCAAAATATCTTTTTATTTCACCTTACCCTACCCTTTTTCCTAAAATTTTTTGTAAAACTCAATAAAACCTTTTCAATATTAAAAAAAAAAGTTTTCAGTGCTTTCTGGAACAACTGTAAGGTGGGAGGCAACAAAGTTTTCAAACTGCATTGTGACTTTTCAGTTAGTTGAAACAATCCTGTTTAAAATTATTTCTTTACATTCCGTGCTCATTTAGTTGACCTATGTCAGGGTGTCCAAACTTGGGAACTTTAAGACTTGTGGACTTCAACTCCCAGAATTCCCCGAATGCTGGCTGGGGAATTCTGGGAGTTGAAGTCCACAAGTCTTAAAGTTCCCAAGTTTGGACACCCCTGACCTATGTCTTCCATTTAGTTGGGTATTATTAAGCGCTCAGTAGAGCAAATATAATATACTCCTATAGACACATGGTTTTGTAGGAATTAAGCTATGTCATGATGTAGTATGGTTCCCACTGGGGTATTCTACTCAATATTAAGATACATGTTACTGGGCTACTCTGCTATTACCTTGGGATAATGATAGTGTTTTTATTATAGAAATTTAAAAAAAAGAAAAGGCATGCTTGCTATATTCTCATAAATCTTGTTATGATTTTTGGAAAGCCATAAAATTGGTTGTAATAACTTGGGGAACAATTAATTAGAATAGTAATTCCAACTTTTGCTACAAGCATTGACTTAGTTTTCTTTTGTGTTATTCAGTCTTTGGATTTACATGTATCGCAGTTCTATATTTAATTCTTCATTTGACTGTAATTTGGGTAACTGTATCATTGATATAGAATAATTGAAATAAACATGAATATTGTACCTTCTTTTGTATTAATTGTACAACAATCAAGAATTCTGCTTGTAAGGCAAAATACACAAGATGGATTGTACATCTTGACAGAGAGCTAAATGTAATTCAGGCTATTTTCTAAAAGCTTAAATTATCAAAGAATAGGCATTCTTTCAGACCAATCTGCAAAAATTCATGCTGTGAAATTAACTCAGGATACAATGACAAGATTTGACTGGAAAAACATTTAAAATGGCCTCTAAAATGAAGCAGAAAAGAAAATGTTAATCTGTTCTTCTGGAATGATGGGATTGGTTATGACAAAGGCATAGGGGGAAAGGATCTAAACATGTTCTTATTACTGGCAAGGATGATTAATAGTAATGCCAGTTCCTCCTGTATTTACATTTGTAAAGCATAACAATTTTGATATTTTAAACAAAAGCCAGATAATTTCTCCTTATGCTGTACTATTTTCTTTCTAGATGTGTGGAAATGCTAATAACATGAATGCTGGAGAATCTTGCCCTTCCTGTTCCATCAGTGATCGTAATGGCTATTCTCTTCATGAATATGTAAAGCCCATGAATAAAACAAAAATTAGCATTACAACTTTTCTTCCCGCCCTTTCTCTTCCTTGAACAAAAGCAATTACATAGAACTAATATGTAAAAAGTGATGATTTAATCTTTTGGTTACACGAGTGGTTTCCCAGGCTGCTATTATGGAGGCAGTTAATTATCAAGCACATGATGTGTTTAATGTAACTTTGTTGCCAGTAGTAATATTTTCTTAAATCTCCAGATTTATTTCTAAGATCTAGGTGAAAACTAAAATGGGGTTTTCTTTCCCGTCTATCTTTTTTTGCTGATGTGAAACCTAATTGGCTTTCATTTCTTTTATGATCAAGAACAGCTCAAAATGGGGGAAGGCGCAGGAAAGAAAAAGAAAGAAAGATTGGCAAAATATATATTGATTGAAAAACCAAAAATGTAAATAAATATAATTAATCCAAACATGGAAATCAGAAAAGAAAAGGGGCTAATGAATTGGGATGTGGGTAGAGCATCAGCAACCAATGAATTTTATTAATGAAATAATCAGGGAAATTTATGCACATTTGCATGACGCAATGCCAATGTGCCGTTTTCGGATCAGTAGTCCTTCTGCTCGTACCCAGTAATTAGACTGATATAATTGCATTAAAAACAATGATAGTGGGGTTTTAGATTGAAATATTAAAGGGGGACCCAGATTCCCATGCACTGTAAGTGGACCTGAACTGCTGTCAGAGTCTAGGACGACAGAATGGCCAGTTGCACCTATTGTGTCACTGCTGTAGAAAGGAGCTTTCTGATTGGCCACTGTCTGTAGCATGTAACACTCAGTGGTTATAAAAGACTTGTCTAGAGGAAAGCCTGTAGATACTCTATTGTCTGGCAAAGTTAATATCACTGCATTCTTCTTTTCTCTCAGTCTCTGACTCTGTCTTTTTCTCTCTCCCCCCCCCTTCCTCAGACAGCTGAGATGTAAACGCTGTAGGATTCCCCCTCCTTCTTCTGCCTTTCAGATTTATTTATTTATTTGCAGGGGTGGTTTGGAGAGCATTTCCTTCTTTTGGTGACGTACTAAAACAGAATACTAATTGAGAATCCCCTGTCTTGAATAGAGGGACAGAAAAAAAACACCCACATTGATGCAAATAGGAGAATAATGGTGATTTAACTCCCCCCCCCCGTTTTCTCCCCCCCCCCTCTCCAAAGCAATAACAGTCATAATCAAAATGGTTGGGTCTCTGCCAAGAAATCAGTCACAGTTCTTAGAACAAAATGAAGAATTCTATAATCAAGGTAAACAAAGAGGCATCATGCTTGCTTGTTTTTTTGTAATTACTATGCAAGCTCATGCTGCTCTCCTATACTGTAGGTTGTCTCGTGTATTTTAGAAAGTTTGTGAGTGACATAATTTCAGAGTACACAAACCCTTTCCAATTGGGACATTATTAATCATTCCGTGAAAGTAATTTGGTGAACAAACTGCTATTTAAAAAAAATGTCTTTTCTGTATTATAGACGGATCTAACAACGTAGCCTGGGCTCCGTGCCAAAGGCTGGTATTTCACAGCAGCGACCGCCTTACAGATGAGCTGTGGGAAGCAGGAGGGAGAATCTCTTAGGGTGCCACTACTATGGAGACACAGCTGGGATGAACAAGATTTCCTTCGTACGACAACAAGAGTGAGAGAAAAGTGTCTGGTTCAAGAGCTGCCCAAGCAGGCAGTCACCAGAAGAGCTAGCAGCCAATCCGGCCATGCTGCACTCTTCGAAACCAGCTCCACATCTCAGCCAATCAGTGACATCATTGGTGAGAAACTCATTTACATCATAGAGTAATGAACTTTATTTAATGTATCTTTTTTTCCCCTTTTCCCCTCCCTGAGATTAGGTCGCTCAATTAACTATTCTATCAGCATAATGTGAATCACTATGCAAAATGGTGGCTTCATTTTCCCAGATGCTCTGGGATTTTGTGAAAACTGTTGTCTCAGGAGGGAGGTGCTGATAACGTGGGTACTGTGTATTTATTTATTTTTTCCAGAGAGAGCGTTTCTTTTTTTTTCTTATTCTTTTTAAATGGCTTTTCTTTGTATATAATGAAATGAGCATCTGATTTTAAAAATGCTTCTTCTTATGTGCAGTTTACCACCCTCCCACTCTGTCTCAGCTTCTTGCATTGTAATATTTTCAAGGCTTTGAAGGTAATGCAAGGTAATGCAAGTGCTGCCGCAGACTATCGCTGCATCTTCGTACAACCGCACTTAAACGTTTCTTTGCTTTCAGACTTCTCTTGTGGCACCCCCCCCCCCCGACATGCTGTGCTTTCTCTTAGCAGCATCTGTCACATCTGAACCAAGTTCAGCACTGTGTTTCATTTTCTGCCACTTTTCAGCCAAGATGTCACTATATTAATGAATAGGACTGAGGCCATTTCTGAACAAATTTTATTCTCACTCCTCCTACTCCAACACAATGCACCTGATTAGCATCCTTTTTGCTAGAATAACTGAATGCAAGAGATGTGTGTGAAAAGAAGTTAAGAAGAGAACTAGCTTGGGGCTATTTTGAGCAAGGCATAGATAGACTCTCTTTTTGGCTATGTGCATATTAATATCCCAAATAATAGCTGTCTCCCTGGATGAGATTTTTTTCCCCCTAGCAAATGCAAAAATATATTCAATACCTTATTTTCCCCCCTTCTTTTTTCATGCATAGTTTCTTGGACAAGGCTTCTTTAAAAAGGAAAATGCTTGAGAAACCAATGATGTGTCGAACATGTGGGTTTAGTTCTTTGTGGGTGTAGTTAGTAATTTGTTGTGCAAAGGACTTAAAAATATCCCAGAATGATGTAGAATGCAGAGATTTCAATTCAAAACAAGGCACATTTTGTTCTACAATATCCAAACAGCTGTAACTGGATCAGATAGAAGAATAATTCCAAACTATTCTATTAAATTAGAGCTCATGGCTTGTAATGCTTGGCAAGAAACACAGCTTTATTTTGAAATGAAAATGTGGCAGAAATCATTTGGATATGTAAAATGATTAATTTACAGTATTTATATATATAGTCATCTATACAGCATAGTCCCTTTTAAGAAAAAGAAGATATGGAGGATTTAAATGCAAAAAATGATGGCTTTTTCAATGCATGATAGATTCCATTATGCCATCATCAGTATTCCATGCGCGCTTATCCTTATTCAGCCACTAGTTCCCCTCTGCAGATCGTGTAATTTGAATCATGCGTAATAATATATTATCCTACTGGGGGTCTTCTTTCAGTAGGAGAGTAGTTTTATACATTCAGCTATGAGAGAACTCTTGGCACTATGCCAGCCAGCTCTGAGCCATTATTCACAAAGGCAATCAAGATAGTGTTCCTTAAGGAATAACATCTGCACAATTGCTCGTGCCAGAAAACTGCAACCTCCTCCATGTTATAAATTAGGCTTTCTGGGAACCTGAAAACTTGCAAATATAAAAAGGATCAGGGCTTTTTCAAAAGTGAATCGGGTGTGTCACATGATGAAAACCAGGAAACAGAGTGGATTATGGTGGTGAAGGGATTGAGAATAAAATTGAAGGCAATTATTTGGTTTGCTCTCAACTCTTCATACTAAAGCTGTGCACATGCCAAACATTTATGTTTTTGAAGTGAAAACTGTTTCTGCATAGAGATTTTACAGATAATATAACTGTGGTCTATTATCCATTGAGAGCTGTGATTAAGTTTGGAAGCACCAATGGCAACTCAATGTAGTCAGTATATAGTTTCACAAAATATAATGGGAAGCAAAATAAAACTCATTTGGATATATAGAAATGTTGTTGACCTGCTTGCAACTTTTAAAGCATTTATATGTTATTGGAATTATTTGAATAAAAACATACTTTCTGATCTATTCTCTTTTCAGCTGTGGTTCACAAATATTTAAGGCTACGAAAGTCATTACAGGGTGCTAAAATAAACTCCAGAGTTTTTGATATTTAATATAAAAGACATTAGATCCTAATTAAATGCATAATAGCAGGAAGACATACCTTTAAAAATACTGATTCTGTTTTCAGTGTTTACATTTTCAAAAAGTTTTGACTTTCTGCTTTCATCTAAAAAAATTATGTTTTCAACAGGGAGATAAAATACTGATTGTAAATAATCAATATTCAATCAACATTATAGTTTTTTAAGTTTTTAAAGCCAAGGACATATGCACATTCTTATCCACTTGTGCATTAAACTTATTTTAATATTGGAACAATATTATACTACACGGTACAAATCAAATGCTTCCAATATCATTTTCTTCATGCAAACAGGGAGATAAAGGTGTGCAAGTATTTTTTAGAATTAACAAGGTGATATACATGCAATAAAATATTTTACATTCTTTTAATTGCTGTCTAAGATCAAATATGAACTTTTGCTCAAGAAGTTGGAACAAATAATGAATTCTTGGCTCTAGACTTCAAACTTTGGACTCATCTCAATTTGATTTCTGGCCTATGAGATATGAAATTAACCTGGTTGGCACAAAGATAACTTGGATAGGAGTGGGGGTGGGGGTGGGGGGAGGAATTCAGTTCTGTAAGATTATCTGTATATAGGTATCCCTTGACTGATAATCATAATTGAGCCTGGAATTGTAAGATATTGTGGCTGGTCAAATCAATTTTCCCCAATGGGTATTTTTTGCTTGACACTGGAAATAAATGCCAGTTTACAAAAAGAAGCCATCACAAATTATGGTTGCATGACCACAGGATGCTTCAAATGTCCATAAATGTGAGCTGGTAGCCAAGCATCCAAAATGTATTCTTGTGACTATGATGATGTATGTAGCTATTATAATTTCAAAAATGGTTCATAAACAGTAAAGTTTCTGTTGAGTTTGAACAGTCACTAAGTTACCAGTTGTAAATTGAGGATACCCATATATATATATACTGTATACTGTATATATACAGTAATCCTAATTTTCTTCCAAGAATAGAAACCAGAACAGAACAGAGTTGAAAGAGACCTTGAAGGTCTTCTGCTTCAAGCAGAAACTCCTATACCATTTCAGACGAATGGTTGTCGAAAATCTTCTTAAAGACCTCCAATGTTGCAGCACCTATAACTTCTGGAGGTAAGTTGTTCTACTGATAAATTGTTCTGTCAGGAAATTTATTCTTAGTTCTAGGTTATTTCTTCCCTTGATTAGTTTGTTTCTTGTCCTGCCTTCAGGTACTTTGGAGAATACATTGACCTCCCTTTTCTTTGTGGCAACCCCTGAGACATTGGAACACTGCTATCATGTCAAACCTAGTCCTTAGTTTCATTCAACTAGATATACCCAAATCAAAAGTAAGTTATTAAAATAGGCAAGTCGAGAGAGTGCTTTGCTTAACTATTTTACCATTCCAGCTTCCCTATCATTCCCTATTTTAGCACTTTTCTTTTCTTAGTCTGTCTTGTTTTCCTGTATATAGATTATAGAGAGATTTATCTGTTCTATTTGTTAAACCAAGGAACACAGACACTTTGGTGTCTGGAGTCAGTTTTAGAGTCACTGAAGATAAACAAATTGTAAATTAATCCATGTATATTATGATTGCTAATCCGCATACAGTGTTTACAAACTATGACGATTAGAAAGTTTTTTCAGTTTATATTACTTAGGAAACAGTTATTATCTTTGCTTTGTTTTTAATCTGTGAAATTTCTGTAGATAGTTCAAGTTAAGATGCAATTGAATAACCCAGAGAACTAGATTTGCTAGTTTGCAGTGGGCATATGCTAATTTAGATGGTTTTGGTTATAATTGCTGTGGAAGAAAGGTTTTAACCCTGCACCTTGAATTTGTCAAAACACAATGTATCAGGATTTGGATTGATCCAAATAACCATTAAACTATCATAATCCTGCCTCCATTAAGTATCTTTCCCTGTTATATTTTTTTATTGTAAACCACCATAATCACTTAGATGAGATAGGTAATGTAGAAATGTGATCAATGTATGTATCAGTGGTGGGTTCCTACTGGTTCACACCAGTTTGGCAAAAAACAGTAGTGGTTTGGCGGCCTGGGTCGCTGGAACCGACAGCGTTCTCCCGAACCTGTTCTCTAGGTATCACCATCTTGTTTTTCAGTTCTGCACATGTGCAGAACTGAATGTGCAGAACATGTACAGAACAATTTTAGTTGCATTGTGCATGTGCACAAAGCATGCATCAAGCATGCACGCAGTGTGCACATGAGCGAATCAGCAGTAGTACTTGCTGGAACCCATCTCTGGTAGGTATGTATGTATGTATGTATGAGTGGTGGGTTTCTCTCCCCGTCGCTACCGGTATGCTGCACACAGGGCTGGATGTCCTGTTTGTGCATGCATGCTGCACTCACACGTACATTCCACCGCCCCTGCAACACCCAACTGCTTGTCGGAGGTCGCACAGATGCCACATGCTGTGCGTGCATGCATGGTAGTCACTTCATCAAATAATGAAATAAGATTGATTTGGCATGATCTGTTTTTAACAAACTTGTGCTGTTCTATTTATAATTTTATTTGTTTCTAGATGTTTGCAGATCTGTTTTTTTTATTATCTTTTCCAATATCTTTCCAAGTATTGGAAAGATATTGAAAATATCTTAGGTTGACTGCTGTGTAGTTTCCAAAGTATGGTTTTTCCCCCTTTTCCTGAAGATGGGAATCACATCAGTTTTTTTCTTCCAATCCTCAAGTTCCAGGATTTTTTTTAAGATATGGTACAATGGTTCTGAGATAACACCTGCCACTCCTTCAGAACTCTGGGATGTAATCCTTCAGGTCCTGGTGATTTATATTTGTCAAGACCAGACAAATGTTCTCTTATGGTTTTCTTGCTTATTTTAATTTTTGTTTCTAGTCTTTTATGGTTCTGTTTTTGGTAGGTTGAACTAAAGTCTTTTTCTACGTGAAAACTGATGCAAAGAATACGTTAGTGGCTCTGCTTTCTTTCTACTGCCTTTTACTTCCTTGCCATCTTCTCTATTTAGTGGACTGACTGTTTCCTTGACTTTTTTTATTGTTATTTACTGTATTTTTCAGAGTATAAGACACACCTTTTTTCCTCTAAAAAGAGTCTGAAAATCTGGGTGCATCTTATACACTGAATACAGCATATTTTGCCCCCTGAAGCACCGCCTCTTCACCAAAATGGCTGTACATAGCCTTATGGAGGCTTTCAGACAGGTCCTGGGGACTGGAGAGAGCAGAAATAAGCAAAAATGGCCTGTTTCTGCCACCCCCAGCCCACAGCAGCACTCTATAAGCTTCCATAACACTATGCATGCAATTTTTTGACAAAAAATGGCCCATTTTTGCAAAAAAACTGACTGTTTTGAGGAGATTTGCAGAGTGCAAAAACTTTTTTCCTCCCTTTTGGAAAGCTGTTTAGTTAGAGTGGCTGATGAGAATTACATTGATCAAGTGCTGTCCCAGCAGAAACAAAGTTTTAGGTGTTACAGTCTGTCAGTGATTTCCTTCTCCAGCACATGGATAAATACACCTGGAAACATCTACCTACCTACCTACTCTCTCTCCCTCCCTCCCTACTATATTTCTCTCTCTCTCTCTATCCCTCTACCTACCTACCTTCTCTCTCTCTCTCACTACCTATATACTGTATTTCTCTCTCTCTCTCTCTCTCTCTCTCTATTTCTCTCTCTTTATTCTTCTACCTACCTACTTATCTACAGTCCCTACCTACCTACCTACCTACCTACTGTATTTCTCTGTCTCTCTCTCTCCTTTTATCTACCTACCTACCTAAATACTCTCTCTCTCCCTCCCTACTGTATTTCTCTCTCTTTCTCTCCCTCTATCTCCCTATCTACTTTTTAAAAAATTGCCTCTTCAAAACTTGAGTGCATCTTATACTCTGAAAAATACTATATGTTGAAATAAACTTTTTAAATTAGCTTTGACTTTTATTGCAAGTCTTTGTTCATTTTGAGTCCTTGCTTTCCTGACTTCATCTTCACAGATTCAGGCTATTTGCTAACATTCTGCCTTAGTTATGTGCCTTTCTTGCCAGTTTTTGTACTTTTCCTTTATGTTTTCGGTTTATCAGAGAGATCTTTGTGCAACCCTGATGGTTTTTCCTGGATTTCTTGGTTTGCTTTTTCAGTGGTAGTGTGCTGGACAAGGCTTTTATTATTTATTTCAGATACCAGAAACTCAAGTTAAGAGATTACCTAGTTAAGAGATCAAATCTAAAAGCAGTTTATAAATGAGAAAAACTTATTCTTGTTACATTTCTACTGTTGGATTACTGTTAATAGAGACAGTTTTCACTACTACTTATTTTTGGGAATGTTTGATGAGGCAAAAGCAGGATGGTGCAGGATTTCAATCATAGTTCATTGTTATCTGAAAAGTAGATAAAAGTTCTTTATAAATCACACACAGTAGATTTATGCCTCTTAATAATGTACATATTTAACAACATTTCTAATCTCTAGTCAGTGTGATGCTTCCGAGAGCAACTTGCCATCATCTAGCAGTATTTTATAGTATTACTAGCCAATAACCTGGCATTGCCCGTATATTTCTTTACAGGGGGAAAATGTCCAGACCAAACATAATTTCTAATGTTGCATTATTCCCCTTACCAGAGGGAGCCCCCTTGTGGAGTACTGTGAAGCCATTACCATAGCAACTCTACTGTGTTGTGCAATAGAAGCCATTTTATGGTAGTACAGTAGAAGCCATTTTAAGGCACAACAGGCCTTAACAGAACACACACCCCGAGAGGTTTTAGGGGTGTCTTATGTCCACAATATTTGTTTCTAGAGAGTAAGTCATCTGTGTACCACGTTTGGTTGAAATTTCTCAAGATGAACACACACACACACACAGCCGTTTTTATATATATAGATTTTTTTTTTGCTTGAACTTCTGGTTTGCACTGAATTTTTTGGATGAAAATCTAACTTGCACACCTGGTTTCATGCAAAATATCACATAATTGTTAGTTATTTCTCCAGTTTCAGACAATTCCTTAGACAACAGTTATGCAATATTTTCAGAGATTCCTATGATCCTGAGGCTAAAAGTAGATTCCCCAAATTATATTATATTTTCTCTTTCCCTTCCTCCTCTCTTCCTTTAATGACCTTAGGTTAAAGGGACAATTATGACCATCCAGGAGCTAAAGAAAATGTTGGGCACTGTAAAGTGCAATGAAGAAAAGTTATTTTGTATTTTTGACTGAGTGCCAGAGAAATTGGTCATTCTATCAATGGCTTGGCAGAAATTAGACATTGTCTATATTCTGTCTTGGATTCAGATGAAGGACAAAACAAATAATGCAAAATTTCAGAGATTTAAAATGCTGTTTGTTTTATTTTTATTGAAGGCTGCTGCCATGATAATTGTAGGAGAATGCAATTACAGATCATTTACATTTAAGGATCAACAATATCTATCTCCAGCCCTGTTTCTACATATTATGAGTGTTTCCCTTTTCTTCACAAAAACTGTCATGGTCAAGTGTCACATGGTCTTCCAAGAAATAAATGCTAGAATGCTGAAATATAATTTTTTCTGAAATGTTTTGCAAAGGTGTTGCTGACAGCTTTTGTTAAATTAATAATTATAAGTGTAGCAACTACGCTGGCTTCCATTACAGTTGAGCTGGCAAAGTAACCTTTTGCTTTTATGTTGAAATGCTTTAATGCACCTCTCATCTATGAAAATGAATATCCTAAGTGGACTTTTTTATCCTCATTGATGGTAAAACCTGTTGTGTTCTGGTGTTTAATCAAAGGGCAAGACCATTGATCTTAGCACATAGAGAGTTTCGCATTGCATTCATTATTTTAACAGATCAGCATCTATGAATGGCAATGGCGCTGGTATAAGATTCATTTTTGCGTGACCAGTATGAGGGCAAGGATACACTAGGTTTCATGCTGGACAGTGCTTATATAATGGGCATCTAGCCAATACTTGAATAATGCCAACTGTCTCTCCTTCCTGTACAGTCCAGAAAAAGAAACAAATGACCCAATAGCTCTTGTTTTAATGCTACCAGGACTGTATACCATGTTTTCTTATCTTTACATTTTATTATGGGAAATACAATATGGGAAATAATAATAATAATAATAATAATAATAATAATTTAATTTTATATCCCGCTCTCTCTCCCCAAGGGGACTCGAGGCGGGGCACAGGCAATTAAAAATACAAATAAGACCACAGACAAAATACGAAATACAAAATTAAAAATGGATTAAATTGATCCTGCGCTAAAACCCATAAACTAAACTAAAAATTACCCCTAAAACCCCTAACCTAAAAAGAGACTACCCAAGGCCGGCCAGGCGAAAGAAGTGTGTCTTTAATTTTAAGCGGAAGGAGCGGAGGTCCGTGGTTGTCCTGATATCGGGGGGAAGGTCGTTCCAGAGGGCTGGGCCCGCCACAGAGAAGGCCCTTCCCCTGGGCGTCGCCCGCTGACAAAGTCTAGTGGACGGCACCCGGAGAAGTCCCTCTCTGTGGGAGCGAATCGGCCGTGAGGATGTATGGGGCAGGATCCGATCCCGCATTGTATGGAAAATACAATATGGCAAATATGTAGAGTATAATCTTTTTTCAGTATTTTTTTCATCTCTACAAGTTATGGCCTATATTTATATTGTATAAGCCAAGATTTGACAGTTTCCCAAGCATTAAACTGAACTGGTTTGTATCTGGACAACCATCCTCATTATAATAGTATAATAGTAATGATGCATAGTTGCAAACCAACTTTGGAAGCTAATTTGCAAACCAGATAAAATATGTTATTAGCATATACAATAAATGCTTGGTGGATCTTAGTCAAGAATGTAATTCCCATTTGGTAAAAATCAGTACAAATGTCAGATAAGAAGACAAGAATGCAACCTTGACTCCTTAGTGAATGGCAGTATAAACTTGATTGCGACTGTTTACATGCCAAAAAAATGCTTCTACAGAGCATCATTGTCAACTGAAATAGATGTTATAAATGAGATTGCTAATTTTCTTCAAAGCCTTACATGGTGATGCTATGATGGAATTAAAGGTGGGAAGGAAAAATTGTTATGAAAAACTGAAGTATTTGACTGCCAGGTAATATAATGTAATTGAGTGGCAGTTGAACAGCCTAATCTGACTCCACATTCAACTTCAAATGCTTATTTGGTCACAGACCAGCATGTGAAATACAGAAATTCATAGTTATTTAAAACAGAAAAAGAGAGCATAGGTATGGATACACACAAACACTAAAATGTCTAAAATATCTAAATCTATCCTACAACATTAAAGTTACTGAGCTTGACAAGGGGCAGAGAAATGGAGTCAGATTGATTTGACAATAGCATTTTTAGGTAAAATAAATAAAGGTATTTAATAAGAAGTTGAAGTAATAACTCCTGGCATGCTCCTGGGACAATAGAGCATAATATGTTCCCACAATTCAATTATTCCAGGAGACCTTATACCATTTCAGACAAATGATGGTCCAGTCTCTTTTTAAAAGACTCCAGTGATGGAGCACCTAGAACTTCTGAAGGCAAGTTGTTTCACTGGTTTATTGTTCTCACTGTCAGGAAATTTCTCCTTGTTTCTAGGTTGCTTCGCTCCTTGATTAATTTCCAACCATTGCTCCTTGTCTTTCCTTCTGGTGCTTTGAAAAATAGGACGATACCCTCTTCTTTGTGGCTCCCCTTCAAATATTGGAGCAGTGGTATGATGCCACTGTGTCATTCTTTTTTTGTTATTGGCTTATTTATAATAAATAATAATAATAAATTGAGATTTATTAACCGCACCCTCTCCCCACAGGGACCCGGGGCGGTGCACAGGCATAATTAAAAACAATATACAATAATACAAACATTACTTAAAATAGAATTAAATAAAATTACCCGTGCTAAAAATATAAATTAAAAACCCATTAAAATATTTGTAGTTAAAAGACAGAGAGAACTATTGTAGTTAAAAGACAGAGAGAACTATTCAACTATTATTTGTAATAAACACCTCATAATTTTCATAGTTTTTAACTTTCATTGTTAGTTGGCTTATTAATATTATGAGTAAAAATATTCAACTTTTTAAAAATGTTTTGTATGATTGTGTAACTAATTTGATATTTTAGCTTATATGGTTTCAGTTCAATACTCAGAGGAAACAGAATACAGGAGAGAGAAAAGTTATCTTTTCTTCCAACTTAGGTAAGGCCCTGATAGGCTATTCATCTATGAACCTTTCTATCATGACACATATTTTTCCAGATACCTTTGATAAGTTTCTGGTGAATGAAATTGTGACATATGTATTGATACTATTACTAATCCAGATTAAATAGGGAAAAAAATGTTAGTTCAGGAGAGCAGAAGAGTCAATAATCGTTTTTGGGAGTTGATGGTAAGATGAATTGATAAAAAACATTTAATAATACAATACAATGTTGGCTATGTAATAGTATACATATGTTATGGAAATGAAAAAATAAAAACTTTATATATATTAAAAATAGTTTGCATCACATTTATGCACAAATATTGAGCATTTAGAAGAATTCACAAAGTTTAACTGCCACTTTACAATCTTGTCCCATTGTACCTATTTGCATTCTTTTAATAAAGTAACTCATGATCAAATAAAATTATAGACTTTAAAAAAATATTTTTACTGTGACATAAATTCATTTAAAAAACAAGTTATACTAGAATGGAGCTCCACTTAAATTGAAAAGTCGATCCCTATTTTTCTACAAATTTTAATCCATTGGGTTTCACAAGGTCTAAACAAGGTTGGTCATTTCTATACCAAGTTATATAAGTTAGGCATTCTTTCTTTTGAAACCATACACTGATGTTTAGACAAAACTAAATACACGATAGAGAAGATTTTCACACATACCACAAGTTGTACTCACTGACTACTTAGCATTCCTATGGACAGGTTTTTTTTTTAATGCCTTCAGGCAGATTTGTCTCCTCATTATTTAAAGAACCTCATGCCTATGGAACCCATTTAGATCAGAACTGAGTGCTTGAAAGCTTTTATTGCTAAGAGTGGCTATTTAAAATCTTGATGGACTGGTAATCAGAACTGGACAGGTATACTTCCACTTACATTCAAAGCATGTTGGGCTTCTCTAGTTGTTCCTTGTGTTTCAGTTTATAGCTTAGCTTTGTGCTTCCCTCTTCTTCTTCAATGCTGCCAGTTCTTTTCATCAGTTTTGTAAAAGACATTTTAATTGAATCTTCTTTTTCATAGCTGACTTGATTCTCCTTAGTACCAATTTAAAAAAAGAAAGAAAACCACAAAACTTATTAGCGCTTTAAATATTTGGAAAAGGAAGTGCTTGCCATTCTCTGTGAAATGGCATTATGAATTGCGACAGTAAAGCAAAGAAGATTGAAAGAACTTGTTTCTAAGACTTGAAGGGAATCTGTTTGAGTTTGTGTAATGGAGCACATACAGTGATTCTGACAGTCTTTTTTGATAGTCTTATTTTAATTAACTAACCATTACAGCATTGCTGCATCTGTTCCTAGATTATAAGACATTAGTTTGATCAAGCAAGTTTGGTTGCCCCTCTCCCAAGAGAGAGAAAGAGAAAAGAGAAAGAAAACGTTTCAAGATTTCTGATGATGATATTTACTTCTTACTCTTGTTCTTATCATGGTCTAGAAGCAAAATAACATAAATTGATTTAATAACATGCAAAAATATGACTTTATCAGTCATATATGTCCTCTCTAACTGTTATCTATTACTTCTAGAATTTTGTTATAAATAGCACTATCTTTCTAAACCAACATAATACAACAGTTATATAAACAATTTTTATTATAAAATTCATTACAAATCTATTTTGATATCCCTCCATTGTAATAATATGTGGGTCATGTGCTCAAATTGATATTAATCTAATGGTAAAAATTTATATTCCATTAAAACAGTGTATAGTTTAGTTCTTAACCCTTTTGCTGACCATCAATATCTTGAATTAATGCCTACTTGTATTGAACATTTAAGGTATTATTGTAAATTCTGTACTTTCTTCTTTGTTCTCTTTTTCATAAAGATAATGTTTATGCTACGCTATGTCATTGAATGTGCCTACTTAATTTGAGGAAGTACTGTTACTCATCTCAAAACTACAATGTTAGATAATTACTATGGTCAAATAATCCCAAAGGTGCTTTTTCAGGAGGCAAGTGGATATTCTTATTTTTTCTTTGAAGACATTCAAAGAAATGAATGCTTCTCTTCCAAGAAGCTTCTTCAGCTCTTACAGGGTAGTGGGAAATAGAAGGATTTATATTCCTGGCAGACAGCTGGTCATTTGCATCCTTTTAGAGGGCCGTTGAAGCACTTGGTGGTTTATCTGTGTCCTCAGGGCCACCTGAGTTGTGCTCCTGGTTCCTATAGTCTGCAATTGTTTTTCTGGAAATCCATTCCTATTTATTCCCATTCCGAATAAATCCACCATTCAAAGAGTGTTCATCCCAAATTGTATAGCTAAAAGTCTGCGTATAAATCCTTCCAGTACCCACTTTGCTGTCAGAGGTGAAGCAACTTCTTGGCTCAGTTGATAATTACCTAGTTAGCAAATGCACCGGATCCATCATAAATGTTGACTATTATTTTTTAGTCAATTTCATAAGACTGCCTAACTTGCAAGGCAACTGTTTATACTAACAGTGCACAGGTTAAATCTTCCACCCACAACAAACTTTAGTATAAAAACCTATGCCTAAAATCCTTATAAAAGTGACCATCAAGTTGTAACTTTATTGGGACAAATGGGACACACTGTTTCCATAAATGGGTGAAATCAAATTAAATCCAGTTTATTTATTTATTTTTGGTTGCATTTCCTGATGCAGCCATTGGCATGTCATTCAAAGTCTAAATGTGACCTTGGCATTATATTTTTAAATCAAATTCTTATTTATAGGAAGTTTTCCATTATTGCAGAGGTTCAAAATAGCTCTCTTAACAAGAAATACAATATTATTACTATATTATAGATAGGAGCTTAAGATGATTAACGTGAATTCGGAATCATTATGACTTATTGGAAAAAAAAGAGGGAATTTAACTGTTAAATTATTTTTTTATATATATTTTCCCTTCTGTGCATAAGAACATATTTTCGTGTAGCAGTTTCACGGTGGGAGTAGTGTTTCTCATTTACTACTCTACTTTTAATTAATTTGTAAAGACTTCAATTATCTCGGTTATTTACATCCATGCGCATGCAGAAAACCTTGGAGCCATTGTGCCTGTTCTTGAAGCTCTAAGGAGGGCTACTTTCTGTCCTTTGAAAAGCTCTTTTAATCGCCTCATCCAAAATAGTAACGTAGGCCAGAGTTTGAATCCTCAGCATATTGCTTATAATACTACATTAGCTTAATCCTTCATTTTCTTGTCAATTAAAGACTTATCTTTATTCACAGATTTGCTTATCTCATATTCTTAGTGTATTTTTAATGCTTGTAGTTTAAAGTCCCTTTATTTTTGGCAATAAGGCACTATTCAGTTTGTGAACTTTATAAAACCAGTCTCTGCCAATTTCACTGTTTGAGAAGACTTGTAAAGAAGTGTTCCCACAGTAATTACTTATTCCAGGGATATTCAGAGAAGAATGAAGAAAGGGGAAAGTGTATAAAACAATTGCAAGCCAATTGAGACAACCTTTGCAAAGCACATTCCCAGCATTTACTTTAAAAGAGGAAATCTCTGGAAAATCGACACAACAATCGGTTCTCTTTTAATACACTTAACTTTACAAATATTAGCAATTATTAGATTAATTCACATTTAAATTAGTGTCTATTTAAGTTTTAGAAAAAAAGCAAAGGCAATTTAAATGCCTATCACTTCTTGCTGGGAACAATATAGGACACATTGAGTATTACTTTTCATATAACCATTTGATATGTTGTAAAAGAATGGTTAGACAACACAAGAGAAAGCTTAAGTAACTGAGTATAGGATCCAAATCTAAGCTGGCTGTATCCAAGAAATAATTTGGGTTATATTTTGTGTTATCTATATATACAATGGGTATTTCAAGTTCTAACTAAATATGTAGCAAAATATTAGTTTATATTCCTGCTACAATTACATGTTCCATATTCAATACCATGAGTTCATTGACTGTAATACTTCATAATACTTGAGGAGGAAAAATTCAAACCATTCTGTTCTCCATTTAAGCTACAGCCAAGACTGAAATAGTTTATTTCTGTACTTTTGGCATTCAGCAAAGTTCAAAATGCTACTGTGTATGTAAATTGTTTTATACCATATTATTTATCTTATAAATTGTTGTGGATTATATTCATTGTATCACATCAATTGACTGAATTAGAGATTTTTCCTGTATAATCATGTTGGGAAAAGGGAAAGAAAATAGTATAAACAAGCAATTCATTTTATGTTAAATATGTGAAAATCAAACATTATTCTCAATTTCTTCATATCAGTTTATTTCTTTAATGTCTTTCCGCATCACTCAACATTTAAAAAATTTTAAGATGAAGATATTAGAATTATTTACAATTTCCCCTCAAAATTTTTAAGAACAAAACCTTACAAAATTACAAGGTAATAAAAGACCAAAACAAGAATACCCCATATAGGTCTGCTGGTCTATAGTTTAGATTCTTCTATGTCATGAGACTAGCAAATTATTTCCATTATAATTTAGAAGCAATTGTTTTCAATACCCCCACCCCACCCCAAATAATGCCTACCTAGATCTAATGGCTACAAATTTCTATGTATTTCTATTATGCTGAAATAAGAATAGGCTTAAGGAGTTGGAGTCACCATCTAATCTGCTTCAATGAGTCAGGCAAGAGTTTATACTTGGAAACAACATGATAAACATGATCTAAAACTTAGTGAAAAGTTATTGTTTTGTAATATATGTTTATACCATGAAATTAATATACAAATGTTATTATGATTTTTAAAAAAACCATTAGGTTGTTGGATTACTTACACTGGCAATTGAATCAGGTTTGGCACTTTGATTTAAAAACTGTCCTATTAACTAACCACTTGGGTTTGTCTAGTACTTTTTATATTAAATTCAGTCAACTGTTTTTTTAAGGCAAGTTGCCAGATTTGATTCAGAATAGAATAACAGAGTTGGAAGGGATCTTTAGTCCAACCCACTGCTCAGGCAGGAAACCCTATACCCTTGATGGCGAACCTATGGCACGGGTGCCACAGGTGGCACGCGGAACCATTTCTTAGGGCACACGAGGCATTGCCCTGTCAGCTGCAGTACGCATGTGTGCGCTGGCCAGCTGATTTAGGCCTTCTTTTGAGGCCGTTTTTCGCCCTCTGGAGGTTTCAGGATCTTCCCTGAAGCCTCTGGAGGTGGGGGAGGCTGTTTTCCCCCTCCCCAGAGTCCTAGAAAGCCTCTGGAGCCTGGGGAGGGCGAAAAAAGCACACCAAAAGCAGGGGGATGCGCACATAGCATTATGGGTGTGGCAAGCCCACGTACGACCCCCCTGCACTCCCCCACTTTTGGCACGCGAGCCAAAAAAGGTTAGCCATCACTGCCCTATACTATTTCAGACAAATGGTTGTCCAATCCTTCTTAAAAACTTCCAGTGTTGGAGCATACACAACTTCTGGAGACAAGTTGTTCCACTGATTAATTGTTCTAACTGTCAGGATATTTCTCCTTAGTTCTAAGTTACTTGCATCCTTGATTAATTTCCATCAATTGCTGCTTGTCCTGTTTTTGAGAATGGATTGAGCTCTTCTTCTTTATGGCAACTCTTTAGATATTAGATCGCTTCTATCATGTTGCTCCTAGTCCTTATCTTCATTAAACTACACATACCCTATTCCAGCAACCCTTCTTTATATGTTTTAGCAATTATGATTGCTAAATAATCCTGAATGTGAGTTTAGATATATCTGATTAATTACTCCTGCTTGATACGTTGGTTATGTAATTTCATTTTATTTTATTAATCCTTGGCTGTATTTTTCACATTAATTTCTTATCCCGCTTTACTGAATAATAAATATTCAGAATAGAACTACATCTCAGATTTTGATCATTGATGTGATGATGATGGTATGCTTTGATGATGTGCTAAGTCCAATTTTATAAATTTTATAAAATATATTATGCATAAACATTACATCTCTGTGTTTCTGGCATTCTGATCCAATGATTATCTTTAGCCATTTTTGATTGTCTATATGGAATATGGAGAGTAGCAACTGGAACATGAAGAGCAGTGTAGGAAGCCTATGGGCCATAGGGGAATCTTTCTCTGGCCTCATTCCCAAGAAGTAAATTAACTTATGTACACATTTCCAAGAGGGGATTGGGAAAATCTGTTTCATCTTGCAGAAGACGGCTCAAAGGTCTGTCTTTTTTCTATTACTTCTTGGAAAAAAGACCTAAACTCCTTATTGACTACTTCTTTCAAAGTAAAGCTATCTCTTTGCCCTATAAGAAAAAAGAACTTTGTTTTACTGTCCCATATTCTTTCTTCTTAATTTTTCTTTTTTTAAAAATTATGATAAAATTATTTGTCACAGTAGACCAGGGGTGTCCAAACTTGGGAACTTTAAGACTTGTGGACTTCAACTCCCAGAATTCCCCAGCCAGCAATGCTGGCTGGGGAATTCTGGGAGTTGAAGTCCACAAGTCTTAAAGTTCTCAAGTTTGGACACCCCTGCAGTAGACCATAGTAACAGACCTACCACAGAATGCATGAGAAAAACGCACAGAAGATGCATTCAGAAAACAGAACTCACCAGGACTTTTGATCTTGCACATATTAATAGTTGTATCTTCTGTAATTTATTCCTTTGTTTCATGAAGTTTTAGATAATAGTGCTTTAAAGTGACAAGATGACAAAGCAGCAATCTATTATGAAAAGTAGCAAGGAATCCCCAAATGCCTGTAAACCACTGATTTAATTGTTCAGATAGTTATCTAACATATCATTCTTAATACTAAATTATAGTGTATTCTTTCTTATAATATATGCATTGGATTTGTGTTGGAAGCTTAAAAAACCTTTCAGAAATAGTTCTATTAAAAAACCTTTCAGAAATAGTTCTATTCCAACAATCTACCTTTCTATATAAGCCAGGGGTCTGCAAAGTCGGCTCTTTTAAGACTGGTGGACTTCAACTCCCAGAATTCCCCAGCCAGCTATGCTGGCTGGGGAACTCTGGGAGTTGAAGTCCACCAGTCTTAAAAGAGCCGACTTTGCAGACCCCTGATATAAGCAATTATAATGTCAATTATTAATTAGCAAATGTACTATATCAGGGGTGTCAAACTCAAGGCTCGTGGCCATCATCTGGCCCATGGAATGCTTAGATGAGGCCCATGGGGCCACCCTGGAAATAGCGATAGACCGGACCATGGTGTCTTTGCCAGTGAAAATGGAGCTCAGGAGGGTGGCATTCCCAAGCTCTGTTTTCACTGGCAGAAGTTTGCAGGAGGCTGTTGCAGCTGTAAATGGAGCTTGGGAGTCCGTTTACACTGGCAGAGTGGTCAGGCCACCCCAAGGGCCCCCAACAAGTTGTAATTGAATAGTCTGGCTCTATTATGTCATCACTGCGTTTTTAAAAATAAAAATATCACAAGTGGTGAAGCAATCTAATTTGTAGTATCAATAAAGGAGAATATTTACAACAGTGAATTGATGGGTCCTTGTTGTTCTCTGAGCTTAATTGCTTAATTGGGGGCAGGACAAGAAGCAATGGGTGGAAACTAATCAAGGAGAGAAGCAACTTAGAACTAAGGAGAAATTTCCTGACAGTTAGAACAATTAACCTCTGGAACAGCTTGCCTCCAGAAGTTGTGAATGCCCCAACCCTGGAAGTCTTTAAGAAGATGTTAGATAGCCATTTGTCTGAAATGGTATAAGGTTCCTGCCCACGCAGGGGATTGGACTAGAAGACCTACAAGGTCCCTTCCAACTCTGCTATTGTATTGTATTGTATTGTATTGTTTTTCTTGCAGATATTTCATTACCTAAACTAGATAACACCATGTTATGATGATGTTACATAGTTTGGGTAATGAAACATCTGCAAGAAAATAACCAAAGCCATACTCTTACTGGGATTTGCACCGGGGCTGTATTACATGTTAGGCAGATGTTTTAGCCACTAAGCCACCAGGTTCTCCTCCTGATCACACACAAACACACATATATATACTGGTTTTAGAGAAAATCAGCCTCTCTGCCTTATGAAATTAGGACACAAACCAGCAGCTTTTCTTGGTAGGACTTCCTCAGATGGTGCATCTAAGCACACATATATATAGAATATACTCAAAGGATCATTGGTATAAAACTAATTTTTAAAATTCAGATGGAGATGTAGACATTTATGGAAGCTAGAACAAATGAACAATAGTTCATTTAAAAAAAAATTCTGATTACTGTTATCCTACCACTATATAAATATGGACCAAGAATATTCAGTAAATAGCAAGTAGCATTTTCTTAGAAAATACCTGATGTTGTATATTCTTGGTTCCACAAAGGCCACAGAAGCTCTGGTAAGCTAACAACAGTAGGCAGCCTTATATATGTAATTCAATTATGCTGAATTTACAATACAATACAATAGCAGAGTTGGAAGGGACCTTGGAGGTCTTCTAGTCCAACCCCCTGCCTAGGCAGGAAACCCTATACCATTTTGGACAAATGGCTATCCAACATCCTCTTAAAGATTTCCAGTGTTGGGGCATTCACAACTTCTGGAGGCAAGCTGTTCCGCTGGTTAATTGTTCTAACTGTCAGGAAATTACTCCTCAGTTCTAAGTTGCTTCTCTCCTTGATTAGTTTCCACCCATTGCTTCTTGTTCTGCCCTCAGGTGCTTTGGAGAATAGTTTGACTCCCTCTTCTTTGTGGCAGCCTCTGAGATATCAGAACACTGCTATAATGTCTCCCCTAGTCCTTCTTTTCATTAAACTAGACATATCAAGTTCCTGTAACCGTTCCTCATAGGTTTTAGCCTCCAGTCCCCTAATCATCTTGGTTGCTCTTCTCTGCACTCTTTCCAGAGTCTCCACGTCTTTTCTACATCAAGGCGACCAAAACTGAATGCAGTATTCCAAGTGTGGCCTTACCAAGGCATTATAAAGTGGTATTAACACTTCACGTGATCTTGATTCTATCCCTCTGTTTATGCAGCCTAGAACTGTTTCGGCTTTTTTGGCAGCTGCTGCACACTGCTGGCTCATATTTAAATTTGATATAAACCCTTAATATGTATTAGTGATTTAGAAACTCCTTTTTATGAGCATATAATATTCAGAACTATGACATTATCTGGACTCAAATGAATCATAAGAAAAACTTAGGCATTCAAGTATTTTGGAGCAGAGAGCACAAACAATGGAAAAACCATCACTATTTTCTACAATTAATTTGCAATTTAAAGGTTGTTGGACTAATTCCAGGTACACTAAGATACTGGTAATAGTTTCTAATTTGATTTCTGATGGCATATCTATATTTTTCTTTTACAATTATATGAAAGCAGTTTGTCAATGCCTTTTACAAGAAAGTTTCTTTTAAAAATTGCCATTCCAGGATCCTCCTATCTAAATACTTACCATTTCCAACTATGCTGTGCTTTTTTGCGATAAAACACATTTTGCGAGAGAATGTTTATAAGGAACTAAAGATTCATTAATAATGCCGATATAGGCTTTCACTTATTAACTCAAAATTAAAGATAGGATTGTAACATTAGAGCAGACAAACAAAATGTTCAAATTGTATTTTTCAATTTGGTTATAACATGCATTTTTCAATAGTTACAATCCCAGTATCTTTTTATTTCTTTTCTTCTCCATAAAAGAATTATGCATTTATTTAATTCCATGTATTTTCTGTTCACTGTTTCTCTTCTATGATATTTTCCCTCTTCCAAATTTTCTTCTTCTTCCGTTTTGCAAAAGTGCAGAACACATAAACTTAGTACTGTGCAACCCATTCAAGTAACTTATTAAAATATGTAAGTGTTAATTATTTTACTGCAAATAAAATTTTACTTCCTTCAATTTACTAACAGAATACTTTAGTTTCAGTTATCATGACATGTTATAGGCATTGAGAATGGACCACCATATGAACTCTTTCAGACTAATCTTCAACATTCTAATATATACAAAAGCCTCTATCTAGGTCTGCTGTAAGGTGTTAGAATAGCATAATGGTGGAAAGGAATAGGTCATGTGAGCAGATGGTTAAAATGTGAAAGGATAGAAGAGAAAAAGAATGTGTGAGTTGATGTATTTTGTCTGGAACAACAGTGAAGGAAAGCAGACAATGACTGTGACATATGATTTACTTTTTCAGATTAAAAGTATTATCTGAATCTGTGGCAAGTTTCATGGTATATTTACCACAGTATTGGTTCCATAAATTGAAGGCTTCAATATCAACTTTTTACATTTGTCAGTGGCAGTTCATTGAGATTAGGGATCCTTCAAAGCATAAATAGGGACAATACAATTGTACAGAATGGAAAATACATGCACACAAAAAAGTTGTCTTTGTCATATATTTATGCCCTCTGCTGGTTAGTTGGCAACTAATTTATTTGTTCATTAATTTATTTTAACCAATCTCATTCTCTGAATTTAGAAATGGCATTTGCAGCATATATGTATTTGTACAGATTCAAAACAAATAAAATAGCAACATTATTTTACCCAGAGAACAGAGAATCAGAAAGACTCCTTCAACTGTAATTTGGGTCTTGGTCATTTAATAGACTTATGCACATAGTTTTATTTGTAACAATATAGAATTTAACTAGTCTAACTTAGAGCACACAGAATTCTCAGTGGTGTACCCCCAAGTAACATTAAGTCCAATCCTCCATTTTTACAAGATTAGACAAGGTATGCAAGACAATGTATTAAATTAAATGTATTTATTTATTAGATTTCTGTGCTGTTTATGTCATCTAAAACAAGGGTCTCCAACCTTTGCAACTTTAAGTCTGAAGGACTTCAGCTCCCAAAATTAAGTCTGAAGGACTTCAGCTCCCAGACGCTGGTGGAGGATTTAAATTCTTCTCTCAGTGTTGTAAGGATGGCAGTGGCGGCAGGAGAAGACAGCAGCAGTGGCTCCTTCTCCTCCTCATCCTGGCTGCTTTTTTTTTTTTTTTGTATTTTTATTTTTTTATTTTTTATTTTTATTTTATTTTATTTATTTTTTTATTGAAATTTTTATAGTCTTTTACAATATTTCACCCAGTGCTGTACAAAACAAAAGGAAGAGTTGGTTTCAAGTATCTTCTATTATCTTTAAGATTTCCAAAATCCACGTTCTCTCGGTACAGGCGTCGAGACGTCCAAAGTTCCAAGTGCATAGTCCACAAATGGCTTCCAAGTCTTCCAAAAAATATCTTTTTTATAAACCCCCTCTTTAAATTTAATATCGCACGTCATTTTATCATTTAAGGCTAATTTCCACATTTCACAGTACCATTCTTCTATTTTAATATTTACCTCTATTTTCCAATATCTTGCTATTACAATTCTACCCATTATAATCATAATTCTAATCAATTCTTTCTCATGTTTTGTTAACTCTGGTTCATTAATTATCAATAACAATATAGTTTCTGATCTCAATATTATTATTCTTTTCATCATTTCACACATCGTTCTTTCTAATTGCTGTCAAAACTTTTTAATTTTCACACATTTATACCACATATGTTCATAAGTTCCCAATTCCGTATTACATCTCCAACATTTATCACTCATTTTTTTATCTATCAATGATAATCTTAATGGGGTCCAATACCATTTCCAAACAACCTTAAAATTATGTTCTTTAATCCTTATAGACAAAGTCCTCATGATCCGACTCTTCCAATTCTCATTCCAATCCAAATCCAATATTTTAATCTTAAGGTCTTCCTCCCAATTCCTTTTCATTACCATTTGTGGATTTCCATCGAAGTTTATAATCTTATATATCTTACTAACGAGTCCTTTTAACCCAGTTTCATCCTTAATAATTTGAGATACTAAACTTTCAAATTTAGTTTTACTTCTATCTATTTTACATATTCCCCTTACTTTCGTGGTCCATTTTTCTACCTGTATTTTTTCAAACCAATTTAACTCCAATTTTTGAATTACTTTTTTTTTCCTACTCTCAATTCCTAGAGCTCTTAACCAATTTACTATATTTCCTATATTTTCATCCTCAATTACTTTATCCCGACTTATATTAGTTTTAATCGGCCAACTTTCAGTTGTCTTCCCCAAGAAGGCTATATCCGGTATCAGTTTTTTAACAAATTTATTCCAAATTTTACTCAGCCCCTTTAACCAATAACTATTAATTGCCTTTTTTGTTTTTGCTCTATCTAAAAACCATATAGACCCAAATCTCTTAATATCTTTTAACTCCAGATCTCCCCAATGACCATCTCCACCTTTAAGTATTTTTATCACGGTTCTGATATTATACGCCCGATAATAATTAAGTAAATTGGGAATTCCCAATCCACCTTCTTTTTGATTTTGATACCACATTTTCTTCATTAGTCTTGGTCTTTTCCCACCATTACAAAATTTATCTAATTTCTTCTGATATTCTTCTATATCTTTCTCTGTCAAATTTAATGGTAGCATCTCAAATAAAAAATTAAACTTTGGTAACAACATCATTTTACACATTGCAATTCTGCCAAACCAAGACAACTTTATCTCTTTATATTTATCTATCTTTTTCTCTACTTCCTTCAGCATCACCTCATAATTAATTTTTTTTAATTCTCTAACTTTAAGTGAAAGTGTTATCCCCAAGTATTTCAATGTATTCTTAACTCTTATCCCAAATTGTTCTTGCATACTCTCCCACTCCTTACCATCTTTATTCATTAATAATTCAGATTTTGACCAATTTACCTTTAAACCTGTCATTTCTTCAAATTCTATCAAATGTTTATTTATCCTCTTTAAATCTTTCTCTATATCTTTCAAAATAATCAAGGTATCATCCGCATACAAATTTATCTTATATCCCTTGTAGCCTTCCAACTCTTCATCTACTTCTATCAATTTAATCAAAACCTCCCTAACTAACAAGAATAATGTTGGAGACAAGGGACATCCTTGTCTCGTACCTGCTTCCAATTTAATCTCTCCCGTCATTGTTCCATTCACCTTTACCTTTGCACTACTTTTTTGATACAATTTTGAAATAACATGTATAAATTTATTACCAAAGCCTAATGCCTCAATAATTACCTTAATAGTATCCCATTGTACAGAATCAAAGGCTTTAAAAATATCTAACGATATTATACCTATTTCGTCACCATTATTTTCAGCTACATCTATAATATTCAATACTCTTCTAATTATATCACTCATATATCTACCTTTAACAAACCCTACTTGATTATAACTTATATATTTATCTATAAAACTATTTAATCTATTACTTATAATAGCTGTAAATATTTTGGCATCTTGGTTGATTAAAGAAATGGGTCGATAGGACTCGATCCTCTCAAGGTCTTTATCAGGTTTAGGAATTATAGATATTACTGTCTTATTCCATGACATCGGGACTTCTCCACCATGTAAAATTCCATTAAATAGTTTTTGCAGTTTTGGTATTATTAGTTCTTTAAAATCTTTATAGAATTCAGCAGGTAATCCATCTTCTCCTGGGGTCTTCCCTAATTTTAACTCTTGTATTATTTCGCTGATCTCCTCCTGTGTTATGTCTCCTTCCATCAAGTCTTTATATGTTTGATCTATTTTCATAGCATATTTTCCAAGATGATTCTTCAATTTTTCTAAATCAATTGATTTCTTTTTTTTTTTTTTATTGAACAAGTTTTATTGGTTTTACATTTTTTAACAGGGTAGGGTAATGGTTAGAAAGAAATTTTGAGAGCGTTCACGTCAGAGTCGTCGGACCTTCCGAGACCTCAAAATACACATTAAAAAAAAGTTAACATAGAAAACATTTTCCATACCACTACAAGATGAAAGCAAGTACATTTACCTAAATTCTCCCTTCCATGCTGTCAGACATTTACAAAAAATCCGGATAGAAATATTATACAAAATTGTTCAAGAAAAATCAAGGCAAAGTTATTTTTTTGATCTAAGTCTTTTGGCTATTGTATCTTCTTTCTCTCCCCCCTGGCCCCCCGCGGGCGGGGCCGTGACCCCCTCCGTCCCCCCTGGATCTTCCCCCAGGGCAGAGGAATGTTTTTTAAGAAAGGCTTCCGCCTCAGCAACTGTTTTAATCCTCACTCTTCCTCCTTCCCAGAACACCAGCATCCCTTCGGGTGTCACCCACTTGAACCAAATCCCGTGATCAAACAATGTTTTAGACAAGAAGGAAAATTTCCGTCTTGCATCTCGAATCTTTCTAGGAATCTGCTTCAAGATAGTGACCGTTTTTAGTTGGTAAATTAATGGACTTTCTCTCTGCAATTTCAGGATTTCCTCTCTGGTTGACCTTCTAACAAATTTCACATGTATCTCTCTAGGCACTTCATTCATCCTGGCATATGCAGAATTAATTCTATAGGCTAGGTCAATGTCCCCCCTGATCTCATCCTTAGGTTTTTGTAAATAGTCTGCTAAAATTGTACTCATAAGATCAGGTAGGCATTCACCAGATTCCTCAAGAACATTCTGAAATCTCAAAAAATATGTCATTCTTTCCATATCTATCCTAGACACATGCCCATTTATTTCCCCCACCTCATTAGAAACATTTTTAATCTCTCCCTTAGCCCCCTCCAGCCCTCCTTCCAATTCTTCATTCTTCTGTGTATTCTCCAACACTTGCTTCCGGGTATCCAATAGTTCCTTTTTAAAAGTACTATTTTCAGCCCTCTGGGCCTTTATTTCTAATATCAAAGTTTGCATAGAAGTTTCAAGAGAAGCCATCCTTTGTTCCAAATTTACAAGTGCTGCTTCTTGTGCCATGGTTAAAAGTTAGAGTCACTGCCACCAAGATGGCGTTTTCCGGGTGGGGCTGGTGGGGCAAACCAGGAGCTCAGTTCAGTTCAGGGCTGTGAAGTTGCAAACAATTCAGAAACCAAAAGAGACACAATTTCCCAAATCAGCAAATAATAATAACGAAGGTATTCCAGAGAAGAAGTCACAAATCCATCAAAAGAAAAAAAATTTCAAAAATCCAGAGAGAGTCCTGCTTTCAAAGAGACGCTGGAAATTTTCCTTAGTTGAAATAGTCAGGCAAGGGACAAAGTGAAGCCACTTCCACCGCCCATCTCGCAGCCAGAGGGAGAGAGTAGCAAAAAAAAGAAATTTTTTAAGCTCAGCCAGACCTAGAAACAATGTTGCAGAAAGTCACAATCCACTTTCCCTTGTTAAAGACCGTCCGGAGTGAAAGTTTCCGCTTTCTCTTTGCAGAGAAGCCATCTTAGCGTGCCGCTTAAATCCGAGGGGGTTTTTTTTAAAATTAAACACCCCCCTCCCAGTCCGTTCAGCCTGGCTGGCAGCAAGGAAAAAAAGGTGTTCTTTTAAACTCACTCTCTCTCGCAGCTGAAGCCTCGGCGATCCGCCCGATCTCTCCGTTCAGCCCTCTCCATTAAAGCGAATGGCACCAACAGCCGTTGGGGAAGGAAAAAACCCCCGCTAGCATGTTCCTCTCCTCCTAGGTCGCAGAGAGGAGCGCCCTCCCCACCGCCGTGACGAGGGCCGCTCCCTCTGAGCCGACCCTGCGGGAAACCTCCGGTAACCGGAGAGTTTCGCCCCCCTGGGGGGGCAGAAAAGGCAACAAAGCGGCGAACGAGCCCTAGGCTCGCCCGTCTCCGCTGGAGCCGGATACCGGAAGTCTAAATCAATTGATTTCTTTAAATATAATTTTTGAAAAAAAATTCCTAGCTACTTCACATTTCTCCAATCTCTTATAACACCTTGTACCTTTTTCGTCTATCAGAGAACCAATTTCTCTCTTTTGAGTTTTATTTTTCGCCATCTTTGCCAGTAACCTAGAATTTTTATTACTAAATTCAAAAAAATCCCTATTCAAATATCTTAAATTTTTTTTAACCAATTCAATATCTTCTTCTATCAATTTAGTTTTTAATAAAGTCAATTCCTCCAAACATTTTTTATCTTTCGTAAGTGAGAATTGGTTCTCCAATATCTTAATTTGTCTTGTATCCTGATCAATTTTAGCTTTATATTCTCTATATTTCCTGCTTGACAATTTAATACTTTCTCCTCTAAATAGTGCTTTCATCGTATCCCAAACAATTTCAAATTTAACCTCTTCATTATCATTCAATTCCCAACTTTCCTCCCATTTTTTGAATATCCATATTTTATCCTCCTCCTTTTTATACAATTTTTCATCATATCTCCAACCTCTTTCCTTTTTCTCAAAATTAAAATCTGTTTCCATCGTAACTTCTGCATGATCAGAATCCTTAAAAATTCCCACATCTATTCTATCTACTTTATTCAGCAAATCTTTAGAAACAAAAATATAATCAATCCTTGAATAAGTATTATGTACCTTAGAGCAAAAGGTATACACCCTTTCAGAACCTTTCAACTCCCTCCAAACATCTACCACGTTGTTTCGAAACATCCATTTGTTTAAAATTTCCCCTTTATTTGTTTGTCTAAAGCGGGTGGGATTATTACTATCAATTCTATCCCTAATTAAATTAAAATCCCCCGTGGTATTTGCCAGAACAAAGGGTGGCCCCCCTCTTACCTCGGCCGCCTTCGATCAACCCTCTGTCTCCACGGAGAAACGAAACTTTGAAATTCGAGCAGTTCGGGTTGATCAATCGCTTTAGAAAAACAATTTACTAGTCCCACCGTCCTTCCAAAACAACTGTAAACATTTCTAGCTTCTAACGGTGCGTTTTAACCACTTTAATCCACATTTTTGTTGAAAAAAAGCCCTGCGAAGTGGAGGAAACTCCCTCTCTCTACTCGAGCATTGCCACGCCCCCATCCTGGCTGCTTTCTGGGTTGGCCCGGCAGGTGCCACACACGGAGAACTGGGGCTGGCAGCCGTGCATGGGTCTTGCTGCTGGCACCACAGCTGCTGCTCTGGGCCACCTTTGGAAGCAGCATTGTAAGCAGTGCGGCTCTTTTAGCAAGGAGGCCCTTGGTGCCAGTGAGCCCACTCCCTTTCTGGCCTGTCGGAGTGGCTTGTCCATGCAGTGGGTCCTCAATGCTGGGCTCCTGGACTTTGGTGCCCACCTTGATCTGGGTGGATGGGAAAAGCCCCCAGATGCCCCCAACCAATGACCCCCCACACCACACATTCTCTCCAGCCATGCAGAGGCATTCCGAAGGCGCTGAGCCACGGGAGCCGCAGGGCGGTGAACAGGCGCTACCATGGCTCAGTGCCTTTGGAATGTTCCTACCTCTGCATGGCTGGAAAGGGGGGTTGTCGGGCAGCTGCTCGCAAGCGTGGTCACCTCATGGCTGCTGTGTTGCTGCTGTGACACTACAACACAGCCATTCAACCCCAAGCCCACTCGCAAGAGAGCAGCCACCTGGCAAGCCCAAACCAATAAGCCTCCCCCCCCAAATTGTAAGACCAAGGCCATATTTAGTGGCTTAAATATAATATAAGATATGTCTTACTTTCGGGGAAACATGGTATATAAGCAACAACATTTGAAATCCAAAACATCTTTCTTCCCTTATATTGTTATTAAATGTTTATTTCTATGAAGAGGAAGGTGCAAAAAATTAGTTCAGTGGAGAGCTAATGATTTGTTTACGCTGGAAAATGTAGTCATTAACCAAGTAAAGAGAAATTAGTCTGAAACTCTTACTTCACCATTTATCCTATTGATTCTATATGTTCCTATTTATCCTATTGATTCTATATGTTCAACTATGCAGTTGCATATTATTAGAGGAATCAATGAGGGATGCTGACTAATTTTGGCTGAATTTGAAAATCTTACAATATATAGCTTTATTTACTCTTATAATATATAGCCTTATTTACAGACTCCTGATCAGGAGTGGCTTTCAGTTGGTGATATTGCTGATTTTCTCATGTGTGCAGTGTGTGCATGCGGTGTGTGCTGGATACACGCTGTGCTCAGTTCAATGGAAATTGTTCTGCGCATGTGCAGAACTAAAAAAAAAAGATGGGACGGCAACAGCGGTGGCTGTTTGGGGGCATGGCCACCCTGGGTCACTGCCAGTTCTGTGACCCAGGCTGGCATGCCACTATTGGTTTCGCCAAACCAGGCCAAACTGGTTGGAACCCACCTATGCTCCTGATGTTGTAAGAATCCAAACAGGTCAGAGATTGTACTGTATGATTAAATGAATAAATACTTTGAAAGCAACAATACAGATTCATTTATGGGTATTTCAGCAGAAGAAAAAACTTAAACTCACTCCAGAAAAAAAAAGATAGAAGATATTTTGTCATTGGTATGTTAGTCCAGTTTTGATTGCTAAAATGGGCATTACATAAACAGAAATATAAGTGGCAGATTAGATGATTATTTCCTATTTGGTGACATTGACATGAAGTTCAGCAGTCTGGTGGAATGATATTCATATTAGAATGAAACAAATTATAAAATTTAATTCCTTTTCAACCTATGATATTTTTATTAAATTTTACTGAAGTATGTATGCCTTCAAAATATACTGAATTAAATTTAAAAGTTATAATTGTTGCCTGAATACTATATGCTTCTTACTAGAAAATTTATCTGATTCTTTTAACCTAAGAATAGCTAATCAAGTTGTGGGAGTATGCTTTGATGTTAAAATACTTTGTAACTTAAAAGTAAATCTGGTACAATTGCAGCTAGAAACTATTGATAGACTACAATTTAACACTCATCCAAAATATGGATTTAAATATGCATGAAATTTATTTTGATTTTACAAAAATTTAAAATCAGAATATTTATTTATGTATTAAAATATATTGGCTGTGCAACTCCAGTGAACTCAGGGTAGTATACAAAACCAGGAAAAACATTAAAAAAACATCTAAAAACAAAATAAAATGGAATGGAAATACACCAATATGGACTGAATTTATTACAATGTATATTTTTATTTGGAGAGTTATATTGTCTTCTGGGGGGGAAATCCTTTATAGCAGCTACTGCATATAATAATAATAATAATAATAATAATAATAATAATAATAATAATAATAATAATAATAATAATAATAATAATAATAATAATAATTTAATATTTCTAAACCGCACCCTCTCCCCTCGGGGACTCGGGACAGTGCACAGGCACAGTAAAACAATAAATATATACAAACATTTCATTAAAAATAAATTAAATCTAAACCTGCGCTAAAATTCCCATTAAAACTAAGCTATATTATAAAATCCCTATAAAACCCCAAAGACAGAGAGACTATCCTAGGCCGGCCAGACAGAAGAAATGAGTTTTTAATTTGAGACGGAAGGAGCGGAGGTCCGTGGTCGTCCTAATGTCGGGGGGAAGGTCGTTCCAGAGGGCCGGGCCCGCCACAGAGAGAGCCCTTCCCCTGGGCGTCGCCCGCTGACAGAGTCTAGTGGACGGCACCTGGAGAAGTCCCTCTCTGTGGGAGCGAATCGGCCGTGAGGATGTATGAGGCAGGATCCGATCCCGCAGATAGCTAGGTCCCGAGCCATGGAGCGCTTTAAAGATGATAATCAACACCTTGAAGCGCACCCGGAAGACGACAGGTAGCCAGTGCAGCTCACGCAAGAGCGGTGTTACATGGGTAAACCTAGCGGTTCCCATAATTGCTCGCGCGGCTGCATTCTGGACTAGCTGAAGTCTCCGGGTGCACCTCAAGGGGAGCCCCATGTAAAGAGAGTTGCAATAGTCCAGTCGGGATGTCACGAGCGCATGAGTGACTGTGCGAAGGGCGTCCCGATCCAATAGGGGGCGCAATTGGCGAACCAGGCGAACCTGGTAAAACGCCCTCCTGGCCACGGCTGTCACTTGATCTTCCATGGACAGCCGGGCATCCAGGAGGACACCCAAATTGCGCGCCCCATCCACAGGGGCAAGATGTTCGTCCCCTATGGCCAGCGATGGAGTGAGCTGGTTGAATCGGGCAGCCGGAAACCACAGCCACTCAGTCTTGGTCGGATTGAGCCTGAGTCCGTTACTTCCCTAGACCCGCACGGCTTCCAGGCACTGGCACATCACCGCTACGGCATCGTTGGGGTGGTTTGGGGTAGAAATATACAGCTGGGTGTCGTCAGCGTATAGATGGTACTCTACCCCAAAGCCACGGATGATCTCACCCAGCGGCTTCATGTATGTGTTAAACAGGAGAGGCGAGAGGACCGACCCCTGAGGCACCCCACATGTGAGGGGTCTCGAGGTCGACCTCTGCTCTCCTGCCAACACAAATTGCGATCGGCCAGAGAGGTAGGAGGAGAACCACCGTAAAACGGTGCCTCCCACTCCCAACCAATATATATTTATATTTATATACTATAATTATGATTATGTACTCTATGGCAGACCTTATGCTTCTGCGAGAGTCCCCGCTCTCGCAGGTTTGGCCCTCCTCGTTAACGAGGGCCCACCTTGAGGAGGGATTTATCAATCCGGAGAGGTGGGCGAAGCGCGGCCTCAGGGGTTTTTTAGTTAGGAAATTGTTGTGTATTTTAGGGGGTACCAGGGAGGGGGGAGGGTGTAGACAGGTTGAGACGGGCCGAGCCAGCAGATTACGGAAGGAGGCGGATGGATCCGCTAAGAGGGGGGACATACAGGTCGTCTCCATAGAGGGCTTTCCCATCGAGAGGCTGATGGGGAGAGGCAGATCTGAGGGGAGTCATATTCCATCCTCCCGGTTGGGGGCACAGAACCGTTGGCTACGAACGGTGAAGTGCCACAACCCCCGCAGACTAGGTGGTCAGGGTGTACAGAGCCAGGGCCTGCGGCTGATGTTTTGCAATGCCAGGTCCGTTGTCAACAAAGCCCCCCTCATCCATGACCTTGTGTCAGAGGGGGAGCCGGACCTGGCAGGAATTGCGGAGACCTGGTTGGGCCACGAGGGGGGTCTTCCCCTCGTTGAAATGTGCCCACCAGGTTACCGCGCTTTTCATCAGCCCCGGGCCCTAGGCAGGGGTGGTGGGGTGGCGGTCATAGTAAAGGAAGGTCTTGAGCCGAGAGAGACCATTGTGCCACAGACCACTGGTTGTGAGTCCCTCTACGTGAAGTGGGGCCTAGGGAGGCAGTTGGGCTTGCTGGTAGTATACCTGGCTCCCCGCTATGTAGCAGCAGCCCTGCCCGAGCTCCTGGAGGTGATCGCTACGGTGGCAGTTGAGACCCCCACACTTTTAGTCATGGGGGACTTTAATCTGCCATCGGTGGGCGAATCATCCGTGGTAGCTCGGGAGTTCATGGCTTCCATGACGGCCATGGACCGGACCCAATTAATTCAAGGCCCCACCCACGAGGGTGGACATACACCGGACCTCATCTTTGTCTCTGGCCAATGGAAGAGTGATCTGGGTATAGGGGATATAGCCATCACGCCCTTGTCATGGTCAGACCACTCACTTCTCCGGCTCGACTTTCCGACCGCTACTCCCCTCCGCGGGGAGGCGGAACCTAAATCACCAATCTGGTTCCGCCTCAGGCGCCTGATGGACCCTGATGGGTTCCAGGCGGCGCTTGGGCCACTTCCTGTGCCCCTGACCCGCGCCCCAATGGAGGACCTCGTGGCCGCATGGAATACTGCGACCACGGGAGCCTTGGATCGGGTCGCGCCCTTGCGGCCTCTCTCGCGGCGGCGAGCCACCCTGGCTCCTTGGTTTACCGAGGAGCTGAGGGTGATGAAACACCACAAGAGACGCCTAGAGAGAAGATGGAGGTCTAGCCGATCTGAATCTGACCGGACACAGGTAAGAGCCCATTTACGGACTTACATTGTGGCGCTGAGAGTGGCCAAACGCCATCATTGTGCCACTCTCATAGCATCCGCAGATAACCGCCCTGCCGCCCTGTTTAGGGTGACCCGCTCCCTCCTTCAACAGAGGGTGCGGGAAGCCCCGCTACAGGGTAGAGCAGAGGAATTTGTGATTTATCTGCAGGAGAAAATCGCTCAGATACAGAACGAGCTAGCCCCCATTCATGGCCCAGTGGGTTGCCACGAGGCGGATCTTGTTTGGGAGGAGTTTGACTCCGTTACTTCCGAGGATATGGACAGGCTACGTGGGCGACTGCGAGCCACCACATGTTTATTGGACCCGTGTCCCTCCTGGCTTGTACTGGCATCCTGGGAGGTGACACGAGGCTGGCTCCAAGAGGTTGTCAACGCATCCTTAAGTGAGGGTTCCTTGCCTGCTTCCCTAAAAGAAGCTATGGTGAGGCCCCTCCTTAAGAAGCCCTCTTTGGATCCAGCTCTTCTGAACAACTATCGTCCAGTCTCCAACCTTCCCTTTCTGGCGAAGGTTGTTGAGAGTGTGGTGGCACAACAGTTTCCCCGTCACCTGGAGGAAGTTGATTATCTAGATCCGCGCCAGTCCGGCTTTCGGCCCGGGCATAGCACCGAGACGGCATTGGTCGCGTTGGTTGATGATCTCTGGAGGGCCAGAGATGGGGGTTGTTCCTCCATCCTGGTCCTATTACACCTCTCGGCGGCTTTCGATACCATCGACCATGGTATCCTATTGCATCGGTTGGGGGGGTTGGGGGTGGGAGGCACCGTTTTACGGTGGTTCTCCTCCTACCTCTCTGGCCGATCGCAATTTGTGTTGGCAGGGGGGCAGAGGTCGACCGCGAGACCCCTCGCATGTGGGGTGCCTCAGGGGATCCTCTCGCCCCTCCTGTTCAACACATACATGAAGCCGCTGGGTGAGATCATCCGTGGTTTTGGGGTAGAGTACTACCTGTACGCTGATGATACACAGCTGTACATTTCTACCCCAAACCACCCCAACGATGCCGTAGCGGTGATGTGCCAGTGCCTGGAAGCCATACGGATCTGGATGGGAAGTAACGGACTCAGGCTCAACCCGACCAAGACCGAGTGGCTGTGGTTTCCGGCTGCCCGATTCAACCAGCTCATTCCATCGCTGGCCATAGGGGGCGAACATCTTGCCCCTGTGGATGGGGTGCGCAATTTGGGCGTCCTCCTGGATGCCCGGCTGTCCATGGAAGATCATGTGACAGCCGTGGCCAGGAGGGCGTTTTACCAGGTTCGCCTGGTTCACCAATTGCGCCCCCTATTGGATCGGGACGCCCTTCGCACAGTCACTCATGCGCTCGTGACATCCCGACTGGACTATTGTAACTCTCTCTACATGGGGCTCCCCTTGAGGTGCACCCGGAGGCTTCAGTTGGTCCAGAACGCAGCCGAGTCCCTTTGGGGGGAGAGAGCGGGATATAAAATTAAATTATTATTATTATTAACCCCCCCAGCCGATGCAATAGGATACCATGGTCGATGGTATCGAAAGCCGCCGAGAGGTCTAATAGGATCAGGATGGAGGAACAACCCCCATCTCTGGCCCTCCAGAGATATGGTAGACATGAAGAACATTAGTGGTGGGATTCCAATTTTTTTTACTGGTTCTATGGGCATGGCTTGGTGGGCATGGCTTGGTGGGTGTGGTAGGGGAAGGATACTGTAAAATCTCTTATGACCGGCTGCATGTCCTCAACAGCTCAGCTCAGCCGCGTGTGATTGGCTAAAATGTGGCTGGCTGAACGCGGGCTATCTAAGCTTCCCTATTGGTTCCCTTGCTTGACAGCTCCTGTATAAATAGCTATCAAGCAGGGAGAGATTCTATTCTGCTGTACATAGTTGTTTCTAGCCTTTTGCTAATAAATCTTGTTCAGCTTACCTCAGCTGCCTCATGCCTCATCATTAAGTCCAAACATAACACAATCAACACATCAGCTTGCTTTCAGGTTGTGGGAGCTTTAACACTGGAGGTTTTTAAGAGGAGATTAGACAACCATTTGTCTGAAATGCTATAGGTTCTTCTGCTTGAGCAGAGGGTTGAACTAGAAGACCATCAAGGTCCCTCTGTTATTATGTTATTTTAGTAAGAGTATTGTAGTTTTAGGTGATTGATTTATATCAAAGAGGATTCAAAAAAGGACCTCGGGTTTTCTATGATGTTTTTCTTCCATTCTTTTATGGGGAATATGTCCTTAAAAATATGTAACATTCTTTATGTAGTTAGTTATTTAGTTTTCATGTAATTAGTAATTCAATGCCACTCATCTCGCTATCATGCAACTCTGGTTGCATCATGTTATTTTTATCTTTTAAATACCTGATAAAAGATAATATATTTATAATAATATAAAAATATTAAAACAATAAATATAATAATAGATTGAAAGAGTGGCATGGTGACCTAATGGTGAAGATGGCCACCTCCTACTTGGACCTTCGTACTATCACGGACCTGTGCCTCTTCCGTCGGGCATTAAAAACACGCTTATTTCATGCGGCCGGCCTGGTATAGTTTTAGATATGATTTTAGTAGGGTTCTTAATGATAATTTTAGCACGGGTTTCAAATTTAATCTATTTTTAATATTTCCATTGTATTTATTATTGTCGTTTTTATTATTTCCTGTGCATCGCCCTGAGTCCCGTCAGGTATATAAATGTAATAAACTTGAACTTGAAGGTTGAGAGTTCAATCCTAGGTAGTGGCAGATGTTTTTCTCCTAGGGCACAAAGAAAAAAATATCTGCTGTCAACTTTGCATGGTATCAAGAAGGGTATTCGGCCAGTAAATGCTCATCTCCATTCAGTTGCCCAACTCTACCTTGAATTAAGGGATTAGAAGGTCATAAAGAGGGAGGGTTTAAAAAAATATTAGATTAATATCTGTTTTAAAGGACTTCAGCTTTTTTAAGTGGCCAAGAGGTTTCTTTGATTTATGGTAATCATATAGATAGTATGAAGAATAGGAATATCCCATTCCTTTTGGAATTAGATGTCTTGCTGGCTGGGAATTTCTGGAACTTGTGGTTTTAATATATCAAACATTTGAAAATAATAATAATATAATAATAATATTTAATTTGTAAAACCGCTTCCTCTCCCCACAGGGACTCGGGGCGGTGCACAGGGAAAAATAAAACAATAAATATATAAACATAGCATAAAAACGAATTAAATCTAATACCTGTGCTAAAATCCCATTAAACACTAAAATACCCAATAATTAAATAAAAACCCTATAGCAGAGAGACTACCCTAGGCCGGCCAAGCAGAAAAGATGTGTTTTTAGTTTCAGACGGAAGGAGCGGAGGTCCGTGGTTGTCCTAATATCGGGGGGAAGGTCGTTCCAGAGGGCAGGGCCCGCCACAGAGAGCGCCCTCCCCTGGGCGTCGCCCGCTGACAAAGTCTAGTGGACGGCACCCGGAGAAGCCCCTCTCTGTGGGAGCGAATCGGCCGTGAGGATGTATGAGGCAGGATCCGATCCCGCAGATAGCTAGGTCCCGAGCCATGGAGCGCTTTAAAGATGATAACTAACACCTTGAAGCGCACCCGGAAGACAACAGGCAGCCAGTGCAGCTCGCGCAAGAGCGGTGTTACGTGGGTAGACCTAGCGGTTCCCATAATTGCTCGCGCGGCTGCATTCTGGACCAACTGAAGTCTCCGGGTGCACCTCAAGGGGAATCTAATTGCCCTATTTTAGTTGGAGTTTGAGGTGATATACTTACTTCAGTGAGATTGAATGAATAAAGTTTTGTTATAATGATGCATTCAAATATAAGTATATTGTTGTTACAAATATCTTTGTGAGATTATTATGTCATGAAGTGAAACCTTTAATGGATGTAAATATATTTACTCATGACAATCTGGAAATTTTTTGTTATATGTGGTTAAAAGCATAGGTATTACTGACATTTATTTGATGCACAAAACTGTCTTTTCCTCATGGTTGTAACAGCAATAGATCTAATTAATATGAAAAAATATTAATGCATATTAATTTTTAAAAATATCTTATTATTATTTGTCCAAGTTTCAACTATGTCAATCAAATCATGAAATTTGCTATATGAAATAACAAGCAGCTTCTGTTATGATGAGTTGCTATGATAAATTTTCATCCATTTTATCTTGGACACAAAACTTATTAATTCAAATGTCAATATTCCATAATCAAAAGGCAGATATTGTGTAATGTGACTTGTGGACTCCTTGGTTCCCAAACAGTTCAGCTTGTTCTCTCTGCTTCCCTCCTACTCCTCTATCCCCCTCCTACATTAAATACAGTTCCTTGGGAAAGTAACTCCAATCAAATAAGGATTTCAATAGAACTAGGATGGCAGCATAAAATCTAGTTACTAAATCAAGTTTAATAATATGCTATTTTACTTTACTTGCTTTTTGTCCTTATAAATAACCTTCTTGTGAAAAACTGCATTCTACCTTTTAACTTTGTTTTTCTGGCAAATGTGAGGAAAAAATTGAAAATATGCTCTGATGGTTCAGACTTTGATTACCGTCTTTCACCGAAAATAAGACAGGGTCTTATTTTCTTTTGACCCTCCCCCCCCAAAATAAGTACTTGGCCTAATATTCGGGAAGGTCTAATTATTTTTGAGGTACAGGAGGCAGAAAGTGTGGTCACCTCATGACTGCTGTTGTGTTGCAATATTTTTGGAGAGGGCTTATTTTCAGGGGAAGGCTTATTTTCAGGGAAACAGGGTAGGTAGAATTAGATTACAATCAAGTAAATGTTTAATTGGCAATCAATCCCATTGTGTTTTGGTTGGGCTTATTTCATGACAAACTTGATTGGAATTCCATCCTCACTCTTTTCTCCATGCAGAACTATTACCTTCTTCCTTTCAAATCTATAGTTAGAGATATTGAAAAATCTTGTCAAATCTACATTTTAAATAAGCATTTAATTTGCAGTTCTAGGTGTGTTAAGTATGCTACAAATATGTTTTTCTAGAATATACTTATATTCTATGCATATATGTACATTCACCCCCCCACCCCCAAAACTTAAATGCACAGATATAGTGTAGGCAATATGTGGCTCAATAGTAGCAACTTTTCTACATCATGGTGACCAAAATTGAATGCAGTATTCCAAGTGTGGCCTTACCAAGGCATTATAAAGTGGTATTAACACTTCGCGTGATCTTGATTCTATCCCTCTGTTTATACAGCCTAGAACTGTGTTGGCTTTTTTGGCAGCTGCTGCACACTGCTGGCTCCTATTTAAATGGTTGTCTACTAGGACTCCAAGATCCCTTTCACAGTTACTGTTATTGAGCAAGGTACCACCTATTCTATACCTGTGCATTTCATTTTTGTTGCCTAAATGTAGAACCTTACTCTTTTCGCACACTTGATAGCACACTTTGAAACCTGAGTATGTCCCAAGCTGAATGATGTTGGTATAGGTTGCTCCACATAGTGTCATACAACAAAAATATGTTTGGTTGTTAAACAATGAAATGCAGAAATATATTTTTGGCATCCATTCCTCTCTTAATATTTTAGAGGACTTTAAAAACAATGGTCAGACCCTGAACAATCTTAGGGGACATGTATGCAATACTTTAGTCACAAGGTACAAGGCCTAACAGTGGAAACTTCAATTGTAGGTAAATAGACTCAAATTAAGTATTTTGTTAAATTATGGAAAAAATATTGCTAGGGTCATGCCATGATTGCAGTATATGTTAATCCTACTCCAAAAACAAAATGATGCAGAGAAACAATTTTAATATATTAGCAAATGGATTACATTTATACATTACCATTTATACATTATACATTTATACATTACTATTTATACATTTATACATTACCATGTATCTTTTTTCCTTTCACATGAATCCTTGATCTCACATCTTGCATTTACCCCTCTGTAGCTTTGGTCTGTTGAATTGAAGTTTATTCTTCGACTGAGATAAAGACATATGATTCCCATAATACAGTAATATTTTATTTAGAAACTAGGCCTCATTTTTTTAACTTTTTAGTGCAACATTTCCCTGCTTCTTTTCTGACAGCATACTAAGTTGAAATTCATTTTGAAATCATCTTTTCAGGCCACATGGGTATTGTTAAAGTGTAGGAACCACTGCTTCTGAACTATATTAATATCATAAGCTGCATTGGAGTTCTTAAGTGCTGTATTTGTTCCATAGTCAGTATGGCAGGGTGTTGGAATAAAAAAACATGTATCTGCCTTATGGTGGATGCAATTGCTTTTAAGCTTAAATGTTTAAGGTAATACATAATGGAGAAACCATAACTGAACATAGTCTTACAAACAGAATAAATAATAAAATCAAAATCAAAATCAATACCCAGCTGTTTCTTAACATAGTTTTATTCAGCAGTATTAGCTATTATCCTATAAACACTGATTAGCCTTAACAATGCCCTTCCCAAATAAAATGGTCATTGTAAAATAATAATAAAATCCACAGAAGCTGTTGGACCCCTAAGCTTTATATTCACTTAGTTTCTCCTAAAACCATCCTGTATTAGCCTAATGTTAGCAAATGTGTTTCCAAATTGTGTTTGATTTGATTTCCTTTTTCTTTTTAGCACACTTTGGGTTATGTAAGTTTTAATAAGCAGCTTTGGTGCTCCTCAAGGCACACCCCACACACTTATGCTGCGTGACCTTAGGTCACAAGTAATGGTTGCAAGCTAATTGATTGAGAAAGGTTTGTCTGACTGGGCCTCTTTCGAGTCCTCCCTTTACATTCCTAAATTCTATGAAGGAGCAGTGGCTGCTTAGCTTGGTTGGGAAGGGGGGGGGGAGGAGAAAGGAACAGAGGAAGCTCTCCAAGTTCTGATTATGCGCAGTTTCCTTTCTGAACTGAATCCTCTCTCCACCCACCACTAACTAAACTTTTAAACTAGGAGGAGGCAAACAGCTTAAAGCTTTTCTCGTGCAACGGAAAAGTGAATCCAGGGTGCGGTGAGTTGCCAAGAACCAGCTGCTGCTCTAGACAATCACAGGAGTTTTGTGGATATGCTACTCAAGAGTTCAACAAAATGGACTATTGCTCAGGGCAGAAACTTGTTTTCAGGCTGACAGGCAAATAAGCCGTATCACATAAAGGGCCTCTATGTGGCATCTCTGAGCTGTAAGCTCCGGACAGCCTTGGGGGGGAAAAGTGCAGTGGAGCAAGACAAAAATTACCACCAACTTCAGGCAACAATTGCTTTCTTTCTGATGGTGAGTCCATATTTGAAATATGGGTATAAATATGCCCAGTTTTCTTTATTTGCATGTTCATTATTTATTTATTTTTGACTGGAATGAGAGATTACCCTTGATCAGAGAATTGATTCCAGACTCCCTCCTCTCTGTCATGCTTGTCTACTGCCTTCCATGCACATTACCGGGAGGTTTAATGATTCCTGAATGAAAAACCACATAGTTATTTAAACTGATCCAAAGAAGGAGGTGGCATATCTGCATATTAACACTCCCAGGTGTGAGTCAACAGGGACAGTGAGAAAAGAAACAACCATCTATTGCAACAGTGTCCACAATAGCCTCTGTTTTGGAAATTCCTTTGCTTGTTCTTATGTGGTGCCTTATCTGAGAATGTATAAGACAGTCACTATGAAAAGAGCTTTGTGTTTGAATTCCTGGTGAGTCGAAGGGTCAGGGCCTGCAAGTTATCTGTCTGCCAGCAAGACTCATTTCTCTGTCCTTTATTTTTCAAGCGAAATGAGGAGGGGGTATCCTTCCTCCCAGCCACCCCATTCTCATCAGTCCTTGCATTCAACTTCACCCTTTGTTACACAGGAGGCTTGTATTATGAGCCGTCAACTTTTCATTTTCTTTTGACCATATTTACTCTCGGCTAATCACAATGTGTCAAGTTCCTTTGTTCTGAAACAGCTAAAGTTGGGCAAAAATGAAATTATCCTGAGTTTTGATTCTACGATACGTCCTTTGGAAGATCTTGCTGCATTTTATTTTATATATGGAATCAAATGTGTTCTGAAGGTTTTTGACAGATGTGGGAAAGATGTTGCCCTAAATAGTTGCCAGGTAATCAATTAATAATTAATAATTCTAATTTGCATGACTGATTGTTTTGAAAATCGTACCAGTTTTATTTTAAAAACTACATAAAATGTTATGTGACAGGAAGTACAGAAATAACTGCAAAATCTCCTGAGCACATAAAATTTAGAGTAACAAATCTGTGCATGTAAACGTTACAACATGTGTAATAATTTAACACCTTAACTTAAAAAATAAATAAACGAACAAGCCCAAGTTAAGCAATTTAATTGCATTTCCTTTCATTTAAATGTAAAGGCTTTTTTACTCCTTAGCTGTGGACAAGAAGAAAACGTAGAAAAGTAATGAAGCTTTTAATATTTCTGATGTTGCATGTGTGTATGTATATATATATATATATATCCATCCCACAACATTAAAATGGCTGGAAATACCTTTCAAGTACAAGTCATTCAACTTTACACATTTTGCAAAGAATATTAAATTTCAGAATATATCTCTACTCCAGATATGAATGAAAAATCAGTAACAGCCTGAGGTTACAGAACTCATATGCGCACATTTGCAGTTGTTTATCATATTTATTTTCTTCCTACTTGTCTCAGCTTAAAAGTTTGTTATCTGACCAGATAGTTTGCAAAAAGGGACTAATTATATTGCATCCATGAAAAAAGTTATTTTGCCCCCAACTCATCTTAAAAACAGGGGAATTATCTTAGATTTGTTGGGAATATGAATATATAGATAAAAAAGTTTTTCTCTGTTTGATCTTACAATAAGGATTGTTATCTTAAATTCAATCAAGTAAATTTACCTTTCAAGTAAATATGATTTGCTTGCAGAAGATCTATCTATTGGTGATATAAAAGCTTAACTGTTATATATATTTGTATACAAACAATGTTTATATCAACTTGTAAACCTTATATTTGCAGCATAATTTTTTAGAGGTTGAGATTTATGCTCTGCAGTTAGACAAAGAAGGAAAGTATGAAAGGAGTCTTGAACTTTTTACTTTGCATGGGTTATTTTCTTTGGACTGTTTTCAGAGTACATTTTGAATCAGAGACTGATAAGGAAATGTGGCTGAAAGAATGAAAGCAGCCATTTCAGGTACTTGGTCTGAACATCAGTATCTTCTCCATTGCAGGAAAGCGGGAGAATGCAGTTTTTGAATACTTACCACACTTAAAAATCACTTTAACTTTTTTTTAAGGTCACTGACATTTTTCAACATTTGATTACAAGAACAAATTATATAAATTAAATTAGAATGTTAAATTAGAATAGAGAATTATTCTAGGTGCACAATTTCTGATAATTTTTCAAAATCATAAATAAAAGTATAATTTAGAAACAAACTTACTAGTTATTGGTTTTACAATTTGATCAAACAAGAGATTTGAATCCAGAATCCACATTAAGCTGAGCCTAACTGAATTTTCTTTCTAAACTGATAAAAATCTGCATGTACCAAGATACATAATCTGCATTGTGGAACAATGCTGTTTAATGCCATAAGACATCTGGATTATCCCAAATGCATTATGTGATATTGTATCATTCAAAACTATTCCTTGCCTGATATAAAAAATGTAATTTGTATCTTATGTAGAACTTTTTGTATTATTAAATTGTTGTGCCCTTATAGTCGTCCCAAAGGTGCTTTTCAGGGGCAACTGAACTTTCTGGTTTTTCTTTGAAGAAGTTTCGCTTCTCATCCTAGAATCCTTTTCAGTTATTTACTCAGAGCTGATGAAACTTCTTAGCTGAGAAGTGACACCTCTTCAAAGAAAAACCAGAAAGTCCAGTTGCCTCTTGAAACTGGACTTTCTGGTTTTTCTTCAAAGAGGTTTTCCTTTGGGACAACCATGACCGGGATGACTGAGAATCTCCATAGACATGTCCTTGTAGTCAGTACGGATTTTTTCTAAAAAAAAATGTCTAAAATACCATTTTATTGTTACATAATTTTACAACATTAACATGTTACAACATTTTAGTTCACCATACTTGGTCAATTAAAACTGAATATGTCAAATATCTGTCAAAATATTGATAACCATATTTATAAATTAGTGCTACATTTATTATATTTGTTGACACACAATCAGTTAATACTTGTACTTTCAACTGATGGTATCATGAAGAAAATAATGTTGGAGTCTTCAGGCATATATCATTCTGAATTGTGGCATTCCTACATGTAATGTACAGAACACCATGAGCCCACATTGTTCACATTATGGTGAATCTAATTCATTGACATGTCAGTAAAATATTATGAACCTGATATCGCTAGTCTCAGAAATGAAAAGCATTGAGGTGGAAATAATGGAATATCTTAGAGCTAAGTTCTAAATGTGTTTTTCTCAAAGTACCAAATCTTTATTGATATAGAAATAGTGCAGTTAACAAGCAAACATTTACAAAAAGACAAGGTTATACCTCAAAGTTTCCTGAAGTCAGCAATCTCTATTCTCAAACTGGAATTCTTCAGTGGTCATATACATTATAAAAAATAACAAAACAAATTATTTAAAAAGAGTGTTAAACTTTATTAAATTAATCTGTCCTGGTCAAAAGTACATAATGGTCAGTTAGACAGATATCAATCCTAATATCTAAAATGCCTTTTTTTCTGGAACTATCCAATGATGACAGAGCAGAAGTTGGATATCTGATTATTGCAGTTCTGCATTTATTTGTCAATATTCTGCTCAGATAAAAATATCTGCAGCAAACATCTTGAAAAGAAAAACCAACTATTTATTTTTCTGTTTCATAATATATCTTCCACGGGATCCATTGAGAAGAATCAAGAGAAATGAGACATTGCTATTCTTCAAAACTAAATCTGTAAATTATTATAGAGTTTATTATATGGCTCCCCTCCCCCACCGAGCATCAATAATGGTGTGTTAGATCTGTCTATAGTTTGTTCTATACACTAGAGACATATTCTAATTGTAATCAGTGGAATTACTTACCTCCAGAAGTTGTGAGTGCTCTAACATTGGAGGTTGCCAGAACCTCTATCACCGGTTGGCGACACCCAGGGGAAGGGCCTTCTCTGTGGTGGGCCCTAACCTCTGGAACGACTTACCCCCCGAACTACGTAACATCTCAGACCTCCGCTTCTTCCGCCAGCATCTTAAGACGCACCTTTTCCAACAAGCCGGCCTAGCATAACCTCCCGTTTTGACTGTTTTTAGATAGATTTTAATTTGGGGGATTTTATACTATTTTAGCACAGGGTATGATTTAATTGCTTTTTAAAATTTTGTACTTTTGTTATATTTGTTATGTTTTTTAAATTTCCTGTGCGCCGACCTGGGTCCTTTTTGGAGAAGGTGCAGGATATAAATTTGAATAAAACTAAAAACTAAACTAAAACATGTATAACATTTTAGCATCTCTGTTCTTATATGACAGAGGGACACACAGACATAGATGATAATTAGATGGAAAAGTAGAGAGTAGAATAAATAATTCTGTCAGACCTTGAGGCAAGGTAGATGGCATTATTTACTGGATATCTTTGGCATACTGTATATATTTTTATGTTGCTTACCTATATTTCCTAGTTGTTTATTTCACTGTGTTTTTTCTTTATTTGAATTAAATAAGCAAATATATTTGCCTGTGATGAATATATAAATGGGACATAAAGTTTAAGTTCATTGAAAGAAATCCAGAATATACCTTTGATCATACTTATGACTTCTCATAAATAGAAGTCTGCAAACCATTTAGAAGATGAGCTAGCTTCACCATCAGTCTCATAACAGATGAGTTTGGAACCTCTCAAAGTGGATTGTACCATGAGTACTTTGGTGCTTCAAGGAGAAGCTTTAGAGAGGCACTTCACCCACAGGAATGCCACAAGGAAGTTATCTTTCAGAACGTTTTGTACAACTCTAATAATACTTTTAGGCATGTAATGTGCATAGGCACTTCTGGAATCCATTTTCTGGCACTGGAATAGATTAAAGTGAATATTATGTATAAGCTAAACAGTTATTTGGATTTTCATTTTTAAAAAGGAAGTCTAGGGTTTTGTTTTGCTTTTTTTTAATAGTTTAAAAACTGTTACCAAATGCCTTTAAGTACACGCAGTGCAAATTTATCTGCTTAACATAAAATATGTATCAATTCTTCCATGTGAACTCCAGACTACAGCAATGGAATACCACCACCCATAGGCAAGATTGTGATTATCATTTGCATCTGTTTGGGGTCTATATTTGCAAAAACAGTTGACCATAGAGGAAAAAATAGCTACATAAAATCTTTGCAAAAAATTGAAAAAAGAGGACAAATTAGGAGGCTGAAAGATGGCCAATTCACTAGAAAAATAAATATGCATTCAGTACTGTAGCTAAGAATAAGAAGGCATTTATAAGAAGAATAAATAAAGTAAAACAAAATGTGTCCTTTAGCTGTAAGTCAAAATAAAACAAAGGAGAAAAATATGGAAAAAATAACTGAAAAAGAAGGCAAAACAGTAGCTACTTTTTTGAGTCTTCAAAACTAAAAGGTGTGTGCCATCAAGAAATTTATTTATTTCATTTCTATATCACCAAAAGATAAGGACTGAATCTTGAGACTAGCAAAAACAAAATTAGGGAATATCTTTTTACTTGAATTAATTCAAATTTCTAGTGATAGAAATTTAATAGCTTAATAGTATACTGAAGAAGTAGCTAATGGTCTGCTAAACTTCATGCATTCATGTTAAGACATACTAAATCATAAAGAGATTTCTGTTTAATTGCATCTTGAAAACAAAGGAACACTGATAGTGTCATTGGAATCTGGCTAAGTGTAGGATGGGTTGCATGGCAATTAAGCAAATACTTAGCTGGCTTGAAAATTGTAAGAATGGTTCTTATCAAACTGAAGAATCATATTGAGTGAAATGCCACAATGTTTAGTTCTGCATGCTATACAGGTAGTCCTCAACTTATAATCACAATTGAACTCAAAATTTATGTTGCTAAGTGAAAAAATTGCTAAGTGTTTTATCCTGTTTTACTACTTTTCTCGCCACATTTGTTAACTAAATCATTGCAGTTCTTAAATTAGTAATATGATTGTAAAGTGAATCTTAACAATAAATGGTTTTCCTATTGTCTTTGCTTGTCAGAAAGTCATAAAAGGGGATCAAATGACTCTGGGACACTGCAACTATCATAAATGTGACTAACATGAATCAGTGGTGAAATTCCAACTTCTTTTACTACCGGTTCTGTGGGTGTGGCTTGGTGGGCATGGTGTGGCTTGTGGACATGGCTTGGTATGCATGGTGTGGCTTGGTGGACATGGCTTGGTAGGCGTGGGAGGAGAAGGATACTGCAAAATCTCCATTCCCACCTCACTCTGGGGCCAGCCAGAAGTGGCACTTGCTGGTTCTCTGAACTACTCAAAATTTCCGCTACCAGTTCTCCAGAACCTGTCAGAACCTGCTAGATTTCACGCCTGATATGCATGTATATCATGTGACCATGGGCATGCTGCAATAACCATAAGTGTGGAAAGTGGCTGTAAATCATTTTTCCAGTGCTGTTGCAATTTTGAATAGTCACTAAATGAATTGTTGTAAATTGAGAGCTACCTATATTCCTCCATAGAGTTATTCTATTCTATTGAGCAGTGATGGTGCAGTTAGAATGCAGTATTGGAGGCTAATTCAGTTCACTACCGGATTTCAATCCTGACCAGCTCAAGGTTGACTCAGCCTTCCATCCTTCTGAGGTCAGTGAAATGTGGATAGTTGGGGTAAATATGCTGACTCTGTAAACCACTTAAAGAGTGCTGTAAGGCACTATGAAGCAGTATGCAAGTCCGGGTATTACTGCTATTCTTAATAAAATTAATAGGATCCAAAGAGGATCTTAAAATAAAACAGTCAAAGCAAAGGGGGAGAGGAATTCTAAAACAAAACCAGTGTAAAAACCAGAATAGAATCTAAAAGCTAAAAAAACATAATAAATATTTAATAATAGTATTTTATATATTTGTCAATTTTATATGTCCACCCATCTACAAAATGACACTAGTGGTGTATAATAAAACTAGGAATTATTATATATTTTAAAAAACATTAAAATAGCAATAGGCTTATATATCACCCCTACTGGTTACAATGTAGAGTATTACTTGCATATTGCCTCCAACAACCTGGGTCTGAATTGTACTGCCCTGGGAAGGATGGAAGGCTGAGCCAACCTTGAGATTCCTCAGGACTGAACTCCAGACTGTGAGCAGAGTTTGCCTGCAACACTGCAGTTTATCTACTGCAATAAGAATAAATAAACAAGACCATGAGAAATAAAATGTTGCAAATACAACCAATGCACCGGGTCACTATAAGCACGGAGTCCCAAGCTTGCTGAGGGTTCGGAAATCCATATTTTGTGGCTTTCTGAAAAGCCTGAGGTTTGGAACGAATCTCACCTCAGGAGATATGATATTTCAGAGGATGGTTATATGGCAGGAAAGGTTCACTCCTAGATTCCCTTCAGATGAAACTCTTTTCAGACAGGGCGCACGTCTCTCTTGCCAGACCTCATGGCATTGACGAATTTAATAAAGAAGAAGATTCTGGAGGATTACCATAGAGAAGGCATTTCAGAATTTTTGCAACTATTACTGAGGAAAATTTGTTCCTTCTTGCGTGAAGATTAGATAATATATTATTAGATAATATATCATTATCTAATCTTCACATAACAGAAACCATGGCCTCTGAAGTTGAACTTAACAATGCATTCCTGTTTTATTCTAGTTATTGAGAGGAAGAGAGGCATGTACATAATATTCAGTCAAGATGAATGAATACATTTAAGATATACTGTATCTGTGAAAAATCCTTTTAAATATATCAGTTAATGGCTGCTTACCAAATTTTGGAAATCTGTTTGAATATGTCAAATGGCTTATGCCTTAAGAATGTGGAACTTTTCTCAGTCACACGTTGATCTTCCTTCTTCATTTTTTTATTTATTTATTTTATTAAATTTATACCCCGCCCTTCTCCTTGTTAGGACCCAGGGCGGCGCACAGGGATGTTAAAATACATACAAAATATATAAAATATATGAAAATATATTATTATATTCAGTAACAATGCTAAACGGAAAATTTACTGAATTTACTACAATACTGAAATTTTATTAATTTTATATGAGTTAATACTCATTCTCTTAAAAAATATTTTGGGAAATGTTTTTCAGTTTAGAATTAATTAAATGAGCACTTAGAAAATGTACTTTATGATAGAAGAATGTTATTCTGTTTTGGCAGTTTTGTTGCTTTTGCAAGTTATTATAGTGGAAATATTTATACTTAAGCCAGTTTTTAAAATAAAACAAGTCATATAAGTAATTTCTGTGAGCATGCTTTTCTGTCAGTAGAGTAGTGAACATATTAACGTATCTTTTTCTGTCAAAGTGACCTGGAGTCCTTATCTACAAAGATAACCAGTTTTGTCAAATGCCATTAAAACTAACTCCTAACATCCTGCTTCTAGATAGCTGAACGCAACAGAACACTTCTATGTTGTTGGTGTATTTTATAATTGCCAAAACTAACTAAGCTATGTGAATGTGAAATTTAAAGAAGATGCATTATATAGTGGCTTGGGCATTTTTTTAAAAAACTGATCAATCTACCTTATATATAAGCTATGACTGACAAACTGAATTATCGACAAAAACTGATCTTTCAGGAGGAAACGGCAAAATATGTATTGAATACTTGTTTTACAGTAGTTTTTCAACTGTTTCAGTCTGAAAATATTAGACTAATAACTTCTTCAATATCCGCAAGAGTTCCAACTCAAGTTGCTTAGTGAACGCAACTGAAAGTATTATGAAATGCTATGTACTTTGTTTTCTTTCCTACTTTTTCATCTATACTGAAGGCAAATGATACTACAGTACTAATAATATATTCCTTAATCTATTGTATACAGACAATAAGAATCCTAAAAAGTATGATTAACTTAGAGACACTGCATGTCCCAAATTCTTACAAGGAGTTTTCAATACTCAGTTTAATTATTTCCCATGTTTAATTGTATTTAAAATAAAGCAATATTATGACTTTTGATCTCAAATATTTTTCCATTTCCAAATAAAATGTAACACCCGCCCTAAAGGACTACTTTGCAACTTAGAAATTCTTCTCGATTGATAGCTTCTGAGGAATAGCAAGTAAAAGACCTGACCTACAGAAAGTCTGCCCAATTTCGTCTGATATGCCAGTTCTGATCCTTGACAATGTCTTTGACACTTTTGTCATCTCACATTGAGTTTACATTCTATTTGAGCCTGCTTTTTAGGATTATTCAGAAGCTTTACTTGGTAAAGAATATAGCTTTCACCTACTTTTGTATGAGGCAACTTTATAAGGTAATATTTACATAATGGTTGCAGCTTGATTGTCAGTTTGTTTCTGGACTCAGTTGTAGGTATTGGTTATTATATATGAAATCCTATGTCTCTTGGGTCTTTTTACTTATGGGACTTTCTTCTTCAGGTACACTGTAGATTTCCTGTATGGGTTATCAATAAAAAGCTCTGCATTTGGCAGACTACTGCCCAATATGTGGGGCCACCATGGAATAAGCCTTGGTACAACCCTCAAAGACTACCAAGCAGTAGTGCTAACTACCCTGATGTATGACAGTGACACCTGGACTACATACAGGAGAAATGCTAGGCAATTGAACCACATCCACACAACCTGCCTCGGTAGAATTCTGAGGATCCAGTGGCAGAACAAGATGCCAGACACAGAGGTCCTCTCCAGAGCAGGCCTGCCAGTAGTTCACACCAATGCCAGTAGCTCACATCTGCTGATGAAACCCCAGACATGCTGCAAGGATGCAAGGATGCCAGATCATCACATCCCTAAACAGCTCCTCTATGGTGAGCTGTCTCAAGGAAAGCAATCACATGGGGTACAAAGGAAGTGATACAAAGACTCCCTGGATATTGACACAACCTACTGGGAAACCCAGGCACAAGATCGATCAATATAACACATGTTGATCCACCAAGGCTGCTAGACATTTGAAGACAGAACAACAACCATAGCACAAGAGAAGCAAATACTTTGCAAAGCCAGAGTTGCAAATGCTGCAACAATGGTGCCTACACATGTCTGCCCGACATGTAGCAGAATACTTCATGCCCATATAGGCCTAACCAACCGCCTGCAGACAGGATGGGTGGCAGAGGTGGGTTGCTCCTGGTTCGGCCCAGATTGGCCAAACCGGTAGTAGTGGCGGTGGGAGGCTGCGCCAACCTGCCTTGGTGCTTCTGCATAGAAGTGGCATGTGAGCTCAGGAGTGCGCCCGAACTGGTAATAAAAAAACTGGCAACCCACCACTGATATCTGAGGGTTACAGTTTTAAAACAGTTGCTGTGCTGAAGTGCCAGCACCAAGAGAGATATGCAGTTCTTGCACTGCATAAAAACAATTATCTAAAGACATTTTTAACAAGTAAATTCAATAGGCCAAAATTTGAATGATGCTCTGCATGTATACCATCTCCCCAATTTATTAAAGTACATTAGTTTTCAATTAGTTGACATATAATACCAATTGTGTTCCTTTGGTTCTAAAAAGGCTTTTAGTACAACTTTGCATATTATAAGGGCTAGCTTTCACTGTCTAAATCTTAATGTTTTAACAAGAGAATGTTGCTGAAACATGAGACTTTTTTCAAATTATGCTTTGAAACAGTTCAGAACTGTTGTTCATAAGTTAATGTGCAGATATGTAACAGAAGGTCTACCTGGCTGTTGACTGATTTCATTTACTGTTGAGTAGACATACAGTACAGTACAGTACAGTACAGTACAGTACAGTACAGTACAATACAATACAATACAATACAATACAATACAATACAATACAATACAATACAATACAATACAATACAATACAATAGCATGCATTAGTCATGGCAGCAGCACCCAGGTACCAGTTTTTTGAAAGACATTTTTTCCACGGACTGGAGGAGAGGATGGTTTCAGTTTTGCTTGTTCACCCAATGCTCACCTGCAACCCAGTTCCTACCAAGCCATAGACTGATTGTGATCTGGGATTGGGGACGCCTGGTCTAGGGTATAATCATATTAAAACTACTATGTGCAAAAGTTATTCTATACTTTTGGTGTCTTTCTCCACTATCATACTTTAAATATGATTAGCAGAACATATGTTCTTTAAGATAGTTGAATTTAAAATATGTAGAATGAAATGGGCCATTTTGGGGAGGTTTGCAGAGTGCAAAACCTTTTTTCCCCCTTTTGGAAAGCTTTTTAACTGATTGATGAGAATTACATTGATCAAGTGCTGTGCCAGCAGAAGTCTTAGGTGCAGCAGATTGTCAGTGATTTCCTTCTCCAGCAGATGGATAAATACACCTGGAAACTTCTACCTACTCACTCTCTCCCTCCCTACCTTACCTACTGTATTTCTGTCTCTCTCTCTCTCTCTCTCTCTCTCTCTCTCTCTCTCTCTCTCTCTCTCTCTCTCTCTCTCTATCTATCTATCTATCTATCTATCTATCTATCTATCTATCTACCTATATACTACCTACTCTCTCTCTCCCTACCTGTCTACTGTATTTCACACTCTCTCCCCCTCCATCTAACTATGTACTTACGTACTCTCTCTCCCTACCTATCTACTGTATTTCTCTCTCTATATCTTTCTATTTCTCTCTCTATCCCTCTACCTACCTACCTATTTACACACTCTCTCTCCTTACCTACCTACTGTATTTTTCTATTTCTCTATCCCTCTATCTACCTACCTACTTTTTTAAAAAAAAATCCTCTTCAAAACCTTGGTGCATCTTATACTCTTGTCCTATACTCTGAAAAATACAGTAATTGTATGAGTGTCTACTATGCTTGTCTGTGACCATAATAAAAAATGATTGATTGGCTACTTTACTTTTTTTATTTTACCATAGAATAGAATAGAATAGAATAGAATAGAATAGAATAGAATAGATTTATTTTTCTATACCGCGTCCTCTCCCCAGGGGGACTCGGAGCAGTGCACAGGGAAAATTAAAACAACATAAAATATATACATAAATAAATACAATAAAAACAAATTAAATCAACTGTCCCTGCACTAAAATCCCCATTTTAAAATTAACATTCCCTAACCCCTGAGGTAGAGACTAACCTAGGCCGGCCAAGCAGAAAAAGTGAGTTTTTAATTTCTGACGGAAGGAGCGGAGGTCCGTAGTTGTTCTAATGTCGGGGGGAAGGTCGTTCCAGAGGGCTGGGCCCGCCACAGAGAAGGCCCATGAAGGTTAGGTGGTTAGAGGTGATTATATGTAGTTCTATAGCTATCAGAAGTTATAGGTTTCTAGTCCTTCCTTGGAATTACAAATGGTTTCTGTCATGAAATATCTAAGGGACTCCTGATGGATCTCCTCTCTGCTTCTAGTTAGCTATCACTATTTGTTGAAGATATTGAGACCTCATAAGAACAGTTTTGAATTGGTAACAATTTTATGGACTTGCTTTTTTTTGTTCTGGAAATGAACTTGTTTAATTATCTGCCTTTCTGCTACACTATTATTTGAATTGTCTGCTATGTTTATGATCTTGCTCTTTTTCTTCTTCTCTGGCTCACTTTAATTATCTTTGTTAGCTCAAGAATGAGAATAAGATTTACAAGGAATGATCTCTGTTAGTTCTATTGTGATGAGACTTTGTGAGTGAACCTGCAATCAAAATCATGCTGTGGTTTAAATGAACTCAAAAGCATGTATTGTATCTGGACTGGATTACATGCTGTATATCAGTTAACAATTAAACTGAGACTTTGTGATCCTATATTACATTTATTTTAATAGGCAGTATATCCTGTCCTTCAAAGTCATTTTGTTAGCTCTCCCGGTTTTTTTAAATCTTTCTCTCTTTCTCTCCCTCTCTCCCTCTCTCTTTCTCTCTCTCTCCTAGGAGACAAACACACAAACTAGTAACCTAATAAGTAAAACGAGTAATTAAAAGGTATCCTTAATGAACTTTTGTGAATATATATCATTGATGGCATTTATTATTAACATCCTGTATAGATTGTTAAAAACAATCTTGTCTTTCATGTTGAACACAAGCAGAGATATTGGTTGTGAATAAAAGTTTCCACTGCAAGTAAAAATATTTTCTCACCTTTGATTTTTCTTTCTCTTTGAGTTTTCTATGTTCCTTCTGCCAAAACAAACAAACCAATATTTTGTTTTTAAAGATCCTTTTACAGCAAATGGTCATGAATTGCAGGTTTTATTTCATTGCTGAAAAAAACAAGGAGAGAAGCAGCCCAGAATTAAGGAGAAATTTCATGACAGAATAATTAATCAGTGGAATGACTTGCCTTCAAACCTTGTAGGGGCTCTATCACTTTAGGTTTTTAAGAAGAGATTGGACAAACTTTTGTCTGAAGTGGTATAAGGTATCCTATATAGCAGATTGGACTAGAAGACCTCTAAGGTCCCTTCCAACTCTGTTATTCTGTTACATTCATTGTTCAGTATGTTTCAATAAATGTTGAATTGAGGGGATTCTGCAAGTAATGTACTTCTTAATAGGAAAATGAAGATTTTATTTTTCTGGGACGAAAGCCTTATCAGATATTAATGGACAAATGAGACTAATGTGCAGAATTGTGAGCAGTTTGATGTGTACATATTCTGAACTTTCTTGCTCCTAAACAAATTGCAGATCAGAACTAAATTAAACCTTGACATTTTGTATGTTCCATATTCAAAAAATGATCCAAATGCTTGCTTAAACAGAAAAACAGACTCACTCTATAGACAATGAAGTAAATGGCCACTGAATCTAGTGCCTATTGCTATCATTATTTGCCTGCTAAAGGTGGTATTATAAAATGCCTATGAGACTGATGTGATTTGTAAATATGTTGCCTTTCTCAGAGATACTGCATGGAAAAAGGTGATCACATATCATATGTTATATGCAGGTCCATGGGTATAATGGACTGTGAGAATAACTTTGGGAGACAGGATGAAAAGTGGCAACTTAGACAATGGCCACACAAAACATATCTCAAACCACAGAAGCAATGGAGGTATGGAAAGAATCTTAGAAGGGAGACTCCTGTATGTACAATTGGGTTTGGGGGGTGGAAGCCATTGAGGGAGAGAGCCCCCAACTATATAATAGGAAGAGAAAGAAAGTAAGAAATGATCCTCCCTAATCAGTGGTGGGTTTCTGCAGGTTCGCACCTACTCGCGAGAGCCGGTTGGTGAAATTTAGAGAACCGGTGAGAGGGGGGTCCACCGGCATACCTGGAAGTAAATCTGGCCCGCCGCTGCCAGTGACCCAACGGGAAGGAAAGGAAAGGAAAGGAAAGGAAGGAAGGAAAGGAAAGGAAGGAAGGAAGGAAGGAAGGAAGAAAGAAAGAAAGAAAGAAAGAAAGAAAGAAAGAAAGAAAGAAAGAAAGAAAGAAAGAAAGAAAGAAAGAAAGAAAGAGAATTTATCATCACAATTGAGTCCAAACTTTTGGTTGCTAAGCAAGAGCGTTGTTAAATGAGTTTCACCACATTTTAAAAGGTGGCCACTCCCACCCTGTCACATGACTGCCAAGCCACGCCCACAAAATAAGCCACACCTACAGAGTAGGTTCTAAAAAAATTTGAAACAAACCACTCTCCCTAATTTATCAGATGGTAAAAAGGAGATAAGAGATTTGTATTTTCAGACTTGCAAGATTAATGTAATGTTAATGTAGACTTACAATAAAGTAGAATTAGCTCATTGTGTTTTTCTATCTGGACTACCAGGAAAAGTTAACATCTTCCTAGAAAGTAAAAGTAAGGGAGGAGACAAGTACTTTCAGACTAACAAGATTTATATGTCTTTTGATTTAGACCAGTCAAGAAACCAAAACCATGAGTATTAATACTATCTTTATTGTAAGGTTACAGTAAATATGTTCAGTAAATAAATATGCATTTAACATTTAAACATATTGTATTAATTGCTATCTTTATTGTTGCTTTAAAAACCATTATGATTAAAGTTGAATTTCAGAAATAATATATCTGAAGATGAAATAGACAACATTAGACTGATTTCTAGCCTGGTGTATCTGATCTATTTTAAAGATGTTAGAAATTTGTAGTATTTGAGAAAACTGGCCGTTGGGGGCGAAACACCGGCCCCCATGGAGAGGGCGCGCAATTTGGGTGTCCTCCTGGATTCCCGGCTGTCTTTGGAAGATCATGTGGCAGCCGTGGCCAGGGGGGCGTTTCATCAGGTACGCCTGATGCGCCAATTGCGCCCCTTACTGGACCGGGGTGCTTTACGCACAGTCACTCAAGCACTCGTCACCTCTCGACTCGACTACTGTAATGCTCTCTACATGGGGCTCCCCTTGAGGTGCACCCGAAAGCTGCAGCTAGTCCAGAACGCAGCCGCGTGGGTGATTACGGGAGCGCCTAGACACTCCCACATAACACCTATCCTGCGCGAGCTGCACTGGCTTCCTGTGGTCTTTCGGGTGCGCTTCAAGGTTTTAACGACCATCTTTAAAGCGCTCCATGGCTCGGGGCCTAGTTATATTCGAGACCGCCTCCTGCCCCATACATCCCTCAGACCGATACGCTCCCACAGAGGGGGCCTCCTCAGGGTGCCGCCGGCTGGACAATGCCGACTGGCGACACCCAGGGGAAGAGCCTTCTCTGTGGCGGGCCCAGCCCTCTGGAACAACTTACCCCCTGAACTCCGCACCATCTCCGACCTCCGCCTCTTCCGCAAGTGTCTGAAGACACATCTATTCCATCTAGCCGGCCTAGCGTAACCTACATTACTGACTATTAGACAGTTTTAAACTTGGGATTTTTAATTCGGTTTTTAGCGCAGGGTTTTATTTATTAGAATAAGTTTTTTAAATTTTATATATTTTGTATGTATTTTAACATCCCTGTGCGCCGCCCTGGGTCCATTTGGAGAAGGGCGGGGTATAAATTTAATAAATAAATAAATAAATAAATAAATAAATAAATAAATAAATAAATAAATAAATAAATAAATAAATAAAACAGCAGTTTAATAAGAACTATGACAAATATACAAACAAAACTTTTAGATTAAACCAATAAAATAGTTGCAGAATTATTTATTTACATTCTTACTCAAATTATTCCCCATTCAAAATCTCCATTATTTGTTGGGCTCTTATCTTAATAATCTACTAAACTAGCAGTTACTTCTATATCTCATAAAAATTGATATATTACATACTGTAAATAATTACTCTACTAAATTATTCCAATAATTTCAGTGTTTGTAATACTGCATATATGTTCTTGGTAAGTTTTTGTGCCTTCTGCAATCTGATATTTGATTTCAGTTTGCTGTTTAATTTGAAGTTTCAGTATTATTTAATTTGAATTTGACATAAAAACCAGAGATTTGAATCAGTTTGATGACTCATTTTAATAAAAACAGGTATATGCATACATAAAAAAGCTAAGATCTTGAATCAAATCAAAGGCATCTGATAGAATTCATTTTAAATCAAATCCTACATTGAATTGAAACTTGTAGTAGCTTTTTGCATCAGATAATTTGAATTCTAAGTTTGTTTTATTAATCTAAATTAACTTTTCACTTTTTGCAAGTTTGTTATAGTACCCATTTTATTAGATATCTAATCCACATAAGTGTGTGTATATATGTGCATTTGATTGGTGTAGTGACTGTAGAATTATCTGTTGCTTGTCTTTGCCCTGCATCATTGAGATTGGAATGGCCTACCATACAGGAAAATGAAATGAAGTGTCATTTTAAAATAGAGAAAATATAACCATTATTAATAAAAAGCTTAACAGCAGGCTTGAATAATAAATGAATTGCATTTTATTTCTATATTGTATGATCAGATTGAGTACGATTGGAATTATAAAGTCTGAACGGTAGCTATGAATGTAAGATTTGCCCCATGAGAAATAAAACAGTATTACATGTCCCACAGAAAAGTATTAAATACCTAAATACATCCAATGGAATAAATCATATAATTTAAAAACATATTCTTAAAATGTGATATCCAAACAAAAATCTCATAAAATTAGATACTTTTAAATTGAGCTTGCGAATATATTAGAGATTTTCAATAAGTTTTCTATTGCCTTCCTTTTCTAGGGTTCTGGGACTTCTACATGCCAAGCCGTAACTCCACAGAAAGTAAGTTGGTTTGGACTTGTCTGTTATTACTGAATTGTATTATTATTGAATACTGTTGAGTTATTACAGCACTATATGTTACTCAAGCAATGTTTATAATATATCAGTCTAATGTAATGACAGTTGCAATCTATTTTGCAATCAGTTGCAAATAACTCCCTATAAACTGGAGAAAATTCCAAAGCTGTTTAATAGCAACAGTAGCATTTATTTTATTTATTTTATTAAATTTATACCCTGCCCTTCTCCTTGTTAGGACCCATTTAGACATGTAGGCTTATATACTGCTCCATAGTGCTTTACAACACTCTGGGTTGTTTACAATGTCACAATTATTTGCATATTGCCCCCAACAATCTAAATCTTCATTTTACTGACCTTGGAAGGATGGAAGTCTCAGTCAACCTTGAATCCTGATAGGGTCAAACTCTAGGCTGTGGGCAGAGTTTGCCTGAAATGCTTCATTTAATCACTCTTCTACCAGGTTTACCCATATTATATACTTCATTCTCATCCAGATATTTTAGTAGTAATGGTATTTATTCCATTTTGTCATGTCAATAGCATTCAAATTATTTTGACATTCAGATTATTGTGACTTGCCTAACATTTAGTAACATATGTGTCCCTCTATTCCAACCTCAACCAATACATATTCCATTTATCTTGGGATTTGATTTCTTCCTAGTCTAATATATGACTTGATGCTGGTCTCTATACATGTGCAGCTAATTTTATTTGTATTTTATTATTTGTAGTAATATTTGCAACATGTTATAACTGTATAACCTGCATAAATTATATTTTTTAAGATCTACTGTGGTCTAGAGGTGGAGCTCTCGCCTCCCAATCAGGAGGTTGTGAGTTTAATCCTAGGTAGAGGCAGACGTAGGGTCTCCTGCTTGGGCAGCGGGTGGGACTAGATGACCTGCAAGGTCCCTTCCAACTCTGTTAATCTCTTAATAAATCTTACAATTTGCATTTAATTATATTTTATTTCAATTTTATTTTATTTCAAACATAAAAATAATACAAAGTAGTAACCTGTTAATTCTAGTCAGTGTCCCATCTATTCCATCACATTGAGATGCTTTCAGAAAAGTCACCCACATAATTATGAGGATAAGTTTCCATTCCATTTTTACTTGCAAACACCTATTATATAATGTAGATAATTGCTTGTGACTCTGGACAGAGCTAACAGCCATCAACATTAACAGCCATTGCTCCTTTATGAAGTTGTTCAGTCTTCTTTTAAACAATTATTACCCCAGATATACTAATTCCAGTATAACCAAGTATCTAATAAAGAAGAACATTTATCAGTCCTGAATTCCTCACATTTAATTCTAATACAATGTTAAAATTATTGCCAATAATTTCACATCATGTGTAATTTTCTATGCTCCCTTGGTATTTCCCTGCTTACCGTGTTCCAAGCTAAAAAGACATTGAAGTCTTTCCTCGTGGCAGCCAAATGAACTTTTTAGCATGATGTTCTTTTTCTGTGTAGAATAGCATTTGGAATACTGGTTCTAAAAGAAGTGCATTATCTAGTAATAGTCTAGTCCTGTGTCACCATTGTATTTGAAGGGTCGTATGTTCATTTGGCAGTAAGATATGCTATAGACCAGTGATGGCAAACCTTTTTGGCACTGAGTGCCCAAACTGGAATGCGCGCATGCCAGAACCCAGAAACTCAAAGACCAGCTGGCCAGCACGCACATGCACAGGTGGGAGGCATACCGGCCACCTGCTCTTCTGGTTTCAGTGCACGCATGCACGCCAGCCATCTGGTCTTTCCGCATGCCAGAGCTCAGCTGGCAACAGCGCGTGTGCCCCCAGAGAGGGCTCTGCATTTCACCTCTGGAACATGTGCCATAGGTTCACCATCACGGCTATAGACAATATTTTCTATGTTTACCATTGGGAAATTAGACATTGCAAAACTATTCTTCAGAAAAATATGTTGAGACCAGGACTTTTGAATATCCCAAAGAATTATGTCAGGTGTAGATTGATTTGACTTTAGCAAAAAATTACATTCTGATTACTTGAAAAAAAAAGTATTTTGAATTTTTCAGATGTTGTTATTTGATTTATCAGCTGTTTTTATTACTAAAATCATTTTATTGCTGTACTGCACTATACAAATTAGATAGGCTAGAAATATATAACTCAATATTTGCTAGGCAGAAAAGGGTACTTCAAGGGTATGAGCCTTTCCTACTTTTAATTTTAGATAACTGATATTTAAACATAAACATAATTTCTGTCTCTTTAAACCCTAAAGGGGATTAGCATCTCAATTTTGGAATCAATAGTAACTGTTTGGGACTATGAACTGGCTTTGGATGAACCTAAGCTTAAAACTTAAAACAACAGATTCCAAATCAAATCTGATTCTGATTTCATGCAGTTCTTTATACCATGGAGACAATCCTTTCTCTTAGTCAAGTTGAAAAGAAGATGTGATTCTCTGCAGCAAATAATTTTGCCATATTGTAGAGCTTCTTCCACTGATTCCAGGAGCTTACCTGAAGTGTTAGAGAAGATTTTGCACATTGGTAGAACTTGGTAAAGCTTCTTTTGGCTACTGGAGACTAGGAAAAGATCTTGAAGCCAATTAATGTGGCTGTTTTGTCTTGCAATTAGAATGAAGAATTGCATGTGCAGAAACCATCTTGTTGCATTCATTAAGTGAACCATTCCTTTAAAGATTTGGGGGCACCAATGCTACAAGTTTCAGACATTTAAGCACTGATTCAGAAAAAAAACCCAGTGATGGGTTAAAATGGTCCAAAGCAATACAGTCTGTTCCCAAATTGCTTAAAATTAAAGGGTAGATTGTTTAAAACACGGAGACAAATGTGTGAACCATCCTGGCATGTATTAATAACAGGTATTAATGCATAATCTATTGCAGATAAATATATTTAGTTTATAAAGTGCTACAAGAATCAATTTCTTAAGAAAAGGAAAGGCCTTTCTGGGTGCCTTTGGCATATAGTCATGCTGGTCATATGACCACAGAAAATGTCTTCAGATAATACTGGTTGCATCGTACAAGAAATGGAGATGAGCACTGAGCGCTAGAGTCAGATGCAACTGGACAGAGAAACCTTTTTAATCTCAAAAAAGGAAGAAGGAAGAAGGAAGGAAGGAAGGAAGGAAGGAAGGAAGGAAGGAAGGAAGGAAGGAAGGAAGGAAGGAAGGAAAAAACCCATTGCTTGTACTACTGATACGCTTCCAATGCCCTTTTAAAACTATATGCTAGTTGCTTTTCTTTTTTCTCTTTTTAAGAGAAAAAACGTGTTTTTAATACTTTTAAAAACTTTTTTTTAAAAAAAGCAGAGTTTTTAAGATTGAGATGAAGAGATGTTTCCAAGCTATAATAGTGATATTATATTAAGGATTTCAATGTATGCTTGTGTATTTTGTAAGAATTATTCCAAATTTTAAAATTGTTAGTGTCTAATTTTCTTTAAATCGTTGCATAAGTATGGTGTTGTTTTGTTATTCTGAGATAGTGTTACATCATTCTTTTTTTCCCCAGAGGTAAAATCATGTTGGAAAAAGTCATTTGATCTGTGTTTTTAAGTGAGTTGATCGGTTTCTTGTTTCCCTGTGTGGGGGAAATACAGTTATCTGTCACATTTCTGATTTTCACTGAATTTTGCAGGCCTCTTGGCAGCCTTTCAAAATATTTGTCTTGTTTTTTTCATCACGACTGGAGAGACATCCAGAGTTTGATAATGTCACTATCGTGACATCTTGTGACACTAATTAATAACTGTTATCATTGTGTTCCATGGTTTATCCTATACCTTGGAAATGTTTTTGTATCTTTCTCCTGATTAATACCTTTCAACAATGAGACCCCTTTAATGCTTTTTTGGCTGCTTGAAGCCCATGTCTTTTGTTGTAAGAGGCAACTGAGTAATTGTCAGAAAACCCTACTAGAACTATGGAACTTTATAAGGGCTCCATCAGAGTCAGTTTAATTGATGGCAGATGTGTACTGACCATTATTTAATACCAGGTTGAATGTGATTGGTTAATCCTGAACACTGTCCATCCCTAATTAGAAGAGGGTGTTTATACTTATGCAACCATGTTCTTGTAAGTTTTTTTTATTTCCCCCTAAAAGAGTTCAATTGAATTCTTCAATTGAATTGTACAGTTTAGAGGTTATATTAATGATGGAAGCAATTCTGAAGTTGTCTGCTTTTTTTTTCCATCTTAAAAACTTGGTCATTTTAACAGGGGTATGTAGGCTTTATATGCACTGTATATATGTGTGCATATTTAAGTGAAATAGGATATACTGAAATTCATGGAATTCATCAGTGCATTAGATGATGTCATTTTTCATTTGTATTGCTTTTGTGTTTTATTTACTCTTCTGCTTTACTAGAACATAAATTATGGGAAGAAATGTTTCTATCTCGACAAAAAGAGATGTTCAATTAGAACGTTGTTGTGGTGTTCTTATGTATTCTAGATTAACTATTTCAGATTGTATTAGTTTAATACAAGTTAGCATGCCATTTTTAATTTGAGTTTTATCACATATAAAAATACGATATATTTGGAAAGGCAAAACTGTATAATGCACATGCTGTGAATTCTTATGGAACTACATACTTAACATAGAGTCTTTATTTGACATTGAGTCGATCTACATACTTTAGCTTCACAGTAATCTTCGTTTATAGTAGCAGCACTATTGAGGCAAAGTTATGATTTGAAGACATACCTCTAAAATCTCAGAGGTTGTACTGTATATATTTACTCAGTCTTATTTGTGCCCAACATAGAAAGTAACAATACCCTAATGAGAATAATATTGATATTGAAGGTCCATTTAAATTGTTCTTTGTTTATTCATTATCATATTGAGTGTTAATTTATTTTCACTTATTGGGTAGATCAATTAATCCTGAATAAATTGCATTGCATATTGCTTGTGTTTGTTACTTCCTTTGTTATGAAATACAGAGATTGTGAGATGGAAATTATTTTATGTAATTAATTATCTTATATAATTATTCTTTCTGCAACACAGTTCACAAAAGCCAGATGTTTAGCACATCAGAAACTCTTTTTATAACAATCCCAGTAAAATGGGCTTTATGTTCTAAAAACTATAGTGGTTTTAGTGGTGACAGAATGAAAAGGGTGTGGTAAAAATATGGTAGAAACATACTATTTTTTTCTAAAAATTATGTTGATGCAGATTGAAATTTAAATATGTTTATCATTCAGTATCCTACAAGAAGAGAGATATTCAGAATCCTAAAACCAAAACATTGCAAATTGGTCACCTAACCATTTGGGAACATTTTTTTTTTTTGGTCTTTAACTATATTGTTTACTTCCTTAAAAAATATTGTCTAGACTACTTTGTCTGTTTAATATGATTTGCAAGTTCTAAAACTCTGAAAAGGAATTATAAGCATCTATTTGTGATAAACTCTTCATGCAGTCATTTTTGCACACATTTTATAAAAGTTTCTAGTTCATGTATGATTGTTAAGGATAAAAATAAAAAGTAATCAGTTTTAAATTAAATACATATTACAGCGAGCTAGAAGCCAGTTGTAAATTAGAAACTTAGTTGTAAAATGACTAAAAATATCAAGATAATAATTAGATTTTTGCAGCCTTAATATGATACCATTAAGACCTTAATCCCATGTGACGTGTTGGAGTGTATTTGTGAATAACAGTCATAGGCTATCAAGATTCTTTTGTCACAGAAAACAAATATTTATCAAGGAATAAACAATGTCTAGCTCCTTGAATTTTTTAAATTATATACCCTACATGTCTTTTGCTCATCAGGAATGGTTGTCCATATTATCTCAATTTTATATGAAAGATACAATATCATCCCTTTTTTTAATTGAACAGACCTAATATCCTGCTTTCTTAATTTGTATTTGGAGGAGATATGCAAAAGAAAAAAGAAAAACCCTGGGAATTGTGAAATATTGTAGAAGCATGAGACTACTATTTTCCCCAGCTGTCTGAAATGCTGTTCTTACTGAAATTCATAGTTTTATAAAAAAATAAGTATTGTATTTTGTAAGTATGGTAGCTTGCCAAAAAGAAGTAGATTATAATGAATAGCTGACTTAGCATTCTATAAAATTTACAGTTCAGTTCGCAAGCACTCTGGCCTTTTTAATGTCAATATTGAATAAGGAATACACACACACATATACACACGGATATCAGGAGCATATTGATGATAACTCACTCCAAACTGATAGGCCACCTTTTGCAGAAGTTTCATTAGATATTAAATAGCATGGAAAAGATTAGAAAAGACTTAAAAGACTCTCCAGGAAATTCTTACAACATATGACTGGAATTGTAAATACTCAAGAAGAAGAAGAACCACCATAAAACAGTGTTATTCAATCCCAATCCCGTGGGTACTGTGGTCAAGATAAAATGCTATTGGGAGATCCAACCAGATAAGGAGGGTTATGATCATTGTATTCCGGTCTGACTGAAGTGAATAAAGCTTGAGTCGAACATTCAGTTCTGAACCCTGACTTAATGAAGAGCTTTTTGCAACCATCGTATATGACCTTCTCAAGAAAATAAGAAAGCAGCAGTACTTGCCAGTGGATTGAAAGATGGCTTTTGAAGTGAGGATGAACTATCATCTCCTTCAGCTAATACTGTGTCATACCCTAAAGTGGCATTAAAAGAAGCATTGCCTGCAATCACACACATGAGTGCACTTGTTAACTGATAAAGATCATACAGAATAGCAGTCTGTTTTGAAAAGGGTTAAGGCCCAGACTTATGTATATTTCAGGAAATGCCTGGACTTTACCACAACTTCTTTAAGATGATCTGAATTAAGTACATAAAATTTGCCCAGCCTCATACATTACTTTAGTATAGTTCAGACTCCTTTCAGGACACTTCCAACATACATTCTACCCAGTGGTGGGGTTCAATTTTTTTTTACTACTGGTTCTATGGGCATGGTTTGGTGGGCATTGACAGGAAAAGGAGAATTGGTTTGGTGGTCATGACAGGGAAGGAGAATTGGAATTTTGCGTTGTGCTAGGTTAGAAGGATGCAGATCAGGGTTCTATAAGAGATTGATCAGGGGGTAAATATAGAAGTTAAAAAGGGAGGGGAAGAGGATGCAACCCTGCCGTACCCCTTTTTGTACCCTTCTTGGGCCAGTTAAAGTCCCTTGAAGATTATACCTCATTTTCAAGGTGGAATTGTCATACAATTTTTGTATGAGGAAAAGGAGGCATTTATCAATAGTAATGCATTTTAATTTCTCCCAGAGGGTGTTCCTGGATAGTGAATCAAAGGCCTGCTTAAAATCAAGAAAGGCCACGAAGAGAGTGGATTTTTTTTATATACGTGTATTTTGGTACTAGACGGTGGAATACCAAGATGTGATCCACCATTGATCTTCCTTCTCTAAAACCAGCTTGTTCATCTTTGATTACCCCCCCCCCCTTAAATTAGCCAATCATTAAGTTTATAATTTAGATGTTTGGCACACAGTTTACTAATAACACTCAGAAGACCAAAGGGTCTATAATTGCCTGGATCATTTCTATTATCTTTTAAATAAATTGGTATGATAATTGCTATTCCTCAATCTCTTGGCATATGGCCTGTTTTATCTATAAATGTAAACAGAGATGCTAAAAGTGGAGCCCGCCAACTGGCATTCTTTTTGATTATTTCTGGCAGGACATTATCTGCACCAGGTGCCTTATTAGCCTTGAGGGCTCCTATCAACTTCCGGTGTAACAAGGGCCAGTAAGGAGTTTGGTCCAAACTAATTTGGCTCTCCCTGGTTAATAGTCAGGGTTTTTTATATAGCTCCCTAAAATATTCTTCGCAGGCATGAATCGGTACCTGATATGAGGTTTCCCCAATCCTCTGGTAATGTACCAAAAAAGGAATGTATTTTCTGTCCTGACTGATGTAATTAGTCTATGCCAAGGCTCCTTCAGAGCCGCACTTTCCTTTTCTTTTAGAAGGGTCTTATATTGTGTTTTCAACTGCTTTAAGCACTCTCTCTCACACACACAGTTAAATTTATATAGAGAAAATTAAAACATTAACATGCACAATAACTTGCTTTAAAAGATACAAAAAATCTTGCATTTCCCCAATTTTTTTCTGAATCAAGTCTGCTGCAACTTGTTATAAAAATTCTAACTAGCAAAATGAATATAACACTTGTTTAATTTCAAGTGAGTGGAAAAATTATGAAACAGTACACTGGTGGACCTATTAAAAAAATTAGCAGAAAAAGTAGATCATTCAGTATATACTTCAGACAAATAAATTTGTCTGTCTCTATCATCCATCCATCCGCCCATCCATCCTCCCATCCATTGCCATGTTTCCAAATAAGAGTTATTTCTGCATGTCAGGCAAATGTTATAATCATTATGGTAGTGAGAAATACCTGTTGTACAAATATGCACAACAGATGCAGCAATCCTTATTCAGGAAGAGCTGAGAAAATGGAGGCAAAGTAGCAATGAACTACTGCTAGTACATTTCCACAACATAGATATCTGGCATATCTTGCTAGTCTTTTCAATTATAGATACCACTCCAGGGGGAAAGATTTTTTCTTCAATACAAGTTTTAGCAGTGTGTCTGTTGGCTTTGGTTTAGCATATCTGAAAGGTTCTTGTCCTTTTCAATGTTGATATGGCAGTATTAATACCCAAATGCACTAGTATGGTTTTTGGCTTTCATTTCTGGTTTAGACTTTATTGTCGCTATAAAATTTACAGATTACCTCTCTCTGTTTTATGTTCATTATCCAAGGTCACATCCAATGACATTCAATATTGCACTTTTTGTAAGTAATAACTTGCTTGCTTTTGTTATGCAATTGATTTACTTTTCCATAAGATATGGGTTTTCTGAATAATCACTTCATTGAAATTTCTGCAGGCTTCTCTTTTAAATCTGCATTGAAATTATATGTGTAAACCTTGGTTATGATGCTAGCAGTTTATGGTGACCTGTTACTATCCGTATGCTATTGCAAGCTCAGTCATGCAGTTGTGTAAGATATTAGTAAAAGTTTCCATGGGAATAGAAATTTCAGCTATTCTCTAAACATGCTAAATCTGTCTCTGTTAAAAGTATTTTTGAAAGTTTTCTTTTAGAACGCTTTAAAATTACAGTTAAACTCAGTCTTTAGCGCTTTGCAATCTGGCAATATTAAATTTCTTTTAAAGTTAACTTGCATGTGTTACAACATTCTGGTTTCAGTTATGAAACATAAAACGCCCTGCAATCAATAATGGTTTGGATGCCTTATATTTAGTAGTTATGGAAAGCCAATTTGCTAGCTTTTTTGCAGAATGGTTAAACTTCTTAATAAGTTACATACTTTGCCTCATTTCATTTAAAAATATAGATAGGCTAAAAGCCTGTTTAATTGGGCATCTCTGCTGCCACTGCTGAGTCTTTTCTTCTAACAAAGAATAATATTAATATGGAGTAATTAGGGATAGGCTTTACTGTTGCTTGTTGTATTCAAATTTATAGATACCTTGACTCTGCAAGAGTTAGAAGATGTATCGCCACGCCAAGTTAAATAAGTAACAGTACAAAACAATGTGCATGCTTATTCAACCAGTAATTATAAGGTAATGCAATATATTCATGATATTTTGTATGAGGTTTTTTAGAGTAAGATGGTAGCCCATTTAAAAATATATTTAAAGTCAGAGGCAACTCTGGTTATATTGGCAACTTATTGAACAAGCTAGAGTAAACTTTAATTCTTTAGGAATGGAAAGAAAATAAAAGAAACATATATTTTTTAAATAAAATTTAATTGTTTTTAAAATTTTGCAGTGATTTATTTATTCATATATCAATCTTCTTAGCCACCTATCTCCCTTATAGAGGATCTTCATACAATTTAACCAATATAATGAAACCTAAAAACCTAAGAATTTATTATTTTTAAAAAATGTTAAACTTTCTGAAATTACAAGTGATTTTCTTCATTCAACTAGTCTGACAGTTCCATCTAAGGGGCACTTGTGCTTTTTCTCTGGTTTTTTCTAGTATGAATTAAATCACTGTTTTGCTGATTTTGCCAGTTCACCAACATCTTGTCAGCAATTAAAATTATTTTTCATTGCAATTGATTACATCAAATGGAAGTTACATCTTTGGTGAAGATGTCTTTTTGATATTACATAATTTGTCTCCAATCTTAGCCAGCAACTATAAATTAAATAAAATAAATATTCATGCATGATCTGAATTTCAATAAACACCTGAATAAGTCTTGACAATGAGGGTTGAATTAATTCATCGATGGCTGGATAGGATATGGTCTGTTTGATTATGGTGCCCTTTATTTATTGAGCAACACTTGTACTGTTATAACCAGGTAGTCAGGATTTGAAAGATATTTTCATGACAAAATTGAACCAAACAATCGTCTACAATACATCATTGGTTCGCAACCTTTTTTTGGTCATGCCACATCTAAGCATCTCTAAAATCCTGATGCACCTCCCTGTGACATATACAGTAATTCTTACTATTCAAAAAGTGAACTCCTACTCATGGGGAGGAAGCCTTAAAGTCCATTAACTTGGTTTAAACAAGGTTCCAAACAACATGGCATCCATGAAGTAGAAAAATTAAAAAACGAACTTGGGTCCTGGTTCTATATCAGTGATGGCGAACCTATGGCACAGGTGGTACACAGAACCATTTCTTAGGGCACACGAGGCATTGCCCTTTCAGCACCAGGGAGTATGTATGCGCTGGCCAGCTGATTTAGCCCTTCTTTTGAGGCTGTTTTTCGCCCTCTGGAGGCTTTAGGGAAGCTCATGAAGCCTCTGGAGGTGGGGAGGGAGGCTGTTTTCACCGTCCCCAGGCTCCTAGAAAGCCTCTGGAGCCTGGGGAGGGCGAAAAAAAGCATGCCAAAAGCAGGGGGTCATGCACATAGCATTATGGGTGTGGCACACTCACACATGACCCCCCTGTGCTCCCCCCGCTTTTGGCACGCGAGCCAATAAAGGTTAGCCATCACTGTTCTATATCCTCACTGCTGGGCTTCCCCCACAGAGCAGCTCTCCTTGCAACCACCCATCAGCAAAACCCACAGGAAAGAGAGAGAGAAACTTTGCCCGTTCCATGATTCTTAGTGGGAACACATCTGATTGGCTGTCAGTTGCTCCCTCCACTCCCCAGCTGGGATATCCTTTTCAGACCAGGCCCTTTAATAAGTACAATAGGTAAATGAAAAACAGCTGTTTAATCACAAATATATAAGAACAATTAGCAGGCTTTCAAAAATACAGTTAATAGCTCATTTTCGAATTGTCCCCATTAAAAATCAAATTGCCTCCCCTGTGGGATGTAGTCCCCACATTGGGAACCATTGATTTACATCATTCCTCTCAGTCCAAAACTACCAGTGATACCTGTTTCTGTTTGGCTATTAATTTTGGTATTTAAAAATCAGCCAGTATGTAAATAGTGTATCTTTGGAGAACTTGCTTCAGAATTTTTTCAATGCTGACTTCCTGAGCTGCTTTTATATGCATTTAGAATGTAATCCTTTGTAAACAGTTTTCACTGCTTTTATCCCCTTCTAATGAATCCCTCTTTCTACTTTCTCAGTAGACCTTATCCCCAAGCCAAGGATATGCATGTACTGTTAACTCTGGATCATAGTTATCCATCAGATGAAATGGACTGTAATCTACTAAAGCTTGTGCCATAACAAATGTTAGTTTTAAAAATTCTACCAACTTTTTTTTGCTGCAACCAACTAACATATTGTACCTTGTGGGTCCAACTGGGTCCATCCACTTTGCTGCAAATCATCTGTATTTTCTCATTTCTTCTTTCCTTTCTTGAGTTATAGATTTATCCAGAGATCTGGGTCTTTTACTTGCTGAGCTACTTATGATTATGAAAACCCTAAACAGGTATTCTAAGTCCCCGTTGCATTGATATTCCCATATCACTTAAAAATCCAGTTGTCTTAGAATTGTCATATGTCTGTTCTTTAAGAGCTATCTACAGTGCCTGCTATTAAGTCAGCAAAATAAACATAGTAAACGCAGCAGACAGAGATTACTTGGAGGTAGTGGAACAAATCTTTGGCGTTCCCATCCCTTTTTCTTTTGACCTTCTTTGTTTGTTCTTTTTAAACAGAAATTGGAAGCAGCTTTAGTCAAATAACTTCAAAACACTCTATTGCTTTTTTAATGAACTTCCCCCCGAATTACGCACCATCACCGACCTCCGCCTCTTCCGCCAATGTCTAAAGACATACCTGTTCAAACAAGCCGGCCTAGCCTAACCTCCCATGGGGACTTTTTAGACAGTTTTAAATTGGGAATTTTAAAAATTTGGTTTTTAGCATAGGATAAGACAGTTTAATCTATATTTTAAATTATGTATTTATTTTTGTATTCTGTATGTTTTTTAAATTTCCTGTGCGCCGCCCTGGGTCCTCTGCGGAGAAGGGCGGGATATAAATATAAATCAAATCAAATCCAATCCATCTGTTACCTTTAAAAACTATTGTATTAATTTATCCTTCTGCTACCATGCATTACTTTCTTTCTTCTTCAAAAATTGCTCTATTGATTTCAAATAAAAAAGCGAAGTTGATATAATTTTATTCACACGAACTCATGGAATGAAGAATGAATAAGAAGTGGGGTGTTAAATGAGCACAATGAAAAATAACGATTAAATGATGAAAAACAAGCTGAAAAGAAAATTTGCAGAACCAGACATTGGATGGAGTATTGTTCTTCTACCTCTTTTACCCTTTGGGTGTCGAGGAAATTGGATGGAGTAATTAAGGCAAACCTATAATATAATTACATGCATATATACCCAAAATTAATTAAATATTAAAAGAGAGGGAAACCCCCACTGTGTTCTAGCACTGATGAGGTTACCTAGTTGGATAATGAAACTTTTGCAAGAAAACAACTAAATTCAGAGAACACCAGGGATTCCCATATAATTAGCATATAATTATATATGCTATAAATTATATAGCATATAAAGACCAATACTTAGAACGTCCCATTCTAAGTATTGGTCTTTATATGCTAAATTGAAATGAATTTGAAAATTACAATATGCAGTACAGATTCCTTTTTCTATTATGCATGGTCAGCCTCTTCCACAAAGGAGTTTTTTATTTACTTCATGTGAGAGAAATAGCATGCAATGGAAAATCTCCATATGTGTGTGTGTGAGGGGGGCGGATACATAAGCTGCTAAAGCAGTGTTTATTCAGTCATCAATCTTTCTTTGAAGTTACATCGCTTTAAAATTGACTATGTTTGTACGTCATGCTGAAATACAATACTATTCTTACATTTAGTTGCAGAATACCGATTATGGCTTGTTACTTTGTGGGAATGCCAAACCCCTATTAGTTTCTCCTGCTCTAACTGGATCCAGTATTATTACCATATTTTTGGAGTATAAGACTCACCCAGGTTTTGAAGAGGCATTTTTTAAAAAAAAGGTCAGGTAGGTAGATAGAGGGATAGAGAGGGAGAGAAAGAGAGAAATACAGTAGGTAGGGAGGGAGAGAGAGAGTCTAGGTAAGTAGGTAGATAAAAGGGGAGAGAGAGAGAGCGCGAGTAGGTAGATATGTAGGCAGAGAGAGTGTGTAGATAGGTAGGTAGGTAGAGGGATAGAGAGAGAAAAATATATAGAGAGAAATACAGTAGATAGGTGGGGGGGAGAGAGAGAAGGTAGGTAGGTATATAGGTAGATAGAGGGGGGGAAGAGAAATACCGTAGGTAGGTAGGTAAATGTTTCCAGGTGTATTTATCCACGTGCTGGAGAAGGAAATCGCTGTAGCACTTAAAATTTTGTTTCTGCTGGCACAGCACTTGACCAATGTAATTCTCATCAATCCCTCTAACTCAGGGGTTCCCAAACTTGGCAACCTTAAGACTTGTGGACTTCAATTCCCAGAATTCTCCAGCCAGTTATGTCCACAAGCTATGCTGGCTGGAAAATTCTGGGAGTTGAAGTCCACAAATCTTAAAGTTGCCAAGTAACTAAACAGTCTTCCGAAAGGAAAAAAAAGGTTTTTTGTACTCTGCAAACCTCCCCAAAATGGCCCATTTTTTTCGAAAACGGGCCCAGGTTTTTTTCAAACAAAAGTCATGAATAGTCTTGGGGGGGGCTTGCAGAGTGCTCTGGGGCAAAAAATGGCCCTTTTTCATGAAAACGGGGGCATTTTTATGTCAAAAAGATTGCATGGAGGCTTATAGAGTGCTGCTGGGGGCTGGGGGCTAGGAGTTAGGAGCTAGAAGCTCTTCTCTGGAAGCCTCTATAAGGCTATGCACAGCCATTTTGGTGAAGGGGATGGGGTTTTGGGAGGCAAAAAAATGCTGTATTCCATGTATAAGATGCACCGAGATTTTCAGCCTCTTTTTAGAGGAAAAAAGGTGCCTCTTATACTCCGAAAAATACAGTAACTATTATCCATTATGACTAATGGGTCAAAATGTTATTTGCTACATATCTTCAGTAGCATAGAGGACTCCTGATAGCATCTACTACTCTTTGTAGTTGTTGTGTTATTATGTTCATCCTCTGGAAGAGATTTTAAATTTCTTATGCCTAAACCTTTAGCTATAGAAATTTTTACAAGCCTGTGAGAGATGTCCATTCTTCATTTATCAGAGAGGCCCATTCTAGCTTACCCAATGTTTGCAGATTTTCTTTTTTAAAATTTGGAACTCTTCATTTCTGGAAACATAGTAATTTCTCTTTTTCTAATACTATTTCCAAGACTGATAGATTTGTGCATAGTTATAGTTATAGTTTATTAAATTTGTATACCGCCCTTCTCCCTTGCGGGACTCAGGGCGGTAAACAGGCATCAATAAAAACTACAAAGAACATCAATATATACAAATACTTTTAAATGACATTAAATTGGGGGCCTGTTCTAAAATCCAAATAAAACTCCTAAATAAAATCGATTAAAATCAATTAAAAACTACGCGAGGCCAGCCGCATGGAATAAATGTGTTTTCAAGGCCCGACGGAAGAGGCGTAGGTCAGTGGTCATATGTAGGTCGGGGTAGGTCATTCCAGAGGGTAGGGGCTGCCACAGAGAAAGCTCTCCCCCTGGGGGTCGCCAGCCAACATTGTTTGGCCGACGGCACCCTGAGGAGGCCCTCTCTGTGGGAACGAACTGGTCGGTGGGAGGTATTTAGCAGCAGGAGGCGGTCTTGCAAGTAGCCAGGTCCCGTGCCATGAAGCACTTTAAAGGTGGTTACTAGCACCTTGAAGCGCACCCAGAAAGCCACAGGCAGCCAGTGCAGCTCGCACAGGAGAGGTGTCACGTGGGAGCATCTCGAGGCTCCCAGAATCCTCCTTACTATGAGGCATAGTAAAACATAAACCCAATTTACATACTGAGGCAATGTAGGCCTGCTTTAATGGGCCTGCTTTAATGGGCCAAGAAGGGATGGCTACCAAGATAAAAGTTAAATTATATCTAATTTCAATTAAATTGAAACTTAGTTAATTATTCTCCAAACATGTATGTGTTTATTTTTTCTTTTCAAAATTCTAATCTGCTAACAAGACTTGGAAGCTTCTAGGGATAAGCTCAATGATTTCCGGGAACTTGTGTAGGTTTGGAACCTCAGTTCTGTACTTCTGATATAAGCAGTGAGATAACTGAAGTTCTTCCTGTACACAGCATTTCATTGCATTGTGTAACAAGCAGTTCCTACACTGCAACCTTTCCTCATAATGCTGTTGCTATTAAATTTGGTTAAGCACTCTATGGAAATATGAATCTACTATATGAAAAATTAACCAGGACTACTGCACTAAAATGGTGCAGAGAGTCTATGAACTAATGTTAGAAATGTGACGTAGTGTATGTGCATGCATGCATGCGCATGGGTATACATGCATACATACTGTTTACACACACACACACACACACACACACTTTAAAAAAACCTGAGAACACTGCCATTGCTTAAGTTGATCTATCATGCAGTACCAATATCTTTTATAGCAGGGGTCCCCAACGTTTTTGGCACCAGGGACCGGTTTCATGTAAAAAAAATTCCGCGGACCGGTGGGAGCCTCCAGCGGGTGAGTCGGGTCATGTGGGCCGCACACATGTTCGGCGGTCACGTGCAACCAGGTGGGAAAGTTGCCAGGGGTCCCAGGTGAAGGATCCTCGGCTGGGGCAGGGAAGGACGGGCTGTGTTGTGGGCAGGAGGGCCTGGCAGCCCCTTCCCCCCACGCAGCTGGGTGGTACCCCGAACCCCCCCAATGCAGGCCGTTTCCCCCATCCTGCCCCCGGGGAGCGCCCCGGCCAGCCACCAGGATAGCGGAGCGTTTGCTACACTTTCCTAAGAGTTGCGCTACTCTCTCCACCGCTCACTCCGTCCCGGTTACTATCAGGCCACGGACCGGCACTGGTCTGCGGCCCGGGGGTTGGGGACCCCTGTTTTATAGCACAAGTACCTTGTACTAATTATTTGTGGATATGACCTCTTTTATTATTGTTGCATGTTGGGTAATATATGCAGTTTAATATTTTTTCATCTCTGTTCTTCATAATTTACATTATATAGTTCTAGTTGCCTATCTTTGCAGTTCTGTGTCTTCCTGAATTTCTATTTCCATTCACTATCTGGACAGGTAGTTTGACAAAATAGCCTTTCTGTGATGAGTTAGCCCTGGGTTCACTGGGTGAAGGAGGGGTATCCTGTACAAAGACTGACTTTCGGACAAGAGCCTTATGTACTAGAAAAATATCTACTTGCTAAGCTTTATATGCCACATCAACCAGATCATTGATATGAATAAATACTATCTGATCCTTTGGAATTTCAATATTCAGCTATGGTGGGCTCATATTGGGCTTGAACAGGGTCTTCTTATGAATGTAACATAGAGTTAATTCTAGAAGTTATTCTATGAAATTCCATTTTTATGAGATTATTTAAAACAATATGCAAACCAGTTCATCTGCAGTTCATATTTTGCACTTGGGCTGACATTTTCAAACACTTTATTTTTTTTCCTTAGGAGCATGCAATTATTCTACTCTGAATACAGTAATACATTTGTACCAAAAAAAAAAAAGCAGGCATGTGGCATATGATGTTTTATAGTATATTATTTGTAACAAAAAGTAAAATAAAATACTGTAATTATTATATTATTGTCAGTAAAACATCATGTGCTCATATGCCTGCTTGCCCTTCTTACGCCTTTCTTATCCAAAAGTCAACAATGACAATAACAAAATCTATATGAACTATGCATTTACCAGAGCTCTTCTAAGTGTTCAAAAATCCCACTCTAGTCCCATATAAAAGTTTTTCAGGGCTGCCCTGCCCAACAGAGGTGGGTTGCTATCAGTTTGCACCGGTTCAGACAAACCGGTACTGGAATGTTGGCCTGGGTTGCAGAACCGGCAACGACTGGCCAGACTGGCCACGCCTCCAAACTGGTTCCCCAGTCTCCTAGACATGGGGTTTTTTTTGGCAGTTTTAAATGTTCTGTGCATGCACAGACCTATTTACAGGCAACTTTGCCATCGGCCGGGCAATGCCGGTTGGCGACACCCAGGGGAAGGGCCTTCTCTGTGGCGGGTCCGGCCCTTTGGAACTACCTACCCCCTGACCTACACACCACCTCGGACCTCCGCCTATTCCGCCAACGTCTTAAGATGTATCTATTCCAACAAGCCGGCCTAGCGTAGCCCCCCGTTTCTGACTCTATCTATAAATTTTAATTTTCGGGGTTTTAAATGGTTTTTTTAGCACGGGTTTTAATTTAATTTAATATGTTTTTAATAGTGTATATTGTCTTTTGTTATGGTTTTAATAATGCCTGTGCGCCGCCCTGAGTCCTAACAAGGAGAAGGGCGGGGTATAAATTCAAAAAATAATAAATAATAAAATAAACTGCACACATCAAGTGCCCACACACTGAACAGGCAGTAACACCAGCAGCAACCCACCCCCTGCTACCCAACCAGAATAGCTCAGTGGTTGCATTGTCTGGTATCCTTTCTCATCTTTTTCTAGATTTTTCAAGCAAGCTCCTTCTTCCTTGCACCCCTTCAAGGAAAATGTATTCTCTTTTATATTAATTTTAAAAATGCTGTTTTTAGACGAGGAATTGATAATTGATCTGCAGAGGCTTGTATATTCTATGGCATTTTAGCAGGTTATCTCTATACAATACAATACAATACAATAGCAGAGTTGGAAGGGACCTTGTAGGTCTTCTAGTCCAACCCCCTGCGTGGGCAGGAACCTTATACCATTTCAGACAAATGGCTATCTAACATCTTTTTAAAGACTTCCAGGGTTGGGGCATTCACAACTTCTGGAGGCAAGCTGTTCCAGAGGTTAATTGTTCTAACTGTCAGGAAATTTCTCCTTAGTTCTAAGTTGCTTCTCTCCTTGATTAGTTTCCACCCATTGCTTCTTGTCCTGCCCCCAGGTGCCTTGGGGAATAGTTTGACTCCCTCTTCTTTGTGGCACCCTCTGAGATGGATCTCACCCTCTGAGATCTCTCTCAAGACATAAACTGACTATTTAAACTATTTTTGGGGTTTATTTTATTAGAAAACAGTTGGGGGAAGATGGGTGTTGGGGGAAGAGGAAAAGACTTGGGTTTCAAGGGTAAAGACAATGGCTAAGCTTATCCATGTTGACCCTTAGAAGCTGTGTAAGGAATTGGGCAAGGCTTTGACCACATTCCAAATAAAACAAAAACTCTAGCATAGCCCAATTATTTACTGATTCTAGAAGTCTCGGAGCATTAGTTTTTTTCTTCTTAAAATAATCACATTCCCTAACCCAGGGGTCTGCAAAGTTGGCTCTTTTAAGACTGGTGGACTTCAACTCCCAGAGTTCCCCAGCCAGCTATGCTGGCTGGGGAACTCTGGGAGTTGAAGTCCACCAGTCTTAAAAGAGCCAACTTTGCAGACCCCTGCCCTAACCTGAAGTTACCTGCCTTGTTTCTTGTCCACCAGGTCCTCATTATTCTTTGTTTGGGAAAATTCAAAGACAAAAGCTTCCAGAAAACCCCTTCTTTGACATTAACTTTTTAAAGAAAACATTCAACTTTTATTAGAGCTTTCGGGACCAATTCACTGACCAACCATGTAATTATGGAGTTGCCTAAGGCACATATGAATATTTATTTCTGTTTGATTCTCCTTCTCTGTTCATATAATTGTTTAACTTTAATGCATGAAGCTACATGCTTGTTATAAGATGGACAAAGGACATTCTATTGTTATAATGTAACCATGATCTCATTCATCAACACAGTTTATTTTAGGACACAACTGTGGAATAATATATGAAGAGGTTTAGAGAAAGAGAAAGAACAGAAAGAAAAGTTAGCAATCAAAATAGATAGGAATCATGCCACCTACTTTTTATTCTCTTACACAGCATGGATAGGGGAGAAAAGGTGCAATAATTCGAATCCTGTTTTCAAAAAGGGTTTGAATTTACTCGATAATCAATGGAATTCTTTGATATTAACTTTAAAGGTTTTTTTTCATATTAGCTACAAAGAAAACCAAGATTCTGGACAACATTGTTCCTGAATAACTTCTCCCTGGCTACTTTTTTCTTGGAAAAAAATCTTTGATTTTTTTTTTCATTTCTTTCATTTCCAGGAAATGAAGCAAGTAAAGAGATTCTGAAGTTAGGCAAATAGAAAACAGGAAACAGCATGTCTTCTTATGAGATCTGTTTTAAGCTTATTCTATGATGATAATATACTTGAAGTGTAATTCAGCCTGTTATTTATGTAATATAAGTCAGCTGCATTATTTACTGTAGACTGAATCTTATTAGGAAAAATGGAACAGAAGAACAAATTAGTGTGAATTGTGATCACCCAGTGAACAACATTTTCTGTGATACACAGTTGGAAGTCATAGGAACACAAATTACTAACATTGGAGAGATATTGTCTTAAAATATTATCTTATAATATCTAAATATTATTATCTTAAGTAATCAGACAGAGTTCTTTATGATCTTGGTATCCAGGAACTGAATCAGCTAACTACCGTAGCTGACTGGGAATTTGTTCCAAGCAGCAGATGATACTTTTATGAAGGAAGGGAAACTTCCAAGAACCATGAAATAAGCAGTCATTCTTCAAGAGCAGTTTGAATGCCATGAAATCAGACAATCTGAAATCTAAAAGATATGCGGCGACAATCTGGTTTCAAATCTGTACATGGAATAGAAATCATCAGTCTCGTGGATGATCTGAACTAAAACTTGGAAGGAAGGTTCACAAACATCTTTGCTTTCTGACACATTTTGCAGTCTTCAATACTTTTGACCATAGTATCTTTCGGTACTAACAATGAAAGTTAGGAATTGGAGGCACTGTTTTATTATGGTTTCATTGTTAATGAGGTAGAATTAGTCAACAGTAGTAGTGGGGACATGTATAGTCTATAAACACTCAACTATATAGTTGTTCAAAACTTGGTCAATTCCCCAAATCTATTTAAGTCAACACAAAGCCATTGAGAGAGGCTTATCAATAAATTGATGATACTCAATGTAGGCTAAATGGAAAATGAAAATTCTAAGTTGGTCCCTGAAGTCTCAGGGAATTTGAATGGGAAACATTAGTCTCATCCTAAATAAGATGAAGTGAATGTAAAATGAGAACTGAGTTGATTCCAATATCATATACATTTTGATTTTATTAAGGTTGCATTCAGCCATAGGAAAGGCAGACTTAATTAGCAAGTGAATAATGTAGGCCAAGAGAGCTTTGCACACCTTTAGCTGGTATATCAGTTATGGTTTTACTTAGAATAGATACTTTAGGTGAGTCACTCATGCCACTGTAATTGCCCAGTTAAATTATTGTAATTCACATTACATAGCTTGTACACCACTCAGAAACTTCAGCTGATCTAGAATGCAGCAACTATTTTTTTTATTAGACAACTACAATAGTTTTACTTATTAAATCAATACTAAAAGAATTGCACTGGTTTCCAAGCACAGTTCAAGATATGAGAGAAGCCACACCACAGGGCCAGAATCAGCAGTATCAGTACTTTTTTGAAACAATAATGTTCACATTTTGAATAAGGAGGATAAATGGTTTGAGAGAAGAATGAAAGTATCTATTTAGGCCAAAGTGGAAAATCTATCCTTCAACAGAGGGGGAAGTCTGAGACACAACCTGTCCCCCATTTTTTAATGCTGCTCTTTCATCAGTCCCCAAGAAGATTAAGACCACTTCACCATTCACCAGTAAGGCCATACTTAATGACCCACATAGGGTAAACCAGGGATCTGCAAAGTCGGCTCTTTTAAGACTGGTGGACTTCAACTCCCAGAATTCCCCAGCCAGCTATGCTGGCTGGGGAACTCTGGGAGTTGAAGTCCACCAGTCTTAAAAGAGCCGACTTTGCAGAACCCCTGGGGTAAACAATTTAGGAGTTGGAATATCTACACTCCAATGGTTCTCTGATTAACTAACTAGCCTATTCAGATTAGGTAAGAAATGAAACCTCCATGGAAGTCATATATGGTTCCCTCTAACCAACTTGTTCAGATTGAAGAAACTGCTTAGATAAGCAGTGAAAAGTTTCTCACCAACAAGAAAAGAAGTACAGTTGCCATGACTTGACTTCCAGAAGCAAAGAATGATTTTTGTTCCTAAAACTGTATTTGTACTGGGGGACAAAATTAACCAGAGTCTGACTTTAACTCTGCGAAGCCATAGTTCATATTATATCATAAAACAATGGAAAAGTCTCCTAATCAGAACTAGTAACTTATTGAAATGCCATTAAAATAATGAAAAGCCTCTTTGCATTTGTTGCATTTTTTGAAACTGTAACATTGGAGAATATTGTTCTAACTCTAGTTTCTTGCTATCCTTAGTTTTTTTAATTGCTGGGTGGCTGATGGTGTTGTTCTTTTTCATTTACATGCCTGTTCTCTTAAAGCAAGTACCTTACTTGCTATCAGATGTTACTATGGGGTTGGAAGGATCAGTTCAGGAGAGATGTTAGATGGCATAATTGCCATGAATGCAGGAGAAGGACGGCTTAAAAATAATAATAAAGAAATTTTGTTTTTCTGAGCTTGAGGATTCTATGCGTGACTTCTCTACTGATGCGATCATGTGCCTTTCAGGTTGAAATTTTATTAACAATTCAAATGGAAATTGAGGGCACAGGAGGAGCAGATTCTCACATAAACTTGATCTGTCCATGAATGCTACTCTCTGTTTGTGCTGACCCTGCCTGGCTTAAGACACTGCCTGTGAGGCCTGAGAGCCAGACACAAAGAGTGAAATGAAAAGCAAGCACATTCCAGCAGTCTGCACAAAAGCAAGGGCGCAGTTTTGCGAAGTCTCTCCAGAGAGAGATCTTATCTCCTTGTGGCTAAAAAGCCTTTAGTGTGTTTATTTGCGCTCCAGGCATTCTGAGTTTATAATTTGATATGGAAATTACAAAGTTGGACTGAAATTGGACCAAGCTTTTCAAATATTTATCAGTACAAGTCACTTCAAGCACCAGGCTTTCAATCTTTCAACTATCACCCTTTAAAAGAAGAGACTAAATATCCTCTACAAATGTTGGATTGTGTAATTCTTCTCATAAGTACGCTGTTAAATTGGCATACTAAGAGATAACTGCCAAGATATTACTTTTTAAAAGAAAATACAAATGTGGCAGTTATGTGGAGAAGCTATAGCAATGTTCTATTTGGTTCCTTTGAATTTGGGGTTCTATGTGCAGTTCTCATCTGAAGTTTGTATCCTAGAAGTTGATCAAATTACAATGCTGAGAAAAGACTAATAGCTTTGTGCTTCTAGCCATAAAGGTATACAACTGTGAAGTAGATCTTGAGGTGACACACAGTCTGGTGACTTCACTTGTTTCTATTGCTGTTGGTGATATATATGTGGCACTTAAATTGTTAATTGGGATTGAACACTCTCTTGATCAGTTTTCCATCAAAACTATACCAGTTTTCTTAAACAATTTTGTTTTTCATATTGGGATGCGGAATTATATTATTTTCTTCAAATGGCTTTATGCTTTCTCATATTTGGTTTTTAGAGCACATTTGCTTCTTTTTTACCTTAAAAATGTCATTTTATAGAATGTTGAAATTTTAAATATATTTTAGTGCCCTATCATTTTTATCTGACAAGCTTGAAGAAACTAAAAGATGAATAGCAAAGTATCCTAATTAAAATAATTCTAACAATGTTATAGCAGCCATTCTTAAAATAACTATTTCACAAAATAACAAATGTTTTATTTTCTTCCTTATTTTCTCTATTTTGCAAGTTAATGTCCTGATATAATTGCAATAAAATAAATAGTAACTTAATGAATGGATTTTTACAATTGTTAAAATTGCTTATTCAGTTTTTGACAGCTTATTGGAAGCTCATCACTAAACTGTTATTGATATGATTTTATATCAGCATACAGAAATATATGTGTTTAGTGAGTACTGCTGTGGCACAAATCCAATTGGCTGAATCTGTAGCCGTCACTCCCTCTTAACTATTTGAAGAAAGGCTAAGGAAAATGATGCTGCAAGTAAAATTGTACAGACCTATTACTGAAGTCATGAAATGTCAAGAATAAGTGAAAGGCCCAAAATATAGCTTCCTAACAGCAATATCCTACCAGTGTGATCATACACCATTTTGATGGAAATAACCAGGACACTGTGTTGAAAGACATTTTTCATATATCATAATTTATTTGGCACTTCTTGCTGTTTATACTAGTTGGACTTTGACATATTGTTTGTATTTTTCATTTTACTCATTCATCATCATTAGCAGCAGTTAATAGATCTTGTAGTTTAAGTTCATACTAATGGCATTATTTATATTTAATGATAGATGGTAAGTTCCCATTTTCTTTCAGTAGTTAATAATTTTCTAAAAGTTTTAAATCCATATGTTTTTAGCTTAGAAATATATTACAGAGCAACATAAATTATAATAGGCAAATTAATGGAGTTAAGGGAGACGTCCACATGCAAACGCATGCACTTTCCTCTTTATCTTTAGTAAGGACACAAATGATCATTACATGACTTCTGAATGTCAAAAGTGAATGATTGTATCAGGGCCATGCCTAGACATGAGACAATAACATCCAATTCTTTATTAGCATAATGGATAGAATCTTGCCAAACTAAAACTGTAGCCTTCTAACACCTCTTAGATCTAGCCTGACAGAATCTAGACCAGGGGTTCCCAAACTTGGCAACTTGAAGACTCGTGGACTTCAACTCCCAGAATTCTGGGAGTTGAAGTCCACAAGTCTTCAAGTTGCCAAGTTTGGGAACCCCTGGTCTAGGGTGTAGCTCTCCTGAAGCTCTTCACCCTCCCTGCTCCAGTTTGGGACTGTGCAGTCTCTTAATCCAGGCCTTTGCATCTGATGCATCAGTTTTGAGTACAAACTTTTGAATGAATGCATCTGGGTGGGAGAGGAGATCACGTGAAGTGTTAATGCCACTGTATAGTGCCTTGGTAAGGCCACACTTGGAATACTGCATACAGTTTTGGTCGCCACGATATAGAAAAGACGTGGAGACTCTGGAAAGAGTGCAGAGAAGAGCAACCAAGATGATTAGAGGACTGGAGACTAAGACATATGAAGAACGGCTGCAGGAGCTGGGTATGTCTAGTTTGATGAAGAGAAGGACCAGGGGAGACATGATAGCAGTGTTCCGATATCTCAGAGGGTGCCACAAAGAAGAGGGAGTCAAACTTTTCTCCAAGGCACCTGGGGGCAGGACAAGAAGCAATGGGTGGAAACTAACCAAGGAGAGAAGCAACTTAGAATTAAGGAGAAATTTCCTGACAGTAAGAACAATTAACCTCTGGAACAGCTTGCCTCCAGCAGTTGTGAATGCCCCAACCCTGGAAGTCTTTAAAAAGATGTTAGACAGCCATTTGTCTGAAATGGTATAAGGTTCCTGCCCATGCAGGGGGTTGGACTAGAAGACCTACAAGGTCCCTTCCAACTCTGCTATTGTATTGTATTGTATAAGGAGAGGTTGAGAGACAATGTCTTCCCCCTCCCATACCCAGCTTGGAACTGCAGCTTAGAATTCTTATTCCAGGCCTCCTTCTGGGAAGCTCTGTGTTGCCAAAAGCCTCTCCATTGCTCCTTTAGGTACATACTCCACCACAGTTGGTTGTCAGTCACCAAGATCTTGATCACCTGAACACAGTGACAGTAAGACAGTTCTAATTGGAGAACCGATTGTAGGTCACTTTTTTCAGTGCTGCCATAACTTAAAATGGTCACTAGATGAATGGACATTACAAGGGCTCCCTGTATTTAACAGAAACAAAACTACAATTATAGCTATGTTTCAGATAAAAATGCTAAGCTTTTTTCCTCCTCACTTTCCAAGTCATATATATTTTACCAGGCCATAAGACAGGGAAGAGGTATTGATTGTGTTCTTAATCCTGTGAATTTTACAAATGTATTCATGTGAGTATAATGACATTATTGTGAGTGTAGCTGTGTAATCTACAAACCACACATGGATATATATGTATATATCCACAGTATATACATAGAAAGAAAGAGAAATAGTACCTTTTCATTAAATGGGGAAAAAAGGAACCAGAAAATTCAAATGTTTGTTGGAGAATCTCACCTTTCTAATGCCATACTCCTTTTTTATACAATAAGCAAATCAAAGGTCTTATGCATATTTTTCTAAATTTGTATACGCTGTTCCAGTATTGTTTCATTTTTATCTCTTTTGATGTGTTGGTTTCTTTTTCAAGGAAAAGAGGAAAAAGTATATTAGCCATGTTATCAAGATAAATATACTTTTTAGTTGCTTGCATTATTCACTAATATGGCGCCTGCTGAAGCTATATTCTTCAACTATCTTTTTGTTTATTTTGCTTAACTTTTTGGTCAGCTACCAATAGAAGGATACTTATAGAGAACAGCAGAGAAAGAGAGAATAAACAGAAAAGAATAACTAGTGAAGCTATTATATATTACAAGGAGAATACATCTCTAAGAAAAACAACAATCTACTGGGGTACATATATAAACTTTTACTTAGATATGATATAGACACAGAACAAACAAAACAACTTTATGATAGCATGGATGTAAAACTTTGAAGATCTAATCAAAACACACTGATGGGAAGATTTGTGGACTATACCAAATTATAATCTAATAGAAAACTGGTATAAGTTCTTATGACTCCATCAATAATATTTAACAGAGACAACTCATACAGTAATAAATGCTATGAATGTCATGAAACCCAAGGAATATTTTACCACATGTTGTGGCTACATAGTAAGAATCCTAAAGAGTAGTGGAATGACTTACATGGGATATAATGCAGAAAATCTTGAAATTTAAGTTTGAAAGAAACCACAACTTTCCATACTAGGTATAATCTCAGAAAAAACCCCAACAAGAAGCATCTTAATTAAATGAGATATTTGTGTACAGCAAGAAGAGCTAATTTTGCTTAGTATTGAAGAAAAACACAAAACTGAAAATTCAATGGCAAAACTAATGGTGTACGTGTGTGTGTGTGTGTGTGTGTGTGTGTGTGTGTGTAAGTATGAGTGTATGTATACATGGGGTCACGTGACTGAGTGGGCGTGGCATGTGTGACATCAGGTTGGCCATGTCCATTCAGTCACATGACCCTCCCTAGCCACACCCACCAAGCTGGTAGCAAAAATTTTAGAAACACATCACTGATTCCATGGTATGACTAGTAGTGTTCTCCAGGTTTATTGTCTTGGGGGTCTTCAATTTGCATTCTCTGGGGGTGAAATCAAAAGAAGCTTAAGAGCGCTAGCTACCATGACAGCCATGAATGTGACCCAAGTCATGAAGGTCCTGACATATAACAGTGGTTATACTTTGGTCATGGGCCGTGGCAGTGTGATTTGCAGTTGGGGGGAATCACTACTACATCATGGTCCGAGTATTTTCTCACAACTTGGGAGTGTTCTTATGGCATTGTTTTGACTGATTCAGTCCCTCCTCATTTTACAGTCATTGTGAAAAATATCACAGTGCCCTGGCTTTGAGTCAGCTCCCAAATAAATTTCAAAATGATGGTGGTCACCTATATAACCCTTCAAGGTATAGAGCCAGGGTATTTGAGGGATGGTTTCTGTCCAGTGTTGTTTCTCCCATTCCTGGGAAATGCTGTTTTGGAACTTTAATTTTGGACATAGCATCTGCTATGACTTCTATAAGACTTTCTTCAAGGGAATGTTTTGTTAATGTTTCGTTTTCACACAAATCATATACTGTTAATTTCAAGTCATACCTAACTCATGATTAAGTCTGTTTTTAGTTTCTTTGTGCACCCAAAAGAAACTAGGTTTTGCCCTGTAAAGCAGGGGTCCCCAACCTTTGCAACTTTAAGTCTGAAGGACTTCAGCTCCCAGAATTCTCCAGCCAGCTTTGCTGGCTGGAGAATTCTGGGAGCTGAAGTCCTTCAGACTTAAAGTTGCAAAGGTTGGGGACCCCTGCTGTAAAGGAAACAATGATGACTGATTGAAGATAGGAATGTTTGACAATACAATGCAATCATGACTGATTCCAGTCATGATGCACTCTATTGTCAAATATTCCTATCTTCTGGGAATCAATGGGTTAGGAGTCATTGAGCTTTTCTCATCTTTAAATTATTTTTGAACTTTGAAAATCCTCAATTTGATTTTCATTTTCCAAACTTGGTAACAAAATGTTCTGTTTTTATCCAAGAAAACTCATATTGCATTCACTCATTTCAGCTGTAAAACATAGGATCAGGTAGAAAAGACAATACAATCTTCTTTTCCATCCATCTAGCTCATTTAATTACAGAAAGCTTATATCATATTTGAATTGTAAAAAAATTAATTAGAATTAGAAGGATTAGAATTAGAATTCTTTATTGGTCAAATGTCATTCGCCCCACAACGAATTTGTCTCTGGTGCATAAGCTCTCTGGCTACATGCAAGTAATGTGATAAATCATTATCATAATCATAAAATACATTCATCATAAGGCAATTAAACCTAACACAAAATAGTTGGGTAAAAAAGTAAGATGAGGGGGTATGTAACCTTGAATTCCTGATGAAAAACAAATTATAAATCTTATTGTGGTTTTTTCCCCTCCTCTTTCTTCCCCAGGGATAGTCTGAAGTAGGAGAGAAATACCATTAATTTGTTTGCAGTATTCTTTTTTTTTTCTTCAAATTGTGAACTGTGCAGACACACATTCGCCCCTTGCTCAAATATCATAGGGAACAATTTTCAAGGGGACAACATTAAGGTTGTTGGGTTGATCAGTCTTGACTCAATCAAAATCTAAGGCAAACTCAGGATCGTGACATTTTCTAGATTGAGCATCCTCAAAGTACTTGCTGGGTAATGTTTATAAGTACTCATTTGGAAAATATCATATCTATCTAAGAGAGAATTAAATTTCATTATTTATGGTCCAATTTTGTATACCACCACAATTTCATACAGTAGTGGAGTTCCAGCAGTTAAGATGATATCTCTGTGCTCTTACAAAAGGAGTTAAGCTTAGCTCTACATGTATTAATGCATTAATACAATTTTCTCCCTATTTTTAAAAAAAATGGGTGTTAGGTTCTTTAAGTCTCCAAGCAGATGGAAAGCTGAAGTATTTTGAAAGTACAAACAGTAATTTTCTATATGTTACTCTAGTCTTAGAAAATGAATGAAACAAATGTAACTATGTATGTATGTGTGTGTGTGTGTGTGTGTATATCTATAATGTAAAAGAAACCGACATAATGATCTCCAGAACTTTAAAATATATTTAAAATATATTGCTCACTGAGCTTTCATTAGCAACTGCTAACATCGTCAGAGTGTAAAAGCCATAAAAGCCTTGCCTTTATACAATGTTAATTAATTTAGCCATTGCGCGCATGATAGGTCCATCCACCCGCCTCCCACCTGTGATTAGCCCTGTTGTTTTTCTTGCATCAGGCATGTTAACCGATGCTTGTATTTCTTTCTCCCTTATCAAACCTAGCTTGGGCTGTTCTTCCCCAGAAAATAATGCTGAGCTATCCGATGTTGATTCAAAGGCATTTTCTCTGGCTTCCTCCCACGCCCTCTCCCTTTTCTTCTGTCTCACAGGCCTAGCTGATATACTAGACAGCTTCATTTGTGGTTTTGCCTTTGATCTTGTAACTGGCCCAGCTCGTTCTTCATTGTTTACCTCCATTATAGGTTGAGGTGATTCTGCCGGACTCCCCTGCATTAGACCTGGGCTGGCCATGTCCATAGCTGCATGTCCAAAGGTGGGTGGGTGTTGTTGATCCCCATTCCCAGATAGAAGTTGGTCTCTGCTTCCCCTACTAGATCTTTCTTGGTGCCGTAACGCTTGGTAGGCAGGTAGCAGATCAATGTGTCTGTTGATGGAATTATTGTCAGAGAACTAGGCTTCTTTGAGTAGGCGTCCCCCTTTGTTGCATCATGGGCCACAACTTCTGCCTCTTGAAAGTCGAATGTATGACTGTGCTCTTTCATGTATGCTCAGATTTGAGAGCACAGTTCCTTACGGCAGACAGCCAGTTCGTGCTCATGCACTCTGGTCTGTAGCTGCTTAGCTGTTTCCCCTACATAATTACTTGCACAATTATTACAGTTGATGCGGTAGACCACTGAGGAGACCTCCTTTTTAGGTAATGCTTCTTTTGGGCACATCACCCTCATCCTCAGTGTTTGATCTGGTTTATGCACCACCTTGATCCCATGTGTTGAGAGGATGCGTGCAGCAGCTTCGGATACCCCCTGTATATATGGGAGCACCCTCCATGTGGATGTTCCATTTGCACCCTCACTGGGCTGTCGGGCTGATGTAATTGCCACTAGACCACTGGTTCTATCCTGATCAGCTGAGACACAAGCATATACTTATTCCCCTGTCTCAGCTGATCAGGATAGAACCAGTGGTCTAGTGGCAATTACAACTGCCTCACATGTAATACTTCCCTGGTTCGAATCCCAGTAAGGGTATGGCTAGCTGATGAGAGCTAAATAGCTCGAAATAGATCTATCCTAGTCTCCCTTGTTTATTTATTTATCAGCTCAAAACCTAACACACATGTAAAAACAAAAGACACAACGAAACAAATAGCTTTCTGTCTGGATGATCTCTGGTGATGAGCCGAAAGACAGAAAAGGAAAGCAGTATGCTTCCTCTCTTAATTGGGGCTCACCAGGATGTTGTGACACAGGCATATATATGTATGTATGTATGTATGTATGTATGTATGTATGTATGTATGCATGCATGCATGCATGCATGCATGTATGTATATAGCTGTGACAAATACTTGAGCATTCAAGGTTCAGAAAGCTTTTCCATTTTTCTAAATCCATTTAAAAAGCTTCTGTTGTACAATGTTAAGAGAAGTATATTAATTAAACCTGCTAGAACAAGGTCATTTGTGGCTTCAGCTATATATTTCTTGTAATAAATAACCTGCTCTACTGACAAACTTCTAATCTCCATAATTGTGAATCATTGTCTATCAAAGATTTAGTTTCAGGAAATACCAAATGAAAGATAAAAACAGTGGTACCAGTCCTACCATGTTAATATTACATTACTTATTTTTCCAGAGCATTAAAGCAAGGAAGAGCAGTCTAGAGAAATTACAAAAAATAAACCAACCAATCAGACAAACAAATAATTGGCCAAGACTTCAAATGAGTTAAAATTAATAGAAAATAATTTTATTCATTTGTTTGTTCACTTTATATGGCTGCAGATCTTAACAAATGACTCTGGATGGAAAATAATCATAAAATAATTTAAAAACTAATTTCCATCATCAATGAAAAAATTAAAGTACACAGCTCAGGAAAATGACACAATCAATGGCTGTCGGCACAATCGTGAGGCAGGACCCATCACACACTTTGGGCCCCAGGCCTGAGCATAGAACCAGGTAGTCAAGGCTTTCCAAAAGACCAGCAGGATTGGGCCCATTCTAATTTCTGTGAGAAGAATGTCAGATAGGGCAGGTGCTATAGCAGAAAAGACATTGTTCCTGGTTCCCTTCACACTGGCTGATGGACCTGAAGCATCCCCATCCTGCCAGACCAGATTGGGGAAGTTAAAACAACTGGGATAAGATGGGCCCTCAAGTAAGCTGGTTCCAACCCAAGCTTTAAAAGTGTTAATCAGCACCTTGAATGGCATGTAAAGCATAATGGCAACCAATGCGGCCCACAGAATAATGGCGTTATTACAAACGCCAAGTAACCAACATCATTTACTATGCACTTATGTCTTGGTTCATTAGCATTTTTTGCTTCTTGTTCGTTCCACAATTGAATGAGGAATACTCACATTAGTAAGAATAAATAAGCAACTTGTTCTCCAGGTTTATTGTTATTGTTAACAACAATATTGTTATAATTAGGATAATAATTAGTTGACATAGTTTAGAAATAAACTGTTACTGTCAATATTTAAAAATATAACGAAAGTAAGGACAGGAAAGAGGAACATACATAATCATGTATGGTCTGTAGCGATTCTCAGTCCTCCAGGTCCTGGTTGTGCAAAGGTGCTTTTTCAGGAGGCAACTAGACTTCCTTGCTTTTTCTTTGATGATGTTTTGCTTTATTTATATTCCTTGCAGATAGCTGGCCATTTTCATCCTGGGAATCTCTACAGATTTTTAGCTATGCAATTTGGGATGAACACCCTTTGAATGGTATGGAAGTACCATTGAATGGATTTCAATGAATTGCAGACTATAGGAACCAGGAGTGACCCTGAAGACACAGATATACCTCCAAGTGTTTGCATCTAAAAGGATGCAAATGACCAGCTGTCTGTAAGGAATATAAATCCTTCCATTCGTCACTATCCTGCCAAAGCTCATGGACCTTCTTGGATGAGAAGCAAAATGTCTTCAAAGAAAAAGCAAGACAGTCCAGTTGCCTCCCAAAAAAGCATCTTTGGGATGCAAAATCAAAATTAAAACATTGAGTAAAACTTATAAATGCAAATATCTTAATTACCCACTCACTTTTCCTACTCCTCATTCATGCAATTGGCTTTGCAAAACTTTTCAAGAAACAATTAGGATTATGATTCTGTACATCATGTATTTTGCATTGTTAAGTTTATTAATAATATATGGGAGTGCAAAGAAATCTTGTATACAAGGAAATCACAGCTGGTCTTGGTTTAGTATGAAATCTGCAAAATTAAGCTGAAAGGTCAGTTTAGCTGTTCATCACACTACTTGACACAGCGGGAAAAAAGTGGAAAAAGGAGGTGGGAACAGAAGTTGAAAGCAAGAGAACAATAATTTATAAATTATCTCTTTTTTCACTAACACAAGGCTTCAAAATGAACATGGTTGATGTTGCTAAAGTTGACTTCTTGGCCTCTTATAATGTAAAATGGGTTTTGTTTTCCTGACAATTTATTCATATAGTAACAGCTTGTGTGTGGGTTCTTAGCAGCAGTGTTCAAATCACACCATGCTTAATGCTTCTAATCACAATGATGGCTGAAAGTAATAGAGAAAGTGAATGTGGAAATGCAAAGTTGTCTTATGTTTCATTTAATCGATCAAATTTGTGTGTCATTCAGTTAAGATAAAAAGTGATGGATAGGTTACATAGAGTCCCACTTTGTTCCCAACCACTCTGGACAAAGCACTATTGAAGTGATATGTATTGTAGAGAGAAAGAAAGAAGACAGAGGTAGTGTGTGATCTGAATGAGAGATCAAAGATGTTTAAAAATAATTCTGAGAAGTAATATCTGCTGAGATTGCATTTGGCACTGTCTTTCTGTCACTCATCAACAGCAAACACAATATACAATACAATACAATAGCAGAGTTGGAAGGGACCTTGTAGGTCTTCTAGTCCAACCCCCTGCATGGGCAGGAACGTTATACCATTTCAGACAAATGGCTGTCTAACATCTTTTTAAAGACTTCCAGGGTTATATGGTCAATTGGGTTATAAAGACTTCCAGGGTTATATGGTCAATATGGTCAATTCAGTTTTAATTAAATGACTTACCTGGCTAGCCATAAAGACAAGCTCCCTTGGCTGAAGTTAGGGTTATAATAATTATTGTTGTTGTTGTTGTTGTTGTTGTTCTGTGGTTAATCTTTGGTGAGATTCATAGCCTTTGGGGCTGGTTGGTAGCTCAACAGCTTGAGTCCTAGCCAAGGACCTAGGAACTGTTAAGGTAACATCGGAGGATACAAGCTGTTCCAAGTAGGGTGGCCCTTTGTAGAGTAAGAATGCTCAAGTCCGGCAAACCTAGGACCTCCACATAGCGAGGCAGCTCCCTAGGTATTGCTCCAAGGGCTCCAATCACAATCGGGACAACACACGACTTCCTCCTCCACAGTTGCTCAACTTCAATTTGCAAGTCCCAGTATTTTGTGATTTTTTTCTTGCTGCTTATTTTCAATCCATGCTTAATTCCTGCCTCCAGTCTGTATATTTAAATTTTTAATTGGTTTTTTAGGGGGTTTAGTGTTTTAGGTTTTTTAGGTTTTAGCGCAGGGTTATTGTAATTTAATTTAATTTTAGATATTTATATTGTTGTATGTTTTATGTTTTATATTCCCTGTGCACTGCCCCGAGTCCCTTCGGGGAGAGGGAGCGGTATACAAATAAACATTTGATTGATTGATTGATTGATTGATTGATTGATTGATTGAGTGATTGATTATTTGTTGTTGTTGTTATTGTTGTTGTTGTTGTTGTTGTTATTATTATTATTATTATTATTATTATTATTATTATTATTATTATTATTATTATTATTATTATTATTGTGTGGTTAATCTTTGGTGAGATTCACAGCCTTTAGGACTGGTTGGTAGCTCAACAGCTCGAGTCCTAACCAAGGACCTAGGAACTGTTAAGGTAACGTCAGAGGATATAAGCTGCTCCAAGTAGGGTGATTTTTTTGTAGAGTCAGAATGTTCAAGTCTGATAAATTTAGAATTTCTAAATAGCGAGGTAGCCCTTTAGGTATTGCTCCAAGGGCTTCAATTACAATTGGGACAACACATGATTTCTTTTCCCACAGTCGCTCAACTTCAATTTGTAAGTCCTGGTACTTTGTGATTTTTTCTTGCTGCTTATTTTCAATTCGTGCATCATCAGTTATTGCAATGTCAATGAACCATATTTTCCCCCAACTATTGTTATGTTAGGTGTTTATTATTATTGTTGTTGTTGTTGTTGTTGTTGTTGTTGTTGTTATTATTATTATTATTATTGCTGTGGGGAACTAGGTTCTAGCTAATAATAGTCCAAACCTAAAAATAAAAAGTTATAAATAATTGTAAATGAGTTTAATTTAAAGTTAAAATGTACTTAATTTAAATTAGAATCTGGTAAAGTTATAATTATTTGCAGAAATACTCATCTATACTGATGCAATCTATCTTAACTGAATTAATAATATAACACATGATTAGTTATGATTATTTGATTGTGCCATGAAGTCAGTGTTGAAACTTAACGATTACATAGAACTGTTTTACAAGAGCCATGGTGGCACATTGGTTAGAATGCAGTACTACGGGTTACTTCTGCTGATTACTGGCTGCCTTCAATTTGACAGTTCGAATCTCACCAGACTCAAGGTTGACTCAGCCTTCAGTCGGTAAAATGAGGACCCATATTGTTGGGGACAATAGGCTGACTCTGTAAACTGCTTAGAGAGGGCTGTAAAGCCCTGTCAAGCGGTATATACTGTAAGTGTAAGTGCTATTGCTATATGTACTGAATCTTTAGGTCCCCCAGTAGTGCATCCATTGTTGCTGTAAGGAAATCCATCTACCTTATGATTAATTTTCCTCTTTTTTCTTTCTGCTTTTCCAAGCATTATGAGCTTCTCAAAGGAGATATTGTTTTTGTTGCATAATTGTCCAAAATATGATAATTTAAGCCTGGTTATTTGTGCTTGTTTTCTTGATTATCCATAGTATTCTCAGGAGTCTTCTTTAAACCAACCAACTGTTCTGGCGGTGTATTTCTTGACTCCTGGTTCCTGTACTGTTGATAGCTGATTCTAAAAGGAAGAAGTTATCCATCACTTTAATATTTACATTGACGGATATAAGGCTGGTGGCTGTAGTTGTCATTAATTGGTCTTGTTTTCTTTAAATGTAATATTAGTGTTTTGATTGTAGTTCTCATCATCATGACATAAATTTCTAATAATTTAAAACCACACCCATCTTCCCATTCAGCTTTTCCCACTATAATAATAATAATAATAATAAATTGAGATTTATTAACCGCACCCTCTCCCCACAGGGACCCGGGGCGGTGCACAGGCATAGTTAAAAACAATATACAATAATACAAACATACTTAAAATAGAATTAAATAGAATTACCCGTGCTAAAAATATAAAATTAAGAACCCATTAAAATATTTGTAGTTAAAAGACAGAGAGAACTATTCAAGGCCGGCCAGTCGAAAGAGATAGGTCTTCAATTTTACACGGAAGGAGCGGAGGTCGGTGGTCGTTCTAATATCAGGGGGAAGGTCGTTCCAGAGGGCCGGGCCCGCCACAGAGAGCGCCCTTCCCCTGGGCGTCGCCCGCTGACAAAGTCTAGTGGACGGCACCCGGAGAAGCCCCTCTCTGTGGGAGCGAATCGGTCGTGAGGATGTGTGGGGCAGGATCCGATCTCGCAGATAGCTAGGTCCCGAGCCATGGAGCGCTTTGAAGATGATAACTAACACCTTGAAGAGCACCCGGAAGACGACAGGTAGCCAGTGCAGCTCGCGCAAGAGCGGTGTTACGTGGGCAAACCTAGAGGTGCCCATAATTGCTCGCGCGGCTGCATTCTGAACTAACTGAAGCCTCCGGGTGCACCTCAAGGGGAGCCCCATGTAGAGAGAGTTACAATAGTCCAGTCGGGATGTCACGAGGGCATGAGTGACTGTGCGAAGGGCGTCCCGATCCAATAGGGGGCGCAATTGGCGAACCAGGCGAACCTGGTAAAACGCCCTCCTGGCCACGGCTGTCACTTGCTCTTCCATAGACAGCCGGGTATCCAGGAGGACACCCAAATTGCGCACCCCATCCACAGGGGCAAGATGTTCGCCCCCTATGGCCAGCGTTGGAGAAAGCTGGTTGAATCGGGCAGCCGGAAACCACAGCCACTCGGTCTTGGTCGGGTTGAGCCTAAGTCCGTTACTTCCCATCCAGATCCGCACGGCTTCCAGGCACTGGCACATCACCGCTACGGCATCGTTGGGGTGGTTTGGGGTAGATATGTACAGCTGGGTGTCATCAGCGTACAGATGGTACTCTACCCCAAAACCACGAATGATCTCACCCAGCGGCTTCATATATGCATTAAACAGGAGAGGCGAGAGGACCGACCCCTGAGGCACCCCACATGTGAGGGGTCTCGGGGTCGACCTCTGCTCTCCTGACCGCACAAATTGCGATCGGCCAGAGAGGTAGGAGGAGAACCACCGTAAAACGGTGCCTCCCACCCCCAACCCCCACAGCCGATGCAATAGGATGGTATCGAAAGCCGCCGAGAGGTCTAATAGGACCAGGATGGAGGAACATCCCCCATCTCTGGCCCTCCAGAGATCATCTACCAACGCGACCAATGCCGTCTCGGTGCTATGCCCGGGCCGAAAGCCGGACTGGCGCGGATCTAGATAGTCAACTTCCTCCAGGTGACGGGGAAACTGTTGTGCCACCACACTCTCAACAACCTTCGCCAAGAAGGGAAGGTTGGAGACTGGACGGTAGTTGTTCAAAAGAGCTGGGTCCAAAGAGGGCTTCTTGAGGAGGGGCCTCACCATAGCCTCTTTTAGGGAGGCAGGCAAGGAACCCTCACTCAAGGATGCGTTGATAACCTCTTGGAGCCAGCCTCGTGTCACCTCCCAGGATGCCAGTACAAGCCAGGAGGGGCACGGGTCCAATGAACATGTGGTGGCTCGCAGTCGCCCACGTAACCTGTCCATATCCTCGGAAGTAACGGGGTCAAACTCCTCCCAAACAAGATCTCTCTCGTGGCATCCCACTGGGCCATGAATGGGGGCTAGCTCACTCTGTATCTGGGCGGTTTTCTCCTGCAGAAAAATCACAAATTCCTCTGCCCTACCCTGTAACGGGGCTTCCCGCTCCCTCTGTTGAAGGAGGGAACGGGTCACCCTAAACAGGGCGGCAGGGCGGTTTTCTGCGGATGCTATGAGGGTGGCACAATGATGACGTTTGGCCACCCTCAGCGCCACAATGTAAGTCCGTAAATGGGCTCTTACCTGTGTCCGGTCAGATTCAGAGCGGCTAGCCCTCCATCTTCTCTCTAGGCACTATATTAGTAGTGTGTTTTTCTATGTTTTCTCTGGATTTTGACTTCCTGTGGGGTAGGTAGGTTTTGCATGAAAACAATAAAATGGTCTAGAAGTTCTGTTTTCCTAAGAATATTTCATGGCTTAATATGGTTAACATAACTGAAGGGTTTAAAAAAAAACTATTTACTTCTTTTTTGTATGCCTTGGTTTTCTTGGTTATTCATTATCTACCAACAATAATGTTCCTTGGTCTTTACTAAAACCAGCATGAACATCTGGCATCTCCTTTTCCATGTAGCATTCTAATCTGTATTGGATAAGCCTTATTTTGCTAGCACATGAAATTAAGGAAATTGTGCAAGAGTATGCACATTCTGTAAGTCTGTTTTGTTTGCTATTTGTAAAGGAATTCAGAGTGACCTTGGTGAAGATATTGAAGAACGGTTTAGAATGGATTTTGCCTTTCCACAAATCAAAAATTGAAGAAAGTCAAAATAACCCAATTCAAAACATTTGTGATGTATAGGAAACATAAACATTTTTCTACATTCTGTTATCATATTCTACAACAATAGAGTAGTATTCCAGCAATTCCAATGTTGTCTGTCCTTTGCTTGTATACCTTGAAGTGGCAGAAACTGGTAAACCTTTTTCCAAAATTGATGCTGTCTGATATAGTTGCTTGGTTGCTTTAGCTGGAAACTTTAGGTCCATGATGGCGAACCTATGGCACGGGTGCCACAGGTGGCATGTGGAACCATTTCTGAGGGCACGCGAGGCGGTGCCCTGTCAGCTCCAGCGCACATGTGTGTGCTGGCCAGCTGATTTAGGCCTTCTTTTGAGGCTGTTTTTCGCTTTCTGGAGGCTTCAGGGAAGCTCCTGAAGCCACTGGAGGTGGGCGGAGGCTGTTTTCAGCCTCCCCAGGCTCCTAGAAAGCCTCTGGAGCCTGGGGAGGATGAAAAAACTGCACCAAAACCAGGGGGTCGCGCACATAGCATTATGGGTGTGGCATGCCCACGCACGACCCCCCCTGCGCTCCCCCCACTTTTGGCACACAAGCCAAAAAAGGTTAGCCATCACTGCTTTAGGTGATCTTCATGCTTCTGCTCTATGCCTTAAAATACAATCCTGGTGTTATTTACTTATTTGTTTACAATAAAACCCCTGACACAATGAGGTAGCATTACAGGACAACATGCTTTTTTTCTAATTTTTAGTGCAAGGTGTTGTGTAATATGATTGTCAGTTTCCTGGTGCATATTAATAGTCATTTATGTTTGACACGCTGAAAAATCCTAAGCTAAAAAGCGTAGCAAAACTACTCATATTGTGTTAGGAAAACATTTTATCACATTGATTCTATTTGGTAAAGTATATTTTCCCAATTTACACTTAGTTGAACAGAGGTTTCCCTTTTTCTTTCACTAGAATTTCTGCCATCATAAACAGAACATGTCATATATATATATATATATATATATATATATATATATATATATATATATATATATATATATATATATATATATATATATATATATATATATATATATATGTGTTAAATTTCTTTAAGGGATGATTAATAATAATTAATTAAGAGACCAGGATGGATCCATTTCGGGCTCCTTAGCCCTCGTCAGCTGGCCATACTTCCCTACAGGGATTTGAACTGGTGCTCTCCAGCATTCGAAGCAGGCTTCTCTATGCCTTGAACTAACCAGTATCCCTGATTACATCATCCTTTCTACAGGACTTTATTGATGAAGTGGATATATTGTTACAGCTTCCTGTTAGGCCTATTCAAGGGAGGAGACAAACTTGTCATCCTTCTCTGTCCTTTGACTCAACCTAGAGACCATCCAGACAGAGACCTATTAAATTGCTGCTGTCTTTTTAGATATGTGTTAAATTTCTTTAAGGGATGATTAATAATAATTAATTAAGAGACCAGGATGGATCCATTTCGGGCTCCTTAGCCCTCGTCAGCTGGCCAAAGTTTGGTCTCTTAATTAATTATTATTAATCATCCCTTAAAGAAATTTAACACATATCTAAAAAGACAGCAGCAATTTAATAGGTCTCTGTCTGGATGGTCTCTAGGTTGAGTCGAAGGACAGAGAAGGATGACAAGTTTGTCTCCTCCCTTGAATAGGCCTAACAGGAAGCTGTAACAATATATCCACTTCATCAATAAAGTCCTGTAGAAAGGATGATGTAATCAGGGATACTGGTTAGTTCAAGGCATAGAGAAGCCTGCTTCGAATGCTGGAGAGCACCAGTTCAAATCCCTGTAGGGAAGTATGGCCAGCTGACGAGGGCTAAGGAGCCCGAAATGGATCCATCCTGGTCTCTTAATTAATTATTATTAATCATCCCTTAAAGAAATTTAACACATATCTAAAAAGACAGCAGCAATTTAATAGGTCTCTGTCTGGATGGTCTCTAGGTTGAGTCGAAGGACAGAGAAGGATGACAAGTTTGTCTCCTCCCTTAATAGGCCTAACAGGAAGCTGTAACAATATATCCACTTCATATATATATATATATATATATATATATATATATATATATATATATATATATATGTATGTATGTATGTATGTATGTATGTGTGTATATATATATATATATATATATATATGTATGTATGTATGTATGTATGTATGTATGTATGTATGTGTGTATATATATATATATATATATATATATATATTCAAAATCTACATATATATATATATATGTAGATTTTGGTTTATTCGGGTCTTTTCCCGTGTAAAATTAAAGGTGTTTTTGCAACGTTTCGATGGGATCACCCCCATCATCATCAAAAGGCAGATGATGCCTTTGCAAAAGGCAGAAGCCAAAGCCTGATGATGATGGGGGTGATCCCATCGAAACGTTGCAAAAACACCTTTAATTTTACACGGGAAAAGACCCGAATAAACCAAAATCTACATACCTATACCCGTGAAAACCTACGAAAACAATATATATATATATATATATATATATATATATATATGAGTTTTATGAGCTGATCAATAAATTGATAAATGGATGGTCTCTAGCGATGAGCCAATGAGCAGTAAAGGAAACAGTGTGTTTCCTCCCTGGATTGGGGCCTAATAATAACAGGTTGTTGTGAAACAATTACATATATATATATATATTTGTTTTCGTAGATTTTCACGGGTGTAGGTATGCTGGCATAGCTGGCTTCAGGGATTTTCCCGTGTATATAGCATGGAGATGTTATTGCAATGGTTCGGCAAGATCTCACTTGCCATCATCAGGCAGGATTATGTCTGTGACTATATACGTATATATATATATATATATATATGTAGGATTAGCTTGGATTTTGTTTTAGCATCAGTAACTTTTTGAGCTACATAAATAAATAGATAAGTAAATAATCAGAACTTGATATCAGGGTTTATTAAAATACAGCTATATCATAAAAATATAAATAATATCATTTAGAGAAATTTGTAAAACAAGTGCAATTTTAATATTGCTACCATTTTGATTTTTAGTAACTTACTGATGTTGCTAATTGCCCTAATATCCTTCATTAATTTAAATATCTTGACAAGTTATAAATGGGAGACACCTCATCCATTAATTACCCATTCAGTGAAACAGAGCCTGTAGGTGGATTACAGTTCTTCCTTTACTACAAGTTTTCTCATCCCTCCACCCAGCAATCTGTATTATATATATTCTGCTTGTTTGTTTGCTTTGTACTGTTTGCGTTTAACAGCAATTTATAACCATTCTCTTCCCCACTCCCATTCCCCCAAACCAAAAGCCCAAAATGAAACCTTTGGGGTTCACTGAATGCTGTTGCTAGCAGATCGGTAATAGGAAAACAAATCAGCTCAAGAGCTCTTAGGGAAAAAAAGAATGAAAGAATAACAGCAGGCCGAGGAAAGCAGTGGCAAGTAAACACAGCTGAAACAGAGAAAACAACAACATTTACATTTGTCAATTTATGATTTCCACTGGGATAAATTCAAATTTGTCAATGCTTTCTTTCCTGCTAGAAATATTTTATTTTTAAAGAAAAGTTTAAATTTGTGCCATTTTAATTAGCGTAACTACATCCAGTAACCATGCTGGTGGGGACATATATTTTTTTGCTCTCAATACGTTTCTAAATTGAAGTTCCCTGTTTTCCTTAATGACATTATAACACGTTTACATACATAACATGTATATATTCCCAAGTCTTCATCAGTTCTATGTAAAGTTAAGGTTAAAGTTAATCCTAAAACAAAGCTAATCCTATCTGGCTCTGTTGCGCCTAATCTTTAAATTCTTTTTGTTTGCCAGTTCTTTCTGCTTCTACTTTTTCAGTAAAACCAGTTGTCATATTTTCTGTACATTTTGCTGAAGACTCTGGTCAACCAAATGTATTCACTAAAGAGATATAAGTAACAAATCCCAGGGGGGTGGGTGGGAGGGATGCAGCATTATTGTAGGTAGCTCAGTTCTACATAAGATCAGAAAAAGATTTATGGTTTATATTTTGTTATCTAAACTTACTCTAGGAGATTTGATATTCAATTGTCCATATAACTTTTAGCAGATTAATGGAAAGTTTAATAACAATTACAAAAATCTCTAAAATGTCCCCCATTAGATATGTGAAAATAATCAACTTCTGAATAATAAGAGTTAGATGTGGCAGTGACATTAAACCCTAAATGCTACAATTACACCCTTCTGAATTAAATAAATACATATACACATTTTAAAAATACAACTGACACTAGACTTTATCTACCTACGGAATTCTTTCCTAAGACCTGGAATAGGTAAATGTTGACGTTCAGATGTTAAAGGTATCATCGGAGGATGTAAGCTATTCCCAGTAAAGCTGCCTTTTGTAATTGACTGGTGGTCATTTTGTCAATGCCAAGTGGTATTCCATCTGTTTTGGGATTGCCTATTACTATTGTACTATCTTTACTTTCTTTTGCAACAGACATTCTATTTCTACTTACAGGTCTTTGTATTTTGTTATCTTCTTCAGTTCTTTCTATTCTATCTTTCTGTCTCCAGGTACTTCCATGTCTACTATCCAGACTTTTTCTTTCTTTCTTATTGACAATTGTTAAGTCTCAGGTATTATGTTTGCTTGAATTCTCTAGTCCCATAACACTTTAGCTTCTTCATTTTCTATAATTTTCTCCATTTTATGGTCCCACCATTTCTAGTATTATGGACTGTTGCACAGTCAGACAGATGTTATTATTATTAAATTCATTTGTTACCCATTTTGCAGTTTGAAGTGACTCTGAGCAGCAGTTTCTAAGAAAATCCCATGTATGCATTTTTCCTATTTTTTTATAAAAATGTAAAAGACCTATCAAAATCTCAAAATCATTTGTTATCTATTGCTGCTGTTCCTTTTAGAGGACAGATGAAATTGGTAGCAATTTTGCTAGCTTTTATCAAGATCTTCTACTGTTTTAATAGATGGGAATGGTGTTATTACATTGCATAGACTTTGAGATAAAGATTTAAGAGAAAAGAATAATGATTGAAGAAAGAAAAAGAAGAAACAAGAGATGGGAGTTCAAGGAAACAAGGGCGGTGAACAAGAATAAAAGAGGATATATTTTAGATGGGTTATAGAGAAAAATGTGGCCTATTTTGTTAAAAGACAGCTAATGGAGGATACATAAGAGATAGAGAATAAAGAAACTGGAATAAATTAGCATGACATATACAAATAAAGATAACAAAAATAAAAAAACAACACTGGGCATGATCTAAAGTTATCTGTGTCTCTATGTAGATGTACTGTACTATAAAAATTGGAGACATAAAATGTCTCATTTAATCACACCTATACTGAATTCATAATATGTTCAGATTGACTCAGCCCCATGAATATATTGATTCAGTCTATTTGCCATAAATAGTATATTTGTTGTGAGAATATATATATATATATATATATATATATATATATATATATATATATATATATATATATATATATATATATATATATATATGTTTTCGTAGGTTTTCACGGGTATAGGTATGTAGATTTTGGTTTATTCGGGTCTTTTCCCGTGTAAAATGAAAGGTGTTTTTGCAACGTTTCGATGGGATCACCCCCATCATCATCAGGCTTTGGCTTTTGCCTTTTGCAAATGAACTGCAAATGAAGCCTGATGATGATGGGGGTGATCCCATCGAAACGTTGCAAAAACACCTTTCATTTTACACGGGAAAAGACCCGAATAAACCAAAATCTACATATATATATATATATATATATATATATATATATATATATATATATATATATATATATATATATATATATATATATATGCTTTCCTTTTCTTCTTCTTTCCTATTATTCAAAAATAATAACAAAAACAAGTTGAAATAGGAGATGATAGGGCAGGACATATTTTATTTTTTATAGTATACTATAGCATTAAAGCTTAAAGCCTTAAGAGTTAATTTTTCAAACAATAATTCAAATGAATTAAAGCTGTAGAGTAATTAGAAATAAGTTTATAATCCATTTAAGAAGCAAGATTTCAGTGTTACATACATTCTGAAATTTACTTGTAATGCTATACTTCAAACAAATTTAACTGATTCTATAAACAAACTGAAAATCATAGGGTCATTATTATTCATATTTTAAAATTTTATTGCTAGAATTCTTTTTACAGCAGGGTAAAATATAATACACTGTAATACTCTCTAGTCAATGTAAACATGGTAATAACTCTTTTCAGTTAATCAACTAGGCAACTAAAGGATCTCATTGAGTCAAGTAATCGAAACGAAATTTTATTGTCAGTTGAACCACAATATAACAATATGGGATAGCGAATGCTTTATTCAGACTCAGCTCACAAAATGATTTCAAAACCTTTTGATGTATTTTGTGTTATTGTTATATTTGGACTATTAAAGCCCATTTGGAGCGACACTTGAAAGAGCCATGCTATGATTTATATTATTAATAAATTTCAACATTTAGTTCCAGATGTAAAGGCCGATAATATGGATTCTTTAGCCAATCTTGGCATTTTATTGTTATTGAAATTTTTGTCTGAAATTTGGTTTCTGTTTTGGGTAAAACAGTTTGCCGAAGGAAGCATAAAACAAAGGGGCTCGCTCTCTACTCTGGATTGCAAGTGTTTCTCTGCTGTAACTTCCAACAGCTCTCTATTCTTTCCAGCCTACTTGATATCCTGCAGGTTGTGGCAGAACAATTCACAGGAAAAGCTTAGACATTGAGCTTGCACGCTTCTTGACTCCATTCTAAACCCTTTGTTCACACCAGGGTGGCATTTTTTCACACAGCATGTGGCAGATTTGACTCCCCTCCAGCTTGTCTTATGAAATCATAGTATCTAAAAGAAAGACCCAACGTATTGCTCCCAGCCCCACATAATCTAAATATTTTTCCTTCAGCACTAGCCAGAATTTATATAATAATTAGCAATCCAAAGTCATGGAAAATAAACTACAAGCAGTTTTAGATTAAAAAAAAACAACAGTTTGAAGTATTCATTTTCATACATTCTGAATTAGTATTAAAAATATCCAATGCAGTATTTAAAGTATTTCAGGTTGCATTTTCATTCCATTTTCTATAAAATGCTTTTTTTTTAAAAAATAGCTTACAATATAATGAGATAATATTTAACTGATTAATTTAAAATTCAAATAGAATTATTATATCTTACTCTTTAGTTAGATTACTGACTTTTTCTAAACATGTCTATGCACAAATTTAGCAGTGTTCATAATATTGTCCTTTAATGTTTAGTTACAGTTTCTGTTTAAAACAACAATTCCCTAAGTATTAAATAAATCTAAATGAGTATTTAAAATGAAAACCAAAAGTACATGTTTTATCACATAAAAATGTTATGCTTTTTTCTAGATAGCAAATAGAAATGTTGATATTTAATTAAAGGAAAGATTTGTTTAAATATATATATATTTCTTGTTCATAATGCTGAATGCTAACTGCTAAATCCTTATGTTTTATCAATTGACTTATTTCTTAATTTTTTTATAAAGAAGGATTATATTTGATTACATAAATTTGGAGAAATATTGTAGGATTTATTCTGAAGAATGTTCTGAGATGATTTTGTCCTGTAATAATTTTTAAAACAATTTGTATAAAATTTTATACAAATGTAATCCAACGGACGATCTTCTGTTGTTTTATGGAATCTTAATTCACATGTTTGTTTAATGTTCATATGTTGCTGACAAATACAGCATATTATTCAGAAGTTATAGAATGTAGCAAAAACAGCTGAAAATAGAAGTAGCAGGTTAAAAAGATATAGTACAAACCTATATTTGCATTCTCAAAAGCCATTGACCTGAGTGAGATTTTCAGATAAGTAACTTTAGAAGTTACTTATAAATCTCAATGAGATTTTCAGATAAATAACTATAGCAGCTCAATTATATGAAATATTTTGATAATATTAATTTCCTGAAAATATTTTTAAGCTATTTTATAATATATAATAACATTAAATATACAGAACATCTTTTCCATGCATATCTTTTAGATATTTTCTTTTCAGGTTGCTCATATCTTGCATTAGTCTGTATAAATAGCTATCAATGGATAAAATTAAGAATGGTCAAATTTTAAAATATGCATATCTCTTACTCAAGCAAATTTGCAGTGAAAGAAATAAAAACAATGTAGGACAACATTTTAAAACAATCTAGCATAGCAAATAATTCTTAACTCACTTAGTTAGTAGTCTCAAAGAATGTAAAAAGAAACAAAATTAATATAATTGTTATAAGCAGTAATTAAAATTTAAGCCAATTATTACTCCAAATTAACATTTGAAGTCCAGCATATTTGCATACAGTAATATAATAATTGTGAAACTTTTCACTAAATTCAACCCCCTTATGCAGCATAAGCAAAGTCTAAAAAAATGATTAACAAATATAAAGAAAGGTTAATATTAACAAACATATAAAAAGGAATACCTACTTCCAAAGAACGTATTTATTGAAGAAAAAAATTACATTTTTCATTCATTAAATCTCTGTCAAATGAAGAAGAAACATACTCAAAGTATTCATCATGATCCAGTCTAGAAAAAACATTGCATGTCATTTTGCTATTGCTATTTGTCTTCAACTTTCCTCGGTTTAATATTTCTTCTGTTACGAAACAATCCAAAATCATGAACAAAATCCTGTTTGCATTTACTGTAGTTTTCCAATTTCTGGCCTGTTCTTGTATTATTGGAATGAAGTTACTCTCTTTCTCTTCTAAAATTCAGCTTGGACTAATCCTCTTCCATGTTAAGTCAGAATGAAAAAGAGTATTCATTGTGAATTATGTTTCATCTGTCACAATAACCTTCTTTATTCGTTAGTGCACCTCCCCTTTGCCTTTGGCAATTAGAGAAAATAGGTATGTCTCCAAGTACAGAGGCAGTGATATCCGAAAACATATATAGATGCTGAAGCCATATATAGACAATGCTGGATAGGCGACCCCCAGAAGAAAATGTAAGCCCATTTGATTTGAATTTTATTGGATCAGTATAAAGGCAAGAATACTCTACAATGAACACATCCCCACAGTTTTCAGTGTGGGAAGGTTTTGGGGGTTTTTTAGGATAGCTAATTGTAACAGAAATGTTCATAGACTTTAAATATAAGCAAAATAGTATAAATGAATTTTACAATAACTCATTTAAGTACTTTAGGACTATTAAAAAAAAAAGGAAAAGCATTTGAATTATGGTTGATTTCATCAATTTCCACATAATTTTCATGTGCTTTGTTTCATCCAAACCATAAATATGTTTTAGTTAAGTAACATTGCCTATTGTTTTCATATTGAGGTTTATTTGGATGATCTACAATAATATAAGAATGCTGCGTATTTGGTTTTTTTGTATGAACATTTATGAGAGACATATTTCTTTTTCCCATTTAGAAAAAAATATTCTGGAAAGCAGTTACTTAATCACATCAAATATGAGAATGTGTTTTATTTTTCCTCTAATAAGCTTTATTATAATAATTAGAATAATAATTGTCATTAGTTCATGGTGTGATTTTAGAACATGTTTGGTTAGGAGAACTCATATTTCCCGTCAATAAATTATTTTTAAAACTCAGGTGTTTTGGTCAGTTATGAAACTTAAAGAAACTAGACACACAAATCACACATAGAGACACACACAGAGAACAACTTCCAAATCTTAGAATATAAAGATGCTAGCTGATGTAGCCCGGGGGGGGGGGGGGAGGAAATGTGAATGTTTAGACTGCATTTAACATTAGTATGTAACTGGGTAATATATATTAAAAAGAGATTCCTAATGGAAAACACCTCTTGGAGAACACAAAATGAAAATTAGGAAGAACAGAATAACAGTTTGGCCCTTTGCACAGGTTTGAGCTCAAATATGCTTGCTAAGCTATCTATTTCACACATGCAACGACAGAAGGTTCGATATTCATTCGATCGATGAGTGAAAAGGCACAATGGCAAAATCAGACGGACTTCTTTTCAAAAACAGATCTCCAATGTCCCCCCACAGTCTGCAGTTGCTCGGCTGGTGGTGTGGCACAGACAGAGCAAGGGTTACTTCAAGGCTATTCTCTGGACCGTCCAAACAGTCTAGACCGATGACCTGCAGCATCATAGCCTTTGAAAAAAAGAGACAAGTTCGTTCATGATGAAGAAAAATCAAGCCAACCCCCTTTTAACAATAAGGAGCAGCTCGGGGCTGCAAAGAGGTAAGCCGGGGTAAGCAAAAGGGGAAAAAAACACAAGCAAAAAAGAGACATCTGCTTCCATGGTTACAGGCCAACTATGAGGACCTTGCTTTTAAGAGAGATAGTTCTCATGCTCCCACACAGTCTATGTCATGCATTCAGAGCAAAGTCAGGTTGAGCTGAAATCCGCATAGATATTTTGGAGTAAAATGATACATGAGCACATGGGTTTTAGGGGGGGCGGAAGAGTCACATGACAGTTAAAAAGCAGGCTTGTCTTGCGCTCTTTCTGAATAGAGCACCTTTTCCTAACCCAAGAATAGAGAAGAAAGAATTTGTACAAAATGAACATTTATATGATATGTAACATTTTCAGTATTCTTATTTTGTCAACTGAGAAAGGTCAAGGGTTAATGTTTGTGTGTCTTTGTGCATGAAAGGGCCACAAGTCCCTTTGTTAAGAAAGCTTTAGAGAACGCTTAGTAAGATTTTATTTTTTATTTGATCTGAACTACTATTATAAGCTTGACGTGCATAAAAATAGTTTTTATGCCAATCTTAATTATTTTATTTCTACAGAATTTCTTAGTTTCACAATCTTAATTTCATTAATTTTACTTGTATATAGAAGGTGAGAACAATTTCTGTTAGCACTAATCCTACTAAAATGCTTCCTTCATCTGGTGAAAGTATACCATCATTTATTTTTGTTTTACAAATTTAAATAAACGAAGAGCTACACTTCTGTTTAGAAATTATGAATACTATTTAATATGAAATGTAGCATAAACAACACTGCATCTGCCTTAGTAATATGGACATCTTAATATTGTATTTGTCATTTGTAGTATTTTATTTTGTTAGGATATTAGAACAATATTAACTAAGATCTCATTTTGTTAATCTCCTCATATAAGATTACACTATTAAGAATATAATGTTGATTACTGAAGTCTATAAAGATAGGTATCCATTACTGAAATATTTATGCCGAAGAATTCTACCTCTCAACATACAAATTAATATTGAATGTTAGTGGATTTTTCAGTCTGATTATGATTTAACCAATATATATGCTTAGACTTTACAATAATGATTTATGATATGGATTTTTATAAAATCCATATGCAAGTAATTAACATTTAGTAAAACAAAACAAAAAAATAAAAATATAATTAAGAGCTTTATGCCATATGAAATATTGTGGATTAGTTTCTTAAAAGAATGTTTTCTTAAAATAATTGTTGTATACCATGTGCTTTTTGGAAGAGAAGAAGGCAAACAAACAACATTTTCAAACACTTAGAGAAAATCTAAAGCAAACATAAATGCTAATGAAGATCTTTTAAAAAGATACTGCTTTTTCATCAGAAAATTCAAAAGAATTGCAAATAGCAGATTTTTAAGATGTTTGTTTAATACAGAGCTCTCTTCATACACTTTTTATTATTGTTTGATATATTTTACTCTCCCATATTCCTGGAAAAGTACAATAAACTAATTTTATATTGCAGGGTATAAGATATTTCTGGTTATTCACATGTAGAATTGAAAATGTAATAATAATATTAAATAAAATTTAATTAAATATAGTAACATAGCAGTGTATTCATATAATGTCCCCTCTACAAGCTGAAGCCTTGACTTTTTTGGTTTTGAATAATGCATCTTTAAACAAAAGTCTTTACATGAGTGCTTTCCCCCCCTAGATTGTTGAATATGACCAAGTTATAACAAAGTCCAGATTTTGCTTCTGTTTTGAAAGTGATTTTTTTTCTCCCCACATCCCCTTTCTGAATAACATTTTAAAAATATTTTAAAGGATATATATTTTTCTAATATTAAAATACACTAGATAAATATTATACATAAATATTTAACTCTATCAATGCTGAAAATAAATGGTTACAACTAATATTTGGCACACATCTTTAAAACAATGGAACCAGTATATGATTATATAAAGGAACATTTTTATTTCAGACCTTTCTTGCCTTAGCATTTCTTTCTTATTTTCATGCAAACAGATAAATAAATCACAAAAAATTGAAATTACACAGTAGCTTGGCCATTTGTACCACTGTATTTAATGGAAGATACCAAGCATCAGTAGAATAGTGAATTACTCGCAGAATTGTTTACATTTTTAACAATGTTTCCAGCTCTTAACATTATAGACAAACATGTTAAAAATATGCATTATACTAAACAAAATACAACTGCTATAATAATTGATATATAAATATATAATGTTGCCTTTTAGAGATGCATACAAGGCATACAAGATGTGTAGAAAGACTATCATTCATAGCACTTTCTGCTTAATTATTTGGAAAAATCGGCTGAGCAATATATGAATATACTAATTCAGTTTTCAAGCAATATGTTGGTTTTTGGTTGTTCTCCATGCAAACTTTATCAGCCTTTGTATACATTTAGAATTGACAGCTCTCAAAGTCTGAATACTTTTCAGAATATCTGGGCCACCACAAGAATGTTTCTCTAATTTGATTGCTGTTCTATACAACATTTCAGAACTCTATTCTCTTATAAAAATAATAAAGACAATTATCCTTCTTCAGTTTCCTTTTCCATTATATATTCAGTGGTTACTCCATATTCAACAAACATTTTATTGTACTGAGCATGCTCATGTCTCATGGCAGTTAAGTAGGGTATTGCGTTTTCTACTATAGTTTTGCAAGACATACATTTCTGTTCTATCCTCTTGTTTATAAGCAGTTCTGGGTGGCTCTAATCCAGTTAAAATACTCTATTGAAAGATGCAGTGCCTCTCAGTTTCGTAAAGCAATATGGAAGTACACTAAGAGTTGCCAAGAAGCGGTTTCTATGCTTTTTCTAGACTAAGGCCTTCTGGGGCTAGGAATCAGGGAAGTGAGCATTTGACTTCAAACTAGTTTTAAAAGATAGTAGGAAAGATCCTTTGCAAAGTTACTAGTTCCTTTACATAAATGGCTCAAGTACTATTCAGATTTATATAGGTAGTATCGAAGAATCTAAGTTGTCAATGACTCAATTTGCTGGATCATTTTGCTATGCATAATGAAGAAAGGAAAAAAAATCACATAACATAGGAAATTATTAAATACTAATGAAGACTACGGGTAATGAGAATATCCTATTTCATGGGATGTGAATCTATAGGCCAATTCATGGGAGAAATACCACGGTAACAGAATAACTTGCAGTGTTTATCAGCTTTACTGTATATTCCATCTGTTTTAGGATACTAACAGAAAACTAATGGTGGTCCCTTGAAAAATCTAATAATTCCACTTTCCTTGCCATTCTTTGAAATCTTAAGAATTTTTCTATTTCTGTTTTGGATGAAACCTGTATTCAAATGAGTTATTTCTCTTTCTAGAATTCTATTTTTTTTTAATTTCAAACATATTCAGCTATAGAAAAACCTCTAAAATGCAGGTCTGAACAATTTAATAGATAATTCTTAAAGTAAAGCATCAAATAAATTCAGCCATAAGGACGTTCATCTTTTGGTGTTAGAATTTGTGGCTCCTGGTAGTCTTTTATGTAAAGAATCAGTGGAAGTTCAGTTAAGAAAGAAGAAGAGGATTGAGGAAGAGAAGAAAGAAGGGAAGGGAGTAAAATAGTATGAGAAAATATATTGATTACTTGAAATGATTTATTGATTGAGTAAATGACAGATTTGAAATTTACTGTTGAGTTGAAAAGCTCCTTTTTAAGTGAGCAAACAGATGATTTTAAAAATAAGTGTTGGGGTTACAGAACTGAGAAACACTAGGTTGAGCCAATCATTCCCCTTCTCACACACAAATGTTCCCACCCCCTCCCAAAATAGCCTTCAATAGTACATATGACTGAGTGGTTTTCAGGAGATAAATCTTTGACCTTAGCTTGAGATTCCTTCAGAATCTTGATCTTTAATATGCAGTATATATGATCCTAAAAATGTATAGGCATAATCTAGAAAGTTGTCATCTAGAAAAAACGATTAGGTACTGATAGAGATTAAATTTTATATGAGAATCTAAAACTTGGTCAAACCTAGTTTTTAAAAAACAATCGTGCCAATCTCACAATACTTAGGCAACTCCCGTATCTAGAATTAATTCCTTACTTGAGTATTAAACTATTGGTTTCTCAGTGGCAGCATCAAAAGCGGGGGAAATAAATAGGCAGTGAGCTATATATTACATGAAACTGAAATGCTGGGTTTAACTGCTAAAAGAATTTACCTTGGTAGCAAAATAATAGTCAATGTGAATTAATGTTTCTAGATCTGACAATACACATTTTTTATCCCAAAATGATGGAAACAAGGTCATGTGGATGAAAAGAGTTTTTTGCAAGGTAGGCACCAATGGATAGATTTTGAATAATATTTTTTTAATTAAACGTTGGTCAAGTGTCAAGAATGCTTGGATCTATCTATAAGTTACAGATTTCTGAAAATGGGACAATTAATACTCTGGCTTGTGTGAACATTGCAATGATTTCTGTTTGTATATATGTATTCCTATCAGGACTTTGGTTTGAATGAATCCATGATTTTCCTTGTAATTTTATTTTTTGGTGTCAAAAAAGTTTTATTTGTTTTTACAATTTTTTGGATAGGAAAAGGGTATAAGGTATAAATGAGACATTTTGAGGACATCTGTGTCGGAGGTATCGGCCCCCTCCGAGGCTTCATACAGAAAAAAAAAACAATACAATAATTTTTCCATTTCCCTACAAAGTGGAAAGAGATACCTGCGGGATCGGATCCTGCCTCATACATCCTCACGGCCGATTCGCTCCCACAGAGAGGGACTTCTCCGGGTGCCGTCCACTAGACTGTGTCAGCGGGCGACGCCCAGGGGAAGGGCTCTCTCTGTGGCGGGCCCAGCCCTCTGGAATGACCTTCCCCCCGATATTAGAACGACTACGGACCTCCGCTCCTTCCGTCTGAAATTAAAAACACACTTTTTCCGCTTGGCCGGCCTAGGCTAGTCTCTCTTTCTATGGGGTTTTAAACTTATTCATAGCTGCTGGGTATTTTAGTTTAACGGGTTTTAGCACAGGAATAGATTTAATCTGTTTTTATATTATGTATTTATATTTGTATATTTATTGTTTTTACTTTCCCTGTGCACCGCCCCGAGTCCCCGTGGGGAGAGGGAGCAGTTCTACAAATTAAATTTGAAATTTGAATTTTGAACATACATATATCATTTCACAACTTCATGCAATCAATCATTTATTTCTATAGACATCCAGATAAGGGTTACACTATATAATAGAAAGTCATTTGTGAGATCTGAGTCTTTTAGCTATTGTATCCTCTTCTCCCTGGCTGCCAGTGGGCGGAGCCGTGGCCCCTCCCATTCCCCCATTTTCATCCTCCAGAATTGAGGAATGTTTTTTAAGAAAGGCTTCCGCCTCTGCAATTGTTTTAATTCTTACTCTCCCTCCCTCCCAGAACACTAACATTCCTTCGGGCATCGGCCATTTGAACCATACCCCTTTTTTATATAATCTTTTTGATAAGAAGGAATACTTCCTTCTTATCTCTCGAATCTTTTTCGGGATCTGTTTCAAAATGGCAATTTCACTCTGTTGATATATCAAGGGACCATCTCTCTGTGCTCTCAGGATCTCATCCCTCGTCGACCTTCTTACAAATTTAATATGTATCTCTCTGGGTACTTCATTTATTCTGGCATATGCTGAGTTAATTCTATAAATCAAATCAATGTCCCCCCAAATATCTTCTTTGCTCCTGTTAGTATAATGTACTAACATCGTACACATTAAATCTTTTAAATTCTCGGAGCCTGCTTCAGGAACATTTTGAAACCTTAAAAAGTAAGACATCCTTTCAAAATCCATCCTCGACATATGACCAGTTAATTCCACTATTTCTTTTTGAGAATTACTTATCTCTCCCCTCATCTCAGCCCCCCCCCCTCCAGTCCATCAAGTCTTTGTTTATTTTCCATTAGTGCTTTTTGTGTCTCCAAAAGTTTCAATTTTGAACTAACATTGTCTTTCCGGATTTCTTTTATCTCTTTCATAATGTTTTGAAGAGTTTCCTCTATTGCTGATAGCTGAGTAGCCTCCCCCACCGTTTCTTTGGATAGCATTGAAGTGATCTTAGGCTGTTGTGGATGCTTCTTTGAAGCCATAATGAAAGTGTTAAGTTTTTGCCACTAATATGGCGTCTGTTGGAGGGGTAGTCCGTGAGGCGAGAAGAGAGCAAGAGTCAATATCCAAATTCAAAATACAATTTGCTTAAAGTCCAGAGAGAACACAATTTTTTAACAGCAATCAGAGAGGAAAAGAAAGAAGGCACATCTGGGAGAAATCCTAAGAGTCAATTGCCTTAGCTTGTGAGTAAAAAATTTAGTCCCATAAAAACGAAGGAGTGTCAGCACATCACAAGGAAAAATATTTCTTGCAGGGAACAAAGAAACGCCATCTTTCCCGCTCCCCTGGCAGTCATGGAGAACTAGTAAAAGTCCATTTCAGTTGTTGCAAGACAGAGATACAAAGTATCAGTAACAGAGTTAAAGTGAAAAACTTTCATTTTCATTGTTTAGAAGTTGGATGTAGTTTTTTCCTCCTCCCCAAGCTTGGGGAGCATTTTAAAGCGCCACTTTTTTTTTCTTTCGAGGAGGGGTTTTACAAACCCCCCCCTCCTTCTTTTTAAAAACGAAAGTTGAAAGCATTAATTGTTAAATTACTCACAATCCACTCTGCAGCAATAACGGAGCCTCGGTGTTGCCTTCAGCCCCGGCTTTCAGCCCGTCTTTTTAATTGCAGCTGTCCCGGCTCTCCATCAGCGAAGGGGACGAAAGGGAACTCCCCCCTTGCGACTCGTTCTCCGGCGCCTGGGACGAGGCGGGAGCCACCCCCCCGACCGCCATCAGGGTGGGGGACTCCCGGCGAGCCGTCCGTGCTGTGGGGGCTCTTTAGCAAGAGCCCCCATGCCCCCGAAGGCGCCGCCGGAGCAACCAAGCGGCGGACGCATTTAGGACCCGTCCGTCGCCTCCGGAAGACCAGAAGCGGATTCTGTAATTTTATTTTTTATTACAAGTCTTAGTGTGACTTAGAATGAAATATGCAATGGAAATTTCTGCTGTTTTAGTAAAAATCCCATTTCTCTTTTTACAGAAGGCATAACTAGTAATTTGTTCCTGTCATTTTTTCTCAGTTTTGCATTTTTCCAAAAGAAAACAGAAAAAAAATGGAATCTGTCAACCAATGTTCTGAGTAGCATCTTAAACAAAGACCCTAATATCCTTGTGATCACTAAATCTTGGCTCCTCTGTAATAAATCAACACATATGCAGAATTAGTTTTTTAAAGATCAGCTGGATAAAGAGACTGAATAATTTTAGTATTTTTCTAGTATTAAATTAACTTTTCTAAGTAGCGATGTAAGCTAAAGACATATTAACAAATATGCCACCTTATGCAATCATGCATCTTAATATAATTTACTGAAAAAATCTCCTTACCTTGAGCCTATCCTTTTTCTTTAGATGCTTTGTTATTTCGGGGGGTGATTTTCCATAGAAATGGATTTGTAATAGTATGAATAGGAATTAATTTTCTAATCCTTTTAGTCATTTTTGAGTTGAATCTATAAACTGGTTATAATTGATCTAGAAACATTAACAATAGACAACATACAATGACTAGTATTTATTTTGTTTTCTCCTCTTTCTGATTGGGTGGATATCATTTGTCTAAAAGAATTATGTGTATCATCCATCCATCCATCCATCCATCCATCCATCCATCCATCCATCCATCCATCCATCTATCTATCTATCTATCTATCTATCTATCTATCTATCTATCTATCTATCTTTCTATCTATCTTTTGGAGATCAAAAATCTTCCGCAATGTGGAAATTCAACTCAGAATTCAGTTTTCATGTCTAATTGTACTTGCAGTCATAGATTTAACAAAATTAACACTTCTTCCCTTTATTGTATTAATTTGCAACATATGGAACTGATCAACATCTTTAATGATAATTTTAGTTTTATAGTTTGAGATTTGGACAAATTAAGGGCAAATTAAATTCACACCCCCTCTTTTTAAATGTTTCAAGGTTTGGCATGCTAATACCAGTAATTGGCAATATGTCTATGGATTGTGATATACTACATTTAAGATTCCTAAATCTAGTACACTAACAGCCCATCCCAAGTAGTTGAAAACTGTCAACATTAAATTATAAAAAATAAAACTATATAAATGTCTCAATGCTTGGTAAAAACTAACCTGTATATGTATAGCTTGATCTACATTAGATAGCCAAAACCTAGTGAAACTCAGAAAGCTGAAATCAATTTTTTCTTACTATAATTCCAAACACAAAGAATATCATTGTTTGCTTCACATGTGGCAGCCATTTGTGTTTATATTAAGTTGAAATGACTGCCACCTCGTGGGAAAAAGAATATTAAATCACTGCAAGTGTAAACAGCAGTAAGATATATCAAGTGGCAATTGACATAAAATATGTATATAATACCTTATTTTATTTTATCTGAATAAAATAAAATATATTTTATTTATTGAAAGAACAATGTAGTATCTAATCACTATGCATTATTTTCTGCATATAGGGAAGCTTCTCGGGAAATAGCTGGCGAATAACCTAGTTTTCATCATTGTTAGGATCATTTTTCTTTGTGGTGATTCCAGAATAGGCATTTTTCCTTGAAACAAAATGCAAAAATTTCCACTGATATGCACATGCACTCACACATGCACACAAAATTGTAATGAAAGAGGCAAGAGATGGTTTTTCTTATTGTTTGGCTATGGTGAAAAATAAAATATAAATAGGCAGAGTGAAGGAAGCTTATTGAAGGAAGGCTAATTCCACTCTGGAACTGAAAGAGATGAGAAGCCACAAAGCAAGACGTAGAAAAAATATTTTAAAAATGAAAATGTTTCTAGTTTTATTTGGTGTGTTATATTGTTACATTCAAGTTAAGGCATAGAAGATTGGTTTATTTATAATATTTTTACTGCTGTGAATGTTTCATGTTTAAAAAAATAGAAGAAGCTACCTTATTATTTTTTCTTCTTAGGAGTTCAGTCTCTTGCATATTTGGACAGATATTAGAAAGGTAACATGTTTTAGTAAGTATGGAGGAAGTATAGACTAGATTACTAGCCTTGCATTCCCTGATATTAGAAGGACAGTAGTGGTCAGCTTGGAACCATTCATATCAAATACCATAAGGATAATCAAAGTCCCATGAAATATTCCAAGAATATTCAGGCTACTCTATGGAAGTATAGAGTATATTCTATGGAAGTATACTCTATGGAACTATATATAATTTAGTAATTGTTTCTCAAGCCAAAATACTGTTGCTATATGCATTTTTCTAACATATACTCAGGAAGTGCAACAAACTAAGGCAATTAGTTGGTCGTCAAAACCTTGAAGCGCACCCGAAAGACCACAGGAAGCCAGTGCAGCTCGCGCAGGATCGGTGTTATATGGGAGCATCTGGAGGCTCCCATAATCACCCGCGCGGCTGCATTCTGGACTAACTGTAGCTTTTGAGTGCACCTCAAGGGAAGCCCCATGTAGAGAGCATTACAGTAATCGAGTCGGGATGTTATGAGAGCTTGAGTGACTGTGCGAAGGGCAGCCCAGTCCAGTAAGGGGAGCAATTGGCGCATCAGGCGTACCTGATGAAACACCCCCCTGGCCACGGCTGCCACATGGTCTTCCATAGATAGCCGGGAGTCCAGGAGGACACCCAAATTGCGCACCCTCTCCACGTTGTCTCTCAGGCATGGAAACTAAGTGATTTCAGGCCAATCATTTTCTTCAACTCCACTAACTCCATACATTTGTTGAGATTCTCAGGAAAATACAAGCAATGAGCCTTACACACTGCACTTTGTGTTGTATAAAATAAACATAATATATTATATGTATCAAATAAGTTAATAACAAATAGATAGAGCTAGAATTTGTGTGGTGTGCTGTAGGGCAAGAAAATATGAAGGCATTTCCTTGACCCACAGGGAAAATACAAGGGCATTTTTGGTCTCAAAAAGGTAACTGAGAAATGTATAATCAGAATGTTTATATGTGTGCTTCTCTAAGGAAAGTATGTAATAGTGGATTGGTTTAAGCACTAGAACAATTGTATGAATATGGCATTGAAAATGGCTACTACACTGTAAATTCCTAGTGGATAGTGCTACTATTTCATTTTTTAAATTTATATAAATTTATAAATTCCTTCCCCTCACTTGTGAATGGATCAAAGACTTCCTGACAGATCGTCAACAAACAGTAAGGGTTGGGTCCTTTACATCTTCCACGTTGAAGCTCAGCACAGGCTCCCCTCAGGGCTGTGTGCTCAGCCCCTACCTGTACTTGCTGTGTACATATGACTGCATATCCTCTGATCCATCCAACATCATAATAAAGTTTGCAGATGACAGAACGGTGCTGGGTCTCATAACTGGAGGGGACGAATCAGCATACAGGGAAGAAGTCCAGAAGGCATCCGCATGGTGCTCAAGAAACAACTTACATCTAAATACTAGTAAGACAAAGGAGATGGTGCTAGATTTCCAGAAGCACAGAGAGGAACCTGCCCCACAGTATATTGAGGGGGGCTGTGTGGAGAGGGTTTCCTCTTTTAAATTCTTAGGAGTGCTAATTAGTCAAGATCTTGCCTGGAAAAACAATACGTCACTGGTGATTGAAAAGGCCCAACAGAGACTTCATTTCCTTAGAGTCCTGCACAAAAAATCAGGTGAAACAATGGCCGATAACCTCTTTCTATCGGTCCACCATAGCAAGTGTCCTCACATATTGCATTACAGTATGGTAGGCTGCTTTAACAGCTGCAGACAGGAAGGCACTAAAGAGAGGGATCAATTCAGCACAAGAAACCTTTGGTTGCCCTCTGACATCACTGGATGACTCACTGCTTTAACAGAGTAAGGAAGATACTCAAAGATGATTCACACCCTGGTCAGTATCTCTGACCAGAGTCTGTCTAGATGGTTCTGTCTAGATGGTCTCTGGTGATGAGCCGAAAGGCAGAAAAGGAAACAGTATGTCTCCTCCCTTAATTGGGGCCTAACAGGGTGTTGTGGAACAAATATATATATGTGTTACGTTTTTGAGCTGATCAATAAATAAGTCAGGGAGACTAGGATAGATCTATTTCGAGCTTATTAGTTCTCATCAGCTAGCCATACCCTTACTGGGATTCGAACCAGGGCTGTATTACATGCCAGGTGAGAGCCTTGCCATTAAGCCAGCTAGGTTCTGTTCTTGTCAGCTGAGACAGGAGGATAGTTATATATAATTGTTTTCACAACACCCTGTTAAGGCCCCAATTAAGGGAGGAAGCACACTGCTTTTCCTTTTCTGCCTTTCAGCTCATCACCAGAGACCATCTAGACAGAAAGCCAAGAATTCCGTTGTGTAATTTTTTGTGTGTGTGTTACGTTTTATTTATTGATCAGCTCAAAAACGTAACACACATATAAAAAAAATTCCACAGAGTGTTGTGGAAACAATCATACATACATACATACATACATACATACATACATACATACATACATACATACATATATATAATATATGCATACAATGCAGTGTTGCAATCTAAGAACCTGAATAATGTTCAGTAAATATTACATTATGGAGACTTTGGTGCTCTCTGCATTTGGTTATTTGTTTGCAGATGTTTCATTACCCAACTAATATACTTACTTGTCTAATGAAACACCTTCAAACGAACAACAGAGTTCAGAGAACACTTCTACAATTCAACCCTGAGCTATGTATTTTTCTTCTATTGAAATATTAGACTGCATGATGAAGCAAGCAATATGGATATTAGGATTAATGCATTGACTAGCAAGTTAGTACAGTGTCAGGGTTCCAAGTAACTCACCCAAAGAAATCAGAACTGTGAGGCAGGCAGGGTCCCTCACAGAACATGTTTTATTGCAGGGGTCCCCAACCCCCAGTCCGTGGACCGGTGCCAGTCCGTGGCTTGGTAGGAACCGGGCCGCAGGGCTGGAGAGGAGGAGGAGGGAGGACGGGGCAGCCCCCTGGGCAGAGCGCGCACTAGGGGCGGGAGAGCGCAGGTGCGGCCGCTCATGCCATTGGGGGCCCTAGAGGGGCGAGTGAGCTGACTCACACACACCCATGTGCGCATGCGCCGCCTGTTCCCCCTCCACCCCGCTCCCCCTCTACGCCGGCCGGTCCGCGGAATTTTCTTTAAAATGAAACCGGTCCCTGGTGCAAAAAAGGTTGGGGACCCCTATTTTATTGGATACATCATATCAGCATGGCTAGTGAAAACCAACTCGGAAGTTTCCCATGTTAAAAATATAATTCAAAGTATAAATGTTTCCCTCCCCCCAGTATCCCCGGTCACATTGTCCAATTAAAACCATCAACAGGCTCCCCAGCCAGGTTTGATTCAGAGTTGACATACAGTTTGAAAATGAGGTAATTAATTGTTTTTTATTTATTTGTATCCCACTTTTGTTATTTTTACAAATAACTTAAGGCAGCAAACATATCCAACAGACCCTCCTCCTCCTAGTTGCCTCATAATAACAGTCCTGTGAGGTGGGTTGGGCTGAGGGAGAGTGACTAGCCCAAAGTCATCTAGCTGCTTTTTTTGATTGGACTTTAAATCATGGTCTCCTACTTTCTAGCCTAATGCTTTAACCAAACTGGCTTATAAATAAACAGCAAAAAATTAAACAGCGCTACATAAATGTGTTTGGTTTCATATAATATATATTGGTAGAACTGTCATATGGTCTGTAAAGAAAAAAGGATGTTGTATGAAGTAAAATAACTATGCATGAAATTCTGCTTTTACCCACTTTGTTACATGGACATGAGAATTGGTTATTTAATAAGCATAACTTGAAATCAAATGAAACAGGAATTAAGTACATAAAGGATAAAGTCAAGAATGAAAGGGTAGAGAATGATCCTTATTTAACAATGAAAAACCCCTAGAGATTATTTAATCATGCAAAGAGAATTAATGAGTACAAAATCATAGAACACATGAACGGTGAAAGGCTAGGCTAAGAGTAAAAGAAAAACTGATAAAATTATGGTTAAATACACAATAATTTGTAATATTATCAAAAATACAAATGGTGAAAATAATAATAATTTAATAATAATAATTTTAATATTTCTAAACCGCACCCTCTCCCCACAGGGACTCGGGGCGGTGCACAGGCACAGTAAAACAATAAATACATATAAACATTTCATTAAAAATAAATTAAATCCAAACCTGCGCTAAAATTCCCATTAAAACTAAGCAATATTACAAAACCCCAATAAAACCCCAAAGACAGAGAGACTATCCTAGGCTGGCCAGACAGAAGAAATGAGTTTTTAATTTGAGACGGAAGGAGCGGAGGTCCGTGGTCGTCCTAATGTCGGGGGGAAGGTCGTTCCAGAGGGCCGGGCCCGCCACAGAGAGAGCCCTTCCCCTGGGCGTCGCCCGCTGACAAAGTCTAGTGGATGGCACCCGGAGAAGTCCCTCTCTGTGGGAGCGAATCGGTCGTGAGGATGTATGAGTACAAATGTATACAAATGAACCAAATGTAATGAATAAACTAAGTTTTGATAAGGTAGGGGGAAAGTATGTTTTGAAAAAACAAAATATATAGAGATGAGGATTGACATAAACAAATTTCTATTGCTTTATTATCTTTATTTTCATGTTTGTTATCTCATGTGTTATGATTCTTTGGATTATTATTATTTTCTAATTATTTTCTGTTAATGAAATAGCCTAATGAGACATGCGTATGGTTTTTCTTTCAATTAGAAATAACTGGTGGTGGTCACTGTAATTGTAATGTAGCTAATAGAACAGTGATCAATATAAAAAAGCCTATGGTCCAATACTGTTCTATAAATAGTAAATAATAAATTAAACTATATTCATGGTAGTCTGTGGATTAAACATACAGCATACAGCAGTTATCTATGCTTTATTAGAGTTCTCAATTTAATTGGATACTATCTATTGTAATTCCGTTAAAACAGACTTGAAAAATAATGTTGTACTTGTTTCTGAAACAAATTTTGAATTTTTAAAAAAAATTAAAATTGAAGACTGTAATTTTCTTGGTTGAATAGATAGCAACAGCACTTAGACTTATATACTGCTCTGCAGCCCTTTCTAAGCAGTTTGCAGAGTCAGCATATTGCTCCCAACAATCTGGGTCCTCATTTTACCAACCTCAGAAGGGTGGAAGGCTGAATCAACCTTGAGTCGCTCAGAATTGAACTCCTGGACCGAGCAGTGAAGTAGCCCACAGTACAGTGGTGGGTTGCAGGCGGTATGCCCCAGTATGCCCCAGCCTGCTTGAAGCACCGGATACTGTTCCGGTTCGGTGCTCCAGAGGGCCCACCCACCTGCCCAAGCTCCTTACTGGTCTTTTAATTCTTTGGGGCTTCTGTGCACCTGCATGGCACATACAGCACATGCGCTATGCTACGCTGAGCAGCTGGAGCATTGCAGAGGCTCACGGAGGTGCTAGGATGCATGTGCATGCTGCACGCATCCCAGTTGGAATGGGATCCGGAACCCATCGCTGCCATAGTACTGCATTTTAACCCTTTTGCCACCATACCTTTTAGCTCCAAAGTGATACAAATATATTAAAGCATAATATAAGATTATATTTTCCATATAATCCTATATTAAATTCTGTTTTTCTTTATGTGTGTGTTTCCCTATAGGTCAGTTGAGTAAATGTATTTTAGAATTTTAATTGGGATGCCAATGAGTAAATGTATTTTAGAATTTTAATTGGGATGTTTTAGCACAGGTTTTTAGTTTAATCTATTTTTAGTTATTCTGTATTTATTGTTATTTATCGATTTTAACTCCCTGTGCACCGCCCTGGGTCCATTTCGATGGAGAAGGGTGGTTCTATAAATCAAAAATAAATAAATAAATAAATTTTAGATGACTATCTTGAACAAATCCCAGTAGTTTTCTTGGCAAATTTTTACAAATAGATTACCTCCTTCTGAGGGCTGAAAACAACTAGTGCAGTCACCCAGCTGGCTTCATTCATAAGAGGAAATGCTAGTTAGATGTAACTCATAGTCTCCTGATTTCTAGCCTGGTAACTTAGCTACTACAGAAAAACTGGCTGACTGATTCGGTTTTGGTAATTGCGGTATTTTTCTGAGTTTAACACACAGCTTTTTCCCTCAAAAAGTGGCAGAAAATCTGGGTGCATCTTATACACTGAATACAGCATTTGCTCAATTTTGCCCCTCCAATCCCCAGAAACACTCTATAAACCTCCTAAAGGCTATCCATTCCCTTTTTTTGGAAAAAAAACATTGGCCTAATTTTGTGAAAAATGGGCTGTTTTTTTTAATATATTAAAACAATTTTTATTGATTTTTACAATTTTTATAGGAAAAGGGGAAATGGTAAGGTTCAATGATAACATTTTAGGACTTCCATGTCGGGGTTGGTGATCGCCTCCGGGGCTTCATACAAATACATTTTAAGAAATATATAGTGGTGAGAAATAGATGTATCATATTACATTTCATACATTCAATCACTTTTTTTTTAACATCCATCTTGGTTACAGTGAATTTCAAAACATACTTATTTTTGAGATCTGAGTCTCTTAGCAATAGTTTCTTCTTCCTCCTTCCCTTCAATGGGCGGAGCCGCGGCCCCTCCTGCTCCGTCTTTTTCTTCTAGGAGTGAGGAGTGCTTTCTAAGAAAACCCTCCGCCTCTCCTATTGTTTTAATTCTAACTCTACCCCCTTCCCAGTATACCAGCAATCCCTCAGGCATCAGCCATTTAAACCAGATTCCTTTTTTATATAATTTTTTGGATAAGAAGGAATACTTTCTCCTAATCTCTCGAATTTTTTTGGGAATCTGCTTTAATATGGCAATCTCTTTATCTTGATGTTTTAATGGCCCACCCCGTTGGGTCCTCAGTATCTCATCCCTTGTAGACCTTCTTAAAAATTTAATATGAACTTCTCTTGGTACATCATTTATCCTAGCATATGCAGAATTAATTCTATAAATCAAGTCTATATCCCCCCAGAAATATTCTTTATTTATTTTTTTGTAAAATCTGCTAAAATTGTACACATTAAGTCCCTAACGTCCTCCCCTTCCTCTTCAGGAACATTCTGAAATCTGAGTATAAAAGACATTCTTTCAAACTCAATCTTTGACATCTGCATAGTAATTTCTACCGTTTCTTTTCGCATGGGCCGTTTTGGGGAGGTCTGCAGAGTGCAAAAACTTTTCTTTTAATTTGTCTCTTCAAAATCTTGGTGTGTCTTATACTCTGAAAAATACAGTAAGTAACTATATAGGAAGAATATAAGACCAAGTCACATTTTTACAGCTGCTTTTTATCATATGGTTTAAGAATCTAATTTATAAACGGGCTAACTAAATTGCAAAGTCTAGTAGTTACTCTTTGAATCTCAAGTCTTGTTATCTGCTTTATTGAGATACTTTCAAATGAACGGTGATTTCCAAATCCCCCCTCCAAAAGGTTAAAGAAAATAAATGGTGGATGAGAGTTATTTATTTTTTTGTTTCCCATCCAATTCATTTCATAAGAAATAAAAATGTAAAATTCAAATTCCATCAACTTTATATTGTAAGAATTCACTATATATAGTCCTCCTGAAAATGAACATTATACATTTAGCCAAATTTCTCAATTTGTCATCTAAATATATTGACATGAAAGTAATAAAGAATATGGAATGAATAGGTTTAGTGGGAATTCATTTTGATTGAAAAGCCATATGGATATAAAGTTTACATTTCAAACATATACTGAACCTTTTAATAAGTCCAAGTTTATATGTTCTGGCAGCAACACAAATATACATGGTAATTTTATAATTCACTATGTCTGACTTCTGCCACAGTACCTGGAACTGTTTCCTAACTAATAGCTATTGACATAACTGAGATTACATATATTTTCTTTAGCAAAAAAAGAAAATTAGTGAACTAGGATAGCACAACCTATAATGGGTTTTATATATTTATCTAAAAGACTTATATAGCTGCCTATTTTATATACCAGAATGCCAGGCAGCTTACAATTTGAAAATACAAAAAAATTATAAAAACCACAAAAATGTCCCAGCACCTGAAAGGCAATTAACCACCACCACCCTCTCCAAACATTCACATTCAGCTGTACTGGGGTATAGTTTCACCCTATCCCAATGCATGTGGAAAGAGCCTGGGCCTTCAGGTCTTTTAGAAGACTAGGAGAATGGAGCACTCAGATGATTTCAAGGGTTGTTTTACAAGCCAAGGACAACTATAAAGAAGGTGTACTTCCTAGGCCCATAAGATGACAGCCTTTAGAGAAAGGGCCTAAAGCAGGGGTTCTCAAACTTCCCAATGTTGCGACCCTTTAATACAGTTCCTCATGTTGTGGTGACCCCCAACCATAAAATTGGTGTCTCAGTTCCTAAGACCATCAAAAATATGTGTTTTCCGGTGGTCTTAGGCGACCCCTGTGAAAGGGTTGTTCGACCCCCAAAGGGGTCGCAACTCACAGATTGAGAACTGCTGGCCTAGAGCATATCCTCCCAATCAGACTGCTGGAATGGGCAAATACCCTCTTTCTGTTAATGCAACTTAGGTTTTTTTTTTGCATCTGGTAAAACATTTATAAAATACAATTTCATAGTTATGTACAGTAAATTTATTAAAAAGAAAAAAACTGAAATATTACATTAGTGTAAGTATTCAGATCATTTAAAATAACATTTTCCTCCCAGCTCTCTTGATCACTTCTGACATTTTTCTACACCTGGATTGGAGCCAACTGGGGTAAACTTATTGAATATGATTTGGACACCTCCCTATAGAAGGCCCCCAGCTGACAATGCATATTGTAGCAGAGCAGCAGCCATGACGTCAAAGGAACTTCCTGCAAGCTCAGAGACAGGATTATTGCAAGGCACAGATCTGAGGAAGGCTACAATAAAATGTCTACTGCACTGAATGTTCCTAAGAGCATAGTGGCCTCCATAATTCTCAAATGGAAGCAGTTTGACAGGACTCTTACAAGAGCTGGTTGCTCAGTCAAACTGATCAATTGGGGGGAGAAATGTCTTAGTAAGAGAGGTGACCAAGAATCCAGTGGTTATTCTGACTAAGCTCCAGAGTCCTGGGTGGAGATGGGACAGAGTTGCAGAAGGACAACATCACTGCAGCCCTCTGCCGATCTGGCCTTTCCTCAGTGCAAAACACATGAAAGCCTGCTTGCAGCTTGCAAAAAAGCACCTGAAGCACCTGTGAGGAACACGATTCTCTAGTCTGATGAAACCAAAATTGAATTGTTTGGCCTCAATTCTAACTGTTATTTCTGGAGGAAACCAGGCACTGTTCATCACCTGTCCAATATCATTCCAATAGTGAAGCATGGTGGTGGTGGCAACATGATGGGGTTACAGTACTATATGGGTATTTTTTAATAGCAGGGGCTGGGAGTCTGGTCAGCTGAACAGAAAACTGAATAGAGCAAAATACAGGGATGTCTTCAATGAAAACCTGTTCCACAGTGCTCAGGCTGGACAGAATGTTTAGTTTCCAACATGACAACATTCCTAATCACACAACCAAGACAACATGGGAGTGGCTTAGGACAACTCTGTGAACATCCTTAGAGTGGTTCAGCCAGAACCCTGTCTTGAACCCTGACTAAAATTCTGTTTTCAGTCTGTCATTTGGGATACTGAGTGTAGGTTAATGAGGAAAAAATGAATTTCAACAACTGGAGAATCTGGCTGCAGCATAAGAAAATTGACAAAATAAAGGAGGGCTGAATACTTTCTGAAAGCACTGTATGGGTATATTTATATTTTTCCAGAATTCATTTTAATTTTAGATGAAGTAATAATAATTCTGCTGATAATATGTTTTTTGAATCTCCCTTGAAAGTTTCTAACAAAAGGGGACAAACCAAACCAAATAAAATACATTAAAAATGTATTCCTTGGCACTGAGGAAATAATACTTTTTTGCATTATTTTTAATAGTTTATAAAATATTTTACTTCAATGTTATAAAGTGCCTTTCTTTGTTTACATTATTCGTACAAGATCATTACTGCAGCTCAAACTCACAGCAATCTGCAGTTGGGTTCATTTGTTTATTCATGTTGATTGTTGCTGATTATATATATATATATTTTATTGTCTTCTGGAAGCTCAACAATTCTGATTGGAATGAGAACTAAAGACCAGCCTGAAGTTATATAACAAACCAAATGATTGCAAAGGAGCTTAAATATGGGTGTCGCTGACCCTATTCCAGCATATGAATCATTATGTTGGCTGTCTTTTGATCACAAGATTCAGTACAAATTACTTTTCCATTCTAAATATTTTTTTAGCAAATGAAAGGATTTTTTGCTCAGCTATTTCCAAAACTTTTTTTTTTACTTAGAGAGGCTTGCTTATATTTATTTGATCAGCTTAGTCAAATCTAATTAAATCAGTTTTGATGGCAAGAATATCTGTGTAGATGAAAATTTACAGATCTGATGAATTTATAATTGAGTAGACTGCAGACTTGAGGCCACAGAGTGGCAGGGATGGTCAAATCTGGCCTTAAGTTCTGTCTCGGTACATTTTCTTCAAAAGCAACTGAGTCTGAAGATCAGTTAAAAGCAATTTATTATTTTGATAAAGAGCAGTCTCTATGTTTTATGCATGACAAATTGTTTAAAAGCTACATTGTTGTTTGAATCACCCATCTGTAGCTTTCAAAGGTCAGGAAAGTTTTGCATTTGAATGTAAGTAAAGTAAAACCACATTTTAACAAATTATTTGGTGGGAAGTATCCATTAGTCCCCAAAGCCTTGTAGTATCATTGCTTTAACTAAAGTGAGGTACATTATACTAGTTTTGTGATTATGTCATGCAACAGTTAGGTCTAGTAGTTTGGTATTAGACTATAAACAGAGGTGGGTTCCTGCCAGTTCTAACCTCTTCTATAGAAGAGGTTCCACAAATCTACAGTGCCGTTTAGAATCAGTTCCAGCTCCCTCCCCCCACCCGTCTGCATATCATCAAGATGAAGAGTGAGAGGAGGAATTCTGGGAGTTGAAGTCCACAAGTCTTAAAGCTGTCAAGTTTGAACACCCCTGTTTTTTTTTCTAAAGGATTAGGGGTGCAAGGGTCTTGTAACTTGACAGCTTTAAGACTTGCACGCTTCAAATGCCAGTGTTTCTCAGCCAACATTTTGGTTGCTAAGCAAGAGCGTTGTTAAGTGAGTTTCACCACATTTTACAAGTTGGCCACGCCCACCCAGGTACATGACTGCCAAGCCACTCCCACCTGGTCACATGGCCGGCAAGCTACTCCCACAAAGCAGGCCACATCTACAGAAGAGGTTCCAAAAAAATTTGAAACCCACCACTGGCTGTAAACCAAGAAATTGTAAGTTCAAGTTCCACCTTAGTCATGAAAGCCATCCAGGTGATTTAGTGCCAGTCACTCTAACTCAATCCATCTTACAGAGAAAAATAGGAAGAAGAAGGAGAATTAGTTATGTGGCTGCCTTAAGTTATTTGTAAAAACAATAAAGACAAATAAACAAACAAACATAATTTGATCCATTACATGCAAATGTTATTTTCTTTAAGTATGGAAAATTGAGATTTCACTATGACAAAATTATAATTATTTCAAGAAAACAGAATGTTTTAACACAATATGATGTATTCTTGCAGGATATGTACTATTATGTTTTTAATGCATATGTCTAGATAATTGAATAAATAAAGTGGATTATATGACATGGAAAATTAGAAAAAAGGGATTCTTTTCTAAAAGTACTTTTAACTGTTTAATTCGTTAAGCCATATATTTACAGCAAACGAAATAATGTACTAATGCATTATTAATTCATGATATATAGAATCCAACATAATAATAATAATAATAATAATAATAATAATAATAATAATAATAATAATTTTAATACTTATAAACCGTTCCCTCTCCCCATGGGGACTCGGGGCGGTGCACAGGCAGAGTAAAAACAGTAAAAAATATACAAACAGTTCTAAAACCAAATTAAACTTAACCTGTGCTAAAATTCCCATAAAACTAACTATGCTAAAACTACCCAATAAAACCCCAAGACAGGGAGACTATCCCAGGCTGGCCAGACAGAAAAAGTGAGTTTTTAATTTAAGACGGAAGGAGCGGAGGTCCATGGTCGTTCTAATATCGGGGGGAAGGTCTTTCCAGAGGGCCGGGCCCGCCACAGAGAGAGCCCTTCCCCTGGGCATCGCCCGCTGACAAAGTCTAGTGGACGGCACCCGGAGAAGTCCCTCTCTGTGGGAGCGAATCGGCCGTGAGGATGTATGAGGCAGGATCCGATCCCGCAGATAGCTAGGTCCCGAGCCATGGAGCGCTTTAAAGATGATAATTAACACCTTGAAGCGCACCCGCAAGACGACAGGTAGCCAGTGCAGCTCGCGCAAGAGCGGTGTTACATGGGTAGACCTTGCGGTCCCCATAATTGCTCGCGTGGCTGCATTCTGGACTAGCTGAAGTCTCCGGGTGCACCTCAAGGGAAGCCCCATGTAGAGAGAGTTACAATAGTCCAGTCGGGATATCACGAGCGCATGAGTGACTGTGCGAAGGGCGTCCCGATCCAATAGGGGGCGCAATTGGCGAACCAGGCGAACCTGGTAAAACGCCCTCCTGGCCACGGCTGTCACTTGATCTTCCATGGACAGCCGGGCATCCAGGAGGACACCCAAATTGCGCGCCCCATCCACAGGGGCAAGATGTTCGCCCCCTATGGCCAGCGATGGAGTAAGCTGGTTGAATCGGGCAGCCGGAAACCACAGCCACTCGGTCTTGGTCGGGTTGAGCCTGAGTCCGTTACTTCCCATCCAGATAATAATAAACAGTCCAATACTATTTATATTACTTTTAAAATGGGAATAAACTGTCTCTGTGTGTATTTGAGTGTGTTAGTGAGTGTGAGTGACTACATCAATGAATCTGCATCCTTGACAATCAGGCTCAGGAACCAACTTTACTAATGAAGATGCTAAAATCTGCACAAGACATATTTCAAAGTAAATATGAAAATACATAAGTAAGAACAAGTAACTTTAAAGATCAAAAAGGATCTCCAAGGATGAAAAAAAAATTATTTTTTCCATACTGTTGCCTAAATCAACAGTCCAAATAAACCACACACTAAAAAAACAGACAATGAAGAGTGTCCATTCCAAAAAGGAATGGCATTTAACTCATATATCAGGTATTAGAAATAAAATTTTTGGAGAATTCCTGTATGAGCATGGGGAACAAATGCCTTGTTAGTCTTTGTTTACTAGTAAAATAATTTTATCAGTAGAATCACCTCTGGATGCTGGATCTCAGTTGGCATAATCTTTCTGGAACAAAGGAGAGATCATTGAAATTATCAACATGACTCTGGACAGTTGTTCCTCATGAGTAGACTGTCATTTTTATGGGCATCTTTTTAGTGGAGTAGCTAAGATTTGGGATTTACATCAAATTCAAAGCAAATCAAGCCTTGTACCCAAATCACGTTTTTGGATGTAAATGTATATATACATGTACTATAATAAATACTATATTTATATTATATATTATAGTTGTGCTATATTATATAAATAATAATATATATATATATATATATTTCTTTGCATATTGAAGATATCCAACCCCTCACACTGGCAAGTGTCTACTGCATTCATTGGATGAGTTCCCGTCTCCTGAGAAGACAAGGTAAATTTGATTTTGAAAGTTTTAAAAATATATGAACAAATGATTCTTAGTCTATGAATTTTGGAAACTTAATAACAGATTAAGGGACCAGATGACAGATGAATTATAACTTTAAATTATTTAGAAACTATTTCCTCATGGGAAAATTGATTTTTGTTTGTTTATGTTTATGATAAGGTTTCTAACCAATTTCGTTGAATACATGATGTACAATGACAATAAAGGCTTTAAGGCTTGACACTAGAACCAGCAGAAAAATAAAATGGAACAGAAATCCTTAGTACAATTTTTGAATACCTTTCAACTAAGCTTTTGGGCAGAATTGATCAGTTCACAAAATTGACAGAACATGTTCTCTTGAAGTTGTAAAACAAGAACAAGATGCAATGAGTGTTTATGAAATTAATTTGAAAGGTGACTTAAATCAAATTGAGAATGACAGATGACTGACTCCATAAAGGAGATGAACAGATATAAAGTCAAAATAGTGATTTGGATACTTATTTTTCCCCCTCTGGTTATACAAAAGAGCTTTGCTAAAATTGGGAAGGACTTTTTTTGTAGAAATGGCAAATTTAGAAATGAATAAAAGAAAAATCTGTTAAAGTTCTGAAAGATTTTCACTTTGAAACACATGAGCAGAAAATTACATCTGAGGCTTTTTAAACAAACAACAACAACAACCCACAACGATTTATAAAATTGGCTTGTTTGATTAGGACTAAAAGAAGAAAAGTATGTCAGGTTGCTCTTACTAGACCTTTGCTGACAAAGATGGATAGGCTATTTGGGCTTTGTTTTTCTTATCTAAGAAATAAACTATGAGAGGAAGAGAGATTATGAAGAAAATGGTTATGTCTGGTTGATCTTACCAGCCTTTTGCTGATAAAAACTGATTGATGTGGTTGATTGAAGTAGCATTCAATCCTCTAGGTTTTGCTTTCTTACCTAAGAGATGAATTTTCAGGAGAATAGAAATTATGTTTTAGTTAAGACAGTGATGAGATATAAAATTATTTTTACCTGCTGGAAGGAAGGTAAAAAGTTACTTTTTTCTTTCCTTTTTCTTTTTTTCATAACTCCTCTCTTTTTCTTTTGTATTTTTTTGTAATTTTTGTAGTTTGCATTGACTTGTATCCTTTACATATAATATTATTAATAAAATTATCTGGAAAAAAATATTTAAAGCTTGAAATGCTTTTCTTGGAAAGAGGATGTTGGCTTAATTGACCTTTGGTTGGACTCTGCAGATTGTCTGTTTATTATCTTTTGAAGCAGTAGATTTTATTAGTACTCCTTTTTTGGTGATTTGATATATTTTATTTAATGTTAATCCTCTTATCAAAGTACCAACTTTCTGCTTATATGTAGTATGTACTTGATAAGAATTGTGTCATAGAATAAAAGATCCAAAGATAAAAATAGATAAAAAAGTAAGAGAAGAAAAATTTATTCATCAAAAAAGACATTTTATTTGGGGGTTTTTTCCTATTGGTTTAAAAGGGGAAAAAATAAAGGGGCTACACAAAATAGCATCTCAAAGAAATAGAATAATGTGTAAATAGACAGGATACCAGATCTGATTTGTTTTTGAAATATTTCCAAATAATCTATTACTACTGAAATATTACTCTATTAATGAAAACTCCCTCTAAACTATTTGAAAAAAATTAATAGAAATGTAACTACATTTTACATTTGATTTTTGAGACACATGATATAATAAACATGATATGATTATTTAATGACTAGAGATCTAATGTTTCTTCATAAAACGAAACTTTGACAAGTATTTGTCAAGTCTGCATCAGTGTAAAAAAAAGAAGATTACTTAAAATATAGGTAGATCTCAGGTTATAATAGCAATTGGTTCTGGAACACTGTTCCTAAAAAATGTGGTAATGAGGATGATATCACATGATGGCATTATTTAACAACGGTAATCCAGATAGTCCAAGTTGTCATCACAAAACCAAGCAACTCCGGTAGTGAAGTGGTTAGAATGCAGTATTGCAGTCTAACTCTGTCCACAGTCCACAGTTCAATCCTGATGGAGTGTGAGGTTGATTTAGACTTTCATCTTTCTGAGGTCAGTAAAATGAAGCCCCAGTTTGTTGGGAGCGATATACAAAAAAAAAAAGCTGACATTGTAAAGCACCATAGAACAGTATATAAGTCTAAGTGCTATTGCTAAATGCACAGGTTGCTAAGTGGGAAGTGGTAGAAGTGCCATATAAGGAGCGAGCATGGGGTGATGTGGGGGAGATCCTGAGAGGCTTACACAGGCCATATGCAAGTTTGGGTAGCCAGGTGTAGTGGTGAGACAACAAGTGCATGGGATTCCAAGTAGGCCAAGGATAGATAGGCATAGTATTAGTGCCTGCCTATCCTTGACAAAGTGTGCAAAGTGAGACTATTGAAAGGGGGTGTAGCTGTGAGCAACCAAAGGGAAGGCTTGATGCAATGCATGTGAACGCAGGCCAAAAGAAGGAGATTGTGGCTGTGTGGGAGGCTGACAAAAGGAGGATTTGGTTACATGTGATCACAGGGGGGAACCAAAGAAAGGAGAGAACAATGCAGCATGTGCACAATGAGAAAGAAGAGGGCAGAATGGGGCTTATTACAGGAGGATGAGGAAAGAAAAGAGTGCTGTGGCGTTCAAGAAGTTGGGGAGGAAGAATTACTACAACAACTTGGGATCTTCCTTGCCAACTTTGCCACTGACTTTGCCTAACAGAAGCCAGCAGGGAAAGTCACAAGTGGCGATTATGTGACCATGGACATTGCAACTATTGTAAGTGCAACCTGTTTGCCAAATTCACACATCAACAGTCATCTGACTATGTGGGAATGGCTGAAATTTCAAATTTCTAAGTACCACTTGTTCCGCATCATTGCTTCTAACTCAGACACTGAATGAACCGCTGAATAATATGTTCATCTGGTATTTCCTTATCTATCTATTATATCCTTGACAGATTGTGATTAATTGCATAGCACCAGGTTGTTGAGCATGATATAATTTCTTACTAACTTTTACCCGTCTGTTTCTTTTTACTTAACCAAAAATGATTTGGTTTTAACTTGTACTATGAGTGTGTAGAATTGCATATAAAAACAAAGGAAGTGCAGATTACATTTATTCTTTCATAATTATGTTAAAATATATTGTTAGCTCAATAGCTCTCTATCCAAAGGAAAGTTTATTTTTTATAATAAGAATGTTACAATCCCAAATGCATATGCTGCAAATGAAATAAATTACGCAGTTTCTTATGGATTGGGAAAAAGTATTTTTAATTGTATTAATCAATGATTCTTTTTTATAAATAATTACTTCTGAAACATGTAAACTATTTTCATGCTCTGTTTCAGCCTAGAAGAAGAAAATAAACTTTACTTTACTTTACTTTATTCAAATTTATATACCGCTCTATCTCCCTTGCGGGACTCAGGGAGGTGAACAGGCAATCATAAAACTAATACATATATTCCAATATGGAAATCCATTGAAGGACAGCGAGAGAATGCAGATAAAGATGTCTTCTAATACTATTTTACATTTTAAAAATGCAGAACTTCAAAAAGATCAGAAAGAGGTTACTTTCATCATTAAAGTAACCATAATATCACTTGGAATACTGCATTCAATTCTGCTCACCAAGATTTAAAAAAAAGGATGTCGAGGCCCTAGAAAGATTGCAGAGAAGAGCAACAAAAATGATGATGGTCTAGAGCAGTGATGGCGAATTTTTTTCATCTCGGGTGCCAAAGGTTCATACGCACTCGTGTGCCCACCCCCATAATGTAAGGCCCCCACAACGTACCCCCTGTGCATGCACGCATGCCTCTCCGCTGCCCCGTGCATGCACTCATGGCTTTCTTGGAGCCTGGACAGGGCAAAAATGCCTTCCCCAATCCTGGAGGCTCTCCAGAGATTGGAAACGGTCCATTTCCCTACTTCTGGTGGGGCCATTTTTCACTCTTCCCAGGCTCCAGAACCTGGGGAGGGCGAAAAATGGCCCAACACTCACCCCAGGCTTCTAGGAACCTGGGGAGGATGAAAAATGGCCCAACACGCCAACTGGAAGTTCAGGAATGGACTTCCGGGTTGCCTGTTGGGCCATTTTTCTCCCTCCAGAGATTTCAGGAGGCTTCTCTAAAGCCGGAGGGCAAAAAATGGCTGAAAATCAAGGCTGAAAATCAGCTGGCTAGCGTGCGCATGTGTGCTGGAACTGACAGGGCAATGCCTTGCGTGCCCTCAGAAATGGCTCCACGTGCCACCTGTGGCACGCGTGCCACAAGTTTGCCATCAAGGGTCTAGAGGTTAAATCATATGAAGAACAGTTAAGGGAACTAGGCATGACTAACCAACAAATAGAAAGTTCAAGAGTGGCATGATAGCTGTTTTCCTGTACTTGAGAAGAGGGGTTTGGCTTATTCTTCAAAGACCTGAGAGTCTGATGAGAACCAATGGATGGAAGCTCATCAGAGGGAGATTGAACTTGGAACTAAGGAAAAAATTTCCTTACAGTAAGAACAATTAATCAATGATACAGCTTGCCTCCTGGGTGCTCCATAAGTAGAGATTTTCAAGAAAATAACCATTTGTCAGGCATGGTATAAAGTGTCTTGCCTTAGGCAGGGACTTGGACTACAAAGGAGGTTAGGCCTCCAAGATCTCTTCCAGTCCTATGTTTCTATTTTGTTCTATTTTGTTCTGTTCTGTTCCATTCTTCTCCATTGCCTGAGAAAATACAGTTTTATGGAGTTTCTCCATACAATATTCAAGAAATCCTTTTTGCTGATGCCTAGGACACAAAGAAAGGTTTATGTAGTTCATGCTGAACAACTCTGCAGAAGCTCCTATGCTCTACACCTGACTATCAGCTGAACATAACTGAACAGCCTGAACATTATGTGATCGTGCCAAATACCAAACCCATAGAACCAAAATCACTACTGATGATCTGGGTTTCATTCAATAATGGTGGTTTTGACACTTGCCAGAGGACAGCTGCTGATATTTGATGCACACACACACATACACACACACATACACACATGCATAAATTATTAATTATTAGTATATTAATAACATATATAATAATATACATTATTCGTGTGTCAAAGCAAAAATATTTGAATAAGTGTGAATGTGTGTGTGTATGGCTATGGGTTTTTGTTGGATCTGTTTCAATAAATAAGAAAAATACATTGGGAATATTCTGTTTGTGAAAATTTCAATGTTTCTTTTTTGTATGGCTTGCTTATACCGAAGATTTGAAAAAGCTCAGGATATCTAGAGATCAATAATAATAATAATAATAATAATAATAATAATAATAATAATAATAATAATAATAATAATAATAATAATAATTTTAATTTTAATTTGTTGACCGCTCCCTCCCCCATAGGGACTCGGAGCGGTGCACAGGGAAAACTAAAACAATAAATATACAAACACATTAAAAACAAATTAAACATATACCTGTGTTAAAATACCCCATTAACATACTAAAATTCCCAATTAAAACAACTAAAACCCCATAGAGAGAGACTACCCTAGGCCGGCCAAGCAGAAAAGATGTGTTTTTAGTTTTAGACGGAAGGAGCGGAAGTCCGTGGTCGTTCTAATGTCGGGGGGAAGGTCGTTCCAGAGGGCTGGGCCCGCCACAGAGAGAGCCCTTCCCCTGGGCGTCGCCCGCTGACAAAGTCTAGTGTCAATATCAATATCTACATCTGTATCCATATCTGTATCCGTATATATCTCTATATTTATGTCTACATCTATATCTACACCGTCTACATCTATATCTATACCATCTACAAAGTCTATACACAAACACATACATGGATACATAAAGATTTACGTTTATACATTGCTGGATAAACAGTTGCTGGCCTGGATTTTAGATCCAAGATCTGAAGGAATCTTTTCCTTCAACTAGGATTTGAATGAAGTTCCCCTAGAAATTACTTTCGTAAAGCATCACAATCCCTTTATTTTTAAGAAAGGGAATTCTCTTTGCTTCTAATGTTTCTGTAACTGCTTGCTGGTCAAGACAGGCTAAGTGGCAAAGTGCCTTGTTGAGATAAAGTTGTTCGTTTCCTTAACAAAAAGAATCATGTTACTTTCTTGGCAAGCTCTAACTGCTTTGCATTTATTAACCATAAGCTAATAAGTATGCTTAGATTGTGTTGGCTGCGTTTTAACATTTTCAGGAATTTATGACACAGAACCTCTACCAGAAGAATATAAGAAAGTACAAAAACCCAAGATCTGTCCATGTAAGCATTTAGTAATTATTCTCAAATCAGGCCATAAATAACATAATTATCAGATTCCATATATAGAGAGTTTTTGACCATACAGATTATTTTCAATAGCAAAATAAACTCTAATTGTTTTATTTCAGTTTCTTATGGTTAGATTCAGCTCAGATTGAAATTATATCTGCTGATTATAGTTACTTCGATTTTTTTAAAAATTGTATTACTATCATATTTCTAGAAGAGCAGGCACATTAAAGCCTTCAGGAGGTAATCCAATGTTTGCCATTTGCTTTATATTGTTGCTTTGTGTATATTAACTGTCTAATCTAATGCATGTATTTTATTATATTAGAAATTGTAATTTCCAGAACCAGCCACAGGAGAGAGCCACTTGGAAATTCAATAGGTCTTTCATCCCAAAATAAGCAAACATATCTCAAATTTCAATTCTTACCAAATTCTGCTTCATGGCAAAATAAAGAGTAGAGCTTCTCCAGACAAAGAATACAAAAAGTGTTATGGATATTCCCGTTGTTAAGGAATTTTCTGAAGAACTGGTTGGCTTACCATTGTGCCACTACAGTTGATTTCTGGAAAGAAGTTACTGATTTTATTTTGCTGCAGTGAAATGTATCATTACTGTACATCCTGCCTCCAGCCCTTTAGATGTGTATTTATTACCCTTATAGTTGCTGCTTTCATGATTTGTCTACCTTTGAAACAGTATCTGTCTCTTAAAACCATGGCTCATATCTCTATAAATTGTTGTGTACTTGCCATGGCTTGCAAGCTTGCAAGCTTACTGGAACCTGACCTGCTGGTCTGGCCAAGTAGTTTAGAACAATCGGGTCTATTGAAAATAAGTTTATAACATTATAGCCTGCTGGCTTTGCAGTTCATAAGGTTCCACAGCAATCAATAATGTTTCTCTTGTGAGATTGATAGAAATATAATTTAAAGAAATAAATAGAAATAAATAAATAAAAACTGAGTAGGAATTGACTATAAATTTGACCCTATGTGAATCGAGTTTATGCTAAACAGCTAAATCTAGGTATATTGTTTGCTAAATCCTCAGCACTTGAAACTGGATAACAGGTTTGTAGCAAAGTGGGATGTTCAGTTTGTAATTTTGCAAGTCATTATAAGTGTGATAAATCCAGGTAATTGTGAATATCAAGGTATCATCTAGTATATAATCAGCATTATGCATGTCTTCACCAACAGCCCTCAAACGTATGCATGAAAAATCTCTGTATGAGAAGCCGTGAAGAGCAGCACAATTATGCATGTTCAAAAGTTTCTGCATCACGGAATCTAAGTGTGGTAGTTGCAGAATATGTACATCCCGGTGTATATCTCTACATTCTCTAATATGACTCATAAAACATAAGATCCATATTGCAGCAGAAGATTTAAAAGTTACAGGCACGAATGAAACCGAAAGACTATACAGAACTGTAGCTATATTCTTCTACTGAAACTGGTGACTGACAACAGATGATGGAGTATAGTTAGAAAAGACAGTATGTTGTATCAGTAAGGATTGTCAGAAGCTGTTTGTCTTGAAGGAAGACAAACATGAATATTACTTAAATCAGAAGGTAGCCATAATTTTTCAACAAAAGTAGAAAGCGTTAGATAAAATATACTTGGTCTGGCCTTAATATTTAAGTATCTGATAGAGTACCTCTTCTTGTCATAACCAGCACCAGCATAGTAAGTTGGTTAAAATATAATTTTAGTCTATAATTGAAAATGCACCATATTATTGTTAAAGCATTTTAAATGTGTCAGACAATCTATATTTTGATGATGAGGGAATGGAATTTTCTTTAGCAGTCCTAGTATTGTTAGTGCTGCTACCAGTTTTGTAGCCTTTCTATTCTTTCATCATCTCTAGAAATCCATGTTAATTTTTTTCTTTACGGGAAGTTTCAGTGATCGCATAATATCAACTTTCATTTACCAGGAGAGAGGAAGTGGTTAAACTTAATGACTGCTATATGACAAACCAAACAAGGAACATATTTTAACCTGATAGAATGCCATGCAGAGTCATCACAGCCATGGTGCATAGCTCAGAGCAGGAAAGCAAACAGCTGCTGTAGCCTGATTTGAGTTAAAATAGTGTCAGTGTTTAGTCTGGCGCACTGCTTCAGAAAAGATTGGCAGCTGGGTCAAACAAAGTCATTCCATTGGCTCCTTTCCCAGTAAGCTTCTGCTAGCATTTAGGTACTAGTGCAGCCTAGGCCTTTTCTCAGGGATAGCCTAACATCTAACCGCACCCTCTTACCCTTTTTGTTTTGTTTTTTTCAAAAGTCCTTTCCCTCTTGAAGATCAATTCAGTATTATGCAATCTGCCAACATTTGTGTATTAAAATGCGTTCTGTCTTGAAAGCTGATGCATCCTGCTCTCAATATGGTGCAGAAAGAAGTTTGTTACCGTCCTGGATTAATAAAAGGGGCCTTTATGGGTTGTGAAAGAATATCTGTGTGCTTAGGCAGGAAACTTTTTGATCCGCAGAAAAGCAAGACGACATCTAGGTAAGGCTGACTATCAAATTTATGTTTCTGAGAATGTGTCGTGAAATTCAGCTAACTGCAAATTAGTAAACTGCCTTGTTTTCGTGAATATATCCTTAAAATCTGACTGAGAATTAGTTCTATTTAAAAACTGGCAAAATGTTGTGCTATTCTATTTAGCTTTAGAATTTTCATAGAAATCAACATGTTAGATATTCTTATGCCTACTTAAAAAAAGTTTTCTATGTATGAATGTGGAAAAAATAGTTCAGCTATTGCATAGAAGTAATTTTTTTAAATAGACCTAGTATTTGGGAAAAGATTCAAAGCATGCCTTCAACTTTTACAGAGTTGTACAAAAATTGAAATGCAGCTGAGAATAGCTATGGACTAATAAGGTTTGAATGACTACAGTTTAAAGTAGCTCTGAAGGGAATATTAAGTAAGTTGTCTTTGTCTCATACTTTTTAATTTTTGTTGTTGCTTTAGCCTGTTGGGTCACATTTTTTGTTAGCGTTGAAGGCTGCCATGAATTGATAATGAGGGCCCCTTTTGCACATGATTTTGGCACTTGGCCAGAATCAACTTCCCAACGGAGAGCTTTCTTTAAAAGAACCTGGAGCATTTTTTCTTTCTTTTTTGTGATGAGGAATTACTCTGAAAGCTTCCATAACCAGTTGTGTAGGGATGTCAAAATGACTTTATACATGGACGTGAAACATTCCTTTTCATTCCAGGATTCTTTTTTCATGGTATGCAAAATTGTTGGAATTATCATTTTACTTTCTTTCAGACTGCTCACCATTCAGAATAGGTTTCATTGAGCTTAGTGGTATAGAAGGTTTGTACTTATATATATAGTTTCCCAGAAAATCAATATAAGCATATCTCATTTGGGTCAGTTTACAGGGATAAGTTTTGCTTCAAAACACATCAAGATACAGAAGGTTTCTTTAACTTTTCAGTTCATTAGAGCTGAATGAAGAGTAAGTAAACACTTTCTAGAATTTTGTCTCCTTAATTTAAGTTTTAAAGAAAATATTTTATTAAAGTTATATAATTACTTATTCTATATTGTGCAAGTAAAGTTTAGAACTGTCTTGGGACAAAAATGTTACAATGGTTGAATATGTGTTTAATATTAGAATATTTAATCCCTGTAAAATCTACCTATTTAACAAGATATGTACTTTATGGTTGAGAACATTCAAACTAGTTTTTATTTGTTCTTGTGTTAGCTAATAAGAAATCAAAAATTCAACATGGATTCATGTGTTGTATTTTTAAATGCTATAGGTGGGATTTTTGTTTTACACATCTATTATAATTAAATCTTCTACTGCATATGAATGTGGTATATATTTGTATTGTGGATGTGAATAATGCCCATCTGTTTTCAATTAATGAATCCAGTGGTTTAAAAGTAAGCATCTGGGAGACCTTCAGTTGTTATTAAAAAACGAACTGAAGATCTCCAAATTCTTGTCAGTTTTGCAGTTATTAATATAGAAGTAGTCCAAATTATAATACAGTAACCAATTCCTTAAAATGTAATACATATCTTATATCACTTTGGGAATTTCCAGAATAAAAATATGTTCAACTAATAGATTCATTCTGTTAATAAAGCATATCAACTATAAATGCGTTAGCAGATATAGTTGGAGATTTCTTTTAAAAAGTTGCGAAGTGGAACAACATAGTGCAATGAAGCTTTTCTTTAGCAGAGAAAATGCTCCCCCAAATAAACAAAGTGGTTGTAATTTATGTATGGTTTTGAACATGAAAATAAAAATTAGTCAATAATAACTATGCATTTTTTAACATTCTATACAGCTAGTGATCCAATATAATTAACTTTTGACTTCAGATTCGAAACAGAAACTTTATTTGAATTACACAAAGTATTTGGTCTGACTAAAAATAATTAAGAGATCTTTTTTATGCAGAATAAGGATATTTAACTAATATATGATATTGGCAGAGATAAATAATTTCTATCTTACAGTTTGAAGTAATATTATTAGGAGCTTTTCCTAAGATCATAACTTTTTGAGCACAGTATATTGATTTGGTAACTGTCACAATCACAGTTCCAGAATGGAAAATAACTTGCTAAACGTTTGGTAGACATGTCTTTAAATACGAATTTAAAAATCGATAGTGGTTTATTTTTTTGTTCCTAGGAATTAAAGAAGGGAGGGGGAAGAAACTATGATCAGATGTTCTGAAAGAAATGCCCTGACCTTATCTAAATTTATGTTCCTATTGACCTGTTCAATGTCTTCTAGTTGTAAACTGAAGATGAACTCTTCTAAACTATATAGTGTCATTCATTTCTCAGACATCCTATGTTCATCTTATGGAAGCCATGCTGAGATCAACAAAACTTACTTCAGCAAAATGTGTTAAGAATTGTGATGGAACTTTGTCTTCATTAAACTACTGCCCATTATATTCTTAAACAAAAATATTGAATTATAGTATATAGTATTATATATTTCACAACTCTAGCTATTAAGACAAAAAATTTTGTAGCAAAAACAAATCTGCAAAATTTCTAGCTGCATTTTTAAAAGAAATTTAACTTTCATAAGTTCCTTTTACTATTCAGTACCGTTCACTTAAAATAAGAATTGGATATAAGTAGTATGTAGTAGTGTGCAATACACACACACACAAACATTATATATACGGTATACATATACATACATATTAAGTTACATATGCAATTTTAATCATTTTAACGACACAAGGTATTGAAATATGATAAAGTACAGTTCAATATCATGTTCTCATAAGGACATTTAATTATGGAATAATTCTAATCAGTACAATGGTACAAATTCTGAATAAACACTGTTAGTAATGTGTAGAAAACAAGTTTGTTTGCTCAATAAAATGATTAACATTTCACTGATTCATTATATTAATATCTTCCTTACCATATAGTATTTCTCTTTTCCGGATTTCTTACCATTGAATTTGTTATTTTTATCTAAGAAGACTATAAATGACCATTAATATGTATATCCTTGGTTCATTCTTTTGAAGAAATTACTATTGTATTACAATGAAAATATTTTAAACAATAGAAAATTTTATTATATTACATATTTTAAAATTAACATTCAAAAAACCCTCAAAATTGCTTATACTAATAAACTAAGTTTCTGGAATCAGCAGTGTTGAGTTTTTTTGATACTAGACTTTGAAAATCTATGTTCAGTGGCCTTTTAAAAAATGTCTGGCATAGAAAACACTTGGACATAATTACTTCTGATTCTTGGAATTCTGTTTTGTCAGCATTTCAGTTCTAGGATAAATTGAACAGAATGGGTTTCTATATGAGAGTTTAAATTTGCTGCAAAGTATGTATAAAACCTATTTTATCCATAGAACAAAGCAAATATTGTTCTAAATGATTGGCTCTCATTTACAAGAGAGTCCCTAAGTTTCTTTTTTTCCTTTCTTGCTGCTTATCCGTTGCACGTAGTATTAAAAAGTTATTAAAAGTGCAATGTGACTGTATTCAGTAAAATCTTATTCTTTTATCTACTGTTGAAGGTGTCAATGAAGAGGGAAAGTGTGCTCACAATATTTTTTATCAAGGAAGCTCGTGTGATACTTTCAGCCCTAAAAGTAAAAACTCCAAAAGTTTTTAGGAAAGAAAGCATGGTGATGAAAATTAGGAGGTTGAGGACGATGCAATTAACCATTATAATACATGAAAATGCAGAGAAATAATACATATCAGTGGTGGCTTGCTGCTGGTTCGGCCTGAATCGGATGAACTGGTTGTAGTGGCGGTGGGAAGCTCCGCCCACCTGGATGTTTCTGTGCATGGCGGCACACAAACGTGTGTGGGAGCACATCCAAACTGGTAGTAAAAAAATTGGCAACCCACCACCCACTGGTGGGTTTCTGCTGGTTCGCACCTACTCGCGAGACCCAGATGGTGAAATTTAGAAAGCCGGTGAGAGGCGGTTACCAGTGGACCCGGAAGTAAGTCTGCCCCACTGCTGCCGGAGACCCAACAAGAAGGAAAGGAAAGGAAAGGAAAGGAAAGGGAAGGAAGGAAGGAAGGAAGGAAGGAAAGAAAGAAAGAAAGAAAGAAAGAAAGAAAGAAAGAAAGAAAGAAAGAAAGAAAGAAAGAAAGAAAGAAAGAAAGAAAGAAAGAAAGAAAGAAAGAAAGAAAGAAAGAAAGAATTTATTATCACAATTGAGCCCAAAATTTTGATTGCTAAGCAAGAGCGTTGTTAAATGAGTTTCACCACATTTTACAAGTTGGCCACTCCCACCCAGTCAGATGACTGCCAAGCCATGCCCACAAAATAGGCCACACCTACAGAGTAGGTTCTAAAAAATTTTGAAACCCACCACTGCCACCACCGATACATATGATTGCATCTTTTATCACTGAATTGTCAATCGGAAGAGCGCCGTTTATTTTTCAGTTGTTTGGAACTGAATTTGGCATCGATATGAAAGAAAAATGACCCTGAATTTAAATTTAACTCTTCTTGTGAAAAGAATGTTGAGGAGAAAGACAACTGCTTACAGGATGCTTCCAGCTGGTCAGTAAGTTGGCCAGTAAGCTGCAAATACAGGGAACTGTGATGCTGAAATATTCTTGCTACGTACAGTAGTTGCTGCTTTGTAATGTTAAGGAATGAGGTGTAGGATAATATGCAAAAAATCAGAATTATGAAGATCACTTGCATTCTCAACTATCTATGGTCCACAAGGCATAAGGCACTCCATTTGTTATTCTATTTTTGATATAATTGGGTGACTGCTTAGACCAAAGAGATTATTTAGAAAGGAGAAAAATATAATATGGATATACATTTGAGACTTGCTTAGAATGAGTCTGTCTTTCTGTCAGCCACTGTAACGAATCTATGATTTATGAATCTGACCAACCCTACATAGTAACTAGAACAATGTCTAGAAAGAACATTATTTTTCGATGCATTTTAGATGTGCATAAAAGTTTTTTAAAAAGTTTGTTGCTTTATTTTTGTCATTACTAATTTCTTTTAAATTTCTGTTTTTATATAGCAATGAATTCTGTGTAATAACTTCATGTTTTCTGGATTTTAAACCTTAACTAATTTAGAATTAAACCAATTTGCTTTATTTTGCTTTGTTTTAGTTTGCTTTATTGAGATTTTGTAACATTCAAAATGAGTATAACTGGACTATTGATTCATTGATTATGGTTTCCCTAAAAGGGAGGGGAGAAATCCCATAACACTAATTTGAAAAGAAATTCAGATAATTTATACTATAAAATGTATTTAAGTTATTAATATTCTGTTTTCCTATTGTATTCTTTAGGCTAAAGAATGGTCATTACACTATGTTTTTACTTTTAAATATTTGTTTTATTCATAATTTGTATCCATTTATTCTGCTATAGATTTTGTCAAAGTAATCTACTGTTTTGCATTATGTGAAATCTACCCAAATGAACAAATTTTTTCATTGAAGAGACTGATATTGTTCATTTTACATATGGTCACAAAATTATCTCTCTATACTACCTTTTCTAATTTATTATTTTTCCATATACAAAATTCATGCCTTACAATTATTTCAAATGGATAAACAAGGGTAATTGCTTTCAACTTTGTGAAATGTTCCATTTCCTTTTACAGGAAATGAAAGATGGGATGTTCCATGTTTAAAATGAACTAAGGAGAACAATAAAGATAGTAATTGGGAGTACATATATTATAGAAAATATGTTGCCTATCCAACTGGATGCAACAGACACACATCAGGTCCCTTCCCTTATATGTTGCCATCTTGCAAGATCTATGAAGCTTATGTTTTCCATGGCATTTCTTCAGCAGAGAGCTATGACAAGCTGACTTCCCTCCACACATTGGGACGAGGTGAAGCTGAAGGTGCAAGATGTATCTTGAGTTGCATTGTTCATTTTACTTTTGTTGTTTTAATTGTTTGTATGATATTGTTTTTATATTGGGATTTTGAGCCACCCATTGTTTTGGTTCTATGGTGGGTGGCTACACAAGTATATACATAAAATCTATAATTATAAGACTGTTATATTCAATTATTTGCCATAGTAGGCGAATTGCTTCCAAATTACTTATTTTAAAACACAGTACTGGGGATTTGGAATAAACACTAGGAACTCATCGGCGATAGTACAATCTTTTCAACATTTTGTTGAATTTTGATTTTGTTACCACCGAGGATATGGACAAGTTGTTAAAGAGACTTAGGGCTACCACATGTTTATTGGACCCGTGTCCCTCCTGGCTTGTACTGGCATCCTGGGAGATGACACGAGGCTGGCTCCAGAGCATTGTCAACGCATCTTTGAGTGAGGGGTCCTTGCCTGCCGTCTTGAAAGAGTCGGTAGTAAGGCCCCTCCTCAAGAAGCCGTCCCTGGATCCAGCATTATTAGAGAACTATCGTCCTGTCTCCAACCTTCACTTTTTAGTGAAGGTTGTTGAGAGTGTGGTGGCTCAACAGTTTCCGCGACACTTGGAGGAAGTTGATTATCTAGACCCGCACCAGTCTGGTTTCCGACCCAGGCACAGCACCGAGACGGCATTGGTCGCGTTGGTTGATGATCTCTGGAGGGCACGGGATAGAGGATATCAGAGGGATAGAATCTAGATCACGTGAAGTGTTAATGCCACTGTATAGTGCCTTGGTAAGGCCACACTTGGAATACTGCATACAGTTTTGGTCGCCACGATGTAGAAAAGACGTGGAGACTCTGGAAAGAGTGCAGAGAAGAGCAACCAAGATGATTAGGGAATTGGAGACTAAAACATATGAAGAACGGCTGCAGGAGCTGGGTATGTCTAGTTTGATGAAGAGAAGGACCAGGGGAGACATGATAGCAGTGTTCCGATATCTCAGAGGGTGCCACAAAGAAGAGGGAGTCAAACTATTCTCCAAGGCACCTGGGGGCAGGACAAGAAGCAATGGGTGGAAACTAATCAAGGAGAGAAGCAACTTAGAACTAAGGAGAAATTTCCTGACAGTTAGAACAATTAACCTCTGGAACAGCTTGCCTCCAGAAGTTGTGAATGCCCCAACCCTGGAAGTCTTTAAAAAGATGTTAGATAGCCATTTGTCTGAAATGGTATAAGGTTCCTGCCCACGCAGGGGGTTGGACTAGAAGACCTACAAGGTCCCTTCCAACTCTGCTATTGTATTATTGTATTATTGTATATTCCTCTATCCTAGTCCTATTAGACCTCTCAGCGGCTTTTGATACCATCGACCATGGTATCCTATTGCGCCGACTGGGGGGGTTGGGGCTGGGAGGCACCGTTTTATGGTGGTTCTCGTCCTACCTCTCTGGTCGGTCGCAATATGTGTTGGCAGGGGGGCAGAGGTCAGCCCCGAGGCCCCTCATATGTGGGGTTCCTCAGGGGTCGATCCTCTCGCCCCTACTGTTCAACACATATATGAAGCCGCTGGGTGAGATCATCTGTGGTTTTGGGGTGGGATATCATCTGTACGCTGATGATACTCAGTTGTACATATCCACCCCAGACCACCCCAATGATGCCATCGAGGTTATGTCCCGGTGCTTGGAGGCCGTACGGATCTGGATAGGTGGTAACAAACTCAAGCTCAACCCGTCCAAGACTGAGTGGCTGTGGCTTCCGGCGCCCAGGTACAGCCAGATTATTCCAACTCTGGCCATTGGGGGTGAAACACCGGCCCCTGTGGAGAGGGCGCGCAATTTGGGTGTCCTCCTGGATTCCCGGCTGTCTTTGGAAGATCATGTGGCAGCCGTGGCCAGGGGGGCGTTTCATCAGGTGCGCCTGATGCGCCAATTGCGCCCCTTACTGGACCGGAGTTCCTTACGCACAGTCACTCAAGCACTCGTCACCTCTCGACTCGACTACTGTAATGCTCTCTACATGGGGCTTCCCTTGAGGTGCACCCGAAAGCTGCAGCTAGTCCAGAACGCAGCCGCACGGGTGATTACGGGAGCGCCTAGACACTCCCACATAACACCTATCCTGCGCGAGCTGCACTGGCTTCCTGTGATCTTTCGGGTGCGCTTCAAGGTTTTAACGATCATCTTTAAAGTGCTCCATGGCTCGGGGCCTAGTTATATGCGAGACCGCCTCCTGCCCCATACATCCCTCAGACCGATACGCTCCCACAGAGAGGGCCTCCTCAGGGTGCCGTCGGCTGGACAATGCCGTCTGGCGACACCCAGGAGAAGAGCCTTCTCTGTGGCGGGGCCAGCCCTCTGGAACGACTTACCCCCTGAACTCCGCACCATCTCCGACCTCTGCCTCTTCCGCAAGTGTCTGAAGACAGATCTATTCCATCTAGCCAGCCTAGCGTAACCTCCATTACTGACTATTAGACAGTTTTAAATTTAGGATTTTAATTCGGTTTTTAGCGGAGGGTTTTATTAGAATAAGTTTTTTAAATTTTATATGTTTTGTATGTGTTTTAACATTCCTGTACGCCGCCTTGGGTCCGTTTGGAGAAGGGCGGGGTATAAATTTAATAAAATAAAATAAAATAAAAACAACACCTCAGCAAGAGATTATTACAGCCACTGTAATAGTTTCACTTCATCATCAGAAAATTGACTAGATTATTCTTGAAACTTGAAATTTCTTGAATACTGCGACCACGGGAGCCTTGGATCGGGTCGCGCCCTTGCGGCCTCTCTTGCGGCGGCGAAACACCCTGGCTCCTTGGTTTTCCGAGGAGCTGAGGGTGATGAAACGCCGCAAGAGATGCCTAGAGAGAAGATGGAGGTATACTCGAACTGAATCTGACCGGACACAGGTAAGAGCCCATTTACGGACTTACATTGTGGCGCTGAGAGTGGCCAAACGTCATCATTGTGCCACTCTCATAGCATCCGCAGAAAACCGCCCTGCCGCCCTGTTTAGGGTGACCCGCTCCCTCCTTCAACAGAGGGTGCGGGAAGCCCCGTTACAGGGTAGAGCAGAGGAATTTGTGACTTTTCTGCAGGAGAAAATCGCTCAGATACAGAACGAGCTAGCCCCCATTCATGGCCCAGTGGGATGCCACGAGAGAGATCTTGTTTGGGAGGAGTTTGACTCCATTACTTCCGAGGATATGGACAGGCTACGTGGGCGACTGCGAGCCACCACATGTTTATTGGACCCGTGTCCCTCCTGGCTTGTACTGGCATCCTGGGAGGTGACACGAGGCTGGCTCCAAGAGGTTGTCAACGCATCCTTGAGTGAGGGTGCCTTGCCTGCTTCCCTAAAAGAAGCGATGGTGAGGCCCCTCCTTAAGAAGCCCTCTTTGGATCCAGCTCTTTTGAACAACTACCGTCCTGTCTCCAACCTTCCCTTTCTGGCGAAGGTTGTCGAGAGTGTGGTGGCACAACAGTTCCCCCGGCACCTGGAGGAAGTTGATTATCTAGATCCGCGCCAGTCCGGCTTTCGGCCCGGGCATAGCACCGAGACGGCATTGGTCGCGTTGGTCGATGATCTCTGGAGGGCCAGAGATGGGGGTTGTTCCTCCATCCTGGTCCTATTAGACCTCTCGGCGGCTTTCGATACCATCGACCATGGTATCCTATTGCATCGGCTGGGGGGGTTGGGGGTGGGAGGCACCGTTTTACGGTGGTTCTCCTCCTACCTCTCTGGCCGATCGCAATTTGTGTTGGCAGGGGGGCAGAGATCGACCGCGAGACCCCTCGCATGTGGGGTGCCTCAGGGGTCGGTCCTCTCGCCCCTCCTGTTCAACACATACATGAAGCCGCTGGGTGAGATCATCCGTGGTTTTGGGGTAGAGTACCATCTGTACGCTGATGATACACAGCTGTACATTTCTACCCCAAACCACCCCAACGATGCCGTAGCGGTGATGTGCCAGTGCCTGGAAGCTGTACGGATCTGGATGGGAAGTAACGGACTCAGGCTCAACCCGACCAAGACCGAGTGGCTGTGGTTTCCGGCAGCCCGATTCAACCAGCTCACTCCATCGCTGGCCATAGGGGGCGAACATCTTGCCCCTGTGGATGGGGCGCGCAATTTGGGTGTCCTCCTGGATGCCCGGCTGTCCATGGAAGATCAAGTGACAGCCGTGGCCAGGAGGGCGTTTTACCAGGTTCGCCTGGTTCGCCAATTGCGCCCCCTATTGGATCGGGACGCCCTTTGCACAGTCACTCATGCTCTCGTGACATCCCGACTGGACTATTGTAACTCTCTCTACATGGGGCTGCCCTTGAGGTGCACCCGGAGGCTTCAGCTAGTCCAGAATGCAGCCGCGCGAGCAATTATGGGGACCGCTAGGTCTACCCATGTAACACCGCTCTTGCGCGAGCTGCACTGGCTACCTGTCGTCTTCCGGGTGCGCTTCAAGGTGTTAATTATCATCTTTAAAGCGCTCCATGGCTCGGGACCTAGCTATCTGCAGGATCGGATCCTGCCCCATACATCCTCACGGCCGATTCGCTCCCACAGAGCGGGGCTTCTCCGGGTGCCGTCCACTAGACTATGTCAGCGGGCGACACCCAGGGGAAGGGCTCTCTCTGTGGCGGGCCCGGCCCTCTGGAACGACCTTCCCCCCGATATTAGGACGACCACGGACCTCCGCTCCTTCCGTCTTAAATTGAAAACCTACTTTTTCCGTCTGGCCGGCTTGGGATAGCCTCCTTGTCCTGGGGTTTTTAGGTTTTAGTGCTTAGGGGTTTTAGGGACAGTTTTTTTTTTTAGTTTTTTATAGATGTTTTTAGCGCAGGATTTGTTGTTTAATTGTGATTTTAAATTATGTATTCTGTTGTGTTTACTGTTTTTTTTAATTTTCCTGTGCCCCGCCTCGAGTCCCCTGGGGAGAGAGAGCGGGTAACAAATAAAATTTATTATTATTATTATTATTATTATTATTATTATTATTATTATTATTATTATTATATTTTTATCACACTTGTTTTGTTCAAGTAAAACATAAACATATGTTTCATATAGATGACAACAAGAATGTGGATGTTACATATTCAGAACTTCTAAGGGGAAAAAGCTATGGTAAGAATGTTCTGAAAAATGTTTTTGATTTTTTTTCCACTTCTTATCTGTTTCAAGAACAGATTAGGGAAACAAATATGAATGTTCATACTGTTTAATGTCATAATGTTCATACAGTATAGCAACAAAATCTTACAAATCTGAATACACTTCTTTTTCAAATAATTTTCTGTCCCAGACTAAGATGTCCTTTAAGACCACTGTGTTGGTTGCAGCTCTTCTTCCTGTTCCTCAAAGTTATTACTACTACCGATTACACTCCCATTAAAATTTCAACCTTGGCATATTAGTTTTCACTTCAACTATCTCCATCCTTTTCATATTATCGTTTCCAACATACTTCCGTTTGCCAGTCATAACAGTAGAACAATTAATTATATTTACATCATTTACTAGTGATTAACTCAGGGGTAAAATCCACTTACTTTTGCTACCGATTCAGTAGCAATGTGAGCACATGTGCTCCCTCCACTCATATGTACCCCCTCCATGGATCAGCAGAACCTTCCATGCATATGCAGAGCATCAAAATGCCATCTGGATAAGTGGGCAGAACTTGCTATCAAGCATACCTGCAAAGGTAAGCGAACAGTGAGGCGGGGGAGGAATTTGCTGTGCCATATGATTTAGATTAGCTGTAACCCTGCTTTCTAGCTAATATAAATTATACAGCACAGCTGATCATCGGAAAAACTGGTTGTCCGAACTGGTAGCATTTTTTTTACTGTGAGTTCAGGCAAACCACTGGCATCCTTACTACTGGTTCAGGTGAACCGGTTCGAACTGGTAGGATTTCACCCCTGGATTAACTACTATGCTAGTTCATATTTGTGTCTAATCAGTGTATTTTGAAGCTTGCATACTACTTAGAGTTGTTGTTTTTTTAATATACAAATTTAACTAACAAAATAAATAAATGTATGTAAAGGATTATTATAATTTTAAGCATATACAATAACAAATGAATCAGAGTTTAATTACTGTATACTTATCCAAAGGACTATTTGAAACACTTAGGATTATTAGTACAGACTGACATTACAGTAGTTGTTCTTTAGATGTACAGGCAAATAGGCATATTTTTGCTATACCTGTCAGTAATACTGAGGTCCAACATTTCTGCTTTTTTTTTCAATGATCTCAATTTATGGAGGCAAGTTTAGAATGAGCATGTATTATTGTTTCATGCAGGCACTTATATTGTGACAAGCTTAACAGGTATGCAAAGACCAAAAGAAAATTGCACATTTTTTTTCATCATAATTACATACTAATTATGTAATTAACTTAAACTGAAAGCTATGATAGATCTTTCTCAGAAGGAAACAACTATTCTAGCCAAATATTTTCATATTTCCCACTGGCTTCTACAAGACCAGTATGGAATAAGAAACTAATGCCACATAGATATAAACTTTTATTAGAAGAGCTATAGTAACAGAATCTTACAGCTCTTAATTGTGCATTTCTTTTCCTTCACTTCATCTTCAGGTGAATTTGAGAGAAGCTTGTCAAGGAATTTTTTCAAGTTTATTTGCTTGAATGGGTTTATGCTGTATTTATCTGACCATTGCCTCTGTAATAGATCTTCCTTCTGTCTTTCAGAGACATCCTCTTTATATTCTGCATAACTCCTTTTCTATAACTTCAGTAAATTGACATGGAAAATATGGCATGCCTCCTTTTTCAAGTGAACTTCATAATCTATAGGCACCATCCATTTTAAAAGCTGCCTTATACAAACGTTACCATTGGGTAAAATGGTTATACCAAATATTGATCACAACTTTACTCTTTGCCCTAGCTAAAATCCCCATTTTTGAATAATATTATTATTCTTTTTGATTATACTAAACTTGGTCTAAAAAATGACACCCAACTAAGAAGTTGCTACAATCTTCAAAATCAACTAAATTCAAACTGAGAAGAATCATTCTTTTCTACCAATCTTCTTTATACAGTCCAAAATATATTCTAATCAAATGTCAGTTCAGTTCAGTGGTAACTTTTGACAGCAGATAATAAAGGTGCTAAACTGGTATTATTTTCTAGAGTATTTGTGAATAAACGTTTGCTTCATAGTTTAATGAAGTGCATTTGCTGAAGGAGTACAGACCTAGGTAAGGTCTGTAATGTAGCCCATTTTTTAAATAGGATGTGTGGCCTGTGAAATTGGGCCTCAAGGCCATACTTGCATATTGAGGAAAATCTCCTTGAAGAACAGGGGTGAAATGCTACCAGTTTGGACCGGTTCGGGCTGGTTCTCCTGAACCAGTAGTAAAAAATGCTACCGGTTCAGGCAAACTGATAGTTCCAACAATCAGCTGTGAAACAATCAGCTGTGCCACATGATTTATTAGAAAGCAGGGAAATTAAATTGCTCCACATAGCTGTACCTTTGCAGACTCAGAAAAGGGTCCTTAATCTTCTTTTTTCAGCATTGCGTGGTAGCACATGTGGTGTGCATGCACGCGAAATGAACCGGTAGCAAAGCGAACCGGTAGCAGATTTCAGAGCATTTCACCCCTGTTGAAAAATATTTTTAACAATTCATGAAGCAGAATGATACATGATGTAACTGGTTCCAGCTCCCAACTGGCTTTCAGCTGAGATTACTGTAAATTGTAATCACTAATGCTCCAAGTGTGCCCATGGATTTAATCCTAATATGTCAATTGGCACCTTTATTATAGTTACATATATTATTAGAAGAATTCTTTATCCCTGATTTCTCTGATATTTAAGACATATTTGATTATTAGGACCTTCCATATGGGCAATAAAACTTTTCTTTTCCTTTCTATTGTTTACTATTATCATCAGATTTGTACCACTTAGATTTATTGATTGTTTTAATACCCTGCTTTTCTGTTCTAACAAACATAGTGTCTAACAAATTTAAAACAAATCATACTGGAACAGGTAATAAAGTATTAAAAACAAATCAAAATTAATATTGAATATTGTATGTGCTATAGAGACTAAAATCATTTTGCAGTTATAATCCTGTTGAAATAAATTCATCTTTACATTTGTGTTAATAGTGAGAGAATGGAAATCAAATGCAGCAGATGAAAAATGATATGGAATAAATCCCTCTTCTGCATCCCAAAAAGATAGGCCTCTGACAATGCTGATCTTGTCCAGTGGGCAACTAATGTAGTATCAGTCTACATCAGGGGTAGGGAACCTATGGCTCGGGAACCAGATATGGCTCTTTTGATGGCTGCATCTGGCTCGCAGACAAATCTATATAAATAAAAATGTAAAATAGTTTGTGCAAAGCCACTAATCTCAAAAACATAAAATGTACCCACTTGTGAGTTTTCACCTCCCTGTAACTCCTCCCACCTGGCTGCTGCATCAGTGAACGGCCTTGAGGCGGCGTGTTGCCAAGGGCAATGCGGGAATGTGAGCATGCACCTCCCTGGGCCAGGCCAACCTGGTAGCCTTCTGGGACCCTGCGCCTGGTGTCTCCTGGTGACAGGACGAGGCGGAGGGGAAGCTTCCGCCTCCATGCCTCCTCACTGATGCTGTCGCTGTGCCCGCCGCTCCTGGCGCCTCCACTGCCCCCCCAGAAAAAACATATTGTATGGCTCTCAACGAATTACATTTTAAAATATGTGGCATTCCTGGCTCTCTCAGCCAAAAAGGTTCCCGACCCCTGGTCTACATTGTACTGTACAGAATAATTAGCAGCCACGTTTTGCACTAATTACATTTTTTTATGTATTTCTTTTTTCTCTATTAACATTTTTATTGAGTTATAAAGTATTATAAAATACAAAGTAAATAGAAAAACAGTGGGGAGAGGGAAAAGAGAGGTGAAGAAAGATAAGGGGGGGAAAGAAAAAGAAGCATTGACTTCCAATTCTCTCTGTTCCAGTAAAATAAACAATTTTGATGTGTTTCAAGACTTTTTTAGGGACTGTCTCTCTTAGTGACTATTTGCAGTTATTCCATTGATGAAAAATAACTTTGTGACTAATCCTAACATTTAGGACTTTTGCAGGCTTCTGCAGCAAAGGACAGCTGGAAAAGATCATAAGCACAGTCACAGTTTCACTTAGCAACCACTTTGTTCAATGATGAAGTTTCTAGTCCCAATTGTATCATTAAATGAGAACTACCTGTATATTCAATAATCAAGATGGGATGTCACTAAAAACACAATTCAGGCGGCAAATCCAATACTGAATAGCAAAGTAACTCTCCAAAATGTGAATATGCTTTTTTCCATGATCAGTCATCAATCCCAGATTTCTACAGGTAATTCTCGATTTACAATAGTTCACTTAGGGATCATTCAAAGTTACAATGGCACAAAGTTACATTTTCACACTTATGACTGTTACAGCATTCCCACATTTACGTGACTAAAATTTGGATGCATGGCAACTAACTGATATTTATGGTGGTTGCAGGGTCCCAGAGTCATGTGATTGGCTTTTGGACCCTTCTGTCAAGCAAACTCAATAGAAAAGCCACTTAACAGGTGTGTCACTAACTCAACAACTGCAGTGATTCACTTAACAATGGTAGCAAGAAAGGTTGTAAAACGGGGCAAAATGTACTTCAATGTTTCACATAACAACAGAAATTCTGGGGTCAATTGTGGTTATCGGTCAAGGATTAGTTGTATTGGCTAACAACTCCACTTGGGGTTTAATTTTAGTATCTATTCCTTTATCCAACCCTTGCTGAACTTATGTGTGTGCATGTGTACTGATTGCTTTGAGGAGATTGATAAGAAACAATAGAAGGGAATCACAGAATACTGTAGGTCAGTAAACAATACGCATATAGCCTGGATGCCTGCATCATTCCTCTTTCTGTCTCTCTCTCTCCCTTCCCCCAATTATCGTATCTCAAAGTCATAAATTCATATAAGCAATCTCCCAGGAAAACTAGCTTCATAGGAGCTGCAATAGAGAAAATCTAAAAACAAAGTGAGTCAAATTTCTAAGAAAAATTCTTGGCAATACTTGACAGGAAACTTTTGCTCTGGAGATATTAGTGAGAAGCCTATTTATCAGCAGCTTCTGATCCCTCCTGAGCAGTTGTCCCTTATCATGTCTGGCTATTTCCAGCAGTTTATTTTCCAGCAGCCTCGCTAGATGCAATTGTGTCTTGACATAGCCAGTGTTCTTATCTCTACCTTTTCTCTTTTAAGAAGCCAATGTTCTTGAGGAGAACGCTCAAGATTAGGGACAGTCTCTCCTGGATTTAGGACAGGGGTTTATATTGATTGTTGCCTATTGTTGTTTTTGTGTTATTTCATATTTGACATCTGAGCCAAAAGTGGGTTTCTGCCAGTTTGCCCTGGATCAGGCGGTGGTGGGAGGCTCCGCCCATCCAACCGGATGCTTCTGCACATGCACAGAAGCAGCGTGCGAGCATGCACACGCGCACAAGCAAACCAGTAGTATAATAAATTGAAATCCACCACTGATCTGAGCATCTGCTAAATAAACACATGAAGAATGGCTATCCATTTAAAAAGATCATTTATTTGACTAAAGTCATATAAATCTTGTTATACCTATCTTGTTCCATGTATGACATTTTGCAAAATATATATATATATGCATGAAGTCCACCAGCAGAAATGTTGCATGTTTTAAAGAAAGCTAGTGGGAAATATAATGATAGCTATCATCAATGAAAACACTTCAATTCTTTTGCTTTTGATCCAATCTCTCTAATGACCAATCACCTTCTCCATATTCATATATTTATTATTCATATTTGTAACCCACACCTATCTCACCACAAAGGGATTCGGGGCGGCGAACATAAATTTAAAATAAATATACATATATTCAAAATATTAACAAACAACAACTAAATTAAACCAAAACCCTGCATAAAATAAATTTAAAACCCATAAATTAAAACTTTGATTTTCTACAAGTCAGTACAGTGCGGAGTAGTTCAAGCCAGGCCAGCTAGATGAAAGTAGTGTGTTTTTAAGTGCTGACGGAACAAGCGGAGGTCCGAGATGATACGGAGTTCGGGAGGTAGGTCATTCCAGAGGGTTGGGCCCACCACAGAGAAGGCCCTTCCCCTGGGAGCCGCCGACCGGCATTGCCCGGTCGACGGCACCCAGAGAAGACCCTCTCCGTGGGAGCGAGTCGGTCGTAGAGATGTATGGGGCAGCAGACAGTCTCGTAGGTAGCTAGGCCCCATGCCATGGAGCACCTTGAAGATGGTCATCAAAACCTTGTAACGCACCCAGTAGGTCACAGGTAGCCAGTGCAGTTCGCGCACTGGCTACCTGTGGTGTTATGTGGGAATGCCTTGAGGTTCCCATGATCACCCGCGCGGCCACATTCTGAACCAACTACAACCTCCGAGTGCATCTCAAGGGGAGCCCCATGTAGAGAGCGTTACAGTAGTCCAGACGAGAAGTCACGAGTGCTTGTGCATTTTAGTTGCATAAGGGTAAAATATAATTAATGTTTTAAAATTAGTAGCAATGTTTTTTCTAAAAATAAAGATGGTTAGGCATGAGACTAAGATGGATGTTATAATTACGAAAATGATATGTTTGGGTGGCTTAAGAGTTAATTTCTCATATTTAAAGCTGAAAAAGGCTGTAGATGGGAGAATATCAAACTGAAACATGATTCTCAACATAGTATTCTTAACTGACCTACTACAGTTCAACAAAAAAGAAACCCTTTAATAATCCATCTTTTGCTTATCTTTAATTTTAAAATCATATCCAATTTTCTTTATATTCAATAAAGAAACAAGTATTAGAAAAATATTGTAAAAATATCAAATATTTTTATGTTATTTGTTTATATTTCTACATTGTTAAAATGTTATTTCTTGTGAGCTGCTAGGAGTCAGCCTGAGACAGTAGAAAAGTCATGATAATAAGCAAAATAAGTATACAATACATCAGCAATAAGGAAAAACAACAGAACAGAAGTAATGGGTGGAAGCTAACAAGCCATTTCCTGACAGTGAGATCAATCTCAAGACATTCCCACATAACACCACTCCTGCGCGAGCTGCACTGGCTACCTGTGACCTACCGGGTGCGTTACAAGGTTTTGATGACCATATTCAAGGTGCTCCATGGCACGGGGCCTAGCTACCTTCGAGACCGTCTTCTGCCCCATACATCCCTTCGACCGACTCGCTCCCAGGGAGAGGGTCTTCTCCGGGTGCCGTCGACCGGACAATGCCGGTTGGCGGCTCCCAGGGGAAGGGCCTTCTCTGTGGTGGGCCCTACCCTCTGGAATGGCCTACCTTCCGACCTCCGTTCCATCACAGATCTCCGCTTGTTTCACCGGCACCTAAAAACGTATTATTTTCATCTGGCCGGCCTAGCATGATCTACTCCACACCCATTATTTTATAACAAATCAAAACTGTAATTTGGGTTTTAAATTTAAACTTATTTTAAGTTAAGCAGGATATTGATTTAATTTCGTTATTATTTAATAATATTTTGTATTTATGTATAATTGATTTTAAATCTCTGTTCGCCGCCCCGAGCCCCTTTATGGTGAGATGGGTGCGGGTTATAAATGTGAAAAATAAATAAATAAATAAATAAATTAACCAATGGAACATAGTTGTGGTTGCTCCATTGCTGGAGGTCTTCAAGAAAAGATTGGATAACCATTTGGGTTGCAGTAAGATTTCCTTCCTTGGGCAAGGGGTTGGACTGCAAGACTTCCTGATTCTCTGATTCTGTGAAATAAGAAATATTTTTAAAGCTATATGGGTGGTAAAATCCTAAAGAAATCAATACATAGTATTTCTGAAATATATTCCATCACACAGTGCAAATCTTTATCCTTTAATGACAAGTGATTTAGATGATACTCTTAAATTACTTGTTTGTTTGTTTCCTAGTTTAGCAAGAGTTAAGTGTTTTTTTCCCCTTAAATAATATGTATGTTACAAAAAGTTGCTATGTAGCAGAACAGGATGTTGTAGTCAAATTATAAGAACAAATCGTAAGAAACTTGAGGTGAGTTAATTTTTCCATTATTAAATGTTCTAAATTTGGCTATGGATAGGTCCCCTAACTATTTTAATTCGGGATACTGTTAATAGATGACATCTAAGAACTGTATGTCATATTTCTCCAGTTATTCTAGGACGTGTAAGCTCTTGTCCTATAATATCTTTTACAGAATTAAGTAGTTGCTCCAGAACTGTTAAAGAACCACAATGTATTTTTTGTTTTTGTTTCTGTCAACTGTTGATTCTTATTTCTGGAATTCTTTATGGAAACCAAAAACATGGTGATAGCCATAAAGCCAAACACATTTAAATGACAATGAGCCTTCAATAACAATGCTTCTCCCTGTGAATAGGCTAGGAGTGATTCAGCATGCTTAAATGGGTGGAAACTAATCAAGGAGAGAAGCAACTTAGAACTGAGGAGAAATTTCCTGACAGAACAATTAGTCAGTGGAACAGCTTGCCTCCAGAAGTTGTGAATGCCTCAACACTGGAAGTCTTTAATAAGATTGTGGAGAGCCATTTGTCTGAAATGGTATAGGGCTTCCTGCCTGGGCAGGGAGTTGGACTAGATGACCTCCAAGGTCCCTTCCAACTCTGCTATTGTATTATTATTGTAAATGATGCCAGTTTTTCCCTGCTTTGACATCACTTAAGGCAAGTTTAGTTTTATTGTGACCAGCAGTTTTGCGGAATATAAAATTACTTCAGTAATCTCATAATAGGGATACATTTATTTTCCTATTAACAGTTCTGCCTTTTTGTTCAGCCTCTGTGAAGCAATGCTGTTTTTCAAAAGGCAGAAATATTTCTCAACTGTGCCCTTTTCTGGCTAAAAATAGAACTGTTTTACATATAAACCTCATTTACAAATAGTAATTGGGACCAAGAATTATGTCACTAAGTAACAGTATGTCATGTGATCACACCAACTTATAATGGTAGTCCCAGTTGCCTTTATTACATGAATTCTGCCCAATCACAGCATTCTGAGGTTACATGACAGCAATTTACAACTTCCTGCTGGGTTCTCCATTGACTTTGATTGTCACAAGCCCGCACAGAAGGTTACAAATGATGGTCATGTGACTATGATACACTACAATGGCATAACTGCTAGCCAGTTGCTGAGCACCAGACCATGGAGACAATGTGTTGGCTATAACTAGGAGAACCCATTGTAAGTCCCATTCATTCAGCACCATCATAATTTTGAATTATTGCTGAACAAATGGACATTATGTGAGGAATATGTTCTTTAGCAAGGCAATTGAAAGTAAGGGACATAGCTATCCAACAAATCAGCAGGAATTTGCAGAAAGCCTAGTATATAAAAATAGGGAAATTATACTTTTTAATGGGAGTAAAATATATTTGATTAGAATTTAGTTATGATTGTAAAGCCTACAATAGTTGTTATGCTTTGACATCCTGGTGTCTAAGGATTGTGAGTACTGTAAATTAGTGCCTTGAAGATATTCCAAAATATAATCCTGTTGAGAGGGATTTTTTTTTTAAAAGGTCAATTTAATGTAAAGCAGATTAAAGCAAGTACTGAGGTCTTACTGATACAATAAAACAATGCTATCTGTGCCACATGAGAAAAAAAAAGGATAGAATTAAATTTTTCTGCTGTGCTCACATCCGGACTTTCCAATGCCTATGGATTTTGACCCGATTAATTTATTAACTTAACACCGTATTTACCTTTTGAATACTGATATTTATGAAGTCAGGTTAATGAATTAGTTCTATCATCTCTTACCTACAAAAATATTAAAAGTGGTTATTTTAAAACAACTAATTACTATATGCTTATGTTCAAAATTTAAATTTTGAATCTTAAGTCTTAAATCAACTTCAATTTTTTTCCATGAGTTCAGTCAAGATTTGAGAGAGAGAGTGAGAGAGAGAGAGAGAGAGAGAGAGAGAGAGAGAGAGAGAGAGAGAGAGAGAGAGAGAGAGAGAGAGAGAGAGAGAGAGAGCGCACTTGAGCTTAAAACTGTCATAAAAGCAACTGGCACTGAATAGAAATTATGTTTCTTTCATTTAAAACTATGGCGATCATATTTTTACATGGATACTTCTACAGTTTGGATACTATGAGTCACTTTGGGGAGATATTACAGAAGTTCTGCTACTGTACTTCCTTATCTCAGATACTGGAAAACAACTGAAAAATAATTGGCTTGCCGAGATCTATAAACTTGTTTAAGCTATTTCTTATCTTGTCAGGTTAAAAGACTTTTTTTTGTTTTGGTTTAGAAAAAAACAATATTCAACCATTGTCTTTTATCTCAGAAAAAAAGATACAAGATGACAGACATAGAGGCAGAAACAGCAAGATGGTTTTTAATTTCCTTTACGTATTTGCTAGCTCTCACCAGCTTCAAGCACAGCTTTCCAAGGCTTGTTTTCTTATGATAAAAAATAAGATCCATTTAAAACTTACTTAAGTGGAAAGAGTGTTTGCGATACTTTTCAAAAACATTTGCAGTGGCAGTATTTATAACTTTAAAAGTTATCTCAATGAAATTTATATGTAAAAAAGGGAAAATAATTATTTTTGTCCATGAATATTTGCATAAATTAACAGAAAATGTAGGCAAAATGTTTTGAGAGCTTGCAAACATAGATGGTGATGATAGTGGGAACACTTTCTCAATACAATTTTGATGTAAAATAAATATGATTTTTCTTAATGTTCACATCTTCAACAAGAATGTTGAATCAGAAACAGAAATTCAAATAAAAGTTACTTTTTCACAAAAATTACCAAAAATAGTAAAATAATGCTTATATATGTATGCATACGTACGTCCAAAACTGTATGTGGGTCTGAAAAAGAGAATTGGATATGTGGATGGAAGTGTGTAATTCCTAACTTTTAAAATAAAGGACAAATTATTTTCTGAAGAATTTGAAGGCCATTTTTTGCTGAAAGCTACACAGAGAAACCAGAAATATATCTTAGACTAACGCAGTGGCAAACTATTTTCATAGTATATGCACATGTTCATGAAGCCAATAGAAGTCAAGGTCAATTTGAAGGCAATTTTACTTTTTAAAAAATTCCTGCCAAAATCAAATTATTTTCTTCTTACCCAGTTTTCTTAAAGTATTGTTGGATTATGTCCCAGATCAGTATTCCAAAAGCAACTTTCAGTTGTGCCATCTCTATGTGTGCAAATAATTCATGCTTTGCCCCACATTGCTCAGTATGTTTGCATGACTGTACTTCTTGGTTAGAAGCTGGAAGAAGAAACACGGTGAGAAGCTAGTGGCTTAAGGTTTGTATTTCTTATCCTCTGTCCATTCCCTATGCTTCAGTGTCATGTCATGTACCACAATCTCAGTAATCCCACTTTTTTTTAAGTGATAAGCATAACTATGTTTTGTGTTTTTGAACAGTGATCTATAAGCATTGTTCTAATCTACTCCTGGTTATAGTCACAAAAGATTTATTCAAAATTCTAGTAGAATAAATACGCTTTTTCATAGGACCATTAGCCTAGCTTCTCTTATAACAGCCTCACAAAAGAATCCTCTTTGAAGCATTCCATTTATTATTCTTGTCCAATTCCCTTTGATTGGAATTTTGTTTTTAACCACTCTCTTCCCTCATATGAACCTTTATTTTCAATTCCTAATTTTTTCACTGCTCTCTTGACTCAGACTGTTCCTTTTTACTTCATGATTCACCGGTATCTCCAATATGTCAGTTTAAAAAAAACCAGATATGGTTGCTTTGTAATCAAACATGAATGTTTATCAAGTGACATAAGCAAATGCCAAGCATCAATGGATAGTGTTGCAATGATGAGATTAAAGAACAAGTCAGTAAAACTTAATCACTCTTGTTTATGTTAAGAATTCAAGTCACTTTTATAGTGATACAAGTGCCAGTGAGATTTCCATTGTCCTCTTTTGGAAAATATGATAAATGTGTGTAAAACTACAAAAAAGAATAAACATTGTACCTGGAAATGTATAGTTCTGGAACATAACTCCTTCAATACTTATATTTTCCAAATCTAACAACATACAACTAATTTGATACATCATCAAAGCAGAGAAAGTATACAAACTATTACTAAACAATCTTGTTTCGGTGGGTCAGAAGTAAAAATGGCAAAATATGTTTCAAAACTTGTTCTATAATTTTGGAAAGATTTCTAAATTGGCATTTTTATAAAAATATTGCTAGATTAAAGCATGAATTGTAATGGAAAACTGTAACCAAATAAATAAAAAAATATAATCAAACAGGACTGTAAAAAAATCTCCCAAGTTATTGAGTCAGATATACAGGCAGGAAGAAATTTGGGGAAAGATATATACTGTATAAGGTTTGGTAAGTTTTGAAATTTAGCAAAAAAGAATTCTTTATAGACCCTCAAATAGGTATTTCTAAATATACTTTATTTCAAACAATGCTTAGTCATTGTCTACTCTACTGCTTCCTTCAACATTAAGTGCAATGAATACATTGTCATCAAGGATACAGTAGCAATTTCCCATTTTTACATAAATACTATGTGTATATGGATATTAATAGGATTTGTTAATCATGAAGCTATATTGTGTTAGTATATTGAATTTTAGAGTCCATTCTCAGATTTATTATTGTTAATCTAGGTTTGGATAACAAATTTCATCCTGCATAAATTTCAATTTCATCTTTACCTTCTTCTGAACACAAAAAACTATTTTCATTTTTCATGAGTTTGTCTATGTAAGCAGTACTTAATTGTGTAATCTGGATGATGATATAGCTGTCATCTTCATATTAGGTTCAGCTTCAAGCTAATATTGTTTAATAATATTTCTGTTGCTCATAATCCATTACAATTTAGACTTGCATTGTATGTACTATTAATTCTGACAAATAAAGTGTTTTTGCCATTGATTCAAGGATAGGGTTTGCAGGATTTATTTTAATACATTCTAAACTAATGATTAATCTCATTTTTGCAAAAGGAAGGTATATACAGTTTTGCTTTATTAATAACATTTTGAAAAATGGCTTCTCAAAAAAAATTGCAAATCAGATTTTAAAAAATAGAAAGTATTTTTTAATAAAGATTGAATTAGTTTCTGCTTCTATTCTAGAGTTCCAATTAACTCTTATAAAAGAGTTTTTGCTGGTTTTCTTTTCCTGAAACCTGAGCCTCATAAGTATACTATTGCCTAAAATCTTCTATGCAGTAAAGTTTCAGGGTACATATAGATTTGCAGCAGATACTGGAAACAACAAGACCTCTGACTTTCATCAGAAATCTTCCCTAGGAATCCCTTCTGTGTAAGAGACATAGTGAACTCAATTTCTTTTTTGTTTCCTTTTATCAGCGATACTGATTTTGGTTTATTTAATTCTTTTATTTCACAAAATCTCTGCTATTCTAATAAAAATGAAATCCTGTGTTAATCTTATGCAGAAACCAAGAATTATGAACACGTCTTTTGAAAATACTTGTTTATGGAAGTTTTGAATTTTTGCTTTAGCAAATAGTAAGGAACTTTTACACATTCAGAAGAAATTCTATTTACCTAAATAAATCAATGATATAACCCAGAATATTTGTTTCCCTTAAATAATGTATGAAGTCTAAGGTTTTAAAATAAGGTCAAGAAACAGAATTAATTAACTTCATATACTTTTCACTTCCTTGAAAGGGTAGGCAATAAGGCAGTTTACAAACTTTCTACATAGCCATATATGCCCATGACATGTAAAGCTTCCAAGAAAGGAATAAAAAAGGGTATGAATGAAATAGGAAATCATTTTTGAGTTAATACTAAAGCAGCCGGGCTCAAAAAATTCACTCAAATGTTTTGAGTTGGCAGCTTTGTACACAACACTCAATAGAGCTTCAATATTCTTTGTTCCACTAGAATACATTTCATACAATTTTGAGAGTTCAGCTGTGCAAAACAATTGAATTCCATTGTTGATTCTGAAAACAATCAACCAACCAATTTCCATAAAATATGATCAAGGCCATAGGTTTTACAATGCTTTTAAATTATAATAAATACCTATAGGAAACAATGAATATATAATTCTGTTCTTATCAACTGACAGTTGTTTAGATAAGCATGCTTTATATACTGTATATAAAAAGGTCCATTCTGAACAGAAAGTATTTACAATGTTTTAAATGTATAGCATGTTGTTTGTACAATCAACAAGGTGCAGGACAATGAAAAAGCTAATCTAGCCTCAATGAATGTGCCATAACTTTTTCTTACTGTTTTGGAGTTTTAGTTTCATTCTTTTGCCAATTTTCTGTAGCAAAGCAACTGATGTTTATGCTTGCACATAAGGGTGTCTGTTGGCTGTTGAACAAAAGCACAACAAAGCAAAACAAAAAAGAGAGCAAATGCTGTTTGTCATTATATGAAAAACATGTACCATTAAAAGGCAGTATATGCTACTAGCCTTTGTTTTTATATATAACTTCAGCAGCATTAGCAACCTTTGTGTAAAAGGCAAGCTAGTATATGCCATCCCTTTGCATTAGCTGTCTTTAAAATAAGGCAGGATAACAGAAATGAAATTCCTATCCACCTGCATAAAACAATCAGCAAAGTTATCAGGTAAATTAACAGTGTTGAAGCAGTGTTGTTCTGGTGCAAGTGTAATTATTGCTTTCCCCTAAAACCCTCATTCCTCCATCACCCATCCAGAGCCATGGTGGTGCATTAGTTAGAATGCAGTTTCACAGGCTAACTCTGCCCACTGCCAGGAGTTTGATCTTCTCTGGCTCAAAGTTGACTCAGCCTTCCATCTATCCAACATTGGTAAACTGAGGACCCAGATTGTTGGGGGCAATATGCTGACTCTGCAAATAGCTTAGAGAGGGCTGAAAAAGCACTATGAATATACTGTAAATGCTATTTCTATTGCTATCCAGTCCAGTTCAGTAATAACAAAGTTAAGATCAGTCTCTGCTGCACCGTAAAAGATTTTGAGAGAGAAAAAGCGTCAAAATCACAATTCACAAAACAGGTTGAATGCAGTGGTAAGGTTTATATCCTTGTTTCATCCTGAGAATGAACACATATATTTCATAGTCAGAACAAAACTTTTTAAAATGTCTGAAATGGGCTTCTTGAATTCAAATAATATACTCAAAAAATTTTCCATATCCCATATCCCATAACATTAGTCAAAATCATTTCTATTCACTAAGGGAAGACCACTCAGTCAAAGGGACATCTTAAGAAGTAGAACAAAACACACACTTTTGTTTTTAAAAAGCATCTAACATGGCTCGGGGCCTAGTTATATGCGAGACCGTCTCGTGCCCCATACATCCCTTAGACCGATACGCTCCCACAGAGAGGGCCTTCTCAGGGTGCCGTCGGCCGGACAATGCCGACTGGCGACACCCAGGGGAAGAGCCTTCTCTGTGGCAGGCCCTGCCCTTTGGAACGACCTACCCCCTGAACTCCGGACCATCACCGACCTCCGCCTCTTCCGCCAATGTCTAAAGACATACTTTTTTCATCAAGCCGGCCTAGCCTAACCTCCCATGAGGACTGTAGAAAAGTTTTAAATTGGGTTTTAATTAATAATTGGTTTTAGCACAGGTTTGGGATTTAATATATATTTTAAATTATTTATGTTCTATTTTTGTATGTTTTTTAAATTTCCTGTGCGCCGCCCTGGGTCCTTTGCGGAGAAGGGCGGGATATAAATGTAATAAAATAAAATAAATAAAATAAATCTACAAGTATAAAAAGATGAAAATAAATTGATGTTTTAAATATAATTAACAAGATATAAAAATTATTTGATTACGTTTGGCACTGTTTTAAAAGAAAAAGGGAAAATACCTTGGTCAGTCATTGACGTGGTACAAGATCCATTCTTGGTATTCCACAATTTCCTGGAAAGTATTTAAGATTAAAAGAATCTGCAAAAGTGTACAATCTTTATATCAAAATCTCTGCATAAATTAAATGTATGATATTCTAACATGAAAAATGATTCCATTATTTCCTTTCCCTTTGAGGCAGTTTTGGAAAACATTTTTGGTCTGGTCTTCTTAAATTTATCTTAGTGTTATGATGGTATCAATGCTGATAGTGGTTTTTTTGGCATTACACATTTCTACATCCTTTTGCAACCTTGTTTATTTATGGTATCTGGAAGTATTAGACTGGCATAATTATTTTTCTCCAGTTTTCTTTACTATTTTTCTTCTTTATTGCTTTTGCAAGTACTGACAAATCATAAAATACTGTATATTTTATTGGTAAGATATATTACCTATGTAGATTTCAATTAAATCATGAAACTTTTATTCAGTATAACCATTAACTCATAATTTTGATCTGCAAACAATTTTGCAGATTTTAAAGAAGTAAATATTTTATTATTTTAAAGAAGTAAATATTTGATAAAGGTATAATTCAGAAGATATTTTCAAATGCTTTCTCTGTAAATGTTTTCTTTTCTGTAGTCCTCACAATGTTCTTCCTTCTTAAACTAGAGGCTATCAACACCTCATAGCTCTTTCCTGAAGAAAAATGCCAGGGACATTTTTAAACATTATAGATCAGATTAGCTGTTGTCATGAGCAAGAACCAACATGGACAGCTGCAAATCCAGATAGCATGAACAGTGATGAGAGATGCTATGAGTTATTGTCCAGCAATACTTGGATCCCTCATTCAAGAATGGAAGTGACTGAATAAGATTTTTGTGTTCTATCTAGAAAAACATTATTAGTCAGCTCCAAGAACACAGACAAATGGGAAAGAAATTTCTTTACTCTGTGTTGCATAAACCAGTGGAATGTAAAAGAAGACAGAATATATTTAGAGTTCCTATAATGCAGAGGCGTAGCGTGGGGGGTGCAGGGGGTGCCGGCCGCACCGGGCGCAACATCTGGGGGGGCGCGCACGGGGAGGGATGATCGCGTCTCCTTTCGTGTGAATCGTGTCCGTCCCGGTGGGTTTGTTTGATCCCCGCGTTTGTTTGTTTGTCCTTCGGGGGCTTCGAAAAGTTTTTGCGATCGGAGGGGGAGGGAGGGAACGAAGCGCCGTTTCAGTTGCTCTCCAAGAGCGTGAAAGAAGGGGGGGGAAACAACTTCCCCATCGCGTTTGTTTTCTCTCTCTTTTGACAATAAAGACGTGTTGTGGTTTTTCCCTTCGCGCTTTTCAATTGAACGTAGGGATCGAAGGCATTGCGGGGAGGGGGGGGTAGGAGGGAGGAAGAGCCCGTTTTGCAAACTCGGATCTTGGGGAAAACAGCTGATGGTTCCAACAACTCTTCCCGCCGTGTTTCTTCCCTCCCCCCTCCCCCCCGATCTGCATCGGGATTATAATTGGGGGGTGGGATGTCGGGGAAGGGGAGATGAACTGCTAGCAACAATGAAGGCTGTGTCTGACTTTGGATTGTGTGGATGGGAGTTGCCAGGGTTTGTGTCCTCTTCCCCCCCCCCCCCAATCAGCCTTTAAAATGGTAGCTTTTTTTTTTTTGGACGGTTTCTGGCGAGCTGGGAATCTGCTGAGTCGGCAAAGGCTGGCAAGGCTCTTTGGGGGACTGTAAAAGGGAGAGAGAGAGAGAGAGAGAGAGAGAGAGAGAGAGATGAGTAAAACGGGAGTAATTACCCCTGGTGACTGTCAAAACGATGGGATGGAAGATAAACTCTTTGGAAACGCTTTCCCTTCCTGATTTTGGATGACTCCTGGGAAGGGAAGGTTCCCCAACAGAGGTCATTTGAAAAATGGAAGGCAATCTTAGTCAGAATACTTGATTGTGTTCTGTATCTAGCCAGGCAAACCTTACCCTTACGTGGTCACTCTGAAGATTTAAATACAGATGGTAATTGTGGAAATTTCTTAGAAACTTTCAAGTTACTCGCCAAATATGACCCAGTTGCCAAACAACATCTTCACAGAGTACAACGCACAGATGGTTACATTGTGTCCTATCTCTCTCCACAGAGCCAGAATGAGTTTATTAGCCTGCTCGGCGATCACATTCGAACAGTCATCTTTCAAAATATCATAAAGGCCAAGTATTTTGCTATAATGTTTGATAGCACTCCTGATATTTCACACACTGACCAAATGTCCCAAGTGATTCGATATGTGCATATTGAAGATTCAGGAGTCCACGTGACAGAGTCTTTCATTGACTTTATTCAGTTATATGGGAAATCAGCTGATGTCATTACAAAACAAATTTGTGACAAGTTGCAAGCTGATGGCCTTAAACTAGAGCATTGCTACGGCCAGGGATACGACAATGCTGCGACTATGGCTGGACACATTAGTGGTGTACAAAAACGTATTTTGGATATGAATCCCAAAGCAATGTTTGTGCCATGTAACAATCACTCGCTCAATCTTGCTGGGATGCATGCAGTTGGTGTTGGGACAAAGTCTGTTACTTTCTTTGGCACTGTGGAAAAGGTGTATTCATTTTTCTCAAGCTCCACCCGCAGGTGGGATATCCTTAAGAAACATGTACCAATTCGTGTAAAGCGATCGTGTAACACAAGATGGAGTTCAACGCATGAAGCTGTATGCGTACTTGCTGAACACACTGAGAAAATAATAGACGCTTTGGAAGCGTTGAGAGATGGGCCGGAAGAAACCTCTGAAACCAGGGGTGATGCAGGAAGTCTTTTAGTTTGCATAATGACATATGTTTTTTTTCTCTTTCTTGCATTTTTGGAACCCAGTACTAACCGAAGTAAATGATACTCAGATCTACCTGCAGCAAGAAGGACTTGCGCTTGATCAATGCATGCAAAAGTTAAAAGCATTGACTTTATTTTGTCATGAAAAACGGGATAGTCTAGTGTCAAAGGCAACTGAGAAAGCTCTGCAGGTATGCAAAACCTATTGCATACCTACAGAGAGAAGAGTTGGAAGACGCAAGAAGATGGATGGTGAGAACAGTTGCGATGCTGGCTTGACCTTAATACAGGAAACAAGCAGAGAACAACTGGAAGCAATTGATCAGCTTCAGGCAGAAATTAAAAAACGTACTACGCAGATGAATACGCTGCACCAGCGATTTGCTTTTTTGCAAATCCAAACATTGTTGGATACTAAAAAAGATGATTTTATTAAGAAACAAATTCAGCACACGTGTGCTCAGTACACGGAATTGAATGCTGCATCTATGCTCACCGAAATAACTCGACTTCGGCCCCACATTATCTTGTATAAGGAGGTCAATCCTGATGAGCAGGTTGCAAACTGGTCAGCTTTAGATTTGCTTCGCTGGGTGTATAAGTGGAAGCTGCAAGAAAGTTTAACTAACTTTGTTGTCACATTAAGAATCTTTCTTACTATCACTGTTTCTACAGCGAGTTGTGAAAGAAGTTTCTCAAAACTTAAACTAATTAAAACATATCAGAGATCTACAATGAGCCAAGAAAGACTGAGTAATCTAGCAATACTGTCCATTGAGAGAGACTTTAATGTAGATTTCAATTCCGTTGTTGAAAAATTTGCGCTAATTAAAAGCAGGCGAATTTAAATTAATCTGTATATTATATACAGATTGATATCTTGCACTTCTATTAAAGAATTACAATTAGAGGTACAGGATTGAGGAAGTTGGCTCCATCTAACTAAAACTAACCAAACTAAAAACACATCTTTTCTGCTTGGCCGGCCTAGGGTAGTCTCTCTCTATGGGGTTTTAGTTGTTTTAATTGGGGAATTTTAGTATGTTAATGGGGTATTTTTTAGCACAGGTATATGTTTAATTTGTTTTTAATGTGTTTGTATATTTATTGTTTTAGTTTTCCCTGTGCACCGCTCCTAGTCCCTATGGGGAGAGGGAGCGGTCAACAAATTAAAATTATTATTATTATTATTATTATCTAGCCCAGTCTTGGATCATCTCCAGGGTATGGTTCCATTTTGATGTTTAGTTTTTGTTCTTGATATTGATATCATCTTGATATGATGGTTGTGAGACGACATATAATAGCATGGCCCATGCTAGGTTACTACATTTGTAGATTTGTACTCATAGACCTGCTGAAAATGTGGAGAATGTGTAATGCATGTTCGCACTCAATAAAGTGTTTGAAAATAAACTTGTATTTAGATGCATTTTACTTTAATTACATCAGTATTTTCATAACAAACAATACATGTGCTTAGGGGGTAAGGGTTTCTTTAACTAATCTAGTGGAAGAGACTCGAGTGCTAAAATCCACGGGTTAGGGGGCGCAAATTACTTGCCTTGCCCCGGGTGCTGACAACCCACGCTACGCCACTGCTATAATGGGAGTACTCTAAAAAGAATATCAGTGCCTTGGATCAACTATACTATTTGACATACTTTAAACTGAAATTTTAATACGTGTTGAGCAGTTGCTATAATAGGAAAAGGACACATGAGGAGTATAAAGAAGAATTAGAATAATCATAAAGCAGAAAGAATTAGAATAACCAGAATGCAGCACATTCGGGATGGAACAATGGGGGAATTATTCTAAGATATAATTTGGTTTATTACTTTCATTGATTAACTTAAGCAAGTGTCACCTCTTAGTATTCCCACAATTTTCCAGGATGATCTATCCAAATCTTGCTTTTGTTTCAATAGTAAACTCATAAGTGCTGTAATCAAATCAATCCATTTTGCTGCTGGTCATCCTTTCCCCCTTTCTTTCTACCTTTTCCAGCACTGTCCCAAATATGGTAATTTGAACCTGGTTATTTATGTTTCAAGTGACAACTCTAGATTTATGTGTTATATTATGCAACAGAACTCACAAGAATACTAGCACAGCTGTGGCTTGGAGGTAGAGGTCTCGCCTCCCAATCGGGAGGCTGTGAGTTCAATCCTAGGTAGAGGCAGATGCAGGGTCTCCTGCTTGGGCAGGGGGTTGGACTAGATGGCCTGCAAGGTCCCTTCCAACTCTGTTAATCTGTTATTTAGCAATGAAGAAATTACTGTAAGTAGGCAGAAATTTGTGAAGTCATTTTCCTGCATAATGTCAATTTTTAGGCCACGTAATCAATCTATATTCTTCTCCTTACTATATCAAATTTTGGCAGTCTTGTCTTGAACCAAAACAGCACATCTACTTTGATTGCATGTTTTCTCAATTTCAAATTAAAATTGATCATAAGTCCATCAGCTTCCTCTTGTCATCAGTGATAGGAACTCAATCTGGAATAACCAGGATAGCTGAAAAATATAAGCAGGCCGTCTGAGAAATATAATTTATGCTATTTAATCACTGATTTTATTGTATCTCAATACTCGCAAATAACTTTTCTTTCCAATGAAAAACAGATATAGAACTTTTGAACAGCAAATGCTGTAGATATACATACAACAGAGATTTATGACTTTGAGGAGTGGAATGTAATTACATTGAAAGACCTTAGTTATAATTTTAAGGAAAAGCTCTATTATTAAGAATAAATCAAAGATGTTTGATCCTGGACAGAGCAGGGACAATGACTGTAATGGTTAACGTTGAAATTGAAATTGATGCTGTTGCACGTATCTGCAAGTAAAACACAATAATGGATTGTTAACAAAGGACTTTGAAGTTAGTTTCTGTTGTTGGTCTTACTGTTAACTGTTCTTTATAAAAGGTAGATGATAGATCAAATTGTTTCAGTCAATAGAATTGTAGCAGATTATTGTAGACTGGTGCACAACAGAAGAAAACTATTAATATTGTAACGTATTTATCAATATTCAACTAAGGGGACAACATATGTATTTTTTAAATTTTTTAATGAACTTTTTGTCCCGTTTAGTTTTGTTCTGTTCTTGGTCATTCCTTTGTGAATTTGCATTTTAATTCCTAACTAAAAAAATTGGGGTGGGGAGGGAGAAAAACAGATATATACTGTAAGTAGTGTTTCCTTATGCTGTTTCTAAACAGAGACTTTTTTAATAGTAGGTCAATTCATTGCTTTTGTAACCCCTATTCTTTCTATTATTATGAGAACTAACTCTAATAAGTGACCAACTGTAATAAAAAGTAGAACTCCTATATAAAAAGTAGAAACAGATTAATTTTTCATTCAAATACATCAAAAGTGGTTATAAGAAAAGCTAAAGCAGAGAGTACTTGAAAAAGAATGAAAATAATTATTACATGCTGCCAGGGAAATATGTGTTATTACTGGATAACATGGTAGAAGTATATAATAAAAAAGTATAGATAAATACTGTTTAGACTGGAATCTAGCAAATGCAATAAGCAGAAAATAGTACATTATCATATATACACGCAAAATATACCTGTAATATAAACAATAAGTTTTATACCAGATAGTTTTGATTCATCCTTGTTCAAACAAAAAATAATCTATATAAATAAAAATGTAACAAGAGTTTGTTCAAAACCGCTAATCTCCTAAAGTACTGCACCGATCGCTTCAAAATTTTCACACAACGTTCCTTTCAAGTACGGCACCAATGATATATATAGTTTGTGTAGATGCCACACCTGTGCCAGGTACATGCAACAGAAATGTAAAAAATTGTTTAAAAAGTAGGTAGATGAATACAGAGAGAGCAGTGGGCCACAGATATTATGTCATCCTTTATGGCATAAAATACTTGGTCGGTAGGTAGGTAGGTAGAGGAATAGAGAGGGAGAAGGAGAGGGAGAAATACATTAGGTAGGTAGGTAGAGGGAGAGAGGGAGAAAGGGAGTTGGTAGGTAGGTTGGGGGTTATATGGTGGTTGTGTGTATGTGTTTATGTGTGCATGTGTAGATCTACACACAAATTGGATGGCCATTTCACCAGACTGGTCCACAGCAACGCGTGGCCAGGAACAGCTAGTGTAAAATAAAATAAAAAAGTTTCCATACACAAAAATCAAACATATAAGAAAATTCATAAATGAGCACGCAATAATTTTCACTCCTATTTGCAACTATATCCCAACTTTACTTCATGTTGTCTTTTGTAAATTCAAAATTTATTAACATATTATCTGTCGATCATCTATCTACACACATGCACTCACATGCCCACACATGTTATTCTTAGAACTTATTAAATTCCAAGTTGTTATATTGAACATGTACAATATACATGTCTACTAAAAATGATTTCTCAATAATTCAAAATATTGTACAATATTATTCAAAAATGGATGAATACCTCTAGCAGTTAATAAAATTAAAAATTAAACACAATTAAATAATTTTGCATGCAAATAAAATGAGGAATTAATTCTTTCTGTTTCTGAAATATACTTTTTAAGTCAGAAGGATGATTTATAGATCTTTATGGGAATAATATGTTCAAGAATGGGATTGAAAAATTGGCTTAAAGGTAGGTTTCAAAAAAATAATGTAAAGGAAATTATCAAAAATTTGAGAAATGGTAAGACCACAAGTGTTAAAGGTATAACTGGAAAAATGTCAAACTATGGGTATGGTTTGGTTATATTGTGGCTATACAATTTCTTTAATTTATGTATGAAGGTTGCAGTAATTCCTTATGATTAAAAGAATAGGGTTATTTTTCTTCTACACAAAAAGAAAGGAAATAAGAATTAATACAAAAACCACATAGTTGTTCGTTTATTAAGTATCCCTGCCAAAATGTAGAGTAGAATTCTCACTTAAAATATATATAACATGACAATAAGTTAAAATTTGAAGATATAGAACTTTTATGCTGGGAAAGACATAGTGTGCTTTTCAGCACATCACTAAGAAATATATAATATGTGTGGAAAAGTTTATTGTACATTTATCATTATTAATCTTCTTGCACTTAATGACTGTAGTGCACAAAAGAAATCATTAGCCAAAATACTTGTAAATTTATAAATTAGACCACTAACTTAAAAAAAAGTAACAAGAAACTTTTTACTTAAAAGAAATAAGAACAAGAAGATAAGTCGGTTATGTAAAGTAGGCTTAAAAATGAAACTAAAATAGAACAGACAGCTGAAAAGAAATTTGGGTTATAAGCTTCAATAATGAAGAGACCTCTGATAAAGCTAGCTGAAACAGAATAAGTAGAAAACAAAATACAATCTCTATTTAAAGGCTAATTTAAAAAAAGAATCAGTCTTAATGCTATAAATAAGCCTTATTATATGCAACTGAATTCATCTGATCTCAGTAATCATATGTTTTACTATTTTATGTTTGTTAATTTATAGAAAGTATAAGATAGTATAAATATAAGAGTTCAACATGAAAATGGAGTTGAACATTGAATGAGTAATGGGAAAAGAGTAGAAAATCGAATGATAAGTGAATGCTTAGCATTGATGTGTTCAGCATTGACAAAGATCTGTTCATTTTCTAATATTTTATGGATACATCTATGAGTATACCTGTGATGATGTTTAAGGCATTTTGATTGGGGATATCAGTATGAGTGCACTTTTGGATATGGGTAAAGCCATATTGCTGAATGAAATCGAAATGATCTGCAACTGATATTAATAGCATGTTGCAATTAGGAGTGCAAACCTATCAGAGATTATCAAAACTTTGTCTGTCAGAACAAGTATAAAGATTCCATACAGTATTATACATGGCTGGCAAAAAAAGCACATAGATGCATCCACTAAATTATAAAGGAATAAATCTTGGATGAATAAATCTTAAGATATAAATATGCTTTACAAAACTAGTGTATTTTCTGTAATATGTTCTAGGTTATTTTTGTGAAAAAGAGCAAAATCTGGCTGTAAAAGTATGCTTCTATACATTTTTCTGAACAGCAATGAGAGTTAATTTACTATAAAAGCAGTTTGAAAGCAGTGGAATGTGATCTTTAAGATATAGGTTATAAAACAAAAAATAAGATCAAGAATAAATGTGCAGTGAATGAATATCAATGGAATATAAAAGTGAATGAGTAATATTAAAAAAGAGAGAGAGTACAGTTTGGACATAGAGAACAGTTAACTTACAAAACAAATAGAAGAAAGTGAATGTGTCAAAAAGAAGGGAAAAAACAAGAAAGTTGTGATCAGATGGAGACACGATTCCTGAAAAGTTTTTTTTTTAAAAAAGGTAAAATATCCCAGATCATTCACCCACTTTGTTCTGCAAGCTCCATATAGAATTCTTGTATCAGAGAGATGTCTTCTTTAGGCATATTATTAATTTTATTTATAAGTTATTAAGCTTACCTTAAGGTCTGGAATAATTGGGGAGACTTATACTGCAGATGAGATAATGTTAGTAGGGTTTGCTGCACAGTCCATTCTGCCTTCAAGTCCCTGTGGGGAGAGGGTGCGGTTTATAAGTAATAAATTATTATTATTATTATTATTATTATTATTATTATTATTATTATTATTATTATTATTATTATTATTCAAATGGAGGAGGAGGAGGAGAAAGGGCAGGAGGAGGAAGGGCAGGAGAAGGAGGAAGAGGAGAAGGAAGCACTCTGGTATCATGATTGGAACAACTAGGTCCTATATCTTTTTAAAAAAAACTTTAAATGTATTTTTAAATATTAGCAATTTAGAAATTGTGAATGACATTATTTCCAATCATTTTGTTAGTGTACAACTTGAATGTGATGTAGGAATTATAAAACACACCAAGATAAAGTTATCTGAACTTAAGGAAGCATAAGTATCTTTCTTGGCAGACTTCTTTAATGAAGGAACATCGAGTTCTCTAGTTCATTTATGGTACAGCTGCCTATGCCTATAATTTGTACCTGGATATAGACATATCCAGACTGGGTATAGACTGGAGGGACGCAGTAGCTCAATGGCTAAGATGCTGAGCTTGTCGATCAGGAGTTTGGCAGTTCGAATCACTAGTGCCGCGTAACAGAGTGAGCTACCGTTACTTGTCCCAGTTTCTGCCAACCTAACATGTAAAGCACATCAAAATGCAAGTAGAAAAATAGGAACCATCTTTGGTGGGAAGCTAACAGCGTTCTGTGCACCTTCGGCATTTAGTCATGCCAGCCACATGACCACAGAGATGTCTTTGGTTTTAAAATGGAGATATGCACCACCCCTTAGAATCGGGAATGACCAGGAACCTTTACTTTTATCTTACAGACATACACTAATAAAAGTAATAGGAAGATGTAGGGCAGATGTATTGGAATAAATCTAATATATATTAAGCATTTGGACATGTTGGGAAAGTTGTTTTTATTTAGAAAAACAAAATAAGCACTGTTTTAAATATTAAATATGCACAATAAAAACTATTTCAATTCTTTAAGAATGTAATTTAGTAGAAGCAAGTTCTAAAGTATGCAAGTGTACGAATATTTTAACTGCTGTTTTTAGAAACTGCCCTATTTCTCTCCCCTATCCCAGCCAGATCCACCTATATCTGCCAAGGAGCAAATGAAAGAATGAGCAAGGATCAGATTCACTTTGGGACGCTCCACTCCCCAGGCATTGTTATATTTACACAGCATAACTCTGCCTCTGGCTAATGGGCAGAAACGGTGGGCAGCTGGCCAGGTACACGTTACCATGACTCCTAAGTCTCAGTGGTGATGCATTTTTTTTAAGCTACCAGTAAGAAGAGTGTACTGAACTTTGGATGTAAAGTAGACAATAGCTGCCTTCACAGAATGATGTTTGAGAATGCACTCAATATTTGGATAAAAGGATGAAACTTTTACCAATGATATTTTGCAATTATGCAACCCCAAAAACCTTCCTGGGTTTTCACCCATTGCTTTTTCTCTTGAATGTGTCAGAAAATGGTGAATCTTTGTATCCTATTTCAAATAAATTCTGCAAGTGAGTGTAAAGCACAACCTCCCTCTCTCCCTCCCTCCCTCCCTCCACCAAGTATTTCCCATTCTAGAGAAGATGAAGGCGTCTATATTTGCATGTATTATTTGTGTTTTTCCGGAAAGAAAGTTTATACCTCCAATACTGATTATTGAAAAATGCAAGTATCTTGACTGTTGTTGAACAGGGCTTTCACAAGAGCAAACCTGGCAACAGCATTCCCTGAGCTTGAGTTCATTATAAGCACTATGTATTCAGCTGGCATTCTGCCTTTTTGCCCATTTCCTTTGGCAACTTTTGCAATCCACATTTATGAAATCAGCACAATGATTCTGTTGTTATTTTTATACGGGGGCTGGTTTATCTTGCTTCTCATTCTCCACAGAGAGTTATCACAAGAATTTCTTGGGTGTTGTTCTGTGTGACTAGAATTCTCAGATAAATAGCAAAACACAGCAGATCTTATGGTTTTAAACCATAAGGTCTACCCAGGGAGATCTCTATCCTAACTTTGGCAGTGAAGTTATTGCAGTTGTTCACAAAAATAATGAAGGCATGGTTAGGATATTTCATAGTCCAGTAAGATTAAAAGACTGGTTTGTTCCATGTGATTTGAATGAAAATGTGTTGTGGTGGCTTTTTTCCAAACAGATATATAGCACTTTTATTTCAATGCTTTTTTTTATCTTTTTAATTCTGATTGCTTAACATTGCATTGATTTTAAGAGCTCTTTAATTCATGTCAGAATACTACTGAAAATTTGAAAATAAAAATGAAGACCCAAGAATATTATGATTAACTCTGGGCCACATTTAATCTTAATTAAGTGATGAAGTAATGCAGATATCCCTTGTCAATTTCCTATTCAGTTAAACATTGATTATCAGTATGACATTAATTATATGGAGGTTGCTGCTAAGGAATGCAACTTTTTCCCTTAAACAGAGTGGGTCAAGCTTCATGAAATTGATAGAATAACTCGGCTTTCTAGTCAGTGCCTAAAATAAAATGCTGTTTCTTCTGGCACTTCTAAAAAGTCTCATTTTTTATAATAGCATTACAAATTATTTAGTGTCATAAATCATATACTTAGAAGTTGATATAGGTAGTGAGTGGGTTTCCAGTTGGTAACAGTGTTTATTTCTGGGTTTAGATTAGTGAGGGAAAATGTGCACATTTATTTTTTCAGGGAGCCATGTAGATGTACTTATGGTACTAAACAGTAATGCCAGTGAAGCAAACCAGCTCTTTATAAATGTTTGTTGCAGTGTGACTTGAGTTTTTCTAATCAAAATTAATTTTCACTTGAAGACAGGCTGCAAAAACAATTCAGATCAATATGCAGTATTGTTATATGACTTATTATGACTCTTTGTATTTTGTCTTTATCTGTCAAACAGTAACAACTATGTCTCACTATGAAAAATATATTTTAAATTAAACTTTATTGATAAAAAGTAATAGTTATATTCTCTACAGACATTCAGATCACTCCATAAACAGTTAATATTTCTAATAATTCATTGTGTTCTCTCAAATATGGAATGTATTCTATTATTGCGAACTATTTTTGTCTGTTGATTGAAAAGTGTTCACAGTTACTGCCAAGTGAAATATCATTCACATTTCACAAACATAAAACCTTTAGTATTTTAACTAAATTATTAAGTAGCTTGGTGTTTCAGTCTTTCTCTGTATATTGAGATTAAAATACACATAATGGTTAAGGCAACAGTCTAGAAATTGGGACACTAGTAGTTCTAGTGCTGCCTAAGGCATGAAGCCAATTGGGTGACTTTGGGCCAATTTATTCTTTCTCGGCTCTAGGAAGCAGGCGATAGGAAACCTCTTCCGAAAGCTTGCCAAAAAAGCTGCAGTCACCAGGATATTTTTTTTTAAACAAAAGATAACAAAAAAATATCCTTGTTTAGCAACTGCTCATTAAATGACCATTCACAAAAACAATAGGAATAGCAGTAGAAAAAAAACACGTTCCCTTTTGATGGGGTGGACTTACACCCAAATTTGGTGCCAATTACTTTCCTGGAAAGAATAAATATTTCATAAACAGGAAGTTACTGCTTTTATAAACTGTAGTCATTATAGTAAAAGTTATCATAATTTAGGCTACAATATTTAGCAGGGTCATCGAGCATTTACATAGGTTTGCAGCATTAGCCTCATTGCTAAATAGCATCTCTTTCTGTTCTGTCCAATTAAAAATATTTACCCCATTATTACTTTTAAGGTAAAAGTATATTATTCATTTTCTTTAATTATTGGGTAAAAAATAGATATCCTGCCAAAGAGTTCAGGAGATGCATCAGGGGGAGACATAATCCTGTGAAATAATTTTTTAAGGGTCTCTTTATACAGAATTGTTTCATGCTGTATTTCTTAATTCTATTATAGTGTTATGAAAAATAAATGGAAAAAACAGATGAAGAATTTGATCGTATAAGAACTAAATAAGGTAATCAAATATTAAATATAACTTTATAGAGTCTCATGCATGCTATCTAAGTAACATTTCAATGCAAACTTTTAACTAATCATATGAGTACAGTATCTAAGCTTATCTTGCCCTAAACTTTTATTTAAATATTTTGGATTCATTATATAAAAGTGAGATTTATCAGTGAAGAGGACCAAACTGAATTCCTTATTTCAAGTATGTGAAATAATGTCACAAATAATGTGTATTGCAATGACTTTCTGTGTAATAATCCTTTGAGTTGAGAGTCCTGTTTATATTTACCGGACAGTATATGTATTCCATTCTAGGAATGAAATATGATAACATTATAATGTTTTACCATAGGTTTGTTTGGAAAAACATTTTAGGAAGACTTAATGATATTTTGGAATAAAATGATTAATATTTATAAAGAAAAGTCTATGATGATGAAAGTAACAAATAATGAAGATTTTTTAAATTCATCAATTATAATAAATCAGGGAGTGTCCTGCAGGGCTTGACTTTATAGTACAATCTATTAAAGGAAACATAGTGTACCTAAATACCAATATTGCACTTTGCAATGACCAATATGGATCATGAGATATAGCCATATTTTTCTTCTAATGGAAGAGTTTATATGGGGATATGTAGATGGATCACTTCACTTTCTCTCATGATCTGCTGCCCTGCTTAATATGTTTTTTTTTAATGCACAACAAACTGATTTACATTTGTTTCTACTGTCTGAATGCTGATTTAAGAAATATGTTTTGCTCTCTGAGTTTAAGAAGCTAATCAGAGGTGCTAGATATTTGTTTGCATAAAGGCTTTTTTTAGATTGAGAGTTTGATTTTTCATTTTTACTGGTAAGAAGTGGTATCTCAGTACTCGCCATTAATTGGTTTCAAGACGAGCAATGAGTGCTAAAATAAGTGTCAAACAAACCATATGACCTATGACGTGGTTCTTTGTTTTGGTTGGGAAAAGCTTCCTGTCTGTCCCTTGTCCTATGTCTGACTTTTCCAGCATGACTGACTTCCTGTTCACCCTCTGTGGCTGTCCCCCTCTTCTTTTTTTCAGTGACTTTCCTGGCATGGCTGACTTGTCTGTTCCCCCTTTTCCTATTGCAGCACATCAAGTACCAAACAAACAATAGTACCAGGACAACAGTTTTGCACCAAATTGCATTGAGTACCACATTTTGAAGCAATCGAGTACCAAAGTACTACTATATCAGTATTTCACTAGCCAAAATTTATTCTTAGTTTTCTGCAAATGATTTTGTCATAGTTAGGCAAACTATGTTAGATAACTATATTTTTGAGTAGTTTTTCAATGTTCAAAACATGCATAATTGTAACCTCCTTATTCTGATTTGTACCATTTTTCATATATAAATGTGATATTTTCTTTTCCTCATAAATGCTTAGTAATTTTTTCAAATTTATTTCCACCAATGCCAATTGGCATAAACCCGTAGATCCGATCTTGTGGTAAAATACTATGCACAAGCTCGTTTCTATGGGTCAGTGTCAGTTTGGTGATTTGACAGAAGTGTCCCATAGCAAGATATATCAAGCATCATTACGAATTTCTAGGCAACTATCAATGTTTATGCATACAGTACGTACATACATACCTACATACATACAGTACATACAGTATATACTAGGAAAATGTTTTTAAATTATTTTTTAAATGATTATAACCAATAAACAAAATCTAATGAAAAAAATGAAGTTGGCTTTCTTAGTACATATAGTACTTAATACATATAGAAATGTAGTAACTTGGGAATACAAAATTGACCTTTCCACAGCTAACAATAAAAATTGTACAGGATTGCAAATCTGTGGATTATGAGATATAATAAGTGCAAGTGATTGCATCCCATTGGGATTTATACTATTGTAAATGATGTTGGTGGATGAATAAAGAGAGAAAGAGATGAATAGATGTAGGTGGGAACATAAAAATACCTAGAGACATTAATGGTAGGAGTTTATGCATATATTGTACAGCTAGGCCTCGACTTATAACAGTTTGTTTAGTGACCATTTGAAGTTACAATGCCACTGAAAAAAGTGACATGCCTGTTTTTCACATGAAGATTGTAGCATCTCCATAGCCACTTGATCAAAATTCAGTCGCTTGGTAATTGACTCATGATAGTTGCAGTGTCCTGATGTCATGTGATCACCTTTTGTAATCTTCTGACAAGCAAAGCTAATGGGAAAGTGATAGTCATGTAACAATGGTGTTACTAATTTAACAACTGCAAAGATTTAGTTAACAACTAATAAGGTTCCAAAGGGAGCTTGGGCCAATTCCTGTGGACTTGCCCCGCGACTCGACTGAGGACCTAGTGGCCGCATGGTTAAGTGCGGCCATGGGGGCCTTGGACCGAGTCGTGCCCGTGCGGCCTCTCTTGCGGCGACGATCCACCCGGGCTCCTTGGTTCACCGAGGAGCTTAGGGAGATGAAGCACCACAAGAGACGCCTAGAGAGCAGATGGAGATCCTCTCGCTCCGAAGCCGACCGAACACTAGTGAGAACCTACATTAGGACTTACCTGGTGGCGATAAGAGTGGCCAAACGTGAGTATTGTGCCACTCTTATTGCATCCGCAGATAACCGCCCTGCCGCCCTGTTTGGGGTGACCCGCTCCCTCCTTCAACAGAGGCCGCGGGAAGCCCCTCTACAGGGTCGAGCAGAGGAATTTGGGATTTATCTGCAGGAGAAAATCACTCGGATTCGGAGCGAGCTGCCCTCCATCGACAGTGGTCCAGCTGAGCAGTCCGAGGTTGCTCTTGAGACACCATCTTGGGAGGAGTTTGATTTTGTTACTACCGAGGATATGGACAAGTTGTCAAAGAGACTTAGGGCTACCACATGTTTATTGGACCCGTGTCCCTCCTGGCTTGTACTGGCATCCTGGGAGACGACACGAGGCTGGCTCCAGGGCATTGTCAACGCATCTTTGACTGAGGGGTCCTTGCCTGCCGTCTTGAAAGAGGCGGTAGTAAGGCCCCTCCTCAAGAAGCCATCCCTGGATCCAGCATTACTAGAGAACTATCGTCCCGTCTCCAACCTTCACTTTTTAGTGAAGGTTGTTGAGAGTGTGGTGGCCCAACAGTTTCCGCGACACTTGGAGGAAGTTGATTATCTAGACCCGCGCCCGTCCGGCTTCCGACCCGGGCATAGCACCGAGACGGCATTGGTCGCGTTGGTTGATGATCTCTGGAGGGCGCGGGATAGAGGATATTCCTCTATCCTAGTCCTATTAGACCTCTCAGCGGCTTTTGATACCATCGACCATGGTATCCTATTGCGCCGACTGGGGGGGTTGGGGCTGGGAGGCACCGTTCTACGGTGGTTCTCGTCCTACCTCTCTGGTCGGTCGCAATATGTGTTGGCAGGGGGGCAGAGGTTGGCCTCGAGGCCCCTCGTATGTGGGGTACCTCAAGGGTCGGTCCTCTCGCCCCTACTGTTCAACACATACATGAAGCCACTGGGCGAGATCATCCATGGTTTTGGGGTGGGATATCATCTGTACGCTGATGATACTCAGTTGTACATATCCACCCCAGACCACCCCAACGATGCCGTCGAGGTCATGTCCCAGTGTTTGGAGGCCGTACGGATCTGGATGGGTAGTAACAAACTCAGGCTCAACCCGTCCAAGACTGAGTGGCTGTGGCTTCCGGCACCCCGGTTCAGCCAGATTATTCCAACTCTGGCCATTGGGGGCGAAACACCGGCCCCCGTGGAGAGGGCGTGCAATTTGGGTGTCCTCCTGGATTCCCGGCTGTCCATGGAGGACCATGTGACGGCCGTGGCCAGGGGGGCTTTCCATCAGGTACGCCTGATGCGCCACTGGACCGGGCTGCCCTTCGCACAGTCACTCAGGCCCTCGTGACCTCTCGACTCGACTACTGTAATGCTCTCTACATGGGGCTTCCCTTGAGGTGCACTCGAAAGCTGCAGTTAGTCCAGAATGCAGCCGCGCGGGTGATTACGGGAGTGCCTAGACACTCCCACATAACACCTATCCTGCGCGAGCTGCACTGGCTTCCTGTGGTCTTTCGGGTGCGCTTCAAGGTTCTGACGACCATCTTTAAAGCGCTCCATGGTTCGGGGCCTAGTTATATGCGAGACCGCCTCCTGCCCCATACATCCCTCAGACCAATACGCTCCCACAGAGAGGGCCTCCTCAGGGTGCCGTCGGCCGGACAATGCCGACTGGCGACACCCAGGGGGAGAGCCTTCTCTGTGGCAGGTCCAGCCCTTTGGAACGACTTAACCCCTGAACTTCGCACCATCTCTGACCTCCGCCTCTTCCGCAAGTGTCTTAAGACACATTTGTTCCATCTAGCCGGCCTAACGTAGCCCCCTATACTGACTTTTAGATAGTTTTTAAATTTGGGGATTTTAATCTGGTTTTAGCACAGGTTCTATTGAATTAGTTTTTTAAATTTTATATGATGTTTTGTATGTATTTTAATTTTCCTGTGCGCCGCCCTGGGTCCGTTTGGAGAAGGGCGGGGTATAAATTGAATAAATATATATATAAATATATAACTGTGGCAAGAAAGGTCATAAAATAGGGCAATGTTCACTTAAAAACTATCCTAATTTATGCTCCTCGCCCCAGTCTGTAGTTTAAATTGTTTAATCAGGTTTTAATGGGATACAGTTTTGATGTTTTATAAATTTTAGTACAAGGTTAATTATTTAATTTGGTTTTAATTATGTATGTATTGTTATGTTTTTAGATGTTCTTAATTTTCCTGTACACCGCCCCGAGTCCCTTCGGGGAGAGGGGGCGGTTTAAAAATTAAATTAAATTAAATTAAATTAAATTAAATTAAATTAAATTAAATTAAATTAAATTAAATTACATTAAATTACATTACATTACATTACATTACATTACATTACATTACATTAAATTAATCTAGCTTAGCATAAGAAATTATGGGATCAATTATAGTTATACGTCAAGGACTATCTGTACATTTAGAATCATAAAATGTGCTAATACTTTAGTGTCTGGTGATGAACAATCTGAGCAGTATAGAAATATGAAAAATAAATAAATATTAAAAATATTTTAATACTTACTAGTGGAAACAAAATTTGGCCAAACTCCTTATACACTAAGCTCTGTAGTCAAGGAAAGGTAATTTATTTTAGCCCAAGGGCAAATTGGGAACTACTGAACATTGCAGAATGAGATTACATTACAAAATGGGTCCCCCTTCTTTCTCTCACACATTTACTTACACACACACACATCATTCATATAGTAGATATCAAAATACCAGGTTTTTGAGATGTAAAAAAATCATTCCAAGATAAAACATTTAAGATTTTTTCCTACCTTTAATATAAGCTATATATTAATGGAAAATAAACTGAAATCTTTCAGGGGGAAATGTAAAAATAAAAAACTTACAGTAATGTGGTTGTCAAGGTTTCGACTGACACACCCAACCAAAGCAAGCACCACCAAGATGATTCAATACTCTTTATTGAGTACATCACTTCGGCACATTTGAAGGCAAAACCAGATCTAGATCTTTCTGTGCTAATCCCCATAGTTAAAGTTCACATTCTTACACACACACACACACACACACACACAATTAGCTCGGGTCACATTGTCCAATGCAGTTTCTGGATATTGTTGTGGGAAAGTCTTTCTGGCTTTTGTAAACCCCTGCCGAAATATCCACTGACATCTTGATATCTCCTGCTCCCTCTCCTCATAGTTCATTGGCAAGCTGAGATGCGATAGTAGTGGCAACAGCAAGATGTCTTTTGAAGCTTGACAATGGCTACATAAGTGTGTGCACACCCTTAAGTTAATACTTCGTTGAAGTACCTTTTGATTTTATGACAGCATTCAGTCTTTTGGAGTAAGAACCAATTAGCCTGGGAATCTTTGACTACTCTTCCTTGCAAAAGCATTCCAAATCTGTAAGATTGCAAGGGCATCTCCTGTGCACAACCCTCTTCAGGTCATCCCAGAGATTTTCAATTGGATTCAGTTTTGGGCCTTGGCTGGACCATTCCAAAACTTTGATCTTCTAAAGCCCTTGTTTATTGACTTGGAGATATGCTGTGCCTTGTTGAAAGGTCAAATTCTTCGTCACCTTCAGCATTTTAGCAGAGGTCTGAACAGTTTATCCAAAACTTAACTGATATTTGGAAATGTTCATAATTCCCTCTATCTTGACTAAAGCCGTTCAAACTGCCAAAAAAGCATAACACTGCCACTACAATGTTTCACAAAGGGTACAAAGTACTTTTGGCAATCCACAGTGTTGTTTTTGTACCAAACATATTTTTTTGAATCACTGGCCCCTCTCCCATCTATTCTCTGCCTCCCAGCTGATCAGGAGGAAATAGGGATTTGCAGTATCCTTCCTCTGCCATGCCCACCAAGCCACACCCACCAAGCCATTTCACACCCACCAAACCACACCCACAGAACTGGTAGTAAAAATATTTGAATCCCACCAATGCTTTGTAAGGTCTTGACAGACCATGGCTTTTAATGTAAGAGGCAACTGAGTAAATGTCAGAAAATCCTACTACAACAGTAGAATTTTATATGGGATTGATCAGTTATTTTAATTAATGGCAAGAATGTACTGACTACTATTTATAACAGTTTCAATATCAAAATTCTGAACACAGTTATATTCTTACTTATAAGAGGGTATACATACTTATGCAACCATATTATTGTACTTTTTAAATTGTTATCTTCCCCTGCCCCAAAAGCTTTCAGTTTATTTTTCAATTGAATTGTACATGTTATATTAAAGATGAAAAAAGTCTGAACTGCTTTATCTTGGTTTGATTTATTTTTTTATTTCAAAAACCTGGGCATTTTAACAGGCTTGTGTAAACTTTTTATATCCATGGTATACAGGGCTTCCTCGTATATTTATCAGATCTATTACGATTGAAAGAAACTGAACAGAGTAAACTGTTGTTTTATCATTATATTTGAAAGAATATATCTGATTCAACAGATTGAATCTGAGATTGTCTACACACCAGACCAATGAGACATACATTTAAGTGCATCATGGGAAAATATGTGGGAAACATCTTTTGTTGCTGGAATGTAAAGTGGCTCTAAGGTTTATTGTTCTGCAAAAGCATGTTTATTTAAAATGTATGTGTTTAATATGATTTATTTGAATTACCACAACCTCACAATTTATCTTATTGTACAAAAGTAAACACAGTCAATAGGACAGTTGCCAAATGTTAAGTGATCTTTTTATACTCCTGTTAAACTGGACAAATATAAAAATACTTTTCTAAAAAAGAAGAAGATCAGAAGACCTTACAAGCTGTGTGCATCCGGGTTGAGGTAGTAGGTTGTATGGTTTAGAGTTACACCCAGGAGTTAACTGTACAACCTTCTAGCTTTCCTTGGAGCACACTTGAATCTTCAAAGATTTCATCATCTTTTTAATCTATCCGAGCATTGTGTAGTAAATGTAGAAAAAAACATTATAAATAGTCATTGACTTATGACCATAACTGACTGGAGCTTCCATTGTTAAGTAATGTAATTGTTAAGTGTGTAATATCTTTATTACTTTTTTTTTTACCATGGTCATTAAGTAAATCATGTAGTGGTTAAATTAATCTGGTTTTCCCATTGAACTTATTTGTTGAAAACACCCTGGAAAGGTCACAATTGTGATCATAGCTCCGGGAACCTGCAACTATCATAAATATGTGCCACTTGCCAAGCACCCAAGGTTTGATCATGTGTCCATGGGGCCACTGCATCAATCATAAGTGCAAGCAGTGGTTTCCACCACTGTCCTACCTTTGGTCATAAACAAATAGTCATAAGTCAAGGACTACCTGGATGAAGTTTTATTGATATTCAAATGACTATTTTATTTACAATGTTATGAAAGAAGCTAATGTTCTTGCTCTATAATTACACATCATAGTGTTTGAGAAAGAATGATGACTTGTTTTAGTTATATTTGTAATAAAGTTGAAAATGTTTTAGGAACATTATCTGGAATATTTGCATTCACAAACAAAGGAGCATGCTTCTGTATATTATAACACATTTTTTTGTTTGAAAAAAATCAATTATTTTTCCTTATAGTACTTTTTGGTATTTTTTTTTTAATATAAAAGGACATTTTCATAAATCTACTTGCTTTCATTTAGATGAAGAAATATATCAGAGTTTTTGAGTGGTGTTTTAAGTATAAAGCACCCAAACACTTCTGAAATAGTATAAGGCACTAATAGTTAGGATCATTTGTGACTTTTGACATATGAGGGAGCTATTAACAAAGCAGTGATTGAGTACAATGTCTAAAATTAAGTTGCTGGGCATAGTGGGAAAAGTTGAAAAAGAAAGAATGTTTTAAGAAACATTTAAAATATGATGTGTGCTCTATTTTTCATAAGTATTTTCTGATTGTTAGTTTGGGCTTGTCTGGAATGTTCATGCTTTGCAATTTGGTATTAAACAAAGCTTTGCTTTTATAAATGCTATAAAAACAGTACAATGGCTATCTTTATTGAATCTGCTGATCTCTTATTTTAATGTTTTGCTGAAAGAAAACATTATGGTTTGACCCTACAAATACATTTTTTTTTCCTATTTCTATTTTATAATCACTCTGTGGATTATCTAATGGCATAGGTTTGAATGTATGGGGTTTGTCCATTGAAGAAAATCTCCAGCAAATGTTTGAAACCATTTTCATCAAGATTAAAACATCCATATATGTACGCGGCATATATTGATAAAAATAGAGTTCACATGGATTGAGATGTCATCTGCTATCTATGCATAAGGAATCACAATACTGAGAGGTATTCCAACACAACCGTGTTAGCAAATACAATTGTGATCCTTTTGCATAGAGTCTAAGAATGTAAAGTGCATTAGCAGGCACTTTCTGTTAGTTTCTGCTTTACTTGCAGGTAACAATGTAACACGGTGGGTCAGTGGTTAAGACACTGAGCTTATGAATCAGAAAGGTTGGCAGTTTGGCGGTTCAAATCCCTAATGTTGTGTAATGGTGTGAGCTTCTGTTACTTGTCCCAGCTTCTGCCAACCTAGCAGTTCGAAAGCACATAAAAATGCAAGTAGAAAAATAGGGACCACCTTTGGTGGGAAGGTAACAGTGGTCCATGTGCCTTTGACTTTGAGTCATGCTGGTCACATGACTATGGAGATGTCTTCAGACAGTGCTGGCTCTTCAGCTTTGAAACGGGTCAGGAACGACTAGCACATATGTGCAAGGGGAATCCTTACCTTACCTTTACCTTAACAATGTAAAAATGTTTAGGATTTGAATATTTTCCAGCACTATTTCACATAATTTTTATTGTTTTCTGATACATTTGTGAAGAGATCTGAGTTATAATTTAAATTATTTGTCCTTTTTAAATCTAGTTTATGTTTTTTTCTTGGAACACATTCATATAGTAAAGATTTTCCAGGAATTAGAAAAGGGTTGGTGTGGAAAACGTCTTGACCTTAAAATCAAAATATATATTGAAAATCAAGCACATCATCTATGGCAGGGGTCTCCAACCTTTGCAACTTTAAGTCTGAAGGACTTCAGTTCCCAGACTTCTCCAGCCAGCTTTGAATTCTGGGAGCTGAAGTCCTTCAGACTTAAAGTTGCAAAGGTTGGAGACCCCTGATCTATGGGGATAGGGAAGTTTTAAGATGTGCAATTAATGGTAGAAAGATTGAGTAAAGTACACTCTGCTGTGAAGAATGAATATTCACCAAAAGAAGCAAAATTATCTAAAGTACCCTTCTGTCCCTCTTGTTATATGGAAGTGATAGTTCAGTTAATATATTAAGAAAACAGAAATGAATTATAAAAGTTAGTGGAGAATATAATTTTGATATATGGATGTTGTAGTTTCTCAATATATCTTGGTTAGTAGTTTTGTTTTGTTTGTAGTTTCAAACAACATTCAATGATAGCCTGTCCAATCTTGGCCCTATCCTTATCAGTCCCATATATGGATTCATGCCCAGATCTTTTATCTTTAAAATGTCTCTTGTTTTGAAAATCTATTTAATTCCATCTTCCTATAACTTTCTTGATCTTCCCCTTCTTCCCCACTCTGCAATTAATTGAGTGAGGGAGAAGGGGAAGTTATAAGAGGCTTATTTCTGTAATTATTGCCTGGCATAGCTCTAAATTTTAATTTTATTTTAGAAATGGGTTTTAATTGGCAATTTTAGCACGGGTGTAATTTAATTTAATTTATTTTTAATATCCTGTATTTATTGTTTTTTACATTTTACTCCTTTCCTGTGCGCCGCCCTGAGTCCAATCCGGAGATAGGTGCGGGATATAAATTTGATAAATAAATAAAATAAAAATTATTGCAACCTGTTTTTGTAATCTTGTATTATTAGTGCATTAATTTATATTTAAACAAATTCATATCTAGGCCTAGAAAGTATTACATTAAGAGTGAAAACATACATACCCAATACTTAAAATTTTTTTTAACTTAACATAAGTTTGTAGTACTATTGGCAAATCTTGCCTATAATGTTCACACAAAATACAACCATGTGGGACTTGCAAATGAGTCGATTCATTCATGTAAAACAGTTTGCCACATGGTTCAAATTATTTTGTTCATGCCACCATACTTTGGGGAAAGCAAGCTAAATGTTTTCTTCCAGAAATGTATACTTTCTATGTAAAAGTAAATGATGTAACTAGAAGCCTTTCAGGAAGTTTTGCATACATTATAGCAATAATTATCTGCTATTATATATATACATCTTGCAGATATATCAAATAGACTCATTTCTTCCTTTCATTTTTTTAAACAGTCATATATATATATATTATTTTAGTATGCAGATGCCAACTTGCATTCACTTTTTCACCTTTAAAAGCATTGTTAAAATTGGAAATGTTCGCAAATTTGCTTATTAGGATCAAAATGCCATGATTGTGAGAATATAGTTGCAGATTGATCTGAAACATTTAAAATAAAAGCAATATAGAAAAAGTAACAATATTATCCACACATTTATTCTTTCTTTTCAAAATAAGAAAATTGGCTTTAAAATTTCTTTCAAAAGAGACGGCTTTTTAGTGAAATTCTCACATATGGAATAAAGAACTGGTACATTTATTCGTTAGAAGTTTGCCACAAGTCAAAATGTCTTGTCATTTGAAGACCTGTGCATTTTTTAGGAGATGACAGGGCTAGACAAGTGAGCAAATATGTGTAGTCATATTGTTATGAGAACTCCACCGCTTACCTATTTATCTTCAATGTTATAACATACGTATAACAGTAAATGTCATAAACATCAATGTGGTTGAGAACAAGTGTTGCAAGTTTTATAGTAGTTTACAAGTTCCTTGCTTTTCTGTTGAATATTAGGAAAATGGATGGATGCCTTTTATTGAGGGTGGGCAGCTTCATTATAATGGAAAAAATATGAGAGAAATTAGCAGCATCAACAGAAGTAAACATATGTACATCCTCCATGTTTAACAATCAACATTATTCTTTTTTAAAAAGAAGTTCTTTTGAAAAATTAGAAACAGCTTTCTCATGTTTTCTGAGAAATTGCTCAATCTGTTTTATTACTTTTTCACTACTGTTAACTAATTGTAGCACATATAAATATATGGCTATGAGATAAATGTAGCATTATTCCCCCAAAATACCCACAGAAGAATTTGATAGGGAGTTTATGTTCCCCATAATTGCAGGTTGAAAAGAAAGTCTCTAATGCTCTAATATGCATTATGAAAGAGGCTATTGAAGTTCTTTAAGAGGACAATGGATCAAACTTAACATGAAAACTTATTTGTTTAATTTTATTAAAGGTTATGATGACAACAATAAACTAATGCAAACTAGAATAAAAATAAGGAGTATAAGGTACAGAAAATAAACAAAAAAGAAGAGAAAGAAAAAAAAGCTAAGTAAAAACTAAGAAAAAGGTTTTTTTAAAAACAAAAACAAAAGCATTTCCCCATGTAAAAAGCTCTTTATAAACTCCTAAATTTTATTTATTTTTTCTGTCTGTAGCTTTCTAAAATTAAAAAATGAATTGAGCTTTTGCTGTTTATTTTGCCCTCCCAATTTTTTTTAAACTTTTCATTAAAACTTTCTTTTGTTAAGGAATAAAGGAAATTCGTGTGACGTTTGCAAATTGGTTGATCCAAACTATAGGTTTCTAAAAACTGAAAAGCAGTTAATAAGGAATTTCCAAAAGTGATTAGAAATGGAAATTTTCAATAGTGGCCTTTCATACACATTGACTGCAGTTTGAACGATATAGCTATTCCCTTTTCTCCCAATGTTCAAAACCCACTAGAGACCACTATCTTGCAATCTCCTTGCAAGAAGCAGCTATCTGAATTACTTGTGGACAACCTTAAGTCTCCTCTTATCTGGAGAGGTTTTGAAAAGCCAGTATATTTACAAACTCTTCATTCCACTGTGGCTGTTGGGTCCACTTTTCACAAAGCTGGTTTTCAATCCATCTTTTCTTTCTCTAGAAGTCTGAAAAAAGATTCTGTTTTTCATGATTAATAATTTAATTACTGTCTTTGCAGTAGGAAGCAATTGATTTTAGGGTTTCCTACAAACTGATAGATGAAATAGAAATGATCACCTGCACACAAGAGATTTGTTCCAGCAAAGTTTAGAGAATTATGTCCTAATTTTGTGAATCTTGCCACAATATCATTAATATATAGTTTAAATAATAAGGGGGCTAGAATGCAAACTTACTTTACATGCCCTGTAAATGGTTAAGGTTTCCAAGATCAGAGTTAATTCCATGTTTTGTATATCATCTCTGACTATATAAGATAAACTAGCCCTAAATTAGGTTCCAATCATGTCTCCCACATAGGAGGTTTGTTATTGATCATTCCTGAAAGTTGTAATTCTGTAATCATTAAAGAGATTCTAAAGAACCTACCATGCTGACTTCCTGTCAATTCAAATCAAATCTCCAAACTAATAATAGCATAATGGTAAAATGGCAAAGCCTTCAGGAGATATGTTATTCCACCAGATCTGATTAAAGTGAGCACTAACTGGTTAACACATATTTTAGTACTGTTTACAATATGGTAAACATCATGTGTTTGCAACTATAAATTGTACATTAAAAACGCCCCCTGGATAGAATATATCTATTATTGTCTTTATAATTAAAAAGGGGATGAGAGCTAATCCATCCAACCATCCCTATTACCCAAGTAAGCATTATCAGTAAGCTCTATAGTAGACATTTTTACTGGAAATGAATGGACTGGTTAGAAGAGGAGACCAGGCTGAAAAAGACTAATCTGGATTCAGGATAGGAGATCAACTATTAAACAGTCCTACACTATCTAATTCAGAAATATACTGTATATCCTTCCCAAGAGAGATTTATATGTGTTTTCTTTTTAAACAATATTGACTCAAACTCCAGAAAATGAGTGCAGTAAAAACTAGGGAAATCTAGTATAAGCTAATGTTTGATAGTACTCGTTAAAATAGGAATAGAGATAGGGTTAGTGATTTTTGGCCCACTATCCCTTCTTAGCCATATACTAGAAAGTTTTTTAAAAACACCTCTATCTAATGTCTAATACCATTGAGCACTGGGGTTAATTATGGTCCATACATTTCAGGGAAGAAGCTTGCATCTTCAGTAGATTGATTCACTCTGATAAAAATGATAATCATTTAATTCTGGGTATCTACCGTATGTAGGAAAGGATTCCAAAGAAATCAAAAGTTTGAAACAGAAAAAAACCCGACTGCATTTTAGTTCTTCAGTATTAAAGGAAAATATAAATTAGATATTATTTCTAAAGATTCTGAAATTCACAAAATAAGAACTAATATGTGATGTGGCATAACGAGTCTGCTTATAATGAAGTTGATATTAATTTCTGGTAGAGTTTATTTCAGTAAGTATTCTGTTCACCTTTATTCCTTAGTGATTTCTCCAGATGCACAGAAGGGAACAATATAAAAATATATCTTGCTGCTTCAGCAAAACAAAATCCAGCTGGCAGGGAAGTGAATCTGCAAGTCATTGGTTACAGCTGTGTTTCGATTTATCTGATGGTTGAAAAAATAAATTACCAGATTAAATGGCTAAAAGAAGAGTCTTTGTGTAGACCTTGTGTATGGAATAAAAGTGTTTATGGTTAATACATAAGCCTTGCAATGTAAGCTAGACAACAGTCTTATTCAAAAAAATTCCAAAATATTATGAATTCAATGTCATTTATTCAGTGGTAACTGTATGTGTTCTCACCTTGCAATATTTAAGAATGTCAGTATTATTGTGCTGTGTAGTTTATCAATGGGGGGGCTGCTCAGTTTAACCCTTAAGTATGGAAAAATATATAGTTTGTTATATCTGGAACTACATACAGAACTTACATGAAAATGACAACTTTTCAGTGGCCTTTATTCTGTAGAGTTGTGTTGAATGAACTTCATATGCATGTGATTCCCAGCTTGTAGGAAACTGAAGTTGCAGTTATAGAATCAAGGACAAGACTATATTCAACATTATAAATGAATCTCTATAATTTCTGGTGGGAGATAATAAGTTTTAAAATTTCTATAAATGCAATTTGGAAGAAAAAACATTCAATATTTTTTTACTATGAATAAGCAATGATATAAAAATTCAGTAGGACATAGAAACTCCTAGTAATTCTGTCTTAAGACCTTCGGTTACTTCCATAAAAATCACAGGTATTTCTTTTATTCATTTTAAAAGAACATTTCTCCAATTCGTTTCATTTTAAGAAGTGACATGTTCTGGAGTAAGATGCTATAAAATGACAAATATTAGCATACATCAAATAACAACATTCAAAATAAAAACTGAATATGAATGCTGTGATTATATGTTGGAACTGTTATTCTACCTAATCAAATCACTGATTGAAATATATTTTTACTCAGTTTTTCACAATGGCTGCCCTTTAATTAGTTTCTTACAAAATGTTCATGATAGAAATTTAAATACCAGGTCAAAAATCAATGCGAGAAATAATCTAAGGTGCTGGCCAAATTTCACTATAATCTAACCTCAGATAGTCCAGAGAAATGCTTATAATATTGTTAGTGAAATATTTTCCCTTTTATTTTTATCAGTAGCATTACTGCATTAAAAACCGTTTGACAGAAAACCACTAAGATGTAGAATAAATAACCATTATATATAGATGGTGTGATTGATCTGTCTGGAATTGGCAGACTCTTTCGCTGGGTCAGGCTGTTTCTTTGATCAATGAAGGTATAGCCTCTGACCCTAAAAATCAATGGAATTGATCCAAAGACAAACCATGAGAATGCAGAATAGGCTTTAACCTTTACCAAACGTAAAGGTTTGAAATATTAATTGTATGCATGTACTTAGCATATAAGTGTTTTATGTAAGATTTTTTAAATATCACAATGGTCTTTAAAAAGGCCCTTACAAAGCCATACATTATTATTACAAATAATGACTTTGCTTTGGATTTAGCTTGCACAGGATTTTTATTTTTTCAATAATACAAAACTCTTCCTTTGGAAGAAGACAATGAAGATGCTTACTTACCTAGAGTTATATTCATAAAAATTTTAATGCAAGCTTATAAATATTCCAAATAAATTACACTTGAAGTTAGAGGCAAGTTTTTTTTTCAAGTATAGAAAAAATAAGGTATGAATGCAGAGATTTATTATACTACTTTTAAGGAAATTTTTAAGTACATAGATGTAGGAACATATAATTTTTCTAAGTATGACCATGAAGAATAGGAAAAAAAATAATTTAATCTGAATATAAATAAAGTTTAATCTGGTTTACCTTTTTAAAAAGATGATTAATAATTTTATTTATTTTTCTGTTTCTTTAAATTGTATAAAGTAGTGTTACTGTTTAAAACTGATTACAAATCATATACTAATTTTAAGAAGAACTATATAAAATTATTGAAGCTTAATCATTTTACTGGAATAGAATGGTTTAAGCTCAAATATTGACTTTTTCCTGAAAAATGGAACTGTTTTTGCACATTTAAGTTTTTAAGAAAAACTTAAATTTGCATTTCCAGTTACAAACAAAAATGAACACAATTATACTGAAATAATAATGAATACTATATAATGTTTTACTAACACATTATAATTATTTGTTTAATTTGGGTGAAGGGACACAAAATATGCACCTTCTTTGAGGATATGTTTAATGATATGAATGGTAATTAGTATTTATTGAGTAACATTTTGTACAAAGTTTAATGTCTGTAATTTCACATGATTCAATTTATAGTATAATGTAAATGTAAATTTGTACTACTCTATAACAGCTGTGAACCTATGAAAAACAGAAACATTAAAACAAATATCACAAGTATAAACCTGGATAAACAAAAAATTCCTGAAACATATGTAAGGGTATGTATCAAATTGTCTTTATTTGTTAAAATATATAGATTTTAGGAACATTAAGTGAATACATTATAAGATTGAAGCTAGGATTTATTTTTTATTTACTGGTACTTGCTTGGAAGTAAAACTTAGTGTACCCAGTGGAGCTTAATACTGCTTAGTAGGCATATATATGATGAGACTACCATTCAATTCAAAATATCTCAGTTGTAATAAAACTACTAAAACAAATCTATTACTTTTCGACATTTCTGCATATGAATTGGAAAGCAAAAATTTAAAGCATGCTTCCTCTATGCTATCATTGTATCTGTTCTGAATATTTCATCGTATGCAAGTTTTTCTCAGCATATTAATCAAAATCAAGCATCTCACATTGTGTTATAAAAAAATGACCAGCTTTTTGCACCAATTGAATGAAGAAATAAATGGATTACAAATACATATTTTCAAATCTGTCGGAGCTAATTTCTGCATATGTAATCACTTACATAACCCTACTATTTAATAATTAACACAGTTTAATATATGACAGATATAACACTATAATAGGTTATTTTCCAAAGTATGACATGAATGAAAATGTACTTATTTATAGTTTAACCCTAATCCTAACCCTAATTCTAAATTCAAATTACGCCAAAAATAAGTATAATCACAATATGAGATTTACATCTAATTTTAAACACAACAATATGTATACAATGTACACTTCAATAATACATAGGGCTTTGAAAAATATCCTGGGTCTTGTTCAATAAAAATATATTTAATATTCTGACATTTCGTTGCTTTAATTTAGCAATAATAATTATATGGCCATACATATTTCTATATAGACGTGGCTCTATAATTTACAGTAGATGAAATAAAAGTCCAATAACCATTCATTTCTTGCTTTTCTATGAAATAGGATTAAAATTATTGGAAAACTAAACCATATGATGGCATAAATTGCAGAAAAATCACAGTAATCAGTGCAAACATTTTGAATACACTGGATATCATTCCATTATTTTGTGACATACCATTAAAAACATCTGTAACAACATTAATCATGATAATGCAATATTTCCCTGCCAAATTCAATAAAGTGTGGTAGAAAGTTTTTTGTTAAGTTATGGTTGTATGGAATTATACTTCCCCTTCAGTCCAATGGAGCAAATTGTCAGAATTGAGGTCAAAGTATTATCAGTGTTCCGTTTCACAAAATAAATTGGTTTTTAGTTATCAGCGATCAAATGCAACATACAAACAATCACACAGCTTCTCAGAACAAGACATAAAGACAGAGTGCATGGTAAAGATTGCTTGCAGTATCTTGTTGAAGCCTCTCCAACTAAGTCTTCTTGGCAAAATAGTGTGATTGGAACAACCCATGGTGTTGTGACCAGAAAAAAATACTCTGATTTGCAGCAGACTAAGTATCACCGAATGACTCATCTGTCTTTCTGTTTCTCTCTCTCACACACACACTCATTCTTTCTTTCTCTCTCTAGATTTTTACACAAAGATTAGGTTTAACATTCACCTTTCCTACTTTATTGGTCTATTGTTACAACATGAGTTACATCACACTTAGATATTCCCCATCCACCCAAATTTGTTTCTGACACAATTATTACCGTGAAATATGTGTATGTGTTTGTGTATGTGTGCATAATTCAGTAGCTACATTTCAGAAAAAAAGACAAGGTTAGGAAAAACAATTGAATTAACATTAATTAAATAAATAGTTGCTTCTTTAAATTAATTGCCTATAAAATAAAGCATCCATTAGTAAAATGAATTGATTCCTCATTTGTTTAATAAATGTTCAAAATACAGTTTTTATCATACCCTTATTCTCTTTCCAGGAAAACCATCAAAGAAACATGGAAGATTGAGATGAATAACAGAATTATATAGTTGCACAGGGAAAGAAAGAAAGATGAAGAGGGAACAAGATGCGGCAGATAGAAAAGTGGACAGAAAAGGGAAAAATGGCTATGAAATCTAAATTTATAGTTAAACAAAGAACAGTGAGCATCAACAACGTGACTTAATTAGTAATAAATCCCACATAATTTGGTGATTCTTACTCAGATTTTTTTTTTACCTTGTTCAGACATTAAGAATCCTTTAATAATCTATTTCCATTTAAAAAGGAGCTGAAAGGGAGTAACCTACCTTCCTTGTTCTCTATTTACGGAAGTTGAAAGTCTGCAAAGAGACAGATGAAGACAAGTTGTCGCCAAATCTTCTGCCTCACTGAGAAATATAGTCAAAGAATATGTGGATTCTGAAGAAAAACTTCTTATATTTGTGGAGTTTATATCTCAGTAAGGCTTTATTCAGCAGATAGAAGAAACTCCAAACATTACTTTAAGACAATTTTCTTTCAGGAATATGCAACAAAGATTCCAACTGTATAGGCAAAAGTGTATGTGTGTGTGTATTATTTTTTTATATTATGTTAATAATCTATTTAAATGGTTGTTTAAACTAGCGTCTGTCTCCATCAAACCAAATTAATGATTGAAAGTAGGATTCAATATGCATAGCCACATTTGTTTCCTGTTGTTTCAATTATTTTTAAATGCTTACATTTTCTCTGGATTGTGTATATTGTCATCGCCACACTCTTCTTTCTTTGGCACTAGTTCACTGCTAACAAAATGTGTTGACACTGCTTGGTTCTGGAAAATTTAGGATTCAGAAATCATAAACTATATATTGTGTTGCTTAAGAATATTGTATTATTTTAAAAAAAAGTTGAGGTGTGCTTCATGTGAAGTGAGATTACTTTTTGAGAAATAAATGAAAACATTTCCCACAAAATTGAATTCAAATTAGAAAAGATAATATGCCATGTATCCTATTCTACAGATTTATTTCTTCTATCCATTGTGTAAGAAAATATAGGGTCTGTTCATTTCTGTAAATGATATGCTAGATAAAAATGAAATTGCTTTTACTTATTATGCTACTACATACATACTATATATGTTGCTGTTTACCTTCTCTGACACAAAAAAAGTGGCAGAGGATGAGTTATTTTGCATACTGTTAGAACAAAGCTGATTTCAAGGCAGTTTCCAAGACAAGATCCTTTGTTTTTGAATTCTTCTAAAAAAAGATTACCTATTCCAGCCATAACAATACACCCACACCCATTTCCACACCCTTTCCCATATATCTATTTACATCCAATCGCTTGTCTATCTATCTATCTATCTATCTATCTATCTATCTATCTATCTATCTATCTATCTATCTATCTCTCTCTCTCTCTCTCTCTCTCTCTCTCTATCTATCTATCTATCTATCTATCTATCTATCTATCTATCTATCTATCTATATCTATCTACCAACCTATGGAAAACACATTTAAAGAATGTACAATTATGCATAAGAAGAAAGCATATAATTCATTTTCTATTGTTTAAAGAAAACAATATTGAAAAGCAAGGATATTCCTGTCCAATATTTAATCACTTCCTAAACTAATGAGACGGAGCATTTAGGAATGTCTAAAAGTTAAATTTGGAAAAAAAGGACTTAGGAAGAATATTAAATCTGATTGTATGACAATGGCCCTTGAGCTGATTATGAAATCTAAATTACTGATTACTCTACTCAGAATTTTCCATTGCCCTAAAATGTAGCTTTGGAACATAGAAGTACTACATAAAACATTATAAAAGAATGTTCAACCAAACATATTTATGTCTTCTTTTTCTAAACTATATTCTTGTTAAAGTATTCCTATTCAATAGGATTATAAGGAATCAACATTTAAAAAGGAAAGATAATATAGATTGAAATCAAGTACATCAGAAAGAAAAGGGGAGAGACAATATTTAATCTGCATGTGCATCTGTTGTTTCTGAATTGCAAAGCTGTCAGACTGTTTTGGAAGAAAAAATAAAAAATAACCCTAAGGTATATGATAGATTATTTGCAAAAGACACACGCTCAGCAGGCAATTTCTCAGACTGCTACATATTGTATTATGCAAAGTAATGTGGATACAGGGGAAAAAAACAAAAAAACCAACAAATAAGATAAAAATATTAACATAAGTGAGTCAGAGCCAAAGATATTTAAAGCTCAATTCCATGTATGCTTATTTGGCAAATGCACATATTTTCAATAACCTTGTTCCCTAGTTTTCAGCTCATTTGTTTTTCAGTACTTGCATAGGATTTCAAGGCAAAAAGTAGCACTGTAATATATAGACAGAATATAAGCAGTAGACATATTTTGAATGGATTTTTTTTCAAGTAAAGAAGTATACGCTACAATACTCCCATAATTTGTATTAATCAGAATCAAGTCTAATTTCAGTTTATTGTATTAATTAGAATCAAGTCTGATTTCAGTTTATTGTACTGTACTGATTTATTTCATCTCTTTCATTTTTTTTTCTTTTTCTTTTGCAATGTTCCTTTTTGCTTTATGAGGTTTTTTTTAAAATTATTCTTGTTCCAGTTCAGGAATGTGCATGTAATTCCTTTTTTCTGTTGTGGGTGCATCATCATTATGCTATAGTTGTTTGGAATATTTTCATTTTCGCTTCGTGGTAAGAGATATACTTTACCTTGCCTCCCACCCATCCTCTTTGCCATTTATTTTTCTTTATTGGTGCAGCATTGTCGCATTGAATGATAAGATCTGATTGTGTACCAAAAGGTTAGAGTGAACTGATAGTTCATTCATGGTAACAGTGTTGCACTCTATCCCATGGATTACAAAGCCTCAAATCCCTGTGCAAGGTTGCACCTTCTACATTGAAATCAATGTGTCACGCGGTAACAATTAAACAGGCTTATTATTCAGCATCCATCAGTTTATTCTTTAAAAAGAAACAAACAGTTATGTTTCTAACTGTTTTAGCACATATTATTATCACATTTCAATTAGCAAAACTTTTGCTGAGCTTACTGAGATGATGCATATTTTATTTATGGCAAATGACTCAGTATTTTCATAAATGGAATCACGCTGAAGACCTCTACATACTTTGAAAACATTACACACTAGTATTCTATTAAGATACAATATATTTTCTCCTAGTTGTTCTGTGTAACACACACACGCACACACCATTCACATAACAACTGCACCCACAGAAACAGAGAGCAACGACCTTCTTCATGCTCAAAGGTATTACACACTTCGTTTTAGTAAGATTAGAACTGCTGTTCAATATTTCAAACTTATCAAAAGGGAAAAAAAATACAACCCTCAACATCCCCCTTAGTGCTTTTTTAAAAGTCCCGATGCTATTTCTTATTAGCTTGGTTTAAAATACCAGAATAAAAAGGTTGCAAGCTAATCGCTTGGGAGAAGCCGCGTGTAACTGAGGAATTCCTTCCATTGATGGATGCTGCGGCAGAGGAAAGAGAGGAAAAGCTGAAGAAGGTGCAGGAGAACTTCTAAGTCTATTTAAGCCTTGCTGGCATTATTTCTCTCCACATCACGTGTGTATGTGAGTGTGTGTGTGTGTGTGAGAGAGAGAGAGAGACGAGTTTGTCCGCTGCTCCCGAGGCAGAAAATCGAGGAGGACCATCAAGGCAAGAGCCTATTTTCAAACTGCATTTGGAAAGCTGTCTTATTATTGATTAGGGGGAGAAAAGGGGGTGGGAATAGAACTGCGAAGAGATGGGAGGACCGTCAGGCAACTGGCTCATTGCAGCTCAAGACATTTTCTTCCGGAAAGATGCCCAACGACTGAGATACTGCGACAGAGGAAGTAAAAAGATGGAAAACTAAGAAGAGGGGAGGGAGCCTTCGCAAGGAATGAAGGCTTGGGGTATTCTTGAACTGCTCCTCCCCCCCCTTTTTTTTTTTTAATTCTTCCTCTTCTTGCAAGGACCAGAGGATGGGCGTCAGGCAAATCCTGCGGTCCAGCAAGTCTGCTGGAGGGTGGATGCTTGGAGACCACGCGCCGGAATGTCACTATTCACCAGGAGCGCAGTGCAAATGCCAGCCGAATGCTGCCCCCCCCCCTCACCGCCCCGCGTGCAACCTCCCTGAGTCAGCAGCCGTTCTTTTGCCTTGCCTTGCCTGCCTTTGTGCGCGCGCGCGTACTCTTTTGGGAAGGGAGGGTGTTGTACTGGAGCGCGCGCGGCCGCGTTCGGTATCAGGCAAGCCTTGCCTGTCTGAATGTGCGCGTGCATATTCATGGGAGGTAAAACCCAGTCAGTCAGGGGAGAAGCGAAGGTACGTTGGAGAGGAGCTAAAATCTTGACTGATTTCCATCTACTGAGCATCAGATGTATCCCCTAAGGAGGATGGGTCTGTGCGATAGGGATGTTGCAATTATGTTAATATCATATTTATGGAGAGGTAGCTTTTTTTCTCTCTCTCTTCCTAATTACTGGTTTGGTCAAATTGGTTTTGGGAAAACCATATTACAGTTCATAACAAAAAGCATACATAATGCTGCTGGTGTTTGCCGTGTTTTTTTTAACTGTTTCATGACTGAAGTATAAGCATTCAAGCTGTACTGGGGAGCAAATGAGAAAGAGTTGCTTGCAAACAGAAGATTCTGTCCTCATTCAAATGTTTCCAGTAATTGAACACTTAAGTAACATAGCTTGGAAACAGGAAAAGGGGGGTTGCGGAGTATAGAGAACCAGCATGAAGGGTGGGTGGGGTTGTTTAATCATTAAAAATATTTCTCAAAAAAAAAAAAATTCTGTATAGCTTGTTTTATAACTTGGTATTCTAATTATTTTTCTCTTTCCTCCCTTCCCCCCAGCTGATCTGCATCTTGAAACAAGGCTAAATGAGTTCCACCAGACTCTACTTAAGTGGCCAGCACCTTTGTGGCTTCTCTTTGGTTTTTATTTCTTCTGCCGAACATCATGGATCTGTTCCTAAAGTACACATATTCTTTTTCATTCTTCAGATGAGATTAAAATGCTGAAGGCAAGGGCGAACCTTTTCAGTGCTCTGATTCTGTCATTAAAAGTCTTGGACTTGGACAAAAAAAAAAAAGATGGGAAGCAAGGGAGTATTTTTTATTTTTATTTTGCATGAAGATTTTTTTTTTTTTTAAAGATCAGATGCTGTTCAAGTGATCTGGCACAAAGAATAACAAGTTGTTGAAAGTCACTATAAATTTAGGGGATGAAAAATATTCGGGTGGATGACATTTTTATATACTACTTAAAAATACCTATTATAAGACAATCTGAGATAATTGATTCAGCGCACGAAGGTGGGAGTTAAATATATTCCAGACACATTCTTCTTACAGAATGCCTTTTAAGATCAGACTATCTATATTCAGGGCCCACTATAGAAATGCTGCTAGAAAAAATAAGGCTGAACCATGGATGCTTTGTTTAAGCTATGGAAGAAAAGGAAGCAGATTTTAACCTGTATTTATTTCTTTTTACTTCTTTGGAATAGACACATTTGAAAGCCTTATGCCTTAAAAATATAATATCTGTTGCCTCCATGCAATAGATATATATTATTTCCAAAATAATTGAAAGTGTATTTTGACAATATTAAAACTACTTGTTATATCTTCCAAATCTACTGAAATAAAATAACTACAAAACCCATTCTGATTAATTGAAGAAGAATTCGACTGGATCTTATCGGACTTTTCCTAGTCCCTGAGACCCTAACTTGTGAGGTTTTTTAGTAACAATCACAAGTCAGGCTCTTGGGACCTAGGCGGAGGGGAAACAGCAGCTTGGACTTTATTGATTAATTTTATCTGCATTGCTTTTTGTTTTGTTTTTTTGGCCAAAGAGGAAGTTATATGAAAAGGATGAACATTTTGACTTAGAAAGAAAACAGCAGTATGCATAGATATGATAGCATGTGCTGCATAGATATAGATATATTTATTTGTTGTACTAAAAATGAATCTGAATTAGAAACTTATGCTATTTCATAGTTTGTATTTTAATAGTGCTAAGAGTAACCAGTATTTTTAATTTATTTGTTAATATACAGCTTGCTTTATAGATTTTTCCTCAGCTTCCTATGTTCTACTTTTTTTTCAACTACTGCTGTGAAAAATCCTAAATTTGCAGGCCGAAACAAAGAATGGTTTACACATCAAAAATATTTCAATATTATTTTGTGTTCTGCCCTCTGGTATGATACAACAGGTCTTGACATCATCTGTGATACACTCCAAGGTACTTGTTTTATGATTCTTAGAGGAAGAACTTATGAAATCTCACTCTTGTTTTGTTCAGCACATTTTCCTAACCTACTAAGATTGTTTTGAATTTTGTTTTTGTCTTCTAGGATATTAGTTATTGCATCTAAATTTGTGCCAATTGCCAAATTTGATCAAAAACTCCCATATACCTAAGTAATTAATTAAAAAGGGGTGTAGTGTGAACCTTGTGGCATCTCACTTGATAATAATAATAATAATAATAATAATAATAATAATAATAATAATAATAATAATAATAATAATAATAATTTTAATACTTATAAACCGCTCCCTCTCCCCATGGGGACTCGGGGCGGTGCACAGGTAGAATAAAAACAATAAGAAATATACAAACAGTTCTAAAACCAAATTAAACTTAACCTGTGCTAAAATTCCCATAAAACTAACTATACTAAAAGTTACCCAATAAAAACCCCAAGACAGGGAGACTATCCCAGGCCGGCCAGACAGAAAAAGTGAGTTTTTAATTTAAGACGGAAGGAGCGGAGGTCCGTGGTCGTTCTAATATCGGGGGAAGGTCGTTCCAGAGGGCCGGGCCCGCCACAGAGAGAGCCCTTCCCCTGGGCGTCGCCCGCTGACAAAGTCTAGTGGACGGCACCCGGAGAAGTCCCTCTCTGTGGGAGCGAATCGGCCGTGAGGATGTATGAGGCAGGATCCGATCCCGCAGATAGCTAGGTCCCGAGCCATGGAGTGCTTTGAAGATGATGATTAACACCTTGAAGCGCACCCGGAAGACGACAGGTAGCCAGTGCAGCTCGCGCAAGAGCGGTGTTACGTGGGTAGACCTTGCGGTCCCCATAATTGCTCACGCGGCTGCATTCTGGACTAGCTGAAGTCTCCGGGTGCACCTCAAGGGAAGCCCCATGTAGAGAGAGTTACAATAGTCCAGTCAGGATGTCACGAGCGCATGAGTGACTGTGCGAAAGGCGTCTCGATCCAATAGGGGGCGCAATTGGCGAACCAGGCGAACCTGGTAAAACGCCCTCCTGGCCACGGCTGTCACTTGATCTTCCATGGACAGCCGGGCATCCAGGAGGACACCCAAATTGCGCGCCCCATCCACAGGGGCAAGATGTTCGCCCCCTATGGCCAGCGATGGAGTAAGCTGGTTGAATCGGGCAGCCGGAAACCACAGCCACTCGGTCTTGGTCGGGTTGAGCCTGAGTCCGTTACTTCCCATCCAGATCCGTACGGCTTCCAGGCACTGGCACATCACCGCTACGGCATTGTTGGGATGGTTTGGGGTAGATATATACAATTGAGTATCATCAGCGTATAGATGGTACTCTACCCCAAAACCACGGATGATCTCACCCAGCGGCTTCATGTATGTGTTAAACAGGAGGGGCGAGAGGACCGAAAGGTGATACCTTTCTCCTGTTTTATGAAGAGCTATTAATGAGTAATCTTTGGCTATGATTTTTCAGCTAGCTATGAATCTACTGATATTTCATCACATGCAACTGATATAATGCAACTACAACTCATAATGCAGCTAATTTAACCCAAACCAAAGTATTCAGTTAAATTGTTCTAGATCTATAGAAGATAAAACTGTTTTATCACAAGATATGACCAGTTATCATATTTATACTCATCTTAATATCAGGTAATATTTTTCTAATGGATGTCAATTTTACCATTCAGCAAAATAAACAGAAGTGTGAGAATTCTTTGACACTTTTATCCTCATGCCTTCCTCACAATCCACTTGATTTCATAAATAGTTCTCATAATTTTATTTAAGGAATTTAAAGTTGCCCTGTAAGTACTTTTGCTTAAACATTGTTCCATTTCTGGGATGGAGTGGGACTTCAAGATGAACATAATTGGCTATAGCTAATGGAAACTTCCTACTGTAAAGATGAATTGTTCTAACAATATGGCTTATTATAAGCCAAACAGTAGAACAACTATGTGAACAGTAAAACAATGTAAAAAACATTTAGCACTTCAGCATAAGTGAATATAAGAGTGGCAAAGGAAACCAATGTGAATTGAAACACAATGTGACTTTCATTCTTGGGTCCTAAGTCAAGACACAAATACAAAAGACCAGAATTTACATCATAACAATGCAATTCACACAATGCAATTATTGCAACCTTGCAGTTTGCACTGGATGCTTATACTGTTAGCTTCATATTATATAATTGATTTTTCACTGCTTCCTACATAATCGTTTCTATTGGAAATGTCAGGGATGGGATCTAAGATTCTATAAAGTGTTCCTGAGCTATAAGTAGAACTTTATTTCATTTTGAATGTTAGACTAGTATAGTTTTATAATAGTATCTGTTTCAATAACATGGTTTCCAGTAGCAGGGCCTGCAGAATTACTGTCGTGATAATTTTCTCAAGCTCCTAACAAAACAGAGCCACCTTATTCTGTATTAGCTGCAACCCCATGTAGAATGCAGTGTAGTAGTCCAGATGCATAGCAGTGGGGAAGTGAATCAGCATAGCACTCCCTGTCCAGGTAGAATCACAGCTAGCAAACTAGGCAGACTGGGACAAAGGCTATCCTGGCCATGAATTCCATCTGTCCATTCAGTAGTAGATCATTTATTTGTGAACCTACTCCCTCGGGGCAATATTCTCTGAAGAGCCATTAGCCATAAAAGATAAAGAACAGCTTCAGTTTGGTGGTATCTAACTTTAGCCTGTTTTCTCCCTTTTAGATTAACAGTTTTCAGGTACCAAAACAAGATTTCCCCCAGCATCTCCATTACACTGAGTGATTGCATATCACTCATACACTCATAATACTGCATTACGAATACTTCACATTAATAAACTCTCCAAAGCACTTTGTGTAAATGCTAAACAAAAGGGAAGGGAAGACCAATCCTTTTGGCATCCCATGCAAGATTGAATTGAACTATCTCTCAATCTCACACCACCACCTTTATGTAGTGTTAGTGGCCAGCAACAATATCCTAAGCAAAACAATCACAAAGTGCAGGTGGTATATGTTCCTGTTCTCATCTCTAAAAAAAAATTCACCTAAACATTGTCACCATTCAAGAGGCTGTGAAATCTGTAAGTTAACAATTCTTCACCTCTTTTATTAACTGCACAGGGTTTACGTTTATTTAAATTTATATACCGCCCTATCTCCCTTGCGGGACTCAGGGAAAAGGCAATTATAAAACATAAAACATCAGGTACAATAAATATAATAAAAACAGATTAAACAAAAACCTGCTCTAAAAAGTCCCTAATAAAACCCAATTGATAAAACAAATTTAAAAGCTACGCCAGGCCGGCTGCACAAAATAGGTGAGTTTTAAGGGCCCGGTGGAAGAGGCGCAGGTCCGTGGTTGTGCGCAGGTCAGGGGGAAGGTCATTCCAGATGGCCGGAGCTGCCACAGAGAAGGCTCTCCCCCGAGGGGTCACCAGCCGGCATTGGCTAGCCGACGGGACCCTGAGGAGACCCTCTCTGTGTGAGCGGACTGGTCAGTGGGAGGTATGGGTGGTAGGAGACGGTCTTGCAAATATTGCAAATACAGGGTGACTGTATTCTTTTCAAGTAGTCATCTTTAGTCCTCATCCAGTGATTCTAGGCACTGCTTCTATAACTACAAAACTTGCAGAACTTCAGAAGAACCAGGGGCATCTCAAATTCATTGCACAGGGACAAGTAATTTGGCAGCAAGCTAGATGTGGGTTGCCAATTTCTTTACTACTGGTTCAGGCGTGCTCCCAGGTACGTTTGACACTTCTGTGCATGCGCAGAAGCGTATGAATGGGTGGGCAGACCCTCCTACCACTGCTACTACCAGTTTGGCCAAACCAGGCCAAACCAGCAGCAACCCACCTCTGGAGCAAAATAATTGAAAGTTTAATTTATCTCCTAATTCCAGAAATTAACCAGGCAAATCTCTGAATCCATGAGGCATCTCTTATGGGCCTCCTGGTGTATCCTAAGGCCTGAGGCAGTACTAGTCAATCCCAGTTTGACCAAACCTAGGACCCAGCAGCCAGAACGGCAGATTTATGAAAGAGAGGTATCCCTTTTTTGTATGCATTGGTTTTGATAATAAATGCCAAGTATGTCCATTTACCTATAAGCATGGTATTATTAGATATGGTTTTGGAATTTACAGTGTAAGTAGTTTGAGCCCATGAACCCATTATCCCCTTTTATTTTGAAATCTCTATGTAAATGAAATTGTCACAAATGCAAAATGAGTGAGTTCTTGATATCCAAAAATGTTATAACTGAACTCTGTGGAAAGAATTTTTCCTTTGCATGCCTACTATTGACTCTGGTATCCTGACAATTACCCCAAAGTAAATAGAAATAGGACAATTAATATGATTACCACCATGCTCTCTGGCAACCTCCATCATTTTGGATCATTCCAAAAATGATCTCTCTGGGGACCAAGTACAGGGTTCAGCTGGACAAAAGTTCCTTAAATTTGGCTGCTTCTAATAGTTATTAAATAGGAAGCAGCAGCACTTATGTTTTAGCAAGAAGATTTATCAAGGTCAATATAGAAATACTTCAATTTATACATTACTTTATTAAAAAATGTAAAATAAACCATCTTCCCCCCACCCTTCCCTTTATTGTTTATTGATATATAATCCACAGGTGCAATTCAATGGTCGTGGTGGCATGTCGATCAGAAAGGTTGGCAGTTTGAATCCCTAGCACCACGTAATGGAGTGAGCTCCCATTTCTTGTCCCAGCTTCTGCCAATCTAGCAATTCGAAAGCATGTAAAAATGCAAGTAGAAAAATAGGGACCACCTTGGTAGGAAGGTAACAGCATTCCATGCGCCTTCGGCATTTAGTCATGATGGCCACATGACCATGGAGACGTCTTTGGACAGCGCTGGCTCTTCGGCTTTGAAATGGAGATGAGCCCCACCTCCTAGAGTCGGGAATGACTAGCACATATATGCAAAGGGAACATTTACCTTTACATAACATTTTCTAATTACACCAAGATACAAAATAGACATGCTGAACATATACTAAAGTAAATGTTACCTAATATTTATTCAGATAGAACCAATACTATCCTGAAATGAAATTTGGCAAATGAAACTTCGGTACAAAACAAAGCAAAATAATAGATTCCGTACTTTATTGACCATTCATGGCAAATTACTATTTTTTCTACCTAAAGTCCAGGTATAGCTGGACAACTAATTATATAACTTTGCATTGTATATTTTCATGCAAGGTTTTTTTTATCACAATATAATCTTGCACCATGCACGATTTGTGCATATAAATTACATCAGCTAGTACATGTACATCTTTTTTGTTTAAAAAAAAGTCAACTTTCACAGCACCAAGAAAGCAGGAGAGAGAAAATAATGTGTAATGCATACAAAAAAAGTCATATTAACATTGACTTCCTACTTGGTAATAGATAGAGCCAGATGCACACATTAATGGCTGGCTGTTGCTGATTTGAGCTGTGTTTAATGTGGTGGAAATGAAAAATCATCTAGTCTCTGACATTGGCTTATTTGTGCACTTTAAAAGAAATAGCATGGTTTTGCATGTGTGTTTTAAACTCTGTCTTTCTTTCTTCATATATACCTTTATATCACTTCCTAATTCATTGTCATCCAAGAATGCTATTTCTTAACATGCATGTGTACAAAAGCTAAAAATAATTGTTCTTTTGTCTGCCACGTGGAAAGTAATTATACATTATCATGACAATGATCTGTATCAATTTCAAATGGTCATAGGAGGATAACATCTGTTTTTCAAATGTCAAGTTAATTGTTAGTCAAAGCAATACTTTCTATTGGATATATTGGATAAAATATGTTTATGCTGTGGGCAAAAGAAACATTTTCGCTAAAAGCTTTTTTTTTAACTTCAGTAGCATTAACAATTAGTACAGCTTTTCCAAATATATGCTCTCCAGATGTGGTAAATTTCAATATCTATAATTCTCAACCACTAATACTATAAATTATGTTTTCACTGCAGTAAAACAGCAAGAGCAATAATACTAATTTATATGTTAGACATATGTATCTAATATTAGTGATAATATGTTCAACATTTTGTCTATCTTTTTCATTATAAAAGTCTCCCACCCAGGAAATTTCTGAAAAACCTTGCCAAGAAAACCACACGTTCTTGTTCAAGTAGTCTCTGAGAATCAGACATGATTGAATAGAAGGAGAAAAAAAATTCCAAGCTATATATAAATTACGTTAGAGAAATTAATTATCATTAGAATTACATCTCAATATCAGAGTTGGAATATCACTTCTCAATATAGTGTGTAATATTGGAGTAACAGCAATTCAAGTATTTTTTTCAAGGAGAATTTAGGAAGAATATTTAACATATGCATTTAATCATGGTATGTCAATATTTAACATTAATTCTGAATCAGGATTTATTTAACCATAATAAGCACATAAATGTGGCTTTCAAATGTAAAATATTAATAACAAAACAGTTCAAAATAATGAATACCACTATTAGTTTATTTATTACAAATATTAAAACTATAATAAATGAAGCAACTTCTAGCCTCCCAAATAATAATTGTAGCTAAAACCATAGAAAATTAAAGTTTTCATGTTCTGGTCTGTTTACAATTCAATTGATTGTCAAATAAGTGAAATAGTAAATTTATTTGATGAACCATATTATATACAGCATAACTAATGTGGTTGTTTTAACTTAATATTTAGAGGATAGAAACCATGTAAAATTGCTTTCTTACTATTTAGAACACCCATTACTGGCAATTTTCAAGCAAAGGCTGGCTATCCAATTGCTTGCGATAATGTAAGAATGGTGTCTTAGATGAAATGGCAAGCAAATGAAAGACAGAAATAGGAGAGAAAAAGAAAAACTAATCTCGTTTACATAAAAATTATTCTCTACATCTTACCATACTTGTCTGTGCTTGAAAATTATTCCTCCTTGCATGACCTCAATTTATTAACTTAATGTGCATATTGTTTTGTATTCCTAACATGATCTTGTTTTTAACCACACATGCTTCTTAAATAACCATGTCTCTCTTGCTTTAATTTCCTGTGATATATCAAAATTTTCTGTATAAAAATGTATGAAGAATCATGACCTTATAGCAATGCATTCTGCATGTTTTGACATTCATTGCTATATAAGATCACATATTACTTTTCTATTAATGTCTGCACATGTTACATTTTAAAAATTTCTCCATCAATGTCTCCATCTTTAATTAATACACTGATTCATTTACTTTCTTTGGGAGTTGTTTGTCGTGCCTTTTATGTATAACATGCATTAGTTTATATTTAATTTCATTTTCTGTCTAATATATCTACTTACATTGATAGTGGAGTTTAATAACTTTCTGTAGTAGTTCAGCATTTAATGTGCGTTTTATAGCAATAGAACAGCTTGCAGTGCAGTTCTGAAATCAATGAAGAGCATTTGAACAAAATTGAATTCCTTCATATTGTTTAATTAGAGCTGCCATCAATTTTCATAAACTGGCTTATTTTGTGTTCATTACTATTTTACCTGTCTTAGAAATGAACTTTATTACAGTGTCACCAAGAAACTGCACTGATAACACTTTACTGGAGTGAAACATGAAGTTAACATGAACACAACATTAATGATAAACTCAAATGTTTTTGCTTACTCTGTTGAGTATTACTGCTTCCATTTTCGTATGCCTTGAAAAATTATTCCTAAGAAAGTGAAAACTATTCTTTAGAATAAATCCAACTTCTTTAAAATAAGCTTGGCCCATAAAAAAGTGCTAACAATTATAAATCTCATTAGGTCATTCTAACCACAATGAAATCCTTTAATTAACAATCTAGTAGAAGAATCATTTTAAAAAACATGAGAAGCATTCACTTCTAAGATTAGGATCTGAAAACATATTGTTGTTTTTTTAATTTCCATAGTGCTAATCAAAACTCATTATGTCCCATACATATTGGGTCTAGTTTTCCTAAAGGGAAAATAATGTAGTGTTATACATTTTCTTCCAGGTTGGAGGAGACAAAAGTGGGGGCAGTTCTTACCTAGGCAGCGTTTTGTTGGATTATACTTCAATCTGTTCCTGTTCCCCTCCTCCCTCAACATGTAGCCTTTTCAACATCTTCAAAGAACTAAAAGAAAGTAGATTCTTTTATCAATGAAGAAAACAAACTGACTGCTCGACTTCCGTGCCAGGATTCACATAAGGCAGCAGGGTGGGAAGTATCACAAAGAAATCCTGAATGCACAAAACATATAAGAAAACCTATTAAAATTCACTAGTGAAGCTTAGAGTACACAATGAGAGCAAAGTCTGAAATAGGATTTAGCAGGGACAGAAAAGGAAATATACTTATTTAGGAAAAGCATTTCCTTTAAAAATTCAATTCAGATATTGTATTTTACATGCCTACTATATCTTGACTAGAATGTTTGTCCTATAAAAACAATAATCAATTAAACATAATTTAAAAATGGAAGTGCTCCTCAATTGCTACTTAATTTATAACTTAATGGATTCTTCTTCAGATCACTGCTGTAAAACCAGTCTCTGGTTTGCTGCAAGAAGATATTTTTCTCATTCAAACTTTTTCCAGAATTTGAAAATATTTTATGGATGGAACTTTAAGGATTCCTCAGTCAATGTGCGGCCTTTTTTATGTAGCTATTGGATCTCTACCACTGCGGTGTTGACTGGTTCCTATTCTGGGGGGAAAGTATGTAATAACCAGCATCTTCAGGATTATAGCAGCTGTAGCATCTACCAATTTATTGGTTTGATAGCAGTAGAGTTTGCCATGAGGGATCTATGGGCATCTTCTGGCACATTAGCTGATGATACTTTGTGCCAAGGCCTGATTGTAGCTAGTTTATCCATGATCTAATGCCTCATATGACCTGCTGTGCTTTACAATGAAGATAGTGTCAGTGATGATCCAACTTGAGGCTGTTTTGTCCAGGTGTCTTTCTGGATTTTTTTGAGTCTGGGATGTAATAGGTAGTTTTTCGATTTCAGGTTTTGAGAACAGCTTCATATTCACCATGTTGAATAACCAGCTTCTTCTGTCATTCTGCTTCATTTTTTTTGGTAAGATGGAACAAGCTGACAGGGATGATAGACATTTAGGAAAAAGTTTTAATCAAATAATTTCTCTGTTTCTTCTTCAAGATGTAGAAATATATTATTTCATATCTATGCATATAGCAAAGGATCATTCGAGTCAAGATAAAATACTGACGAACCCTGTCCTTGATTGACTGGGTGGACTGGATATTAACCCTAGCAAGTTTGTTGTATTTCCAAATCACCTTTCTAGGGATGAGCTTTGAAAATTTGGTTTAAACCTTTTTAAATAAAATTAAACCAATGAAATTTCCCTAATGGAAAGTGAGAAAGGCTACAGGTTTGCACAAAAAATTACTGGCAATGAGGAAATCTATTCTTTTAGCATTTGAAATTTGTGAACAGTTGCAACCTGTTTTTATTCTTTGGGTGGGAGATAGGAAAATATTTGAAAGCAATTTGTGTTGATCAGATTGATTCGCTGAAAGTGAACTATAAAAATGCACAAAATATTGGGAGGAAAAATAAAAGAAACTTGTATTCTGCTTTTCTGTATTTTACATCTATGAGGGTTTTGGGTTTTGGAATCAATATTGCAGTTCCCTACATCAGCCCAAGTCTGCTTTGAATATTGCAAGGTATTTGTTTGATTATTTTGTCATTTATTACAAATATTGATCTGCCATATTTCAAATGGCTCCAAAACCAAAAACACAAAACTCAAGTAACATTTCCTCTGATAACCATCAATAAATGATCAAAATTTAGGAATAGTGTGGTGTGGGTGAATATCATAATTAAAGAATCCTTTTCACTTTTTCTAGTTTATTATATAAAAATGGGAAAAGACAATGTGAATTTAGAAGCAGTTTTCAAAGGCAGAATGATCATCTCTGCTGAATTCCGCAGAACCATGGCAACTCTTCTCAAATAGGATCTCTCATTTTGCCAAAGACATAAGTATCAGTTGATGGCTAATCTCTCTCGCTGGGCTAGCTGCTGGCAGAATAAAAGGCTAAACTAGTGCTTTAATTTGGAATTGAAACAAACTTGGTGCTGTACTTGGAAATTTATGCTTTCAGAGAAACAGGAGACATGCAAGTTGCCTCTTTTATTTTATTTTTTTCAGTGCTTTTAGTACTATTGGATATATCTGATTTTGGATTTCTCTCCTTTGAGGGAGATGGGAGGTCAATAAATATAATAGATAGATGATAGGAAGGTGGGTGAGTGGATGGATGGATGGATGGATGGATGGATGATGGATGATGGATGGATGGATGGATGGATGGATGGATAGATTAGATAGATAGATAGATAGATAGATAGATAGATAGATAGATAGATAGATAGATAGATAGATAGATAGATAGATAGATAGATAGATGTAAAATCAATAAAATAATATTTGGAAATAGAATTGCAGACAGGTAGAAAAAGGACATTTGGTTTTGGTGGATCCATTCATATCAGAAAATGATGTGAGATACTGGAGATCTTCCCTGTGGCCTGCAAAAATGTCAATTAATATTTTATGGTACAATGTACATTCTAGAATGTAGAGATTACAGTCTTTAATCTGTACTTAGTCTGTAGATTTAATTAAATAAATAAAATCCTAAACTGCAATTTATTATTCCACTACCTCGAGCCATTATTAATTATTCTATAGGTCTAAAATTCATTATCACAAACTGCTATTTATTTATTTATTAAATTTATATGCTGTCCATCTCATTATTAAAGAAAGGGTCCCAATTGTTACCCTTGTAATTGTACCTGTAATTCTACATTAGAAATAATAAAATAACTCATTTTTTTAAAAAAAAGTTCTAAGTTCAATATCAACGAAGCTCCTATGAGCAAATATAATGAAAAGTTAGTTATCAGAGAATTTAATTATCGATATAAGCAAATATTGAGAGCCAGTTCAGTACAGTGGTTAAGGCACCAAACTATAAATCAGAAATCTCTGAGTTCTATTCCTGCCTGAGGCACAAACCAGTTGGGTGACTTTAGACCAGTCACTCTCAGCCCTAACAAGCAGCCTATTGCAAATCACTTTTGGCCAAGAATTGGCAGGTTATCACTGACTCAATGATATCAAATTAATCAGTTTTTTTAAAGGCAAATATTAAGGATACCTAGAATGTATCATACATCCTCACGGCCGATTCGCTCCCACAGAGAGGGACTTCTCCGGGTGCCGTCCACTAGACTTTGTCAGCGGGCGACGCCCAGGGGAAGGGCCTTCTCTGTGGCGGGCCCAGCCCTCTGGAATGACCTTCCCCCCGATATCAGGACAACCACGGACCTCCGCTCCTTCCGCTTAAAATTAAAGACGCACTTTTTTCGTCTGGCCGGCCTTGGGTAGTCTCTTTTTAGGTCAGGGTTTTTTAGGGGTAATTTTTAGTTTAGCTATGGGTTTTAGCACAGGATCTATTTAATCTATTTTTAACTCTGTATTTTGTATTTGTTTGTGGTTTATTTGTATTTTTAATTGCCTGTGCCCCGCCTCGAGTCCCCTTGGGGAGAGAGAGCGGGATATAAATTAAAATTATTATTATTATTATTATTATGTTCCATGAAAATAAATTAAAAACAATGCAATAAAACAAAGCTAATTTGGAAATGCATGAGGTCCAGATAGGTTGATAGCTCAATATTACAAAGAACAAAGAAAACATCCCTTAGACCGATACGCTTCCACAGAGAGGGCCTTCTCAGGGTGCCGTCGGCCGGACAATGCCGACTGGCGACACCCAGGGGGAGAGCCTTCTCTGTGGCGGGCCCAGCCCTTTGGAATGACCTCCCCCCTGAACTTCGCACCATCTCCGACCTCCGCCTCTTCCGCAAGTGCTTAAAGACACATCTGTTCCATCTAGCCGGCCTAGCGTAACCTCCATAATGACTTGTAGATAGTTTTAAATTTTGGGGATTTTAATTTGGTTTTAGTGCAGGATTTTCATTAATAAGTTTTTTAAATTTGTTATATGGTTTTGTATGTATTTTAATATGCCTGTGCGCCGCCCTGGGTCCGTTTGGAGAAGGGCGGGGTATAAATTTAATAAAATCAAAATCAAAATCAAAAAAGCATTAAAACTATTGATTAACAATATGATTAAAGAAACAAAGTCAATACCATCAACATAAGAAGGGTATATAACACTGATTTACAAAGAAGGAAATGCATATAAACCAATTTTCCTGCTGAATGTAGATTACAAAATAATTCTAACAATATTAGCTGATTGAAATAATGTATTTCACATTTAATGCGCACTGCTCAATCAGGTTACATCCCAGAATATATTATTAAGAACAACAGGATGTTCATAATCAAAATAAGAAACAAAAAGTGGTAAAAGTCTTTTTTGATGAGGAAAAGGCTTTTGATAATTTGCAGTGGTAATTCTTTACTAAACAATTGACTTTACTAAACAAAATGAATCCTGGAGAAGAGATCCCAAGGTAGGTAAGAAGCCTTTATCAATGGCAAAAGTAAAGATTATCACTCTTGAAAGATTTTAAAATCAGTAGAGGATAATAATTTCCACTGTGTCTCTTATTATTATATATTATTAATTATATACTGTTTATATACAAACAGTATACATACATACATACATACATACATACATGATTTGTTGAAGTTGTATATGTGTATGTGTAAGTATGAATGTGTGTGCATGTATGTGTGTGTGTGTGTGTATGTATGTATGTATGTATGTTTGTTTATCCATGGAGAGAAACATAAACTCAAATGTCATCCAGCTGAAGTAGTAATAATTTTTATAGAAACAGTCACAACAAAATGTAGCATACAATTCAATCAATAATCTCCCAAATAGATATCTCATAAATCAATAAATGATGGAAATGTCATGAAATAGAAGAACAGAGGACCGACATATCTATCAGACATATCATATAGATATGATAGAAATTAAAATTAAAATGACATTACAATTTTAGAGGAGGGTGGGTTAGGTATAGTTAAAGAAAATACTAAGAAGAAATATTGTAACTTAGTTTGATATATGACAGAGTGAATACATTTCACCCAACACTGGAGAAAAAATACCGTTCTGATGACTTCTGATTGGGAACTTGTATAGAATGCAGTAATGGCAAAATTAAATATTCAGATGAAAGTTATAACCAAATTCAAGCCAGAATGGATTCCATATATACAATATGTAATGCAGCATGAGAAATATAAACACTACAATATGGTTTTTAAGGCGGTCCAAATGCTAATACATTTATAGTTCCATAAGAAAGGAGAAGTTAGAAACCAGATAGATTATTTTTAGAAAAAAAATGTTTTTTTCTTTTTTTAATATGCAAAAACCAGAATAAGTAACAATATAGTGTAAATGCTAGCATTAAGTAAAGATATAAACCTTTAATATATAACAAATAATTAAATGTATTTATAGTATTTTATCTATGCTACAGTAAACTTTAAATCTAAGCATAAAATCTAAGCAATCCTATATCAACATTAATATTTTATAAAGCATATTAATATTGATATAATATTTTCTTTATTTTTAAAGATTTATATTATCTAAACCATCATAATGTTAATGTCTCATCGACATTGCATAAATACTATTGTATCAAAATAATTCATTCTTTATATATGTTTTAAAACATCATTTATAATTATACAATAAAATATATTTCTTTAAAATAATGCAGATTGTGGTAGCATTTTTAGTTGGTTTCTTTTTATTATTTCATCAATTATTTTTTATTTAACATGCTATGGAATTCCATTAATTTGCAACCTGGTTGCAAATACCCACATACCCTTATTTGTTTAATTGAACTGTTAGGCACTTGACAATAAATGCTTTATACCTATTTTTGGCATAAACTAAAAAAGAAATTATTCCTATGACTTCTGAATTCCAGGACTGCATAGTATAATGTTATATATCATAAAGAAAACATTTGATCTTAAAGACTTTTTTTATTTTTTAGTACTATCAACTTGTCTCCTTCTTAGTTCTTCTTTCTTTTCCTATGTTTATATCAATACTACTATATTTGTTACTATCTTCTTCTCAATAGCAAAAACAAAGATTTTCCAATCTTAAATAAGGGATGCTAGTTGGTTCAGAAAAGAGATGGCTGCCATCTGCAGACTTTCTAGACACAGACGCTATATAGCACAGCTCCAGACAGTCACCTGAGTATTATTGCTTTGTCTCAGCTATTAATCACAGGCTGGTAATGGCCAAGGCTGACACTTTGACATTTTTCAAGAAGAGTAAAAGACCTGATTGGAATGGAAATCAATTTCATTTCACAAATCGTTAGATACTATTCCAAATCCATTCGTGTTTTTTTTTTCTGTTTTGAGATAAGGGATTGTTTTCAAGTTGCTTGTTTAAGCTCATATAACACTATTAGAGCTGTACCTAATTGTATATTTATTTATTTCGATTTGTAAATCGCGCCTATCTCCATCGAAATGGACTCAGGGCGGTGTACAGATAAATCTACCATAATAAATAATAACATATACAATAAAAGTATATGTTACTGTATATGTGAATCCCAATTACATGGAGATGTAAAGCAAAAGATATAGAAAGTGCCCATTCTTTGAAGCTTTGCAAGAACTTTTACAAAATGTAGAATCCATATTTTTAAATAGATAATAAAATAAGAGCTTCAATTTATGCAAAACAGTGACTCATCGATGGCAGATGGTTCAAACTTGGCAACTATCATCTGCACAACTGAATTTGGTAATGTGAAATAACAAATACACTGCATATCCTAGAAACTCCTTCTTTGATTTGTGCTATCAATAGAACTAATAAGTAGCTGCTGTATTGAATGGAGTCCATTTCTTTGACTAATAATTTAAATGGGTGACATTAAAAATGTTATATTTGGCAACTATTGACAATCCTGATTGAACATACATTTCAGATTTCATATTAATGCACTGTAGCTGTTAGGATCTAGATGGAGCAAGACAAGCTTAGGCTTCATCCAACTAAGACAGGGATGTCCAAACTTGGGAACTTTAAGACTTGTGGACTTCAACTCCCAGAATTCTGGGAGTTGAAGTCCACAAGTCTTAAAGTTCCCAAGTTTGGACATCCCTGAACTAAGACATAATGAATGTGGTTTGGAAGCCAACTAATTCTGGAGACAGTCTACAGCTCTTAGCTCTGAATGGGTAATGCTTTTCCTGCTGCAGCTGGCTCACAATCTAATCTCTTGGAGTCAGAAGCTGGAGGCCTATCAATCTATCACAGTGGAGCAGTAACCAAAATCATGCATATTAATGCTACTTTTATTATAATGTTATAGTAACATAATCTTAAGGACTGCTTTTCCCCCTCTCCTCCCCTTTATCTTTGTGAAAACAAGGGAGGAATGAGATGATATCTCAGGTTACAGTTTTGATCAGAGTCATATTTTTTATCTGACCATAGTAGTTGACTTGGTTGTGGCTTTTCCTCCTATTTCTCCGGGTTATGTTTTTTGGTCTGTTACAAAGCTGCAGCTTATGCCCTGTTGTAATCATTCCTGGAAAGGAAGCTTTGGTTATTATACATCCTTGACATCTCACATTTGGCTCTCCATGAGACTGCTATTCAGGACAATTGGGCAGCTGCAGCTGGTTTAGCATGGATATGCCATAATTAAAATATGTAATACCTTAGTGCTAGAACTACTTTAGCTGAATGAACTCTGCCTGCCCAGTAATATCTTGAAAAACAAGTATTTTAATTGTTCTCTTGTCAAGGCAATAGCATCTTTGGAAATTTTGTACTTACACCTCTTAGTGAAGCCTATTGTCCTTTGTAAACCACATCCAATACAGGAATTGGCCCTTTTGCATTATGGTTGTGGAAAGCCATAACGACTCATAATGGTATATGAAAGCAAATTCAAATCTCAGACACTGGGTACAGCTTTATTATGACTAGTGACAGAAAAGAATTTGCTCACAAAACAGACCCTGCTGGACTGATGCACTTGTCCTTTCTCAATTCTTGTTTGCATTCTTATAAATATACACAGTGCATTATCTAGGATTGTGATAGAATTAAGCAGCCTATAATTGTAATAAATAAATAACTGAATAAAATCATTAAGAAATTATGCCCATTAGGAAAGACACTACTTTCATGAAAAATGTGTTTACTGGATGCAAAATAAAACAGCAGGAATAACTGTTAGTAAGTTCCAAGCACAATTATTAAACATATTACAGATCTTTACTGCAAAGAAACTTTGAACATTGATAATTGTTTAAAAATAATACTAACAATAAAGTCAGAATAAATTTTTATTTAATTATTTATGAGGCCGCTATGGCAAAATTGTTTAAGGGAGCTATTTAAAAGGACTACATAGAGTGATTTAATGCAGGACTAGATGTGCAAATACTGGCTAAAACTAAATGCGAACCACATATTTTTCAAATTCAAGGTCTACCTTTTGACTAAGAATTAGGTAATATAACTGTTGTACTCCCATTAAGGAACAGGGTCATAGTCTGGTTGAATTGCTGAATTCAGCACTGATTCTGGAAAATTAGATTACGTTGGCAAGGGAGGACTTTTACTTTGGCTATGTACCCATTTACCTAAAAAGCCTACTTCAAGATACTGATTTTTGTATATATAAAGCTTTACCTGGGGGTTAAGCACAAATGATCTACAGCAATATTTATTGCTCTAGAATCGATTCCACATTCTTTGTCTTCAACAGGTCACCTTTTTCAGGTTTCATCATGAAAAAAATCTAATATTAACCATAAATCCTCCTTTTTCTGTAGCAAGGCCAATACTGTGGTATAAGTTGTCACTGGAATTAAGTTTGTCTTCTTTAAACAGTTTAGGAATGAGCTTAAAACTTCCCTTTTCACCAGGAATTTTAGACCTTGGAGATTCTTAATATCTAGTTTTAAAACAAATAACAATGTTATTTTTCTTATATACATATTCTGGGTGTTATATATAGCTTTTAATGATAGCTGTGAAAAATTCAAAATGTTCCTTCTTAGTTATATCTTAGTTTATATCTTAGTTTGCTATTTCAGAGTCCTTCCAGTTTTATAGTAGAGTAAATCCAGTGCTGTTTTTTTTAACAAGCAAGCCAAGTTAAAATAAAATCTAATGTTACAATCTATATCAGGGGTAGTCAACTTTTTGTACCTACCTCCCACTTTTGTATCTCTGTTAGTAGTAAAATATTCTAACCGCCCACCAGTTTCATAGTAATAGTGATTTATAAAGTAGGCAAGTCAATTAAATTTAAAAAAGGAAAGTGCTTCAGTATCAGACAAAACCCCTATAGCCCACCATGAAAGCTGGAACGCCTACTAGTGGGCGATAGGGACTAGGTTGACTACCACTGATCTATATTATAGAATGAAATAAATGCCATTCCTTTATCACAGATGTTGCAAATATTTTTGGTCGAAAGTTATGAACAGAAAAATAATTCTGTTATGAGTGCTCATGATTATAATTTCCAGCATGCTACCATATAGCAAGGTGTAATGGTGATATGAAGATATATGTTGTTTCTTTTACATGAACAACCTCAATCTTGGTGATGCCATTCTCCTGTCTGTCTATCGGTATAGAGATACAGAGAGATGATTTATGGACATGAAATTGTGAAGCATTGGAGGAAGCATGAAATTTGACAATATCATAGTAAGGAGGCAGATGATCTACTTCAGTAGTGGGTTCCAGATCCCGGTGCAACCAGTACAGTGCACCGGGACCGGGTGTCCACCACATGCACGTAATCGCCCGTTATGCTCCGCAACACTCCAGCTGTTCGGCGGAGCGTTGCGCAGGCACCGTATGCTCCATTCGCGTGCGTGGAAACCCCAATTGGCTCAAATACAGGTAAGGGGGGGCAGGTGGGTGGGTGGGCAGGTGGGTGGGGGGGCCCTCTGGGGCATACCGGTCGTATCCCACCATTGATTTATTTCTATAATAGGTAACTATGTAGAGATAGTTGAGAAAATACTTGAACCAGGAAAGTCTGCTATTAAGATTGAGGTCAAAGGTTTTGTTAATAGAACCAAGATTCGTTCTGTACAAAAATTTGCCACACTAGCCTAGTTTTTAATCCAACTCAAAATATTTAGATAAGGGAAGGGAAGAGAAAATTCTCACATCATACAAAATGCCATCATGTTTCAAAATTAAGGAAGTGTACTGTGACAATTGTATTGTAGCTCTCTTAATCCTGATCTAAAAACAAACAGCTTTTTCAATTGTATAAACTGATCACAAAAACAAACATCTTTCACAACTGGGAATCATCTTCAAGCATCATATTCTGTCAAAGGAAGCAATTCTAGTAGTCTATTTTATAAATTAGCTATAAAGAATGGGAAAAGGTTGGTTTTTTTTAATAAATACCATGTTGGAGTTGAGTACACACACACACATGCGAGAGTATTCAATCATTTCATATCTGCTCTATTTGATCATTTACATGATTTAGAAGGAGATTTATGGTGTCATGTTATTTGTAAGCAGTCCTTATTTATGGCTAAAATTTACTAGGAATTATCGAATTGAAATGGATTGAGTCCAATAATTTGGATTCAACTGATTTGGTTTGTCATTAAATATGTATATTGGTAGGCTATGTACAGAACTTTATCCATTCTGTCACCTATGTCAGACTGGAAAGGGCCCAGAGCAAAATGACCTGTGTGCACTATTAGACAGCACTCTATATCTCCTCGTAATCTGTCCTCCCACTGACACAAGACCATTCATTTTTCTTTTCATTATATACACACACAAATGTATGGATGGGAGGGGGGAGAGGGAGGGAGAGAGGGAGAGACCAAGACCAAAGCCCTGGAACTCACACTTTCCCTTCAGAATTGTAATATTGGGGGGGGGGGGGGGAAACTGCAGTTGCTCCAATCATCTTCATTTCCCAAGAAGAAAAAATAGCAGCCAGTGTGAGATATTGAATTTGTGATATTTCTATACTGCTGCCATTGATTCAGGCATAGTGAAATGATTCAGTGATGTTATCAAGGCAGATGTAACTATCATTGAAATCAGTGAATCAAGTTGCAAATAAAAACTCCAGCACACAGTCCAGGTAACTATCACACTCTGAAAGCTGAAATGCAAGTACTTTTTAATGCACAAAAATGCATGTTAGGATTAATTGTTGTGTTAGAATTAGAGGTTTGAAAGACCAGGTTCTTGAGCTGCAGTTATTTTCACTAGTCATTTTGGCATTTTGATAAACTTGCTGATCTTTATATTATATTCTTTATTATGACTCACTGATTTAATTGCGTAATGAAAAATTATTTGCTTGTTTATCAGCAAACATGAGCATCTATGACTACTTTGAGTACCGTATGTTCAGTGTATTTATAATTCTTACATCTGGCCTTAATTAGAACCCATTTTTCCCTTACTGATAACTCCAATCTCATTTATGTAGTTTGAATTACTGCCTAATTATTCTCCACAAAGCAGTTGTACTCTTTACAGATAACTTCAATTTTAGAAATGTGAACCAAAGTGAAACCAAAGCTTTAATTGGCCTGAAGTCATTTTAGGCAAGTGTGTAACTTGACCTTCTTTTTAGTCTGCAGTCACATCTTATAAGCCTACATGAATGAAAGTCTCTACAATCACTACAATGACAAAATAATTCTTGGTGGGTTGATTGTAACTAGATTTTAGCTTTAAGAGAATTATGATCACATTATGTTCATTATGGTAAGGATGGATTTTATTAAAGTCGATTGGCGGAGTCTGGATCTTAAAGCTGTCCAAGTTCAAATGGTTACAGCACTCTTAGGGTTACAGACTTTTCTCTTCCTTCTTTTCGGCAGCAATGGGATTTTTTTTAAAAAAAAACTTTAATGTTGTCATGGCAACCCTATATCTGGCTGCCAGCTCTGTTGTAAGTTATTGAACTGAGACTGGCTTTTGGTTTAGCAGATAATTAGGTTCTGTCTCACAGGTTCATTTTCCTGTGGCTGGGACATGAATATGACCTACAGCTGGCCTCAATTTCAGTGTCACAGGCAAAACTTTTAACCCTTCAGTGTCCATTCCTCTCCAATCCTATTGGCAGCTGTCTGTGTCTGTTACCAGCCTTTTCTCTGCAGTCACTGGTGCAGCATTTTACTTAATCAGGCAAGAGCATTTCCCAGTTCATTTGTTAGATTAATACCAAACTTGTGGGGAGACAAATCACAGTAGTATTCCCAAGGTAGACTACATAAAGAAGAGTTGCTTGAGCATCACACAGAAGCTCCATGGTTGCATGACCTGTCAATAAGGGAGAAATGAGAAGAAGGGGATGGACATCTGCCCTTGAATCAAAATGATTATGGAACTCTGCCAGTAGACAACAGCTGGGTAGCCAGCTATTATTGACATCACACACACACACAATATTGCACTCTCCCTCAGGAACTATGAACAACTTACAATATACCCCTTTTCTGACATGTTTAGAAACTGATGGTTCTTCACTAAGAGGAAAATCAGATCATCATCATAACTATATAATTATTGAAGCAAGTAAATGCAATGGTCAAAATAAATATTTGTGAAAGTTGAATGGAATTTTACTTCAAATGTAAAAGAATAATGTGAAGCAGTAGTAATTTCTCTGGGACTTGATGGGAAAGTGCAGACTTCAGCTCAACGTTGACAAGACTGAATAGCTGTGGGTTTTGAGATGCTAAATCTGTAGACTTCTATATTTGGTTCTCAATAAGATTGTAGTCTTTGGGACAGAATTAATGTACAATATTGGATTCATCCTGGACTCGCAGCTTTTGCTCAAAATGCATGTGGTAGATGGGCAATCACACAGTTTTGTCTGGTGTATCAGTTGCACCCATTCCAAAATGGGAATACTTAGAATGACCTATTTGGTTTATTGTAATCCACTGTAATGAATTCACATATGGAACTGTCATTGAACAACATTTAGAAGCTGCAACTTGCACAAAATGCAATGGCATTTAATGATATGCTGCTGTAGTATCGCTATTTTCCAAGTGCCATAAACCACTGGGTAGTTTTGTCATCATATGTGTATTATCATTGTGCTTATAAGAAAAAAACCTTCTGCAATCCATAAGAATGTTTTAATATTTAGAAGTAATGTTCAGAAGTAACACTGAACATTTGTCCCTTTTTAAAAAATGTTTGATACGTTCAGTCTTACCTAGTAACTAAGCAAAAAGGCAGGTTTACAATAAAAAGTTGTGACATTAGCCACAATCACATGCTGAGAGATGCACATCAAAGCCAAACTTGACAAAGTAATGAACTGCTCATTCATCAAAGAGTAAGTCAAGAAGAACCAGATATTTCCTGTTAACAAATGCTTTGTCCAAATGCCCAGGGATACATGAACTAAGAAGAAAATGTAAAATGTTGTAAAACCAGTTCTACACTTTGGAGTTCTTCCCATCAAAAAATAGACATTGAAAAGGTTTTTTTGCATAGATTAATAGAAACGGCTTCTCCCTATTGGTATTTATGTATAATGTAGTTGATTCAGAAGGGACTTCTCCGGGTGCCATCCACTAGACTCTGTCAGCGGGCGACGCCCAGGGGAAGGGCTCTCTCTGTGGCGGGCCCAGCCCTCTGGAACGACCTTCCCCCCCAACATTAGAACGACCACGGACCTCCGCTCCTTCCGTCTAAAATTAAAAACACATCTTTTCTGCTTGGCCGGCCTAGGGTAGTCTCTCTTCTATAGGGTTTTTAATATATTAATTTATGGGGAATCTTAGTATTTTAATGGGGAATTTTTAGCACAGGAATATCGTTTAATCTGTTTTTAAATATGTTTGTATATTTATTGTTTTTTATCCTCCCTGTGCACCGCTCCGAGTCCCTATGGGGAGAGGGAGCGGTCTACAAATTAAAATTTATTATTTATTATTATTATTATTATAATGGAGAGGGGAAGGAGAGAAATAATTTTAATTGTCGTTCTAGATGTGTTTTGGGGATTTAAATGTTGTGGCTCATAATGAATTTCTTAATGCTATTATTACAATATGCCTTTGAGTCAATGTCAACTCCTGGTGACTGTCTGGATAAAATTCCTTGCATTTTTTTGGCAAGCATTTCAAAAGTGATTTGCCGTGTTTTCCATCCTAGGACTGAGAGAGAATGGCTGGCCGTATGTCAGGCAGATGGTTTTGTGCCTAAGGCAGGAGTAGAACTCATGCACTCCCAGATTTGGGACTGGTGTCTTAACCAGTATCCCAAACTCACTGTTTTCTTCATATATCATAGCTAATTTTCTATTGGACTATCTTTTTAAAGTGAGTTTTGGAGCAGTATTTTTCATTGATTCAACCTTGAGTGCAAGATCGATCCCAGTTAATAGCACTGGGTGTGCATTGGCACCTTGGAAGTTGTGCTCCACAATTTTACAGTATATTTATTGTTTCTCCAGTAATGTGTATATGCATTGTTCAAAAATAGCATAGTCTGACTTAGAGTAAGGAGATGGATCACACTATGCTAATGAATCTATCTCTTTTACTCTTTATGTCTGCCTTAGTCGATTACATCCAATCATTAATCAGTGCTTGGATGTCTTTAGGGATTGCATCAAAACCACCAGACTTAGCTTGAATCCTGATAATATGAAATCCAGGAATTAGAAAATTTATCTGCACTGAATGAGCTACATAATGAGATATTTTAAGAATATAATCATAATTTAGGAGTGACCATGTGGTCAATATCTCTTAAGTAAAAAGAAAATGCATAATTACAGCCAGGGGTGGGATTTGGAGGTTCTCCAAACCGGACATAACATTAGCTACGGGTTCTCCCGAACACAGGCGAACCCGTGAAAGTCCACTCCTGAGTCTTACAATAAACAATTTCATGAAGTAGGGATTTATATATAGATATTGCTGGTCAAAGTTTGATACAATGACCTATTATGTACACTGTATAAAGTTGTGTTATATCTATTATTATAAATGAGAGAATAATGTCACAGTTATATTCAAGTGTGCTTGCTATTTGGGACTTCATCAATATCATTATCTGTTGTTCTAGCCTGTTATCATAGGGTTGGTCTTTTTTTAGTTATGATTTTGATGCCATTTTTTTCACTAGTTCTTGACAGGTAGACCTTGCAGAGCCTTTGCATTTTTACTATTAGAATAGTGTCATCAACATAGTGTAGATTGTTGATATTTTTCCCTCCAATTTTAAAACCACTATTCTTCCAATCCATGATCAGCATATAGGTTGAATAAATAAGGAGAGCATATACACCCTTGTTTCACTGGCAAACATTACCTAGGCTAGATCTTACCAACCAAGCAATTCAAGTTGGAGAAGACAATTCTGAAGCCATATTCCTTCCTTCCTTCCTTCCTTCCTTCCTTCCTTCCTTCCTTCCTTCCTTCCTTCCTTCCTTATTTATTTATTTATTTGTTTGTTCATCGATATTTATTTTTGTCCTCCCTTTATTATTTTTAAATAACTCAAGGTGGCAAACCTACTTTTCACTCCTTCTTCTATTTTACTCACAACAACAACCCTGTGAAGTGGGTTGGACTGAGACAGTATAACTCGCCCAAGGTCATCCAGCTGACTTTCATGCATAAGACAGGATTAGCACTCTGTTTACTAATTTGTAGCCTGATACATTAATCATATAGACCAGACAAAACTGGTCTATATAGTCTAGGGTGTTTTTCAGGTCATAACACCACCTTTAAAGTTGACTGGTCATCAATAAACTTCCTGTACTTGTAGTGTCACATGGATGAGCCCACTTAGCTCTTGCACGCGAAACCAAAAGCCTAATACCTAATTTACCTAATTTAATACCTAATTTACCTAATACTTAATTTACCTACCATACCTAATTTACTATTTTCTTGTTCACATCTTTTTTCGTTAAATCCATTTGGCTTGTGTTCCTAGATTTACTCCAATATTATTTTTAGAAGAAACGTGTTCATGCGCATATGCATGCATGCATACAAGTCCTTCCATTCACACAAGATTTTCCATTCATGAAAACTATAACGTTCATTAATTGATAAAACTCTTCATGGAGTTAGTTGCTGGGATCGTCAGTAATTGCAGCCCACAGCCACATTGTATCTTTCAGTCATACTGGAAAAGGCCAATACATTCTTACTCCCTGTGTTACTTGAGTTTGAGTTTTGAGTTTATTCAGATTTGTATACCACCCTTTCTCCCTTGCGGGACTCAGGGCGGTGAACAGGCAATAATAAAACAACAATTAAAACATCAATACAATAAATACGCTAAAAATGAATTAAACCACTAAGCCTGTTCTAAACTCCCCAATAGAAACCCCTAATAAAAACAGATTAAATTGTTAAATTTAGTGCAATACATTGAAAGTAATGAATAAAAGCAGTGGGCCGTTACTGGCTGGCTGGCTGGCAGAAGAGGCACAGAGCAGCCAGACTCCCCTGAGGCCCAAAAGAGGCTTAAGAGTGTGGCAGACTGAATCAAGGGACTCCCTAAATTCAGTTTGCTTCCCTTCCTTTCCTTCCCTTTCATATAATTCAGAGCAAGTAAAGGGAGATGAGATGATTTGTGGAATTAAAAACATTGCACTTGCCCAGAATTTTTGTTGGCTATGTGATCTCTTAAGGCGAGTTTGTTTGAAAAGCAGTGCGTACATCTGTGTGTATGAACCATTCACTTTATGAAAAATTGGTGATATTTGGCTTATTGTTTAAATGAGCAGTGATACGTAGAAGAATACACAAAAATTAATCCAATACTTTTCTTTGACAAGATTTTATGAGATGACAATTGTTCTTGAAATGCACATTTATATGGAATATATATTCCCTTTACATCCGCTTATTTATTATCATGATTATTTACTAAACTTAATATGTTACCTAACTTCCAGTAAGTCTGGACAATTTACAAATTGTGTGAAATATTGAACAGAAAATGTGCACTTAGAGACAAACAGAGGGATAAAGATGGCAGGATGACAAACCTATTTGGAAACAATGGAAAAAAATCAATACAGTATACATTATGTAAATGTCATTGAAATTTTGTATCAATTTATCCATCCATTTACTTGGAAATTAGTCTCACTTCAATAGAGCCTACTTCAGACTCTGTTTATTTCCAATGTTTCCCCCACACCCACCTACTCAGTCATCCACCCACATGTAATATGCCTCATATATCTTTAAATCTTTCCTTTAATAAAGGATATTTGGATTTGCAAACCATTTTGGTTTATTTTACATTTCAATGAACTATTATAGAAAAGTCACATTTTAAGAAAAACACACACTATTTTAAAAATAAATAATGGTGCAATAGTAATGAAATAAAATAACTCATTTTGACTTCAGTAAAAATCTTTGAAACATTCATGTTATTCTGAACAGTACTATATATTCTATTTTACTCTATGTGTATATTTCCTTCTCACATGCTGCCTGACTCTGATTCTTTGTGCTGGTTCCTTGATTCAAGAATTCCCTAAGCACAGAACAAGCCTTTGAAAAAAACAAACAATAATAAACATCAAAACTATTTTCCTGGGCTTAGGCCTGTCACCTATTTAAATTTAATATCCTACAAAGGAACATTAGTTTTTCATTATTATTATTTGCAGTTTCTTGTTGCTGACTTATTATTTCATTCTGTTTTATTCTTATTGTTTAGTGTTCAAATCTGCAACTCATTTTAATATTTTATTAAAATGTGGAAAATTTATATGCGTTATATACAGTAGAGATTCACACCAATAAAACTGATGTTTGAGAAGATGCACGAGATATCCTATTATAATTATTCATAGTCTCTCCTTCTGAAATCATGCATGGGGTTTCAAAGCAGCATTTATGGTTGGAATATAGAATATATATATTCAATATATAGTTAACTTTTATTTGAAATAAAAAATAAAAATTCATTCTTTTTGCTGCTGCCATCCAGGTCTCAAATGACAAAAAAAATTAAGTGTGAAATTGCAAATCCATTTAAATGCTTAACTTCACTCTGCAAGCCAGCAAGTAAATATCCAAACAACCACCAAAAAGCTAGCTTTCCTTGTTCCATCACCTTATATGGCTCTATAAAAATTAGACATTTTTATTCCAATTATTAAGATAATAGTCATTGGTGTCAGAAGTTAGGATAAGAAAAGATACTGGCATCTTGCAGGTTCTAGGTAGAGAGCTGCTCAGTTGTTGCCCTCACTCTTTGGAACACGTTACTCCCAGACTTGAGGTGATCCCCACTCTTCTGGTTTTCTGGAAATGTATTAAGACCTGGATTTTCCCATTAGCATCGGTCTTGAAGAGTATAATGTAACCCTGTGTGATGTCCTTTCTGAAGGAGGGCCAAATGTCAGCCTCTACTTTGCTTGCTTGCTATCAGCTGCCATAGAAACGGGAAGGAAGGGGGCTTGAGGTATTTGGGTTGGGGAATTTAGGGTGCTGAAGGAGTTATCAGAAGGGAGTTTGGTGAGGCGGAGCCTACGTCGCAATGATACCACGTTTGATCCTGCTGCTGCAAGATCATCGTTGATTCTTTTGCCACTGGATGGTCCAATGGACCTAAACTGTCCTGAAGGGACAGCAAAGATAAAGCTGGAGCTTTGCTGACCACAGGGATTTCACAAAGTCCCTGTTTGGTCCAAAGAAGGGCTTCAAATCCGCTGTAAACAGACAGCTCCCCCCCAGGCTGGTGAAGTTGCAGATGGTTCCATTAAGAAGGAGTGAGACAAATGAAAGTGATTCTATCTGGTATGTCTTAAAGAGACAGCTACAAAACAAATAGCCCGTAAAAATCTTGTAAACTAAAATGAAACTTTTAAAAGACAAAAAAAATTGTCTTTTTTTTTTTTGTCTTTTAAAGGAATTAAAAGCACTGGAGGACTTGGTCAGTGGCTTATCACAACCTTTCTAATTGATATTTCAAACGGAACCTATGAAGAAGTCTCAAAAGAAATGGAGTAAGTTTTTCTCTTCCTATTCTATTTTTTTTCTGATGACCACCTTGGACTAAATCTCTTCCTTTTCATTAGTGTGTGTGACTTTTAAAGTTTTTTCTCCTCTTTCTACTGCATTTAAGAATACCAAAGAATTTGATTTCTTTGTGAAATAACTAACATATAAAAAGAAACAAGAAAAATTGTACAATGGCATTTATTAAACAACAATGAAAAAATGTTAGCTTGCGAGATATTTATTTATTTATTTATTTTTCACATTTATAACCCGCACCCATCTCACCACAAAGGGACTCGGGGCGGCGAACAGAGAATTAAATCAATAAAACATACATACAGAAATATTAAGGGCCTGTGTTAAAACCATTTTAAATCCCCATTTAAACTGGCGGTGTTGGAGGTTACGCAAGGCCAGCTAGTTGGAAGAGGTGTGTCTTCAGACACTTGCGGAAGAGGCGGAGGTCAGAAATGGTACGGAGTTCAGGGGGCAGGTCGTTCCAAAGGGCTGGTCCCGCCACAGAGAAGGCCCTCCCCCTGGGCGCCGCCAGTCAGCATTGCCCGACCGACGGCACCCTGAGGAGGCCCTCCCTGTGGGAGCGTATCGGTCCAAGGGATGTATGGGGCAGGAGGCGGTCTTGCATATAACTAGGCCCCAAGCCATGGAGCGCTTTAAAGATGGTCGTTAGGACCTTGAAGCGCACCCGAAAGACCACAGGAAGCCAGTGGAGCTCGCGCAGGACAGGTGTTATATGGGAGTATTTGGGCGCTTCCGTAATTATCCGCGCGGCCGCATTCTGGACTAACTGTAGTCTTCGGGTGCACTTCAAGGGAAGCCCCATGTAGAGAGCATTGCAATAGTCAAGTCGAGATGTGACGAGTGCTTGAGTGACTGTGCGTAAGGCTCCCCGGTCCAGTAAGGGGCGCAATTGGCGCATCAGGCGTACCTGATGGAACGCCCCCCTGGCCACGGCTGCCACATGGTCCTCCATAGACAGCCGGGAGTCCAGGAGGACACCCAAATTGCGCGCCCTCTCCACGGGGGCTGGTGTTTCGCCCCCAATGGCCAGAGTTGGAATAATCTGGCTGAAATAATCTGGGTGCTGGAAGCCACAGCCGCTCAGTGTTGGACGGGTTGAGCCTGAGTTTGTTACTACCCATCCAGATCCGTATGGCCTCCAAACACCGGGACATAACCTCGATGGCATCATTGGGGTGGTCTGGGGTGGATATGTACAACTGAGTATCATCAGCGTACAGATGATATTCCACCCCGAAACCACGGATGATCTCACCCAGCGGCTTCATATATGTGTTAAACAATAGGGGCGAGAGGACCGACCCCTGAGGCACCCCACATAGGGGTCTCGAGGTCGACCTCTGCCCCCCTGCCAACACATATTGTGACCGACAAGAGAGGTAGGACGTGAACCACCATAAAACGGTGCCTCCCAGCCCCAACCCCTCTAGTCGGCGCAATAGGATACCATGGTCGATGGTATCAAAAGCCGCTGAGAGGTCTAATAGGACTAGGATAGAGGAAAATCCTCTATCACGTGCCCTCCAGAGATCATCAACCAACGCGACCAATGCCGTCTCGGTGCTGTGCCCGGGTCGGAAGCCGGACTGGCACGAGTCCAGATAATCAACTTCCTCCAAGTGTCGCGGAAACTGTTGAGCCACCACACTCTCAACAACCTTCACTAAAAAGTGAAGGTTGGAGACAGGACAGTAGTTTTCTAATAATGCTGGATCCACGGACGGCTTCTTGAGGAGGGGCCTCACTACCGCCTCTTTCAAGATGGCAGGCAAGGATCCCTCACTCAAAGATGCGTTGACAATGCCCTGGAGCCAGCCTCGTGTCGTCTCCCAGGATTCCAGTATAAGCCAGGAGGGACACGGGTCCAATAAACATGTGGTGGCCCTGAGTCTCTTTGACAACTTGTCCATATCTTTGGTAGTAACAAAATCAAACTCCTCCCATAATGGTGTCACAAGAACTGCCTCGGCACGCTCGACTGGGCCATTGACGATGGAGGGTAACTCGCTCCGAATCCAAGTGATTTTCTCCTGCAGATAAATCCCAAATTCCTCTGCTCGACCCTGTAAAGGGGCTTCCCGTGGCCTCTGTTGGAGGAGGGAGCGGGTCACCCTAAACAGAGCGGCAGGGCGGTTATCTGCGGATGCAATAAGGGTGGCACAATACTCACGTTTGGCCAGTCTTATCGCCACTAAGTAAGTCCTAATGTGGTCTCTCACTAGTGTTTGGTCGGCTTCAGAGTGAGATGATCTCCATCTGCTCTCTAGGCGTCTCCTGTGGCATTTCATCTCCCTGAGCTCCTCGGTAAACCAAGGTGCCCAGGTGGTTCGTCGCCGCAGGAGAAGCCGCAAGGGCGCGACTCGGTCCAAGGCCCCCGCAGCCGCACTTAACCATGCGGTCACTAAGTCCTCAGCCGAGTCGCGGGGCAAGTCCACAGGAATTGGCCCAAGCTCCCTTTGGAACCTTAATGGGTCCATCAGGAGCCTGGGGCGGAACCATATAGGAATGTCCGGTTCCGCCTCCCCACAGTGAGGTGTAGCGATCGGAAAGTCGAGCTGAAGGAGAGCGTGATCTGTCCATGACAGGGGCGAGATGACTAAATCCCCTATTCCCAGATCACTACTCCACTGTCCCGAGACGAAGATGAGATCCAGGGTGTGTCCGCCCTCATGAGTAGGGCCCAGAGCTACCTGGGTCAGGTCCATGGCTGTCATGGAAACCATGAACTCCCAAGCTGCACCAGAGGTCTCGCCTGCTGACGGCAGGTTAAAGTCCCCCATGACTAAAAGTCTGGGGGTCTCAACCGCCACCCCGGCTATAACCTCAAGCAGCTTGGGCAGGGCTGTTGTTGCATAGTGAGGAGCCAGGTATACAACTAACATGCCCAACTGCCTCCCTAGGCCCCACTTCACAAGGAGGGACTCACACCCGGTCGTCTGAGGGACTGTGGTCTCCCTTGGCTCAAGACCTTCCCTAACCATAATCCCCACCCTCCCACCCCTCCCTAGGGTCCTAGGCTGATGGAAGGCCCGGTATCCTGGTGGGCACATTTCTACGAGGGGATGTCCTCCCTCGTGACCCAACCAGGTTTCCGTAATGCCTACCAGGTCCGGGTCCCCCTCTGACACAAGGTCATGTATGAGAGGGGCTTTTTGTACCACGGACCTGGCGTTGCATAGCATCAGCCTAAGGCCCCGGGTGTGTGGTTCTTGCTCACCTAGTCTGCAATGGGGACGAGGGGAGTTGGAGCGCGTGACCATCTGTAACCATCGGCCACGATCTTCCAACTGATGGCGTCCATCCCCTCTCCCACCGCCCCTGCCCCTCCCTAAGACCGTATTGATGGCAAATACCTCAGTGGAAACCACCACCCCTTCACCCCCCTCCGTCTCTTTACTTCCACTTTTTGCCGGCCTTCTCTCTTGTCGTTCCCCCATTTGGTTCTCCCCCCCCCTCCCTGGGACCCCCTAAAAGTCGAATTAGAAATTTACACAGGAATCCCTTGAGCCTGCGCTTCGCCCACCTCTCAGGATTGATCAATTCATCCTCGAGGTGTGCCCGTGTTAATTCAGAGATATAATGGATGCAATACAGCAATGCTCTAATTCATTTGAAAAAAATTTAAGCATTTAATTGGAGAATATGTGGAAAAGGATGGAGTTACATATCACATGGAAAAAACAGAGGTTGATCCCTTAAACACCAAAAAGGGAGTTAACCACAAAGAAACTAAAATGGCTGATCCTTTCGATGAGAGGCTTATGTCCGGCTATGTAAAAAGTGGAACATGGAAAGATGAATTAGATGGATGGGAATTTTACCTCAGATGCAAGATATAGAAGAAGAAGCAACAACATAACTTACGATACTAAAGAAAGAAACCTTACTAGTAACACCTTTGATAACAATCCTGACATGTAATATTAAACTGTTTAAGGAAGAAGAAAAGGAAGGGCTCCAAAACGACAGGAAAGAACTTACAAATGATGGACTGCAATAAGAGAAGTCCACACAAATTGGATTAAGGATATGTTCAGAAGAACTATGCGACAAATGGCAGAAGATGTGATATTGTTTTATTACTGGAAGGATACAGACTGATAGATAAAAGATTAATTTAAAACCAGATGAGATTAGGGAAACTTAGTGATAATAGACATAGTTAAACAAATAATTGAAAGTGATAATAAATGTATATATCTATGCATACTTATAAGTAGTAATTGGGAATGAATACTGAATAAGATTTATTAAAGGAGATGAATAAATATTACTGATGGCTACAGGGAATAATAATTTTGGAGAATAGTAGAATTAACAAATATTATGCCAACATGTGGCTGTTTGAAGTTTCTATTGGTATGTTTTAAAAGAAGGACGTATAATACAATTATAATTAATTAAGAAAGGCATGGAAAAGATAACGTTTATAAACATATTTGATGTGACGCACTTGAAATAATATGAAATAATATGAAACCTGGATGAATATCAGAGACATATGAAAATATTTTGTAATCAGCAGAAACACTTTCTATAACATGTGAGATTAAGGATTTTTATGTTGCATTTAAAAATTTAAAAATGCATTTAAAAACAAATAAAAAACTTTTTAACAAAAAGAAGAGAGTTTGATTCTCACCATCTTCTGCACATTCTGATTGCCTGTGTTTGGACTTGGTCAAGCTCAACCGTCTCTGCATACCACCTGAATGAAGTTTTTGAAGATGCATCCGACATGACACCTTTTGGAGTTGCAGATTGGTCATTGGGTTGGGGTAATTTGAGGACAAATATTTGATATGTACATGTTCGTGCCTTTTTGGCTCAGGTCTTGCTTTTCTTTTGCTGCTATCTTTTCATAACTAGTAAAATATTTTTAATTCCACAAACAATGGAGTTGGGAGTTTTCTTTCTTGGTTATTGAAGGAGGTATGCCTAAACATGAAGTTCTGTTGCTTTCTCAAGTCTTTGAGAGGGAGACCCCTTTCCTTAGAAGGTATTCAATTCTGTTTTAGTTGGAGGCTTTTCTCAGCTTGTTAAAGGAAATCCTTCTCATCTGATCCTGTAATCTAAATTACCTTATTTCCCCATTTACCTTCCTGTTTTGATTATGAAAAAACTACCCTTAAATTTCTAGAATCTATGTTATTTCATTGCTTGTCAGGATAAACCACTATCAATTTCCCCAACATCATTGAACCCCCACTGGGTTATTTATTTTAAAAAACTCTGATGATTGATTCCCATGTTAAATTTAGTTTACATTTAACATAAAACCACTTATTCTAAAATAGCTTTGGGCCTTCTTGATAAATTCCACTTTCTTGGATTTTGACTCTATGCTGAGAGCTGGCAAGGATGTGAAAATCTCTTCATTTGAACATTAATTTGGTTTCACTGGATAAATTTCAGATTTGGTTTAGAAGCTGTAGATAAATTAATAATTATGAGTAAATGCCAACATCACTATGGAACATAACTGACCTTTTACTTTGGGACTGAAATAGATATTATATCCTTCTTTTCTAAGATTTCAAATAAAGAATGTAGATACATTTCAATGTTTCACTATTAAAGAAACAGTTTCATCAAAGAACTACATCTTGAAAAAACCACATCTTGTTTTTTCTAAGTAGGGTTAAATACCCTAGCTTGTCAAATAAAATGTTGATTGTCAAGTAGAAAAACAACATTCTGTAACATTGTTTAGATAAAATATGCTTAATTAAGATTCATCATATGAAAGTGGCTTGTTCCTAACTTCGTTTCAATAACTTTTCCCTAAAACCAGGTTTATATAACTCATACCTGCCAATTTTTTTCAAGTATTTTCCAAGCCATTATCTCATTCTTGTGATAGCTGGGGAAGACCAAAAGGTTTTTCCTGGTTTCTTGTATGTATAGCAAATATAGCAAGGCAATTTTTTTAAATGCCCTGGCAAATCTAGCATGGCAAAGTAGTATGGCACAATTAAGGAAGCAATATAACTGGCTGGTTGCTACTTTAGTCTTCAGGATTTGAAATTACAATGCTTTAGTCTGTCCATTCTTCTCATATGTCATAGATAATAGTGAACGTATATCTGGCAACAGCTTGATTAGATAAAGAGATAAAGGTAAATTTAAATACTAAATGTTCCAAAGAATAGCTGTTGTAGTATATCATATTACTTTTTCCTGAAAAAAAGAAAATGTTTACAAATAGTTCAGTGTAACATGTTAAGTGTAAATTGTTCAATACACATTTTTTTGCAGGTAGGTTTGTGACTCTGCTGTGCAATCCTGGTTTTGCAATCCATAATTTACTCATTTGAAGGCATCTGGCATATATCTCACAATCTATTATTGAAATCTAAACTTATCAGAGCTTTGTGACCTTACTATTAGAACCTTAAAAATATTCCCAAAATCTTTCTTGATTTAGCAAAATATTTTATATACTTGAAATCTGGATGTATATTCTCAAAGTAAAGTGAATCCGATTCAAATCTGACTACATTATTATAAAGGATTTCACCTAGATCAAAACAACTCTAGATGATTTAGCTACAATAAATCATTATTACAAATTCACCTTTTTAAAAATTACGAATAACTTAATAACCTAAGCATGGACTCCTTTGTGAGTCAATGAGGAATCAGTCTACATAAATTTGGAAGGTTAGAAAGAAAATCCAGGATGAAGCTAATGACAAATCACTTCTATAGAGTTGCCATACAATTACATGGTTATATGCATGATATCACTAGGAGTCACGTTTGACAGAAATGAGATTCTATTTCATCATCATCATCATCATCATCATCATCATCATCATCCCTTGTTAACAAATATATTTGCACATATACATATATTATGTGGGAGAATATTTTGCTGAGCTCCTGATTTAGGGCTAAGTTCTATGACTGATAAAAGATATATAACTTTTTATCACTATTTTTCACAAAATCCTCCTACTAACAAGTTAAGGCTTGATATAAAAGGCCAAAATACACGATCCACTTTCAACAAGAAATCTATTCTGTTGTTTAATTCTCTTTAATGTATTTGGCTTGTATGTGTGGAAGAGACATTTTTATTAATAGAGAACACATTTTACATTTCTTGGAACGATGAGAAGGTTTATCATCCAAAGCATTGTATTATGGAAAGAAATACAGAAGAGTCTGTCATTAGTAGGAATTTGGAATTTCTCAAATAGAACACCATCTTGATTGTGTAATAGTTATATTTTTAAGAATTATCAGTAAATGTTATTGATATGATGCAATTCTAACTTGATGCAATTAAGATGCAATAATTTGGACAACTGAGTTTGCTTTAGAAAGTATTTTATTCTTTGTTATGGGGAGCGAGGGAGCGAGGGAGGGGGTAAGGAAGGAGAGACATTATGCCACAGCTGAAAATTAAATGGTCAGCTTTAAACAAAAAAAAGGAAATGATCTTCCTTGCTGATGTCTATTAATTTATCATGTATTATTTTTTATTCCAGAAGCATACACACTTTAATGTATCCGCAATGCATTAAAGAAACATTTATTGGATTATAAATACATAGTTTTTTCCCCTATAGTGCCCACTAGGTTTTGCATTTGAACCAATGATAGGGAAGCTATGGACCCACAAATCTTATCAAAATACACTTCTGATTAGCATCGCCAATGTTAAATAATACTGGAAATTCAACCTTTGAAGGACTTTAGGCTACTCATGCCTGAATTTAAAACTATTTTATAGAAAGAGTAACATTGATGAAATGTTCTTGTTGGTTAGCTATTTCCTTTATGCAGCAATAGCTTTACATATCAAAAGCCTAGTGGAATTTTCAAGTCCATGGTGGCTAGCATCTCTGTTGCAAAAATAAATAAGGTCCAATAAAACAAACTTGTGTTTTCTTCACTTGGGAAAAAATGGACCATCAAGGAGACCAAAAGTAAAAATAAAATTCAAACTAAAAGACAAGGAAAGGAAATAGAGGCAAGGGGAAGGTTATATATTTTAATTGTTTATGTGCCAGGAAGGTAAAAATTGTTGCATCCTGCTGAGGTGAAAATTGTTACGGTGATCCCATTCTTAGATTTAGATTTTAGATTTTATTATATTTATATCCCGCACCTATCTCCTACAAATAGGCTGACAATTGCAGCAGACTATTGGAATATCAAATGGAGGATTTCTTCTCTTAGCTTGAACAAGGCCTAGTATCATTTTTAAAAAGTATAAAAGTAAAATAGTTGAAAGAGTTGTAATCCTATAACAGGGCCAGAAAACATAGATGTTGCCAGCGTCCAGAAGTATCTGGTAAAATGGATCACCTCCAGCCAATAGTCTCAAAGTGAGGGATGCTGAAAGTTGCAAAGTTGAAACAAGCAGAATACTAAACTTTCCTTTCCTACATTATTCTCATTCCAGCTGATGTACAGTCCTGATTATAAGGAAAGGGTAAAGATTTGATTCTTTCTCTTCTCCAGCTCATGCTAAGGAACTGGTATAATGATCTCAGACTGACAGTCTCCTAAAAGTGTTCATCCTGGAAAAAGAGACAAAGAAAAAGAGACAATCTAATATTGCTTACATTAGGTAAGGGAAATAAGTCTGGCCACACAATCTGCAGAGCAATTTGTATTTTTGTCCTCTTTGTTAAGATGCGAATATATATGTGTGCAGTTGATTAGATTCCACTTGACTGAATGGACATTAATCTAATATAAAAATGTATATACTGGTAGATAATTCTGACCACAGAGACACACTGTAGCAGGGGTGGGTTTCAAAATTTTTGGAACAGGTTCTGTGGGTGTGGCCTGCTTTGTGGGAGTGGCTCTGCAGTCATGTGACTGGGTGGGCGTGGCCAACTAGGAAAATGTGGTGGAATTCAAAATTTTGGCCTCAATTGTGGTCATAAGTTCTCTTTCATCTCTGTCCCACTTCCTTTTTCTTTCTTTTCTTTCTTCCCTTCTTTCTCTTTCTCTCTGTCTCTCTCTCTGTGTCTGTCTGTTTCTCTCAGTGGCTCTTTATCTCTCTCTCCCTCCCTCCCTCTCTGTCTCTTTCTATCATTCTCTGTGTCTGTCTGTTTCTCTCTCTCTGTGGCTCTTTCTCTCCCTCCTCCCCTCCCGCCCGCCGTCTCAGGCAGCCCAGCTCCCGCGCCTCCCAGTCCTCCGCCTGCATCGCCCCGCTTCGCCGGCTCACCTCAGCCCCCGAGGTTGCCTGGTTTCCGGATGCAGCTGCCCCCTCGGCGCTTCGCTCTGCCGCTCTGCGGCTTCTGCTGCTTCGGCAGCCCGGTAGGTTTGGCCGGCGGGGGGGGTGAGCTCCATAGTCCCCGTTCCCCTCCCCTCCCCCGCTCCCAGAGCCGGAAGGCCGCGCCCGTTGGGTACCTGCAGCGGCCGAAGCAGCTCGGGCAGCTGCGCACGCCGGCCAATGGCGAGCCGCGGTCCGGGGGCGGGGTTGGCCACCCGCAGGCGGGGCTGGGGGCCGGGCCGCCAGGTAGGGGCGCCCCAGGTCGGCTCCCGGGTCAGCACCTCCACCGGCCGGTGGCGGGGTCATGTCGGTACCGCGAGGGCGGCCCGAGGGAAGGAGGAGCAGGCAGGCAGGCAGGCAGGCGCCGAGCCGCCTCCCGCCTGCCCCGTGGCTTCAGGACAGGTCCTGGGCAGGCTGAGTCGGGCCTCACCATCGGCACACAGAGGGCAGCGGGGAACGGAGGGGAGCGGCGCAGGAGTTTCTGCACGGCCCCCACTCCAGACGCCATCGGGGAAGACGGGGGGGGAATGGTGAGGCCCGACTCAGCCTGCCCAGGACCTGTCCTGAAGCCACGGGGCAGGCGGGAGGAGGCTCGGCGCCTGCCTGCTCCTCCTTCCCTCGGGCCGCCCTCGCGGTACCTGTTCGTCCGACCCCGCCGCCGGCCGGTGGAGGTGCTGACCCGGGAGCCGACCTGGGGGGCCCCTCCCCGGCGGCCCGGCCGCCAGCCGCGCCTGCGGGTGGCCAACCCCGGACCGCGGCTCGCCATTGGCCGGCGTGCGCAGCTGCCCGAGCTGCTTCAGCCGCTGCAGGTACCCAACGGGCGCGGCCTTCCGGCTCTGGGAGCGGGGGAGGGGAGGGGAACGGGGACTACTTACTTCCGGAAGTTCCGGGTCCACCGGTCCAAGCGGATCGCTTGGGATCGGGAAATTTGACGAAAGGGTTCGCCCGATCCCACCCGAACCCTGAGAAACCCACCCCTGCACTGTAGTTTCATGTCATTGATATTTCTGAGAAGTAAATTTCAATGTATCCAGTGGAACAACCTCAGAGTAGTGTCTATGGAGATTCTCAGTCATCCACGTCATGGTTGTCTCAAAGGTGCTTTTTCAGGAGGCAAGTGGATTTTCTTGTTTTTCTTTGAAAATGTTTTGCTTCTCATCCAAGAAGCTTCTTCTGCTCTGACTGGATGTTGGGGAATGGAAGAATATAAATCCTTCCATTCTCCATTATCCAGTAAGAGCTGAAGAAACTTCTTGGATTAGAAGCAAAATGTCTTCAAAGAAAAACAAAAAAGCCCATTTGCCTTCTGAAAAAGCACCTTTGAGACAACCATGATCTGGATGACTTAGAATCTCCATAGAGATTTGGCTATGCACTTTGAAGGAATGAACACCCTTGAAATGGTGCGGGAGTATGAATAGAAGTTCCACAAAACATTGCAGACTACAGGAACCATTTGTGCTTCAGTATAAGGCAGACAAACTATTCTACTGTATAGTGCAATATTAATGCAGTACCAGGGGTTTTTAATTCAATTGTATAGAACATGAATAATGTGTGTTGATGTACACTGAAGATGGCATTTAATTTTGTTGTATGAGGTGCAATGACAATAAAGTAAACTTAAACTTAAGCAACACAGACTCATGCCCAACAGCCTGGGCCTGTCTTCAACAGTGAAGGCACATGGCAGAAATATCCTGAAGCCAAGAAGGCTCCACACGTATTTGCACAACTCAGATGACCCTGAGGACATAGGTAAACTTCCAAATGGCCTCAATGAGTGTCTAAAATAATGCAAATGACCAGCTGTCTGCAAGGAATATAAATCCTTCCATTTCCCACCATCTAGTCAGAGCTGAAGAAGCTTCTTGGATGAGAAGCAAAACATCTTCAAAGAAACACAAGAAAGCCCAGTTGCCTCCTGAAAAAGCATATTTGGGACAACCTAAGAGTAGCCTAATCACAGCTATTGTTTTTAAACAAACATGTGTATGTCACTCAGAAATACTTTACAGCTCCCACTCTTTCTAATTTTTGTAATGTTCTAATTATTTTGGGGTGGGAGAAGGAGGAGGGAGGATAGGTTTTCCATAGTAGCAAAAATTTACACAAATGAAAGGAAAATCAGAAATGTGTTTATAAGTTCGTATCTACATTGGAGTTTGTGACCCTAAGCAGTAGATTTTCTCTGTCTAAGCATTTTAAACAATAAATACTTGAAATCGGTTTCAGATATGAATGACATGTAAAACATTGTAACAGTATAATTAACTTTGTTGCAAATTAAGCTGATATTGATTCTGTTGAATCAGGCATCCACATGTATTGACCTGTGGTAAATATTGATTTATGTCAGAGAAGAGATTAATATTTACCTCAAAGATCAATACATTTTGATGTCATCTGAAATTAAAATCAATATGCATTTTGTCAGAACATTTTGAATATGTTCAAGAAGAAATATTTATAATCATCATTTTGAAAATGAACCTCTTAAGCGGGTTTTTCTTCTTGTTCTTTTAGCTATGGGATTGAAGTTAGAAGATTTATTTTCTATGACTTAGAAGCTGCTTTGGTCAGGCTCCAAACCATCCAGAGCCAAACATTCCCAAACAATTGTTTTCCATTCTTGCCTGCCATCCCCAAAGCATTTGGATGGACAAAGAATAAATGTATTTAGTTTTCCTTAGCCAATTCAGAAACCACACATTTTCTCCTCAGCCAAAATCTGGAAGATGTGTTCAAAGGAATGAAATTAGAAGCCCTTAAACTTAATCTATGTAAAAGCAATGAATTGACGAGAAAGAGGCTTGACTCATAATTTATGTGTTTCTCTGCTTGATAAGAAACATGCCCTTAAATTACAGAAAGAAAAAGAGTGGCATATTTTTTAGCACTCTAGACTCCAGTGCATATGAAATCACTCAGCCTGGGAACATTTCAGTTAACACTGAGACAGAAGAAGCCTTCTTTTTTAAAGCATTGGCTCAGAGACGTTTGAGACCATGCAAATTGTTACCACCAAGAGCAGGGGTCTCCAACCTTTGCAACTTTAAGTCTGAAGGACTTCAGCTCCCAGAATTCTCCAGCCAGCTTTGCTGGCTGGAGAATTCTGGGAGCTGAAGTCCTTCAGACTTAAAGTTGCAAAGGTTGGAAACCCCTGACCAAGAGGATTCAAGGTGATAAAGCAAATAATATTTGTGAAAAAAAATCTACTTTGCTTTGGACTGGCCTACAGCAGAACTTTTATGTCTCCAAAGTTTATTCTTTGCTAGTTGGCTTACTTGCTGTATAATGAAAGGATCATGATTTGGATTAAGATCACAGTATTTGAAGATTTAGCTTTCCTCTTATTTTCTTCATTTCAGAAATCCATCCCATGTACAAAGAATTGTTTTAAGACAAAAAATTGTCATGCATTTACATTAGTGGGAAACACATGCAGAATAAGTTAAATGCTGGCGGATGGCAATGGAGAATGAAATAAAGCAAAATTAATTGGTGAGGAAAATTTTGTCACCTTCATTATAAAAAAATATGAAAGGTTGACCAGCACAGGTCTAATTATAATTGCAATTAAATGACTCATCACTGGGGCAGTGTTAGCACTTTATGAATTATGCACCCAGGAAATAACACAATTCCACCATGCTGGAGATCAAGACATGATGAATTAGACTGGCAATATCTTCAGTGGTCAATGAAATATTCTGAAATGAACAGAGTCAGAGATAGTTAAAATTGTCTATTGTCTCAATTTTAAGGTAAAACAGTAGCATGCTTAGTCTATACAAAACTCATCATGACCAGCCAATATAGTTTAAATATCATTTGTATAAGAGTTAAGCCAGAATGGTGTAGAAAATTGGACATTGGACTGAAATAGAAAAAAGTCAGCTATCAACTCTATCCTCAGGCGTAGAAGTCCACCAGGATAGTTTTGAGGTGCTCATCTTCTCTTAACCCAAATTGTGTCTATGGCTGTAGGCAGAAGAAAATATTGGCAGCCTCCAGGTTGCACCTACAGAAATGATACAATAATAAAAATACAATGTAGTATTCTCAACAAAACCTTAACATTCAACTCAGTTCAAGAAGTTTGATATAACTTTATTAATCTTAAAAGTGACGCAAGAGTAACAGGAATGCAAATTTATTTCTACTCATATTTCCTTCCTATTTGTGGAAGAATATAAAATATATGCTTTGGTTGGTTGCCTAGTTAGCCAGTTTTATATTTTTGTCCACCCATCAAGTTCTTCCCTGAGGGAGCAAATGTTGTTTTGCAATTGAAAGATGGTGATTTTGTCAATACTGATGGCATTAGCGGTGCTCCAGATATTTTGGGATTGCACCAAGGCACCTGTTAATAGTATCTATCTTCATACTGGTACTATCTTTGCTTTCATTTGCTTCAGTCATTCTACTATTTGCAGGTCTTTGCATCTGGTGATTTTTCTCTAGTTCTTTCTCTTCAATTCTTTTGTTTTTTGTCTTTTTTATCAACAGTTGTTAAATCTGAAATGTTACATGGTAGGTTCTTGTCTGTTTGATTTCTAAAGCCCGGAAGCATTTGAGGACTTTTAGGACCCCTGTTTATTTTCTGTTTTTGTCTACTTTGTGGTCCCACCAGTTCTTGCTTGCAGCAAAATCGATTTCCTGCATATATTCCAAAGCACCATTGCTGTTATTTTTTATGCCATTTTCTGTAGTCAGTGATCTTCTGAAGAAGTATGTGATCTTCTTGCAGCAATTATTATTTTGCATGACTTGTCTGATTTGATTGCAGAAATATAGCAGGCTATAAGTAAGGCAAAACAAATAGAAATTCAAGCACTATAGATATTATCCATCTCCCTAAAACCTTTTATGATACAGTCAATCATAGGCAGTTTAGACAAGAATGTCATAGAACACCAAAAGAGATGTGTATTCAGTAGTGCATTTCTCTGCAACAAACTAGGTAAATGTATTATTCTTTTGTTCTATTGTGGAAATTTATGTAGAGCACAGGACTAGTAATGCTGTGAAACTAGTAAAAATGGCTATTCATAAGAATTGTCTAAATTAAAGTAACAAAAATCCCTAAGCAAGAAACTATATTGTTGTATAAAGTCCAGCATAAGCTGTTAGTAATGTATAAGAAAATGTAACCAAAAAGAAATTTGTTTCCTAATACAAATATTAACTCCCATTCCATGCTAAACATCTATGATGCATAGTATGTTCACCCAAATGTCCCATCAAAAAAGCTAAACATAGAAGATAGAGTGGGGGAGAAGCCTGTACTGAATAAACTGCAGAAAGCTGTCCCATACTAGGGAAGGTGAATGCAAAATGGTAAATATAGTTATTGTTTTATAGTCTCTCACTTTTAGGCACAACCTTCTCGGATCAGCATTTAATCAATATGGCCTATGGTTATGACTGTGCAATAAAATAATTGACTGTTACATTGTCTGATGTTGGTCTCCAGCAGGAGGCAGAGATCTATGGCTTTGTCATGATAAATTATTACTATTAATGATTGCTTAATTTTATATTTTGCCTTTCAGACAAAAGGATTCCCAAGAGCACGAAAACTCTAGGAGCTGCTGAATAGGCAGTGCTTCCTACCTAAAGCCAAACAGGTGCAATTTGGCATTATGATCAATCTGTTCTTTTTATGAAATTCAAAGGAAGAGTTGGCAAGTAGTTTGACACAGTAATAGGATTTTCCATATGTCTCATTTCCAGAAAAAAAAAGTAATTGGTTAGGGTTCTTTTTAGATATACAATAAGATTTTATTATGGTAATTGGGAAATATGTAAGCCTCGGGATGACCAATAATTAAATGTTCTGGGAGTTATAGTTAGCAACATTGGAAGATTGCACAAAACCTACATTTAATTTAGGGAGTGTGTAAATGTATATTAAAAATTATTATTATTTCCATTCCAATCAAATGAATGAACCACTAATTATACATTTTGGTAACTGATAATTTATTTTAGATTTTGTTGGTATTGTTTTGGTGGTGCTTAGAAATTGTAGTTCCAAGGCAGAGATGGCATTCCTAGAAATCTCAAGAATCCCAATGACTGTATAGCATTCTTTGTGACATCAAGAACGTTGGGGCAACCTAGTGTGCAAGATGCTAGGTCGTTCTATTACATGGGATCAATTAAGCATATGTCTTCCTTGTAAATGGATTTTGGTATCTCCAGTAAGGTGATGAAATCCTAGAAAGCTGCAAGTAACTTTTCCCAGTGTGGAGAAGATGGAACTACATTGATCTGGCAATTATTTCTCTAATTGCTAAAAAGCAATGTTATTATCTTGTGGGCAGGCTACAAGTACAACCTATTGATCGTGTCTTTTTTGTGGACTTAGCAATCCAAAAGTATGCTTCCCAACAACTTGGGATGGGTAGCTATAGGTCAGCACTAGAACACAACTAATGTACAATATTGCTTTTATGGAACAGCAGCAGTGAAGAATGCTTGATTTCTCTGCTGAACTTTTTCTAAATTCCATAAATGTTGTGGCCATTTCAGCCATTGTTGATGCTCTTTTCTGCTATAAATTTCTTCATGTTTTTATAAGTCTCCCAGGTTAGTCCCTGTTCTTAGAAATCCCACAGGAAGAGGTTTTTCATGGCATCTTCTCTTGGGATTGCCAGAGAAGTTTCAGGGACAGGGGAAAGATGTGTATAATGAACAAGATATAAACCAACATATTCTTCAACTGCCATGTAAAAAAAAAAATGGTGCAAGACCTCTTAGGCTCAAACGAATTGCAAGTACAGTTGTTATCCTGGGCATCATTTCTAAAAGGGGAATACAACAGTACCAACCTTCAAAACAGAATCCCTGCGATGGAGCATAGTATATTTTATGAATAAGATCTTCGGTAAAGCTTCTGGCATCTTGAGATATGGGTGGCTGAAAAAATTGCTAGGACAGCTGCTATCATATAAGCAATGGGTTACAGATATGACTAACATAAGGAAGTTGGCATCAGGTTCTATTTATTTGATTGGCTTCAGTAAGATTACACAAAACTAAACCAAAGTAAAGTAATGTAAGCATAAGAAGAAACCTTGGTATAACAATTTGCAACCTGATAAATAATGCAGGATTTCCTCAGGGTGTAACTTAAGTATCAATCTTACCCATATTCAAGCCAAAAGGAGAAAGGGCACAAACTTTGCCAAAATAATAATTAAAAAATTGGCACTATATTGTATTGTAGTAATATAGTTATTGGGCAATACAGCTGATTTATAGCTGAAAAATCTTATTTTATTGTGCAGCTGTTTATGTCAATGCTTTCTTTTTTGACACATAATAAAAGTTATCAGGTAAATGTTTTATATTTCCCTTCCCATTTCAGCCTGTTTTTTTAAAAAAAAATATCACTACCTAAGCACTGATTATATACTCATCTTTGAAAATAAGTCATTTCCAGGTATGCTGTGAAGAATTAAGATTTAGTGATATCAAGCAATCAACCCTTAAATCAGAAGTGTAAAATTCTCAAGTATAGGCATTTCAAAATGATTGATCTTCTTTTTATTACATTAACTAGTGTTTCTTTTCCTTTTTTGTTTGTTGTTGGGACCATTTTTGACTGGCTGCCTTTGACACATTACTTTGGCTTGAAGCTTTTTTCCTGACAGCAAAGAGCTTCCATTAACCTTGATTCTTGAGAGGTCAAACAGCAATACCAATTTATATGGTTCTTTGAGCTTTCAAAAACATTTAGCCAAAAAATGATTGATAATAATGTTGAAAGTGGCAGAAACCTAATGGAAAATAAATGTGACAGATAAAAAAAGATAATTTGAGGAAAGACTCCAACATTGTTAACTTCATTTATTTCTTTTATGGCATTTTTAAGCATGGGAATAATTTTATTAAATATGATTTCAACAATATGTCCTTATATCTGAATTTTTAATAGTACTTTTAAATTTACACTGAATGACTGATATGTCTTCTTACTTATGTATTTCCTTTAATTAAGAGACCCTGAGTTCTAGCTCCACCTTAAGTCCTGGAAAACAGGCAATGGCAAACCATGTACAAGAAAACTGCAAGGAATATTCCAGACAGTTGCCAGGAGTTGAAAACTAGGCCTAGGTACACAAATTCCTATAAGGCATTTGGTTACCACTCATTTCAGACAAAAGCAGGATCCTCCACATTATTTACAGAAGAAACATCACACTTAGTATCATGTTTATATAATTATTAAAGTGGTTTTTAAAATGTGTCTATAAGATAAAGTCATAGTAGATTGTATTATATAAATTACATTTAAGTTAAGGAAGGCAAAACTTGGCTACTAATTGAATGGTAGGTTAGCATTGTAAACTATATTGGGAAGTGAAAACAGCATTCTGAAAAATTCAGTGGCAAAGTAAGTGTATCAGTCCACTTTTCACTTGTTCCACATTTTTGCTAATAGTTTGTTGCAATGGTTAAGGCCCTGAATTAGAAACTGGCAAATCCTGAATTCTAATCCTCTCTTGGTCACAAGCCTGGGTAGGTGACTCAGAAACAGGATGGTCAGTGTCAGCCAACCCACCTCACAGGGTTGTTAATGTGGAGAAACTAGGAGGTGGAAGCATTATGTATGTTGCCTTGAGTTGTAAAAATATATAAGTGACACATAAATCTAACAATAACATGGACATGCTTGTGCATTCCTTCTCCATGGCTGGTTACCGTATTTTTTGGAGTATAAGACGCACCTTTTTTCCTTTAAAAAGAGGCTGAAAATCTGGGTGCATGTTGTTCATTGTACAGCATTTTTTGCCTCCCGAAACCCCATCCCCTTCACCAAACTGGCTGTGCCTAGCTTATGGAGGCTTCCAGAGAACTCCTGTGGGCTGGGGAGGGGAGAAATTAGCCTCAAACGGGCCACTTCCCCCCCCCCCAGCCCCCAGCAGCACTCTATAAGCCTCCATAGGGCTATGCATGCAATTTATTTGACATAAAAATGGCCCGTTTTCATGATAAATTGGCCGGGTTTTTGCTCATCTCCCGCTCCCTCAGGAGCACTCAGCAAGCCCCCCCAAGGCTAGTCATGCTTTTTATTTGAAAAAAAAAACAGCCCAATTTTTGCAGAGAAACGGGCTGTTTTGGAGAGGTTTGCAGAGTGCAAAGGCTCCCCCACCTTTTCGAAAGGCTCTTTAACTGTTTCTGTGCCAGCAGAAACAAAGTCTTAAGGTTTGTCAGTAATTTCCTTCTCCAGGACATGGATACACCTGGAAACATCAACCTACCTACCTACTCTCTCTCTAACTACCTACTGTATTTTTTTCTCTGTCTCTATTTCTCTCTATACTTCTACCTATCTACCTACACACACACACACTCCCCCTACCTACCTACTGCATTTCTTTCTCTCTATTTCTCTCTCTCTATATATCCCTTTACCTACCTTGTAAAGGGATATATAGGGCGGGGCCAGCCCTCTGGAATGACCTACCCCCTGAATTACGTACCATCACCGACCTCCGCCTCTTCCGCCAATGTCTTAAGACATATTTGTTTCAACAAGCCGGCCTAGCCTAACCTCCCATGGGGACTTTTAGATAGTTTTAAACTGGGTTTTTGAAATTTGGTTTTAGCGCAGGATAGGTTTATTTAATAGTTTTTAAAATTATATTTATTGTATTTTGTATGTTTTAAATTTCCTGTGCGCCGCCCTGGGTCCTCTGTGGAGAAGGGCGGGATATAAATTTAAATAAATAAATAAAAAATAAATAAATACCTACTGTATTTCTCTTTCTTTCTCTCCCTCTCTATCCCCCTAACTAATTTTTTGGGAATTTGCCTCCTCAAAAGCTTGGTCCATCTTATAGTCCAAAAAATACGGTATATTTCTTAGCATACAACATAGTATGGCTATTATATGAAATGATGCAGTTGTTTCTCAAAGCACCAATCATATCAGCAGCAATGTGAAGGATCAGAAGGATCATCCTCCCCCAAATTCCCACGTTGCTGAAAAATCAAGAATCAAGGATAGGTTAAAAGAAGAATAGAATGTTTTTCAAATATTTTATGACCCATATTGGTCAATCATTATAAAAATATATGCAATGAATAGACTTTCTACATAATGAGGTGACTTTATACTTGTATTATGTACTTGAAAGTACATAAAAGAGAATTTTTTGCTGTATCACAGTACTTTAATTAAAAAGCACATTTGGAAAACTTTTGGCTATGACTAAAAGTTACAACATATTATTTAATATAAAGGCCAGATCTTTATTTCATAAAATTTGATTTGATTATTTATTTATTTATTTATTTTATTTTCTCAGTTTTGCTCTTAATTTTCCTTTGTAAAACAAAGTTATAAATATAAACATTCTCCTTTTTTCCTTATGAACCCTTTTCAGCTTTTTTCTTTTCTTCGGGTTTCTCTTTATTTTTTCCAAGAAATTATGATCCCTGGACCTATGATGTAAGTATGATTATAAACTGTCTTTTTTTTCATAAGCAGTAGCAATAAATTCTAATTATTGTTAATAATTATTAAGCAGTATTTTAATAATTGCCAGCAGATGTAAATAATCATTTTTGTGTGAACACTTTCTGAGATCCAAATAAAAAAACAATGCAAAATTTGATACTCGTTAAAATTAGTAAAAATGGTATCATACAATATTAACAAGTAGCAATGGTAGAAACTAATTTAGTAGAAAACCAACTTAGAACTAAGGAGAAATTTCCTGACAGCTAGAACAATTAATCTATGGAACAATTTGCCTCAAGAAGTATCCAGAAAAGTAAATGAAGTACCTTTTCTCAATTGAAATGACTTTATATAATGATTATTCTTATCCTACCTGGAAAAGCTGAGAAGGGAATCCTTTATGCTCCTTGAACAAAGTCAGTTTTCTGCTATTCTGGACATACAATTTTTTATTAGTTCATATTTTTAACGGAAAAGGAAAAAAGACCTTAGTGGGAGAGAGAAAAAACAAATTGGGGGCAGGCAGGGGAGATCAGAAAAAAGAGATTTAAGTAAACAACACGTATTTTATAAATCTTGAAATATTTCCCTTTGTGTTCTTTTAAAAGAGATATTCCGCTTTGTATATTCTTTTTGCAATTGTGGTTGGAGTTGGAGGCTGAAAGAAATAACAGATTATCAAGAATAAAAATTGTACTTGTAATGTTTTGAAGTCAAATTCAAAAGCCTAAACCTTACAACAATATTGATATGGAAAGAACTCATTAAGGAGCCAAATGGCATAATCAGTATAGAAAAAGGATTTACACAGCCAAAAAACCTGAAGAGATGGAATTGGAAAAAAAACAGTTTCGGCATTGCCCTTTCCCTTTCATGTGGGTATGTGCTTTCAAGTCAGTGTCAACTCCTGGCTACTGTCTGAACTTGTTCCTACAGTTTTCTTGGCAAGGTTTTATGTGCCTCTGAAGGCCCAAAGTACATTTTATTTTTAGTGCACAATGTATTCCTTGATTTCACTTTTCCCCTTTTGTTAATGGTAAGCATACAATGGCATACAAATGCAACACATATTAAAGTATCTTTCCACTGTATGATGAGATGCCATTTTTCTATTGGCATTCTAATTGCATTCTGGAAGAACAGAATTGGTTAGTTTTAATAAGAACCACTTCTTCAATGTAATTCATCTTTCAACTTTCTAAAAAGAAGAGAAGAAATATAGAGTTCCATCTGTTGTGGAAGCATTTGTCAACCCCTTTGTATAGATCCGGCATGTCAAACTTGATTTCATTGAGGGCTGCATCAGGGTTGCATTTGACCTTGGAATGGGCATGATCTGGGGTGGGTATGGCCACGGTGGCCATGGCCAGCTTGACATATGTTGGGGACATCTGTGGTGGCCTGAGCCCTCTGCCAATGAAAGCAGGCTCTCGAGCATTGTTTTCAGCTACAATGACATCCTGCAGCCCTCTGCCAGGAAAAATGAAGCTTGGGGGGGGGCATGCGCAGCTCTCCTGGGCCCCTTATCAGCTGCAATGGCCTTCTGCAGCCCTCTGCCAGCAGCCCCCTGAGCTCTGTTTTCATTGGCAGAAGCACCGTGGGCCAGTCCTTCATTGTTTCCAGGGTGGCCTGCAGGGCTGGATCTGGCTCCTGGGTCTTGAGTTTGACACTCCTGGTATAGATAATCATGCTGTACCCATGAAAGTTAACTATTCGTAAATGTTCCTTCCAATCAGATTTCTACTTTAGGTATCATATAAGTGATTTTTATTATAAAAGAAGCAAAAATGTTATAAAATACATTCCAAATAATTGAACAAAGAAAAAAGTAGCCATTTTATTATACAGACTGATGGGTCTGCAGCATACCTTCCCTACCTGATCAAGTGGGATGGGCTGATGTAATAGGGTGAAGTTGGTTCCTTAGGTAGCCTTCCCGTATAACTTCCCATATAGGACTTTATAGGTGATAACCAACACATCGAATTAGACCTGGGAGCAAACTGGCGAAAGTGCACTCCATGGAACAAGGGTGTTACATACAGCCTTGATATGAGAATATGAGTCACAATAATAATTTTATCAATTTATATTTTTAAATTTACATTCCCCCATTTTTACTTACTAAACCTACACCTACCTAAATATAAATAGATTGTGTAGTATGATATGAATATATATATAAGATTCCTTTCATTGTGAATGATGTAAATTCATGCATATTCATTTTTTTTAATTGAAGTTTTTATAATTTTTTACAATATTTCACCCAGTGCTGTACAAAACAAAAGGAAGAGTTGGTTTCAAGTATCTTCTATTATCTTTAAGATCTCCAAAATCCACGTTCTCTAGGTACAGGCGTCAAGGCATCCAAAGTTCCAAGTGCATAGTCCACAAATGGCTTCCAAGTTTTCCAAAAGATATCTTTTTTATAAACCCCCTCTCTAAATTTAATATCACACGTCATTTTATCATTTAAGGCTAATTTCCACATTTCACAGTACCATTCTTCTATTTTAATATTTACCTCTATTTTCCAATATCTTGCTATTACAATCCTACCCATTATAATCATAATTCTGATCAATTCTTTCTCATGTTTTGTTAACTCAGGTTCATTAATTATCAATAACAATATAGTTTCTGATCTCAATATTATTATTCTTTTCATCATTTCACCCATCGTTTTTTCTAATTGCTGCCAAAACTTTTTAATTTTCACACATTTATACCACATATGTTCATAAGTTCCCACTTCCATATTACATCTCCAACATTTATCACTCATTTTTTTATCTATCAATGATAATCTTAATGGGGTCCAATACCATTTCCAAACAACCTTAAAATTATGCTCTTTAATCCTTATAGACAAAGTCCTCATGATTCGACTCTTCCAGTTCTCATTCCAATCCAAATCCAATATTTTAATCTTAAGGTCTTCCTCCCAATTCCTTTTCATTACCATTTGTGGATTTCCATCGAAATTTATAATCTTATATATCTTACTAACGAGTCCTTTTAACCCAATTTCATCCTTAATAATTTGAGATACTAAACTTTCAAATTTAGTTTTACTTCTATCTATTTTACATATTCCCTTTACTTTCATGGTCCATTTTTCTACCTGTATTTTTTTGAACCAATTCAACTCCAATTTTTGAATTACTTTTTTTTTCTACTCTCAATTCCTAGAGCTCTTAACCAATTTACTATATTTCCTATATTTTCATCCTCAATTACTTTATCCCGACTTATATTAGTTTTAATCGGCCAACTTGCATATTCATTTTTTATCTTTTATCTTTTTGCAAATAATACAAAATATTTTTATTTTATTTATTTTGTACTAACTATATGGTCAATCACCAGTAAAAAGAGTAAAATATGAAAACTGCTGAAACGAGAATCTGTAGTATATGTTTATATGGAATCCTGAGAAATTATGATAGATTTAGTACACTAGTGAAGGACAAAGTCTGTAAAAAAAAGTAGATCTTATTAAAACAAAAGTATTGTTATTGTCTATTAATAGCGCTTAACCACTAAACTGGTTGAGCAAAACCACAGCAGTTTAAAAGTATCCCAAGGTTTATCACAATATAACAGCTCTTACATTTCAAGGGCAGCTTCCTTTAAATATCTGAAGAGAAATAGAAGTGCTATCTCCAAATTAGACCAGTAGGTAAAAACATAGCATACTGGTGAGATTCATCAACCATGAATTGGATAACATGCCATGACAACAGTCTGTTCTACAATGAGCAAAAGTAAAAGAGATGGGGCTAATACAAGTACATGCTTGCCCAAAATTTATATGATTAATTCACTACATGTCAAAAATCAATACATACTTTTGCTCCCAATTAGTTGTAATGCTTTATAGCCATTTCAGAGTAAAAAAAAAAACCATGAATAAATGTGTGTGCATTTTTTTTAAAATGCTAAAAATTCTGTACAATTTACTGACTGCCTTCATAGGTCAATTTTGTATTCTAGTTTCAGTTTTTCTTATAACTTAAAAATCCAGGATATATCATAACCATTTATATTCTCAAGGTCTTTCAAGTGAACATTTTCTATGCCTGATTTCCTAATGGAGGCAATTAATAATACTTTCTTCCAGAAGTTTGTTATTATCATTTATCTTCTTTTGCACATACATTGAATGATGAAGATTTATTAATCTTAAACTTGTTTTAAAAGCAATTGTTGCTTGTCCACAACTTAACATAGTATATTTTTCAGCGGTTTTTCATTTTTGAAAGCAAAAATTCTATTAATGGTGACATTTTTGCAAATGCAGCAACAGAATACTCATTCACACAAGAGAGAGAGAGAGAGAGAGAGACCCAAAAAAGAGTAGAACATAAAAAGAAAATGCTCATTCCTTGTTTTCTCTGAAGAAAAAAGAGAGAATATCATAGGACAACAGTCAGTTTCATTGCTAAAACATTCTCTTTACAAATGGAGCTGTTAAATTAGCTTTGGCTTTTATCATCTCAATTGTCTAGAATAAGTTAAGACAAGAATACCTTCAAAAACCATATAGAGTGATATTACCATCACCCTACAAAGAAACAAGCACAATGCAACTAAACCAAAAATAAATGAACTTTCCAACACCAAGGAAATCATGGGAACCCAACAATCTATAGTTGCCTTCAAACTGACAGTTTCATTATATCAATGTAATCTGTCTCAGAAGAAATTAACAATCATTTATTATCCAAATTATTAGAATACATATTAACTAACTAACATCAGGTACAAGAAATCATACAAACAGAATAAAAAGAAAACTTACATTTAATTTTAAAAGAAGATTTAGTTTACAGTGACTTCAGTTACTTCTGCTCAAGTGTACTTCAAATATGAATATGTGATAATGTACAGTGAGTTTTAAACTAATGAGTGCATACAACACTTTCATTATATTAAGTTATATGAAGCACACACAGAAAAAGTCTTTTCGTGAAATTGACTGCTTGCTTAAATTATTAATTTATAAATTGTTTGAACTATTAATTTATTGTTTGGGTTACTTTTGAACATAATATCATATTATTCTGCCCTCAGTAATGAAAGTACCCAGCTCTGGTATATATGTAGTTATAAACAGAAAGAAAAAAAATATCTTTTCTTTCACTCACCAGGGGCAGCAGGTGTTTTAAATGCCACCAGAAGGATGCTCCAGGCAAGATCTTGCTGTCCAAGATAGTTTGGCATAGATTAGTGGAAGCTTTTGTGTCCTTGGCAAGTTTTGATCAAGAACCAATGCTGTAAGTCTAGAGGGCTTTCATGAGGTACAGAGTACATTGTATTTGTTTTAATTGCTAGTGGCAGTTTGACTAATTATGTTTAATTTAAAATGGTAATTTTATGCTAATTTAAAAAGAGATTGGATTGGCAGACAAAAAAAGTAGTTCAGTTTTTCTCTTTCGGGACTAACTAGTAAACTAATAAAAAGTCACAGGAATTTGTTTTTATATATGACAACTGCAATGAGACTTTTATATGTTCAAAACTAGATAAGTTCAATATTGTACTACCTGTAATGGAGGAATGGTTGATAAAGAAAATAGAAATTGTGGAGATGACTAAATTAGCTTCTTTGATTAGAGGAAAAAAATCAATATCTACCTTTATAGTTGACTGGAAACCTTGATAGGCTTTTTGCATGCAGTAGAAAAAATACAATTATGATTTTTAGTTTTGATTATTGCATATAAAGGAAAAGAGAAAAAGGTAAACTAATTTTAAAATAATATAAAAGAATAGACTAACAAAATAGCAGAATAATAGAGTTGGAAGGGACCTTGGAGATCTTTTAGTTCAAACCCTATAACATTTAATAGTAAGAGTAAAACCCCATAACATACTATAGTAAGAGATAATTTTGTAATTGTACATATTGGCTGCAAAAAATAGGATGCTTCTTTCTATTTCCTTCCTTCCTTCCTTCCTTCCTTCTTTCTATTTTCTTTGTAGTACTTTTTATAAAAATGTATGCTAAAAATTAGATCAGTTTTTCAATTCCCAAAGATAGGTCCTTCTTCTATAATTTGAAAAATGAATTCTGAAAAATGAAAAATATTATATATATATACAATATGCATATGTAAGGTAGGGAAGGGAAGGGGAAAGGAGAAGAGGGGGAGGGGAGGGGAGGGGAGAGACGAGACGAGGCGAGAAGAGAAGAGAAGAGGAGTTTGACTAGATTTATCCTGCCTATTAGCCAGGATCGTTTTATATAGTGTTGTACATTGTGTAATATTTTGTGAACTGGCATGGGTTCATTTTGGTGAAACCATAGACGTGACCTAATTCACACTGCCAATTTATTTCTACGAAGCAGTTTAAGCAGGCTTCAGATTGCTTCAGGCCATTGCTTTCACATTTCTTGCCAGGCTAGGGACAAATGCTTGAACTGGATATATTTCAGATTGCTTGCAGTCTTCACAAGCCTGGAAGTACTTCAACATACACAAAGCACCACCAAGGGTAGGAACTTTCACTGAACACTGTAGTAATCCTGCACTGATTACTGAAATGGTAACCCTTTGGCCAATGTTTGGGAAAGGTTTCTCTTTGGCCTTCTCCTATAAATGCCTTTTGGCCCCGTCATATCTTTGGAAGGAAAAGGGCACTGCTTTCTTCTGTCCTCTAATTAGTGATTGGGAACGACATAAAAGCACTCTTCTTTTGCTCTCTTTTCAGGTTAATTCAGTTTTGCAAATAGAATTCTTCGTTAGCAACTTTTTCTTCAAGCAACATAAATAATCTGTACTTGGACTTCACCTGATAAACATCAGAATCAAATTAACTACTTAATGGGTAAGAAAGGCCAAAAAGTGCAGTCCAATCAGCCAGAACACTCCCAGAAATAGCTATGATGAAGCTAAGGAAAAGGTTTTATTGCGTAAATCAGGCCACACTGTGGTTTAGATTAAGAATAATGGAATGCCAGAAATGCGACTGAATCTTTGCAAAAACTATAAAATCTTTGCAAAAACTATAAAATCTTTGCTACTATAAAAACTACATCTGGAAAACCAGGTAGGAAAGGATGTGAGTTGAGGATGCATATTGTTTTCATACTTTGCATACAAATCTAGCAAATTTAAGTATGATTCATCCCTGAAAGACAACATGAAGAAGGATGCAGCACCTGGGAGATCTGAATCCAAGGAGCCTGGTTTTAGCATTATGGGCATGTAGAAATGTAGAAACATATAACTCCATCCCTACCATTGCTCCTGTAAATCTCCCCAGTGATATTATATCCATAAGGTTGCCGCCATCTTTGCATCAAAAACTAAAAGGCAAAGGTGCAGACTGAGAGCTTTTAGAATAAAAGCCTCTACCTGAGATCAGTAAAGCACTGATTAACACAGGGGTCTCCAACCTTTGCAACTTTAAGTCTGAAGGACTTCAGCTCCCAGAATTCAGGACTTCAGACTTAAAGTTGCAAAGGTTGGAGAACCCTGGATTAACAGAGTTGGAAGGGACCTTGTAGGTCATCTAGTCCAACCCCCCTCCAAGCAGGAGACTCTACACAATTTCTGACAAATGGCACTCCAATCTCTTCTTGAAATCCTCCAGTGATAAAGCTCCCACAACTTCTGAAGGCAAAGCTGTTCCATTGGTTGATTGTTCTCTCTGTCAGAAAATGTCTCCTTATTTCTAGGTTGAATCTCTCCTTCCATCCATTATCCCTTGTCTGGCCTTCAGGTTCCTTGGAGAATAGCTTGCCCTCTTTTTCTCTGTAGCAGCCCCTCAAATATTGGAACACTGCTATCATGTCTCCCCTGGTCCTTCACAAGACTAGCCTGTAACCGTTCTTCATTTGTTTTAGTCTCCAGTCCCCTAATCTTCCTGGTTGCTCTTCTCTGCAGACTTTTTCTAGAGTCTCAACATCTTTTTTATCTTTTATTTTATTTTAACATCTACCATGCAGCAGGATCATCTCTATATCTATGTCCATGTCAGTTCCAGTTGACTTATTTCTTAGAAAGCTCAGCTTTCTCAGCTGGTACTGACAATGCTTTTTACTCGACTTATTGAATATAATTGCTTATAAGGATGTCTGTATATTCCACACTGCCTTCAAAATCTACTTCCAACCTTATCTTGAACATGGCTGCAATTTTGTATGAGTACTATAATCATATTTTTATCTGTGTATTACCTCCATAGCTCTTTCAACTCAGAAATAGTAAGCAAGAGAAAAACATAATGTATCAAACTATACTATGTCAGGATTATGCTCTATTTTTTAGTACAACCATATTCTTTTCCAGTTGCAAATCACTGTTTCATTTACTTTCAAGGTTAATAAAAAATAGATATAAGAAACACATGTATGTTAATTTACAACATTTGTTGTATATTTCCCACAAGCAGGAATGTGAAGATATTGGATGAATTGATGCCAAAATTTTCTGCATGCCATTTTTTTTTGGGAGGGTGTAGGGAGAAGTGGGACATTGGCGCGCAAAGAGACCTGGCAATATCAATATACAGTGAATCAATTTATCTTCATTTAGATGGCTCTGTATATGAATATTACATAATTAAATAGTTACATAATAAAAAGTAACAGATGGTGAAAAGGCACTTACTTTGCCACAATTTGGAAGCATAATACAGTGTCTTGATGAACTCATTTTATTTACTTTTGTCTATGGATAGCTATCAGATTTATGTCTCTTGGAAAGAGAAAGGAAGGAAGGAAGGAAATAGGGGAGAGGAGAAGGGGATGGTGAAAAGGGATAGGGGAGGGTTCTGCTGAATTAAATATTACCCTTTGTTCTCTGGCTTATAGTTGCTATTATGTTTGTTCACTTTTTATAATCTCATATTTCTTCAGAAATCACTTCATGTCCTTTAAAAATATATAGGCAGTCTTCCTGTCTGCCTATCTTACAATGGGTAATTAATTACATTAAATATTTTATAGTCATAGAATGGATGAGTCAGGTTATTCTTTTTCCCTTTCTATTAGCCCTTTCTAATAGTACTGTGCCTGCAGTGTAATTATATATAATTAGACCTCAGCTCTATTATTGGAACAGAAGACAAAATTATGCTTTGGAATGTGCAAGGAGGCAAATTTCATGTTTGTATACAAATTTTAAAATGGCTGAACTAAGATATTTAAATCCAATTTCCTACGATAATTTAAATGCATACCCTCCACAGATGCTTTCTGATTCCAGGAAAAGATATACTGAATATAAGAAAGTGCAAAAATGTATGTCCCAATAGGTATCTTTGCCCATCTGAAGTATCTTTCTCTGCTTCCACTATGACTGCCTTAGCTCACTACACTCATTCCATCCTATAAAGAGGAAAGGTATGATTTCCTCAATACCATGCTTGGCAAGGTTGATCATGTTCCAGCAATACTAATTCATACCTGCTTGAAAGATCTACATCTTGCTTTTGAAAAACATCATCCAGATTTTTCGTCATGGATCAGCAGTTGACAGTAGAAACCAGGAACATTTTACTTCATCCACTTATTTTAATTCTCATAGCGCCATTATATTCATCCTATATTCAGCGCCATTGTATTCATCCTGCTAGATTTTTGTACAAGTAAAGCTACTGTTGCTTCTTTTCTCTTAGTTCTTTTTTTAAAAGAAAAAACCAAGATTGTATCTTTTAATTGCCATATTCCAATTAGATACCTATTGTAACTTTTAAATCATATTTGCCTTCCTCTATTAAGGCTTTAAGCTGATTTTGCTTGTAATCCATATTCTAAATATTAGTATATACAATGAAGTCTATCATAATTAATTAATGTTCTTGCTATGACTTAATTGAGTAATTAAGAGGTCCTTTATAGCACTACTCTCATATTCTTCTGGAAGACTTTTTTGTTCTTTTCTTTTTTTTTAAGTCCTTAATACAGAGTTTTCATATCCAAGCCCACATTTTTCACTTGCCCTAATCAAATTCATCCTGCTTCAGGCCAACAAATTCCTTTCAGTTCTTGTAACATGCAGTCCATCTTGTGGCCGAAATCTCTCATCCAGAAAACAAAAAATGTAGCTTCAGCAACCTACTGTCTTCCCTCAACAGAATTGTCTGACCAAAATCTTTCTTACTCTTTCCCATGACTAGAAGAACTAAAAGACAACACTCAAAATATTAAGATTCTCTTGCATTGTTTATCTTCCTGGATGGCAGGAAGGGACAATTATCTGTATACTTTACAAGTGTTGGCAACTGCTTTGTCATGTCTGTGGTCCCTGTCTGGCCTGCACACATTTCTTCTGTTTCATAATTGAAAACACACCAAAAACAGCAATCCCTGCAATTCTTTTGTTTTTTGTCTTGTTCCCTCAACCCTTCAAGTTCCAATTTCCTATCTTCAGTCTAGCATGGGCCATTGTTCCTTGCACATTTAAAGCCAACTTCTTCTAGAGGGCCCTAAAAATTATTTCTGAGTTCAAGAAGAAAAGAAGATGTAGTCAAAGGAAAAACATAGCATATCTTCTTAAATCCTTAAGAAGAAAATAAAATAAAAAATAGAGCACTAAAAAACTAGAATCTATGTCCTATTTAGTAGAATTGAACACTTGAAGTGTTAATGGCACTGTAGAGTGCCTTGGTAAGGCCACACCTGGAATACTGCATACAGTTTTGGTCGCCACAATGTAGAAAAGACGTGGAGACTCTGGAAAGAGTGCAGAGAAGAGCAACCAAGATGATTAGGGGACTGGAGGCTAAAACATATGAAGAACGGTTGCAGGAGCTGGGTATGTCTAGTTTGATGAAGAGAAGAACCAGGGGAGACATGATAGCAGTGTTCCGATATCTCAGAGGGTGCCACAAAGAAGAGGGAGTCAAACTATTCTCCAAGGCACCTGGGAGCAGGACAAGAAGCAATGGGTGGAAACTAATCAAGGAGAGAAGCAACTTAGAACTAAGGAGAAATTTCCTGACAGTTAGAACAATTAACCAGTGGAACAGAAGTTGCCTCCAGAAGTTGTGAATGCCCCAACCCTGGAAGTCTTTAAGAAGATGTTAGATAGCCATTTGTCTGAAATGGTATAAGGTTGCTGCCCACGCAGGGGGTTGGACTAGAAGACTTACAAGGTCCCTTCCAACTCTGCTATTGTATTGTATTGTAATTCCTACTAAAATGCAGGTGTGGGTAGCTTTAAAAAAACATTTTTAAAATTTATATCAGACATTATATATATATATATTTGGTGAGGTCCCCCCCCCTCCGATTTCCAGCTTCCACATACAGTATTTAAGATTGGTAAGTTATCTTGGGCCATGCACTTTAAGCCCTAGGAATGAGGCAATGGCAAACCACTTTTGAAAAACCTTGCCAAGAAAACTGCAGGGCTTTGTCCAGACAATGTCTGAGAATCAGACATGATTGAACGGAAGGGGAGAAGAAGAAGAAAAAAAACTACTAATAATTTGTACAACGGATGAAACAGCAGTGAATAAGTCAAGGCATGGATAAAGAAATGTTGTCATAAATAAAATGTGGGAATCCTTCTCTTTAATGTGATAATATGTGCATAAAAGGAAAGAATGCTAATAACACCATAAAAATATACATATTGGCTGGGATCCATTTAAAAACAAGCTTATAGCTTTGTCCTGTTTCTCAAGCATCAGCTTCCCAAACTGCATGACTGCAGTGTATAAATCGGTGGAATTAATTTTCAAGCAAGGAATCATAAATCCCATTGGTCATGCCCAGCCATGTTTTCCACCTTAGTCCTCCTTGAACTATACAGTAATTAAACTCATAAAAAAAGTTCCTTATGGATAAATACAACCTTTGCTTTCCAAACTTAATTACTATGCAAAAAGAAGCATTTGAAGAATTCTTTCTTCCATTCCTATAATTAGGAATTTTTTAAAATGGAATTTAACAAAATGTTAACGTTTCTTTGTTACTTTGTAGTGTTCAAATAGCAATCACTGCAACAACTTAATAAAATCTAAGAAGTATATCAAGTCAATCAAGTACAAAAACATTTACATGCTAAAATATTTCAGAATTAGACTAATACTAGATGATTGACAGCTCCTTCTCCTAAACTCAATATATTGAGACATTATTACTGATTTCGATTTTAGAAAACATAAATTAAATCTGCAGATGAAATAAATGCTGAACTTCAATCTTACCCATGGGTTGCTACTCTTTAAAATATTTTTTTTCATTGCCTTTTTAATAAAATGGGATTAACCATCAGATCATCAATCACATGAACACAATACAATTCAGTGAACTACAATACAGCTGAAAGAACACCTGAAACCAGCGCATGAATCTTATTTCACCCTGAGTTTTACAAGAATGTTGTCATGAAAATTAACTGATGCTTTAGGGAAGAAAATATAGTAGCTACAGTAATGTCTGAATGTACATTGGACATTTCTTCTGTCAGCAAAAATTAAAGTTTATTATGCAGCAATGACAAAGAAATCCAGAACCACGTAGTAACGAAAACCACTGTATCATATTGCAGTACTAATTTTCTGTATCCAACTGAATATAGTGAATTCGTTCCTCAATAAAGAAAACAAATGTATTCTCATTTATCCCTAGTACTGATTTATGAACACGCTAAATTGTATTTTAATAAAACATCATTCCTTTATTCAATCAATGATCCAAACAACATAAATAATTGTAGAACAAAATTATGTTGCACTACACTGCTCTGATTTCATATGGATGTTAAACAGCAGGGGGAAGAAAATTGACCCCTCTGACATCCGCAAATTGTATTATTTTTGTAATGAGAGTGAGATAAAATGGAGAAGATAAGCATTAAATATCATTCTGTGATATAATCATCATATTGTATTTGTGGCTGATAGTCTGAAGCTGAAAAGAGAAAAGAAAATGTTTAATTTGCAGAGCAGAGCATTTGCAGAGAAAAATGGAAATAAAACTGGCAAGAAGAAATTGTGCTGAAATAGAAGAATGCAAGTGAGAAAGAATCCTAAATAGAATTCTGAACCCAGAGAAGCAGCTATCTAAAGCAGAATTCAAAGAAGATGGTGGGTGGGGGGGGGAGACAATGAAGGGGTAGAAATGGAGGAAAATAAAAAACAGATTAAAAATTCCATTGGTCTTGGCAGTGGTATAGGGAAAACTATAAAAAGGGGAGGTGTCCCAACAAATAGGAATAAAAAGCAGACAAAAGAGGTTGAGGTTGTTAGTGGCATAAGGAAAATTAAAGTAGGAGATTATGCCCCAACAAAGAGAAATATAAAATATCTTTTTAGTGGTGGCCTGGAGAAAATTGAAGAGATTGGATGTGTCAAAAGCTAAGATAAGGGTTTTAATCTTAAATATGACAATAAAATGGAGTTGCTAATTAGTTGAATACAGTAATGGAAAGATAATTAAACAAAAGTTAAAATATATGGAATATGCATAAATATGAAACTGATATGGGGAGGTTGTAAATATACCGAGTGACATAGTAAGACTGCCAGGGTCTCCATGGATCATTGTTTGACCTAGGAGGCAGCGAAGAGAGCCGAAGCAGAAGTGGGGATGCAGAGCAGGTTTGCTAGTTCGATTACGGAAGCAGCCTCACAGACCAGCATTACCAAGCATTTCCTAACCAACTCTAGATCCTTTGTCCACAAAACCGATGAACTAGAGCTATGGATGGCAGCAAATAAGCTCATTTGTGACTGCTGTGTGATGATCATCACAGAGACCTGGCTTCATCCACTTGTACCAGATGCTTCTGTGGGATAAAAATAATACAACTGACATTATAGCCTTATTCAATGTATTAAATTTTGCAAAAGGAATATTACCTAATTTCTCATAATCATGACTAGTCATCTCTTCTAGCTGATAGAAGTCTGGCACCCAAGGGAACACAGCTTACTGGTCTTGCAATTGAGAAACCCACCCCAGCCCCAAACATACAAAATTTGGATACACTATAATAATCTTTATTTTTTGGGGTCTTCAAATAAAACAGGCATTTTCAATGAGTTCACTTGTTATTAAATCTTGTAATTGACTACTTTCAGTTGGCTTTGCTGATTTCATATATCTGAATATTTATTTATTTATTTATTTTTCATATTTATAACCCGCTCCCATCTCACCACAAAGGGACTCGGGGCGGCGAACAAAGAATTACATCAATAAACATAAATACAGAGATATTAGGTGCCTGTGTTGTGACCATTTTAAAATCCCCATTTACAACTGGCGGTGCTGGGAATATGACAAAAGCTACAATTAAAAAACATATATTTTAATTTATTTAAATATTTATTCCATTTACATAATATCAGTGTTCTTGGGGTCTAAGAAGTAAGCTGTGCAAGACCTTGCATTTTAATATTTATCTATCTTTTCAGTTAGAAACATTCATTTCATGGGCAGTGTAAGAAATGGCTACTGTTTTTTTTATACTTAGCCTTTTTAAAAGCACTGTTTGGCACATCCATACCAATTGCTTTTGTTTTTCCTCTTAAACATTATAGTCATAACAACATTATCAGGTTTTTTTTTAATATGTAAGGTTTGTGACATACTATCTTGGGAGGGCATATCCTAAGCAAAAAAGTAAAATGGAAACTATGTTAAGCATGATCATGATGACATATTATCTCAGAGACACATATCCTGGTCATAAAAGCAGAATGGAAAGAATTCTGCGAGAACAAATGCTTTGCTTTTCAGCAAAGCCATTAAGGTCAGGTCTTGTTTTTACACCTGCCTTATTTCAACATAATCACCTTTGGAGATTTTTCTCTCCAGAACAATAGGCCAAGACTGGATATGTATCCCATTACATGTTGTTTCTTCGCTCAAGCTTTCAATAATAAATGATACACAATTTCCTTTATATTTTATTGTAGTCTCTGTTCCTATGCTTGCATTTGATATATACATTCATAGATGACATATTCTAGCATCATTTTACTCCTCAAAATAAAAAAAATCTGAACAAATGGTAACAGAAATAGATTTAATTTGAAATAATTGTCTTGAAGCTAGAACAAGAAATCTCCATAAGCTAAGCCATTTTGGGAAGGAAGAATCAATATTTTATTCCTTCACAGCACACAAACATTATATCTTGACTCTGTTTTACTATCCTGCATATATTTATATCCTGCATAAGTTTTAAATAAGTTTTGCTACATTTCCCTATGCTTCTTAGTTTATGAGATCCATGCAATAAATTTTCAAGATGGCGGCGCGCTTAGGCGCAGCAGCTTTGAGCTCCTGGTGTCACAGCAGAGTTAGGCAAAAACTAGTCTATACCCGCAGGGAGTTATTAAGTTATTATTAACTTATTATTAAAGATAAAGATCTTCTAGTCAACTCGATATTACCAGCAACTTCCAGCAGTCTCATAATATACCGAGTGACTTAGTAAGACTGCCAGGCTCTCCATGGATCATTGTTTGGCCTAGGAGGCAGGGAAGAGAGCCGAAGCAGAAGCGGGGATGCAGAGCAGGTTTGCTAGTTCGGTTATGGAAGCAGCCTCACAGACCAGCATTACCAAGCATTTCCTAACCAACTCTAGATCTTTTGTCCACAAAACCGATGAACTAGAGCTATGGATGGCAGTGAATAAGCTCATTCGTGACTGCTGTGTGATGATCATCACTGAGACCTGGCTTCATCCACTTGTACCGGATGCGTCTGTGGAGCTAACTAACCGCACCACACACCGCTTTGACAGAAACAACAACTCTGGTAAAAGCAAAGGTGGAGGACTGTGTATTTACACACATAATAACTGGTGTACTAACAGTAGAGTTGCTTATACACACTGTTCTAGACTTGGAATTCTCAACTGTCATTTGTCAGCCATTTTATCTGCCTGGAGAGATTTCTGTTATAGTTGTCACTGCTGTCTGTATTCCACCTGATGCAAATGTTAGCACAAACCAATTTCATTGTAATTTTTTTATTTTATTACAATGACAATAAAGATTATATTATTATTATTATTATTATTATTATTATTATTATTATTATTATTATTATTATTATTATTATTATTATTATTATTATTATTAATAATAATAATAATAATAATAATAATAATAATAATAATAATAATAATAATAATAATAATAATAATAATAATAATAATAATAATATCTAATATGTATAGATTAAAAGGTCTAACTTGAATTCATTATGAAGATTCAATTAAATGATTATCTCAGAATTCCTTCTTGGAAAACTATTAATGGGGTGTAAATCTGATAAATACATTTCAACTTCCTGTAGGTATTAATATGATAAAATACTATTCAGTGTAAAAAAAAAAAAAAAGAAATTAGAAAGAAGTTTCCATATAGAAAGTAGTTTTAAATGAAATTATATGAATTAAGATCATATTTTTGAAATCCTCATGAAAATTTGCTAGCTTATTTTAATTCTGGCTATGTCCTTGTTGAATACTATCTGATATGATTGTAAATAGTTTCCAGAACCTCAGATAGTCTTTGAGAACCCTACACAGTAATTCTATGATTAAATCTGGAATTTTTTGGAACTGAAATCAAGCATGTATTCTACCACTGTGTTATTTAAATTTTCTGTGCTGATTCCTGATACTTATTTTGGCAGAATTCTTATAGTCTTTGTAAAATTCTTATTGTATAAAGGAGTTCAAACCCAACATAACTGGGTAGTGCTGGTTGCTTATCCCTGAGCTTGAAAGATTATTGGTCCAAATCTCAATAACTACTGATTTATTTTTTTTGTCTGTTGAATGGCATTCTAGTTGTTATATTGTGAGAGACAAGGGTGTGTTGCATGTGTGTATTTCTTCTAGCACAGGAAACCCTAATTGTTTGTACTCATAAGAGAATTACACTTCACCACAGCGTTTACTTGCACACTATTCTTGCTTCCATATTTTCTGTTATTCTGGTCCTTATGACTGACATAGAAATTCAGTAATAATCTTGAGAGTATCAAGGCTTTCAAAAACAAATCCTAGTTAAACGGTAATAAGTGTTCTCCAATACCAGAATTCAAAAACCTCAATACTCTTCCTATGCTGCTATTTCGAAGTCTAACTTTTGCTTCCATAGAGCATCACAGAAAAATCCAATGGCTAGTAAAATTTGGATGTTATCCAGCTAACTAGGGTGCCAATATCCTGATTTCCTGAAACCAGGACAAAATTCAGTATTTCGAGAGCAGTAATATGAGGAAATTTATATGCTCTACATTGCACAATGATAATGAGATGGTTCCTTTAATTCTGAGATTCCAAAATTTATTTTTAGCAAACTGGGGAAGATTCAGGAAAATTAATGTTTTGTTTCATTTTCTCCATCTAATGACTCTGATTCTGATTCTGATTCTTTGGGTCTAGCTCATATTTTTTAATATATAAGAAGTAAAACAAGCTTCATAACCTCTGGTTCTTATTTAATTAGGATCTGCTCACAATTCAAAGTTTTAATTGTCAAATTATATTTTTCAGAAAACACATATCTTCTACATATTCACATGTTGTATCTATAATAAAGTTGAAGGGTTCTCATTTTAACTGTGTAATAACTACCCTTTTCAAGCACCAATTATCATAGAAGAATAATTTGCCAGGTTTTCAAGAAACAAAGCAACTAAAATAGGAAATAATTCATTATTCTATTCACACTAAAAGGAATAGGAAAGAGTGGTGCTTATATAGCCTCTTTCATGTTCAGACTAGTATTTGACATGGAAAGTCTTTGCTATTTAATTTAAGGAGAAAGATTTGCTCTCTTACAGAAATTCAAGCTACTTAATTCTTCTCAGGATGGTGCATTTCTTCACAAATGGTGGATCAAAGACTAATACTTTCTGACTCCTGACTGTGGCTCTATTGTGTAAATGCACCTGGATTTAAGACAGAATAAAAATAAGGTAAAGAAATAAAATCACAGAAATATAAACAACCACGTTTTTGTAAAGAAATCTGCAACTGTAGGCATTTTTTTACTGTATAAATAATTTTACATGATCAATCAAAATAAAATACTGACTATTATGTCTCAGTTTTGAATCAGCTCTATACCAAGCATCTGCAGAAAATAAAATCCTTACATCAAACAACATTAAATATTCAATCGCTGAACATCTCCATATTTATATGTGATTGTACCTATATTTATATTGTTACACTTGCAGTAAAAGATTTACCATTGTTTATTTTGCTTATGTTGAGTTTGTTTCATTATAACATAATGTAATATATACTAAATCCTCTCAGAGAGAATAAAATTAAAAATAATGTAAAACAAGGGAATAACCTGCTTTTTAAAAATATGCATTGCCATTTTCTGCCATTTGAATATTTCAATTTTTGGGGGGATGGCTAAAAACATGTTCCCTTTGACAATTTGATAGATTACTAATGTCAAATTGCTAAATAAATTCTACCTTTAAAAAAAAAATCAACTGCTGTAATTTATTTTTTACTATATAGTATACACTTGAGACTTTGCAAAGGCATGTTCAGCTGTGAACATTTGCAATAACTGTCTCAAACAGCAATCAACTAAACTGATCTTTTTTTTTATCCTCCAGAGAACTGTAATCTATTTTTTTTTTGTACAGTATATAAGTATGTACAGTATATGACTGAATGAGTGACTGATTTGACATCCAACCGATACAAGGAAAATAGTGTATAACATGTCTGGTTTCAATATAATTCCTTTTGTATTAGCTTTGAATATAGCTACTTTTCATTTAATGGCTGTATCATTAGATGATCTGGTACCTGGACATCATTCAAGATGACATAATCAAGCATACTAAAGTCAAAACGAAGCTTAGAAGTTGAATATCTTAAGTTCCTAACTCAATGGAGGAAATACTATCCAAAAAAATTAACACCCAAGCAATTCCAGTCATTAAATACATAGCTAGGCTAACAGAATGGAGGCAAGCAGAACTAAAAAACATGGATAGAAAGACTAGAAAAATAATGATATTCATGCAGCAATGTTCATGGGCTCTATATTCCAAGGAAAATGGGTGGACATGGATTGTTGCAACTACACCAGACAGTTGAAGGGATGGAGGGGGAGGGGGATGGTATTAGAAGAATACCTGAAGGAAAGTGAAGAAGAGGCACTGAAACTACTATATCAGAAGGCTTGCTGAATATTGGTGAACAAACTGGCCTAGAAGACCAAATAGAGTAAAAAGGAGACATGGCAAGAATAGAGAAGAGACATGGCATCAATCACCATAAGTCAACTGCAACTTTATTTGGAAGAATTATATTTTGCAACTATATATTTAACACTATTAGACAATAACATCTGCCTATGCCAGATCTTTAATGATTAAAAAATGAAAGGGTTAAAATATTGTGGGATTTCCAAATAGAAACTGACAGAATTTTGGTTCATGACACGCAGATTTAATTGCGGTTGAAAGTTGTGGCTAATTGATGGAAATATTAAAAAAGAAAATGACCCGTGAGGTACTTAAATCTGGCCCACAGGGCTGGTCTGGAAATAACAAAGAACCAGCACACAGTGTCCTTGCTAGTGGCTTCCCATGACCCATTTTTTTGCCTGGATGGCCTCCTGTAGCACTCTGCTGGCCAAAATGGACCATGGGGGCCTCCAGAGGTGTCTCCTGGCCTGTTGCTGGCCAAAATGGAGCTTCCATGGGCCTAATCTCCAAAGACCCTTTTTGGACTTTTGGAGACATCCCTCTGGCCCATTACAGGTAGAAATGGAGCCTCCATGGGCCACATCCAGCCCTCTTCATCCCATTTCCCATGGCTTTACTGTAGTTACTTTTTGAAGAGCTCCAAAAGAGGCTGTCGCACATGGCAGAGAAGCCAAAGTCTTTTATTCAGAAGCCCTGAAGTTGTAAGAACATGAGATGTAAGGAAAACAGCTTTCCCCATCTGAATAAAAGACTGAATTCTCTGCCATGAAGGCCTGCAGGCTTAGTTTGGGCCCAGTCTGGTTGGCGAGGAACACAACTTCCTGCTGCTGACTGGCTAGTTTGAATGAGCAGTTTCAGGGATTGGAGCATGGTAGCCAATCAACAAGGGGTTTGCAGTTCAACCCAATGAGACAAAGGACTCAAGCTCCTTGTTGATTGGCTGCAGCTGCTTCTTCAATCAGTGAAGCAGGAGGCCTTTTCTACTATCAGAGGCCCCAAACTGAAGTCTTTTATCAGAAGCTAAATATCAGGCCTCACATGCTCTTCCCCACTCTGAGATACCTCATGTGTATTTAATGACCTGCACATCCGATTAACATATGCATTGGGGAAAGCAGAGAGTGATCACGTTCATTTAATGTGATGCAATCCCCAGGTTATAGATGTAATTGGCAGGCTCTATATAATAGGATTACCTGTTTTAGCACTCTGCCACCACAATTCCCCCCCCCCCCCATAAGTTCCGTGGCGCGCCCACCATGACCATGACCACCATGACCACACACCCACAGTCATGTCCCGCCTCCAGCCCTGCAAGGTCAAACACAGCCTTGATGCAGCCCTCAATGAAATCGAGTTTGACACCCCTGGTATATACTGTGCCAATATATTATGACATCTTAGATCCTTGGCAAGAATTTGATGCATATGAAGGCCAGCCCCAGCTAAAAAGTTGGCAGCTATGATTTCACATTTCTCTATAGTAATAAGTAGAACAACTTAGGGATAGTAAACAAAGATAGTACCAATAGTAATTGGTGCCTGGGGTGCAATTCCAAATCAATTTGAGCATCACAAGCAGCATCAGTCAAGTTGCAAAAGGCACAGCTTGGAACAGCTTACACTCTGCAACGATACCTTTTATGCATCAAATAACATCTGCCCATATCACATCCTTGAGAAGGACTTGATAGGTGAATAAAAATGCCAAATCAAACATATGGCTAACTACAACATAAATAATATCTGTCCACTTTCTGATATTCAAACTACAATCAGAAGTGTTCATATGATCTGTGTGGTTAAACTGAAGGATCTCTCGGAGTCCTGGGTAAACATCTTTGACTGATTCTAGTCCATAGCTTATATTAAGGCAAGGCTCACCTAAAAGGTAGGATCATTTGACATACTTGCTTGCTTCATTGATTGACTGATTATGTACTATCATGTTGATGACAATTCTTGGTGATCACAGAGATCAATTTTCTCCATGACCATATGTCCTTAACTAAGGATTAATATAGGTATTAGGATATCTATATCCCTTAATATATAAAATTATCTAATATCACTAACTTGTCTTATTTTATTGCCTTTTCCTCTTATTTTAATTATTTTTATATTAATACTATGTGTACTAATCCATTCCTCAAATTTTCTGCTAAAACATAAATATTTCAGTACTTTCAAAAATTAATATTTTAGGCTTAGGAGCAACTATTTTCACATCTGGAGTTTATTTTGCTTCAAATGTAACCTTTTCCTGTCTCATTTCTTCCTGCAGCACAACTATTACAAAATGAAATCATATATGCTTGCTAATTAGCTAGGCTATATAAAAGATTTATAATTAAGCAGCTAAGACTTCAGCAACTTGAAGAATTTGGACAGATTAATGCCACTATATAAGGTAGCACTCAGCTTTGTTTTAAATTTACAGCACCTGTAATAAACACAGTTAAGATTTCAATGATGTCTTTGTTTACCTTAAGTAGAACGTTGAAGGTAATCTATCTCCACCAGTATGTGATTACAATTTTTTTTTAAAGAAAGCATTTCCTCACATTACTTGGATATAGTCACCCTTGGATGAACTTCACCAAACCATAAATGACTTATACTGTAAGAATAACAAGCCCATTGTGTGTAAAGTGGGGATACAAGCAGCTGAATAGACCTTTTGTAGTTGTGCATATAAGTAGCATTACGATATTATATTTAGTATGATTTGCACAGATGTTTCTGATGAAAATCTGATATTATAACCATTCTAATAGCAGATAATATTTGTCGCACTGGAATATACTTCTAAAGTATCTAATGCAACGATCTAGAAAATCTTTTACAGCTATCCTAACAGACATGCCTGAACCAGAAGTGCTCACAGAAGTGTACAATGTTACTCTATATGAAAAGCATAACTGCTGATCTAAGGTCCTGTTCCATAACACTGAAAATGTTAAGGAAAAGTTCTGGCTTTTTTATATGCTCAAGGGACATTTTAACTTTTGTTATTACATTAATACTGCCAAATCTGCAACTGGATAAAGGAAGCTTTTCGATAATATAAATATGACTAGCAAATCACAGCTCAATGAGTACTCCCACTTTCATTTCAGGAAAATTTAGAGAAAAAATTATGTATTATAAAGTTTATTTATTATTATTGTAAAGTGCTAAATCATTAGGGGGAAGATAGATTAACTCTTCCCTCCCAAAAAGAAGGTGGCAATCCCAAAGGAAGTTACTCTATTTTTGTGGATATCTTGAAAGGAAATATCATTTGTTGTAGAATTTTAGTAACAGAAATAAATTGTAATGATTTATAAGCTCTAGGTGCTTTTAATAAATCCAAGAAAGCTTAACTTAGCTTTGTAAATCTTCTAAAAAGAGAAGCTTTGGAAACAGTAGAAAGATTTATTTCAGCAAGAAAATGGTTTTTGTGTCCAGGTTTTGTCAATGATTGGGAAAGGGAGACCCATAGAAATAGATACAAGTAGATACAAGTGTTATATAGATATGTAGTATTTAAGATCCATTGCAACTTGTTTATTTGTTTGAGATGTGCCATTCTCAGAAACTGAAAAATGCAGTAAGGTCAGAATTTGAGAGCGTGGGAACATTCCTGTTGGATCAGATGTGATAGTCAGCTAGATGCTTCAGGGATGCCCTCAAACCATCAAGAGTGATATAATGGCTTTTCCAGGAGACTGGAAGATAACATACAAGTATTATAGATTAGGCTTTTACTGTTGGTGTGGCTGGAAAGTCATTAGTGTAAATCAAACAGGTAACTAATAAGGAAAAAAAGATCTAAACACTTTCTGATAGCCTGTTGAAAAATCACCAGGGCTTGCTCTGTAATATAAATTAGTGGAGATTTTGACAGCATGGGGATAAAAATTACAGGCAGAGCTCAATTTTCTATAAATCAACCAAGGTGGCTGATGATGTTAATTCCTTCAGTGCCTGGACTTCTACTGGTAATATTGGTAGATACTTAAGATTTAAAAACTGGAAATCAATATACCGTTCTGCATTCTTCACTGCATGCCTGCTTTTTGCAATCCAGACAATAGCAGTATCTTGGATTTATCATGTAAAAGTAAATAAGCCATGCTCATTTGGCTGTATTCAACCAGAAATTTAAGGCTAGCATCTTTTTCTAGAATCAGGATTGTATTGTATAAACCTTTGTGGCCATCAGAGGGCAGCAAAAAGATACAAAATTGCCATCTCGTGTTCATTGCGGATTTTTGTAGCCCAGATACAAGAGTCTTACTCTAAACAACTGTTGGTAGTTTGTGCATTAAAAAGATATAGACAATGGACATCTTGCCTAGGTTATGGAAGGCAGCAATGATTATGGGCATTTATCAAGGCTGTATTTTTCTACACATTTTATTTGCTAAGAGACTAATCTGATAAGTACTAGGGATATGAGGGGTTTTTTAAATCACACTTTTTGCTTGATTACATTTGTTTTTTATCGCCATACACCAGTATTTTTTAAACCTGGCAAATTTGAGATGTGCATATAAATTTCCAGAAAGAGAATTCAATTAAATGGCATGGTTCTGAACCAGGCAAAAAACCCTAAACATAACAATTCCAATAAGATACTGTAATTTAAATATTTATCACTGTTTTCCAAATTTGGTAATTAAGATGTGTGGACTTTAGTTCCCAGAATTCCTCAGCCAGCATGCTATATCACTGCTTTAAGAGCACCTCTTTTCTCATTGTACTCTGTTGGACAAGAAAAATACAAATGGCTGTTTGTTAAGTTAGAACCCTTATCTGAATATGTCTTAAGCCTTATCTGTCTGACTCTACTCTTGGCTTACTGCTACGCTTTCTCTACCTAGTTGGCAGTGTATATCTCAAACCTCCCAAATACAAAAGATTAGATTTTAAGTAATGTCTTTTGCAAAATAAAAGCAAAAGCAGGGCTGCCCATAGCATATAATAAAAGAAATCAAGATGATTACTCCCACAGCCACCACAGTGTGATCAAGGCTTTTCCCACAAGATCCTCTGACTAAAAAAAAGGAGAACATCCACAGAATATAAGGCCAGGACTCTTAAATGCTGCTTTCAGTCTTAAAACAAAAACAGATTGTTAAAACACCATTCAACACTGTTTGATGACTCTGCACTTGGCATATATAGCAAACCAGCTGTTGAAATAGTGTAGGTCTTTTGTTCTTAATCTTATTATTTTGGCAAGAACTGGGTTTTTTGAGGTAAATATCTAAAATGAAAGAGAAATGATAACAGCTTCAAAAAATACCCCCTTGTTAAACAAGGCAACTGAAACCATGACAAATTGTGGTCAAAGTATTAGATTTAAAAAACAAAATACTCTGCTATGGATATCAGTGTGCGTTCTGTTAGTTGTAATATGCCTAAAGAATGTGGTATCTCATAAGTAAACCACATTGTGAAACTGTTGTTCTCACTTTTTTAAAAATAAAACATGCCACTGTAAACCTGGTGTGTCTTATTTTTAATGACAGAAATATGTTTACCATAACACTCTTTAGAATATACTTCTAAAATAACAAAATGAAATATGTTAGGCTCCTGTCCTCCTTGAATTAAAAAAGTGTTAAAACATAGAAATGTTTCATAAAATTAAATTTCACATCATTTATAGCAAGGAAAAAAATAAAATATTTAATCCTGGGATCAATAGATTTGTTAGCAATACACAAATGTTGTTAGGGAACAGAAATGTAGGTGATATCTCAACACTGGAAGAGATGTTAGCATAAAACAATGCAACTGAAATATTTTGGTTATAATAAAGTGAACCGAACTGGACAGATCAGGTCGTCCAAGGCTTTGCTCTCCAGGGAGGCTGTGTGCCTGGACCAGGCGCTTTCTCTTGGTCCTTGCAGAAGCCAAGAGCCAGGCCCAAAAGGCAGCTGTAGGAAGTTAGCCCCCAGCCCTCTCCTAAAAAAATGAAATATCCTGGGAAATATTGAAAAGCAGAACATAGTTCCCTGGGTCAGATATAGAGAAACATGTTTTTACGCAGGAAACAGACTCACTTAATAGCCCCCACTTTCCTTAATGGGCCATTAAAATGCCCAAGCCAGTCTATTCTACATAACCAAGAGTTTCCCCCTTCAGCTGATGGGATTAAGGCAGGATAGTATTAGCCTTTACCCATCTCACCACAGGGCACCTAGGAAGAAGCAATGCTCAACCAAACTTGGACTCAAGACAGCCTACAGAGTTGCCCCTGCATGGCCCCATGGGAGTCTGACAACCAATCAGAATACATTTCTTACACAGGAACAGGAAACAGAGAGGTGGGGCTGAACAGAGTATAAAAAACCCAGCAAGCCCCTTCTTCACTCTCTTCTTCTTCACCCAACATCTGGAAGCATGTGATCCACTTTTTCTGTTCAGGACCTCAACCATGTGATCCTGTCCACCATTAAACCATCTTTCCAAGCAGTCTCCACGTTTCCAGTGTCTTTTTCCCCATTTGGAGCTGAACCCAGAAGAAAAGTTTCTTCCAACACAGCCCACGGGGCTTGCACTGCAGCTGCCTACAAAGGTAAAATCAATGACGACTTGTGCTCAGAGTGTTCCCTCGGCCTAGGATGGAGTAAAAGCGCCCCAATTTTTACACAGCAGAAGGGTAAGGAAAGGTTTTTTGGTTCAGGAGCGTTGCTTGGGCCCACCAGTTGCCACCAATATCCTCCCGTTCATGGCAGAGCAACGTCTCTGGACGTTAGCCAAGGAGAAACAGCTGGAGCAGAGTGTGGGGAGGAGGTCTTGCACAAAAACACATGGCGAGTTGTTGATGGGGATAACAAGGCAAGGCTGTCTTTTGGGCCGGGCTTTTATACTTTTATAGTACTAAAGTTATTTTAAAAATGTGTGAAATCCTGCAAAATTACCTTAGACTAGTCCTCAAATCCATAATAATTTGAAGTAAGAATGAGAAGCAATTGATTATCTAGAAGTTGAATGATCTGCTAGATTTGGGATACACACAGGGAGCAACAATATTGCTACAAATATAAAAAGAAAGAGTTATATTTCTGCTCAATTGCAGAAAATTGTTTCTTCTCTTCCCTTCTTCCTTTCCCTGTTTAACTTAGAACTCCTTAGACCCGTGATGGCAAATCTATGCCATAGGTGGCGCGCAGAGCCATTGGTCATGGCATGCGAGGGTTGCTCATAGGGTTGGGTTAAGCACTCTGGAGCCTTCCTGAAAGTCTCCTGAGGGCTCCTGAAGGCTCCAAAGGACTAAAATCAGCCCTACGAGCAACCCAGAAGTGACTTCTGATTTGCTCGTAGGGTCGTTTTTTGCCCTTTTTGCCTTTCTTGTCAAGTTTAATTATAGTCTAGTATAGACACCCCCCCTGCACTCCCCCCGCTTTTGGCATGCAAGCCAAAAAAGGTTCGCCATCAATGCCTTAGACCAGGGATGTCCAAACATGGGAACTTTAAGACTTGTGGACTTCAACTCCCAGAATTCCCCAGCCAGGTATGCTGGCTGGGGAATTCTGGGAGTTGAAGTCCACAAGTCTTAAAGTTCCCATGTTTGGACATCCCTGCTTTAGACTATTTAATACATAATTAAATACAATTATGTTCTGTTATGCTCATTTCTGTCTGCAACCCAATCAGGAGATTCTGAAGGAGAGGGGTAAAAAAGAACCAGTTATATGAGCAGAGCCTGCCCCTCTGTCTTTTTTGTGCAAGTTGCAAAGGGAACCTATGCAGAAAAGAAGGGCTTTGACTAAATATCTCTGAACCTAATATTTGTGCTTTGTATTTACTGATTTCCTTTTAACAGCGTCACATGTCACACAGTGCAGCAATCCAAACAGGTTGCTATAAAACACAAACAACTGTTACTAGTTTACCTTTCAAAGCTAAATTTAAATTAATGCCATAGCCAAACGTTTAAGAAGAAATTCAGGGGGGAAAAAGCTTTGATGTAGTATCTGTCCAACAATGTTCCTAATTTGTCTGAATTGAATTTCAGGTAAAGGAATGTAATCCGTAATTGGTCTATGGCACTATTTTGGAATTTCTACAGACTTCCATGAATGATATTTTATTCAATTCCAACTATCAGTATAAATATTTTTCAATGCATTCTATATAGGATTCTATAAAAGCTGAAGGCTATGGATTCTTGAGGGGGAAAAAAACAATAAATTCTAAATGCAATGGAAAAGAGTGGAAAAGTAAAGAACCAGCAGAATTTACAGGTTGAAAAAAAGGGAAATAATTGCCCTAATGCCACAATATAAGCCATGCGCCTTTTGTATATGCATCAACTTTATATGTTTGAATAAAATAGGTGAGATTTCTAATGCAATACTATGTTTGTTACCTTGTCTCTCTCTCTCTTTCTTCTTCTTTCTTCTTTCTCTTTTTCCTTTCCTTTTCATTCTCTTCCTTTCTTTCCTTCATTTCAATTTGGCATCACCAGATGCGTGTCCTTCTCATGCTGTTGCTGAAAAAAAAATTACCTGCATCTATTCCCGCCTCTTTTTATAAATATTTTTAGAAATATGCACTGGCATTGGAAGTTTAAACAGAGCAAAGAAACATGAGTATTACAAATTGAATGCTGATTTCTTGACATTTGTTTTTATAAAATGTCAAGGGAATGTTAAGTTCTTCTATATTAAAAATTCTACAGACTAAATTAAATTATATCTTTTGTTTTGAGAAATTACCATGAGAAAGAGAGATGGTGTCAAAACCTGATATGGTATTATTATTTTACAGCAAAGCTACAACTTTACCATTGCTTTTTTTTCTAAAAGATATTGCATGTGTCAATCAACATATGCTTTGTTTAACTTTCCCCTGCTTTCATTTTCAATCATATTGCTTTTGTTAATTGGAGTGTGATTGCTTTGTTTAAAAAAAAGATCAAAGTAAATAAAACTGTTGTGCTATGGCAAACATAGTAAGAGAAGTATTTTTCTGTAATCCTGTCTGATCAGAGGGCTGATCAGCAGACTAAACAAGATACTGCTGAGTTCATATTGTGCAGTTGTACCATTCTTACACTGTTAACCTAAGTGATTTGGAACCAGGTAATTGGATGGAAATATCTCAGATTCACAGATTGTTCTTTGTAAGATATCATCTTTTAGAAGTAAATTTAATTTGTTCTCTGAATGGCAAAACTTTATGTTACATACTGACAGCCAGTATGGTAGGTTCCACCAAGGTCTTCCGATCCAGCGGGAAAATACTGAATGGTGATTGGCCAAGCTGTTTGACAGCTCCTATAAAAGGGCTGCTGCCAGACAGAGCAGCGCTGGATTGTACATAGTTCATTCTAATAAAGGGCTGTTGTTTCTGAAGCCTATGTCTGCCTCATCCATTTACCCGATCTAACACTTTGTACATCTCAAAATGCCACAATCCCTACATATACTCCAAGGGATTGTAAATCTCAACAGTCACTAGATGAGCAAATTGATAGAGATGATTACATATATTGCTGCTATCTGTTGTTCTTCCAATTTTTTGCAACATACAGTAGATCTGATAGTCCTATAAGCTCTTGTTCACCAGAATCTTGAATTTTATCAAATGACAGAAATTATTGCCCCACCAGATTTTCAAATTCATGCAATTTTACTTTACAATTAATTCAAAAGATTGGGGATAAATTTTATGCGAGTGGCATTTCTTGAATACTCCTGTTTTTCCATTGTAAACATAAATATTAATTTTGTATCTAAGCACTTTCAAAACATTTTTTAAAATTTCTTCTGATATATGTAAGTAATAGATTTGCTGAGCTTTCTGTGCCCATTATGAAATATGGTCTCAGTCCCAGCTGAGTAGCTAAATTTCCATTACATATTTTCTCATTTATTTTGTATGGAAACACTATTATAGATTGTCATAATGGCTATGCAAAAGTACAATTACAGTGATGCTTTGATATACCATAAGAAACATAAGTGTCTAAGGTAGAAAATCAGCTTAATGGGGAATGATTAGATCAAGCATAAGAATATTTTGAAAAGAAATATTTAAAAAAGAAAGAAAAACTAGCAAACAATTGCTGCAGGTGGGAAGGTGTGTGCCAAGAACTATAATCTGTGGGACCTGAGGCTGCTACTAGACTGGAACATCATTGTGGAGACTGAAAGGCTTAAGACTGCTTGGACTAGAAAATGATGCTTTTGAATTAAAATCGGAAAAACAGCTGCAAGGTGCATATGTAATGGACTGGTGCTAAGAGGACCGTCATATGTACTTAATATATGTACGCCTTATGTACTTAAGGAGTGTTGGATAGCCATACTATGATGGGCCAAGTAGAAGATGCAGATATGCCCAGTGTCTTTGGGTTTGTTGTACTTTAGCCAATCACTAATCTTATTGCATTAAAACAGAAAAGTCTGAAGGAATTTTTATTAGAGTTTGGATTCTGCCAATAGTCTCTTTGTGGACATTCTGCAACCAAGAGGAAAAATGTATTTACTGTTCATCAGTATAATAATAAAAATAAAATTTTTATTATAAATAATATAATAAAAATAATTAAAGCAAAAAACAATAAAAAGAGGTGCTGAGGATGGCGGTCTAAAGTGTGCATGAATGTAGGTTATCCTAAATTCTTTCCAATTTGAGCTTTAGATGCTCAGAAGAGAGCACTATAACACAGAGGCTATTTGCCTAACAGCATTACCTTCTTCAAAACACTGGCATTACAATATTTCATTTGATAACCCACTCCTAAATACAGGTAGACCTTGACTTATGACCACAAGTGATCCCAAAATTTATGTTGCTAAGCAAGACAGTTGGCAAGTGAGTTTTGTCTCATTTTACTTTTCTTACGTTCATTAAGTGTGACAAATGGGTCATAAATCCCTTTTTTTCAATGCTTTAGTAACTTTGAATGGGCACTAAAGGAACTGTTGTAAACCAAGCACTATCTGTATATGCTCACTTTGAATGTTTATTTAGTTTAATCTGGTGACCTTCCTTGAGAAAATCACATTTAACGTGGAGAGGGAAGCATTGCTGACAATCTTGGTTTGTTGGAAAGTAATGAACTCTAAGCGCTACTACGTTATAATTTTCTTAAAGTAAAGGCAAGAAGTTGATCAGCACTTAAGATACAAAAAATATGATGCCAGTAAGTCTGACATATCACCCTTCTGCTAAAACAGAATTCAGAACAGTTGCTTTTCTAGGTTTCCATTCTCTGCTAAGTCTGTCATGCATCTTTTTCAGTGGTTCAGTTCAAAACTTTGCCACCATCTCTGCTGCTGTTATGACATTATCTGTCTCGCTCTCTTCCAGACCTCCTGTATTTTTTGGATGCACTCTCTTCTTTATGTTTCGTTTCTGTTCAGACATGATGTAATATTTTCTACTGTCAGATTTATAAAAATTGTGCCACGGAGTTCAGAGTGAGCAAAATTTATGACAAAATAAGTTTTCCTTTCTGCAGCTTTTTGTGGAATCCTATCATTACTACTTTCCTTTCACATTCTCCACAGATTGATAACAGGCGTTTGATGACTGGCACATACAAACATATACAATCATAGGAAGTGGGTTTATTAGAAAGAAGAAATCTGCCCTAGTTTTGTCCTTGATATTTACTATACAAAGATCACTTTCCTGGTTGTAAGTGCAGGTCAAGAAGCAGTCACTTAGAATAAGCTTGATCCAGGGTTGAGTTGCTGCTGGTTTTACTACCAGTTTGCAATCTGCGTAAGCGCCAGATGCGTGCTGCAGGCGTATGCACCGTGTAGTGTAAATGGTTCTTCATGCATGCGCAGAACAATTTACAGTCACTAAAAACCAAAATGGCGGCAGCCCAGTAGAGGCAAGGGAACCAGTTCGGGGGCGTGGCAGGTCTGGATTGCTGCCTGTTCTGTGACCCAGGCCTGAATTCCACTACCAGTTCGGCCAAACCAGCAACAACCCACCTCTGGTTTGATCCTATTGACCAGTAGAAGTTTTAGAATATGGTAAGCAAAAGATCTTTTCTTATTCTTCAGTCTACAATTCCAAGATTGTTTGGTTTTCTTCCTTACTCTGATTCCTGCAGAAAGAGTGTTTTATTCTTTTTCCTTTTTTCCATTGTCATGAAAATGAGATTAGAATGCAGGGTTTTTTTATCATAGCATCTAATTGTTTGAATAAACACATCATTTTTAAGCATCTCTTTATACATAATCAACATGGTTTTGCACAAACATATTCCGTCTGCTAGAGCCCAATCAGATTACACTTCTGCCAGTAACATGGATGATTTGGACACTCACTGGATGTACACATGTATGATTAGACATAGAAAGAAGGAGAGCAAATTACATATATTTCTGATATTAGAAATATATAATAAGTGTTGCAACTCTTTTTAAAAATGCATAAAAGGAGAAAAGTTAGCTTCTACAGTTGCATCAGAATTCATTACAACTTTGCTGGCATATATCAAATAAATCTGTTTTTATTTTCCATATTGGCTAAACTTTTAAATGGGCTTTTATCTACAAATCTGAGTCTCTTCTCCTACAAAGCAGCATACAATTGTCTTTGAAGTAAAACACATTTGTGGCATGTAATGATTTAAGATTGAAAGCATTTGTAACAAGCTGCCAACATCAAGATACTCAGCCCGAATATAAGAAATATAAGAATATAAGAAATATCACAGCATTTTTTGTTTCTCCATCTTTCATTAGTCTTTGTTGAACTTCTGAATCCAGGCAGAATATTTAGAATTGAGTTTTATGTATAAAGTGAGAAGAGCATATTCTAAATTGTATAATGCCGATTTTACTATTGTTTCTGTGCATCATATGGGTTAAGTTAGTGCATGGCCTTAATCTCTCCTCTTGTATTCCTTTTTTCCCCATTTTCACAACAAATAACCACATGTATACTATTACATAGCCAACATTATTTTATGTTATTAAATATTTACATCAATTCATCTTACCAACCCCCAAAACAATTATTGGCTCTTCTGCTCTCCATACACCATATTTGTACCTTATCCATCACTTTCTTCTCCCTCTCTCTTCCTCCCTACCTCCTTTCTTCCCTGTCATCCTTCTCTACTTCCCTTTCCTCTCTCCTTCTCCTCTCTCCCCTTTCCACTCCTTCTTTATCTCCTCCTCTTCCCCTCCCCCGCCCTCTCTCCTGACCCTCTCTGTTTCCCTTACCTCTCTCCTCTACTCGACACAAGTCCAGGCTTGGAAGACTTGAAATTAATTGATTTTATAATCTTGCTGTCCAGTTATCTAGAATTACATAAAGGAAGCATGAACGTGAATGTGTGTTTCTCTTCCCTTTCTGTTTGAGTCACCCTTAATCTTTTTAGCACCATAGCTCTAAAGATTAATGAAGAGATAGATCAGAACAAGCAACGTTAATCGTTCACCTTCTTTATTTCTATAAAGATCATGAACTGGAACTGCTTTTTAAATATTTTCTTTTTTGCTGTCTTTCAGGTATGGGGCAGGGACTTGATGTATTCAGCAGATGGGATTTTATGCTGGGGAAACAGGAATATTAAATATATACATGGAAATTGTTGGCAAAAAGTACATTTGAAATGTTTTCATTTAAACTGCAGCTCACTGGGGAACTTATAAAATTGTAATGTAATCTTTAAAATATAGTCAGCATTGAAACTTCTTTTTCACATTGACAAAAAACAAAACAAAAAATGACATTTTTTTCAGATTTGGTAAATTTGAAATAATGTCCCGTTGAATATTTTGACTAATATAAGCCTATGTGTGTACACACACACACACACACACACACACACACACACACACACACACACGGCTTGCACTGGGAAAATAGAAAACCCATGGGCATATTGATGCACTATAATTACAGAATCTTACCTGACATTGAAAAATGACCCTGTATTCTTACATCCCTAGAGCAACTTTAGTTCCTAAGAATAAATGAAGCCCCTAAACATCCATAACACATGACTAACTTATTAATGGTCAAGTTTGTACCTTATAAATAAGAAATGGGCAAGCTGCAGCATGCAGTTGCTTTCTAACCCCATTGCATAAGAATGTCTTGACATTAATTAAATAGAACACTTTCTGTGTTTTACACTTCTGTGTGGTATTGTACATTTTTTTATGTGGGCATATGTTTCCCTAAAACAACGAGATTTTGAGGACACATATATAGTCACTATAAGAAGATGATAACCGCTCTGCAGATATAATGGTGATTTGCTAGCATTAAGTTTGTATAGCAGCAGCAGCAGTGATCTTTATTTAAGTTTAAGTTTTAGTCTGATCAAAGGCATTTACAAAAGATTGTTTATGTTGAGTGGGGCTTTTGATAAATATTAGATTTGTGAAAGAATAAAAATAATATATTTTAGATTAATACTTTCCCTGTTGATTTAAATGCCACGTGAACATGCTTCATATTGTAGCTTACATTCTTTTATTATTTAAAAACTTCTCATGGAGCAATTCACAAAAAAGGGAATGAAGAAGAATGAAGAGATTACAAAGATCAGGCCAGATGTTCTAACCATCTGCTGCAATCTTGATATAAGATGATATGAACTAAATGTAGTTCAAATGAAATTGGTATCAAATTTTACCTAGTATTGAAAGACAAAGAATATGGTCATTTCTCCTAGTTCATAAAAGTCACTAATATTAAGGCTTTCCTATTCTGGAGAACTATACAACCTTGTAAGAGAATTTACAGTTCATTTATCAGCAAAGCCAGATAATAATTTTTAATCTTGCAGTTCAATTTCAATTTGTAGACGTTGCCAATCGTTGGAAGAAATTGAACTCTATATTACCTTTTCATGATGAAGAAGATCCTCCTATTTTGCCGGAAAATTCAAACTGGAGAGATGGAGATGATAGACAATATCATTTGATGTGAAAATTTATTTATTTATTTATTTATTTATTTATTTATTTATTTATTTATTTATTTATTTATTTATTTATTTATTATTTATTTATTTATTTAATTATTTAATTAATTAATTAATTAATTTGTATACCGCCCTCTCTCCCGATTTGGGACTCAGGGCGGTGCACAGGGATGATAAAAAAGATAAAATACATATAAATACAATCAGTTGAATAAATTTAAAATTAAATTAAATAAGTTTAACCCATGCTAAAATAATTTAAGACCCTATTAAAACAATGGTAAAAACAAGCTATGCCAGGCTGGCCAGATGAAAAAAATAGGTCTTTAATGCTCTATGGAAGAGGCGAAGGTCCGTGATAGTACGAAGGTTGGGGGGCAGGTCGTTCCAGAGGGCTGGACCCACCACAGAGAAGGCTCTTCCCCTGGGAGTCGGCAGCCGGCATTGTCCAGTGGACGGCACCCTGAGGAGGCTCTCCCTGTGGGAGCGAACAGGTCGGATGGAGGTATGTGGCAGGAGGCTAATTTTAAACTGATTTCAATGGAATGATAAAGTAACTACAATGGTTCATTGAAAGATCTGCAAGAAATATCACTTGCCTCAAAAAAAAAAAAATTACCGGTGGGACTACAAATTAAATAAAGTATAGGAAATGAAGACGCTAAAGTGATCTGGGACTTTAGAATTCCAACAGACAAGCACATACACACAATAGTCCAGATTTAAAAAATGTTGATAAGAAAGACAGAAAAGTCTGGATTTAGAATAAAGCTATTAAAATCATTAGCAGATAATTTACCCATCTTTTTTTTCTGTTAGGCTTTTACAACTCCCCAGGGGAAGAGCCTTCATTGTGGCAGGCCCCGCCCTCTGGAATGACCTGCCCCCCCGACCTTCGTACAATCACGGACCTGCGCCTCTTCCACCGGACATTAAAAACACACTTGTTTCATGCGGCCAGCCTGGCATAGTTTTTAGAGTTTTTAGTAAGGGTTTTAAATTTAATTTTAGCACGGGGTGTTAAATTTAATCTATTTTTATTCTATCTTACTGTATTTATTGTCACTGCTTTTATTACTTCCTGTGCACCGCCCTGAGTCCCGTCAGGGAGATAGGGCGGTATACAAATGCAATAAATTGCAACTACTACAGGAGTAAAATCTGCAGGGCCTCCTTTACCTTTTTTATAAGCATTATTTACTTTAGATCAGGGATGTCCAAACTTGGGAACTTTAAGACTTGTGGACTTCAACTCCCAGAATTCCCCAGCCAGCATAGCTGGCTGGGGAATTCTGGGAGTTGAAGTCCACAAGTCTTAAAGTTCCCAAGTTTGGACATCCCTGCTTTAGATCAATGGAGAGGGAAAGCACAAACTATATTATGCTCAAAACATATGGTTAAATGGTTTATGAAAAGTATGCTGATCTAGCCAACAATAATCAGTTTTCTTTATAAGATCTTCCAAGTCTTCTTTTTTTTTTCCTTTGGGTGGTTATGCCCTTATAATTCATGTGTGTTTTGGTTTGATGTTTGATTAGAAGTTGGAAGTAATCCTTCAACAAAAGAGGAGTTGGGAATTCATACTTTTTTTTATCCAACTCCTATTAAATCATTTATGTTACTATTCTATGCAACTTGAAAGCAGTTTACACCCTCAAGATTTTTCAGATCTTGAATAGCATTAAAGCGTGCACTGAATTTTTAATTTTCTCAGTGATGAAATATTGTACTGATTTATATAGTGTTTCGTGTACAATTTCCTTCAGCTCATCAAATAAAGGTTAAATATTATTGTCCATCAGAGATGTTCAGAACTGCTGGATATGTTTTTTCTATTTCTATATAGAGACATAATAGCTGGCATGAATCTTGAAACATGGAAGCAGAAAGACTCTAAACAATTGTTTAAACAAAAGTACAATTTCATTTATATTAGAAATACTGTATTTCCCAATTTAATAATTTCCTAATATATTATAAATATACTATATTTTTTAATTCTAGAATCCTTGATTCTATTCTAATCCTTGATGTTATTCTAAAAATCTTTATTAATCATTGATGGTCTTATACTTATTTAATGACTATCATTCTTCTGGTTTTGTATATGATCTCAAGGCACTGATAATCTCTGAAAGACAGATGTGGAACATTTAATATAATTCTTTTATCAAAGATTCAGAATCATGTGATATCAAACGTATGCTATATATTGCATAAATAATTATGTCTGTTTCAGTTGATTCTGAATGCATTAATGGGTGCAGTGTGGATACATCCATATAAAATCACAGTTGTGTGAGCTCCACTGATTTCCAGTTGGATTCGGTGCTATTTAAGGTGCTGGTTGTCATGTTTAAGTCTTACGTAGCATGGAGCTAGATTATTTGTGAAATTGTTTCTGCCCATCCCATTAAATCTAGTAGGGTGGGCATACGCCAGTGGTGGGATCTGGATTCCGTTATAACCGGCACGTATGGAACGGCCCCGGCGTCACCCACATGCACCTGTGCGATGCATGTATGCGTCCTACCTATCAGCAAGGCTTCTGTAAGCCTCCACGATACTCCAGCTGCTCAGCGGAGCATCCTGCAGGCGCTGTACACACCATGTGCATGCACAGAGGTGCAGAAGCCTTAAAAGACAGGTAAGGAGCTCAGGCAGGCGGGTGGGCCCTCTGGAACACCGTACCGGAACAGTATCCAATGCTCCAGGCTGGCTCCGGTACGCCCGTACTGTGGTGAACCTCCTGCAACCCACCACTGGCATACTCTATCCTTTTGATAGATGCCATATATTTTTGTGAAAGAATAGAAAAGAGGAAAGAAGAAGAGGAAAAGGAGAAAAGGAGAGAAAAGAGAAAAAGAAAAGAAAAGCACTGGAACAGTTCTACCCAAATCCAAAGTGTGTAGGAAGTATTCTGTCATGTTTTTTTTAATTTTATTTCTTTGAGGTGTTGGGCATAAAAAAGCTATGAATACTCAAAATATATCTGGAATACCGTAGACAGAACTACTTTATAAATTCCAATTCCATCAATATCATTTAAATATAATTGTAGCTTTTTAGAATTTCTTAAATGGTTTTGTTTATATTATTTATATTAATTTTTGGTTTCTTCATTAATTTTAAATCAAAAATTTCAACAGGGTGGGGAAAATAGTAATACTTCTGTATTAAAATTAGATGTATATTTCTCAAATTGGTTTTGCTATACTGTATCCGGTTAGAAATATCTAACCATGTAGTAACTAAAATGTATGCCCAAGCCTGAGAAGAAAGTAAGCCTTGAACTAATACACAATACAATAATAGCAGAGTTGGAAGGGACCTTGGAGGTCTTCTAGTCCAACCCCCTGCCTAGACAGGAAACCATATACTGTTTCAGACAAATGGCTATCCAACATCTTCTTAAAGACTTCCAGTGTTGGGGCCTTCACAACTTCTGGATGCAAGCTGTTCCACTGATTAATTGTTCTAATTGTCAGGAAATTACTCCTCAGTTCTAAGTTGCTTCTCTCCTTGATTAGTTTCCACCCAATCCTTCTTGTTCTACCCTCAAGTGCGTTGGAGAATAATTTGACTTCCTCTTCTTTGCGGCAACCCCTGAGCAATATAAGACATTGCTATTTTTCTTAAGAAAATACTGGAATAAAAAACTCTTCTTACCCATCTCTCTCTACACTGTGGAGCTAGAAAAAATACACGTAGTCCTTGATTTACGACTAAAATTGAGCCCAAAATTTCTGTTGCTAAGCCACATTTCTTAAGTTAATTACTACAGTTCTTAAGTTAGTAACATGGATGTTATATTATATTTATATTTATATTTATTCAATTTATACCCCGCCCTTCCCCAAACGGACTCAGGGCGGATGTTAAATAAATCTGGCTTCCTGACTGACATTGCTTGTCAGAAGATAACAAAAGATAATCACATGACCTTGGGGACAATGTAACCATAAATTTGAGTCAATTGCAAAATGGCTGAATTTTTATCATGTGACTATGCGGATGCTGCAACAGCCTTAAGTGTGAAAACTGATCATGGTCACTTTTCCAGTGCCATTGTAACTTCAAACAGTCACTAAATGAACTGTTATACGTAGAGGACTATCTGTCTTCTCAAATTCTGTCAGTACTTGCTCTAAGTTTGCAATAAAGACTAGGCAAGTACCTTATTTTTTGTTCTCAGTCTTTCATTTTGTTTAAATGCTTTATTTTAAAATCCTGTACGTAAGTTTATGGAACACAACTCATTAAAATGAAACCTGTAAGAGATGTTAAGTACAGAGGAATTCCAATCACTGTTCATTGTAAATGATGGTAAAAGATCATATAAATAGATCTAAGAAAGGATTAAGTCTTGATATAGCAGCATGCATTCCTTTCTCCCATCTAGAATGTGTAAACATTTTTACAGCAACTTCTTTGTAGCTAACACATTAATTGAACCAACACAATTTGATACACATCTACAACAAACAGGGAAAATCACAGGATTTTTTTTGCACCAATGTTAAAATAAATGAATATGGCTGATCCTGTGCAACAGCTCAGAAGTACCTGTACATTAATTTGCTCATACTAAATTTTCACACAGCAATCCATATATATAGTATTTGCCAAAAAACCCACCAAGTACTATTAAGTGCAATATCAAATACATGTCGATAGGATTATAGCCTAATTCTTTTCTATCCAATCAAAATTCCATTCACCTCAATATAGACAATCTGCTCAGTCAAAAAAACCCAATGCCCTCCCCATGTCAAGAAAAATATATATGAGAAATTCTACATGCAGTATGCATGGTAAAAGTATTTACAAAATAATTATATACAGTGTTTACCTAGATGGATAAATAGAGCACATGGAGAATTAATAGTTCCATTTGATATTGTAACAAAAAACCTATTGTTCTCACTTTTCTACCAGATTATATATAAAGGTATAGCACACCTTAGTGGTCACAGCTAGCATTGCTCTCTATATGTGTAACTTTTGCACTTGTGTATATGTGTTTACAGCAATATAACTGACGAACCATCATCTTAAAACTGCTAAATATCTTTGTGATCTTTAGTTAGCTTTAGCATTGCTTTTTGTAAGTGATTTTATGACTATCTGAGCATTTACTATATACCCACTGAATGTTACAATCTATTTCCAACACTGTTCAAACATAGATTTTATCCTTATAATTCCCTACATATATCATTCATCTCTTGGTCTAGTGCCGGGGTCTGCAAAGTTGGCTCTTTTAAGACTTGTGGACTTCAACTCCCAGAATTTCCCAGCCAGCCAGGCTGGGGAATTCTGGGAGTTGAAGTCCACCAGTCTTAAAAGAGCCGACTTTGCAGACCCCTGGTCTGGTGTATCAAGTCCATCTAGAACATCACTGATGCATAATAGAGGAAGAATGCAATAACTTGCATTCAGAATAATTATCTGCATAATTAAATAAATGAAATCTGGCCCTCGTGACTACCTATCACACTATACAAAAGTATGAGAAAAGGTGTCATATTTTTACAAGCAGTTTTATTTTCAGTTTCTTCACAAGATAATTATACGCATCATAGTTGCTACATAAGCAAATCATTTCAAAAATAATAATTTTAGAAACAATCAAAATAATTTTCTTCAGAAATGTAAAAACAAACAAAATCTAGTTTGAGTTGAAATAAGCACTTAGGATCAGAGGTGGGTTGCTCCCGATTCAGGCCAGATCAGCGAGCAAACCAATAGTAAAAAATTTGGAAACCCACTGTTTAGAGCCTACAAATAATTGACATCATTAGAAGAAAAAGACACTTTACCTGGGTAGGTTCCCTTAGTGTTTGAAGCATTGAAGACTTGAAATAAGGGTTCAACAGCAAAATGGAAGACCAACTAAAATCTGGCACTCATTAAAATAGAAGACTTGGAGGTCACCAAAGCAAAGTCATATTCATTACCAAAATTTGTATTTTATGATACAATACAAAAATCTTCCAGCAAAGAGAATTAATATGCTTTGTTCCTCAATCCAATACAGTTTATAGTTTTGAAATTTCTCATAAAATTCAGCTGTGGTTTGGTTTTCCTGCCACTTCTGTTCCCGTGCTCTGAAGCATAATGTTAAGTGTATGTTTGTATATGCGTATATCCCCACGCCCATGTTCATATACACTCTAACACATATACAAATTGCCGATCTCTCTGTCTCTCTACATATAATATTGATGTAAAATTATATTTTACATCTAAACATTTAAAGCCTAATCAGATTAAGATGGAGTACAGATTTTATAGAATGCCGCTTTGATGTAGTGGTTAAGGAATCAGTCTAGAAATTGGTTCTTCTGCTTTAGGCAAAAAGCCAGCTGGGTGACCTTGAGCCTGTCACTTAGTCTCAGTCCTAGGAAGCAGGCAATGGCTGCTTCTGATAAACCTTGCCAAGAAAACTGCAAGGACTTGTCCGGGCAATTTCCAAGAATTGGACGTGATTGAACAAGAAAATAAAAGGTTTCATACACACATTCATACAAACTGTGCATACATAGCAGTATTTCCCCATTTATATGAATAACGTATGACTAAATTTTCACCACTACCATTATTTTATACAACGTACACTCTGACACTGGAAATTTAACAGCTTAAATTTTATTAACAATTTTCACTTCTAATCACCTGCTAGATGCTTTCCTCTTGGCCACTGGCAACTTCTGTTCCATTGATTAATTGTTCTAACTGTCAGGAAATTTCTCCTCAGTTCTAAGTTGCTTCTCTCCTTGATTAGTTTCCACCCATTGCTTCTTGTTCTACCCTCAGGTGCGTTGGAGAATAGTTTGACTCCCTCTTCTTTGTGGCAACCCCTGAGATATTGGAACACTGCTATCATATCTCCTCTAGTCCTTCTTTTTATTAAACTAGACATACCCAGTTCCTGCAACCGTTCTTCATATGTTTTAGTCTCCAGTCCCCTAATCATCTTTGTTGCTCTTCTCTGCACTCTTTCTAGAGTCTCCACATCTTTTCTATATTGTGGCGACCAAAACTGAATGCAGTATTCCAAGTGTGGCTTTACCAAGGCATTATAAAGTGGTATTAACACTTCACGTGATCTTGATTCTATCCCTCTGTTTATGCAGCCTAGAACTGTGTTGGCTTTTTTGGCAGCATGTAATAGATTTGAGTGGAAGTGGTTTGCTTCTGAAGTGTATTAAATGAATACAATAGGAAAATACAGATGTAATTATGAATGAAAGGGGTATAAAATCAGAAAGTCTGATTTTCCTTTATATGGTAGCCTATATCTTGATGGGTTTTTTAATACTATTTTAATATTAGTATAATAAAGACAGTAATTATATTAAAGATATTATGTTAAAAAATGTTTTCTGTAATAGTGTATCAGAGCTTAGGACACCACGCAATCAGATAACAGAGCTGTCCTCCTGCATGCTATAGTTTGCTACCAACAATGGAACAATACGATTTCACCCACTTGCTATTACTTATAATTTGGAGTTAGTCTGCCTTTGAAATACTCACAGATAGTGATAAAAGATGTTCTTTCTAAGATATTCTGTAAGAGTGCTTTTTCTTCTCAATATTGTTTCTATGGATTCTGCCATATAATCTAATTATTTCTGATAGGCTGTCTGTTGTAGCACTGGCTTCTTCAAAGGAAAGGAAAACAGCAAGGTAGCTCATTTCAGCAAATTATCTTATTTGTTTGGGGAAATGTGTCACAAAGCTAAAGCTAAGAGGGGACTGAAATCTCTCCCCAATGTCTTTTCTTTGAGAGTCTAAGTGCCATAATCATATAAAGCAGCTTGGTGGGCTGCATATTTTATTTCTTTTTTCCCTTGACATTGGAAGATATTTTAGCCTTATTTCTTTTTCTTTCTTGTATTCTTTTCTGCCATGCGTGAAAATATAAAGAACTTGTATAGTAAGATTTCTGTAGATAAGGAGTAAAACAGTTCTTAAGAAGCAGAAGCAGAAATAGAGACTCCACACCTGCTACTTGCAAAAGGGATAATTCTATTAATCCTGGGAGAGAATCCCTCCTTGGTAAGAAACCATGGTTGCAAATACACAGATATACACATCTCCCTCATTTAAGTTAATCCACTTTCTGTTATTAACACCAGGATCTGAATAGCATGGTCAAATGCAGTGATTAAATCTTCCTGATCTTGTCAGTACTTTGGGGAAATTAGAATAGAGCCTCTTCTTTTCAACTGCAGGCTACATAAGAATGTTTCTGAAAAATTCTTTCTGTTTTTGAGACAAAGGCATTGTGCAAAAATATCCACCAATTTTCCAACTAACTCCAAAAGCTAGTGTTCATAGCCAATATTACCAAATAATCCATATTGCGAATATTTTTTACCCGAAAGCTTCAGAAGCTTTTTCTACTTTGGCCAAAAAAAAAGATTGATTCTAATACTATATTAATTCTTTTAAGTACCCATTGCTATTTGGAACGTTGAGAAAGAAGGATTTAATAGCAAACAGATGCCAAAAGACATCAGACAACTGAAAAAATATAGAAAGAAAGTCTAGTATAAACTAAAATTATGAAGACAATATTAATTGAAAAAATGATATTTTTTTTAAGAAAATTGTAGTGCAATTACTGCTTTTTAGAGATCTGTTTTTAACTGATTGTTTAAGCTGTAGTTATTTTGATAATGTGCATAAAAGTACTATGTAATCTTTTAGGCAATACCAAATAGATATAAATCATTAACAATGAGTGTACTTTTTGTGCCAAGTTGTTTATAATTTTCTTATATCTTCTTAGGGTACTTTTTTGGTCATTCTTATTCAGTAACAGAGCTAATACTTTAACACTTACGCAACATATGGTACACAAATAACAGATTTTATACAATATTTCGTAAATTGTATGATGATTTTTACAATTATACGTTTTTTCCTCCATATATCTGTTAATAGATTTGTCTTGCTATTTGGTCAGACCTATAATTCTTCAGTTCCCTCATACCTGCTATGTTTCCTTATCTTGGCAGTGTTATGCTTCTGGAAGAAATGAGCAAAACGTCACTGGTAATGTAAGAGTACTTATTCCCACCATGTAAAAATTATTTCAGCTGCCCAATTAAACCTAGCATGCATCTATATTGGGCAGCAGCATTGATACAGAAAAATGCTACATTATACATGATATCTAAATTCATAATTCACCCTTTTCCTATTTTTGTTTGCTCAGTAAATAAAAGTACATACTTTGCCAGGATTGCCAATGAAGCACCTTTTCATGACTTGAGCTTTGGTAGTTGTAGGATAGCTGATCAAGTCATTATGGAGATGAGCTCCCACTTGTGAGCTATGCCTTGTAGATCATATAAATTCTCTGCTCTAGAATCATATATAAGATAGACAAAACCATTGGAATAAATCCACTTTGATTTAATGCAGGGGTCTGCAAAGTCGGCTCTTTTAAGACTGGTGGACTTCAACTCCCAGAATTCTGGGACTTCAACTCTGGGAGTTGAAGTCCACCAGTCTTAAAAGAGCCGACTTTGCAGACCCCTGATTAATGGATCTACTGCAAGGGTAAAGTTTAAATCCAACCCACAATATTTATTACTTGTTAAGAAATTGGAATTATGTTTTTTTATTTCCATTTTGATAATAAAATATGTCACTCTAGCCATTGTATCAAACAGTGGATTTAAGTGTTCCATTTTTTCTCTGAAATCATCATTAACATTTCTATCAGTAGTGCAACAAATATCAATGCTGCATTGCAAATAGGCAGTAGGTGGCAGTACTTTCCCAAACTTCACTGTTGAAATGTATTAGGAAGTTAAAAACTAAATACAAGGGACAAAGGAGGTAATTTCTAGCAGCAGTCAATAGGTGTGTGAGCATAACATGTACAAATAGAGAGGATTTTTTTGTTTCACATCAAACCAAAAAAGGCAGAGCCAAGGTCAACTAACGAAGTAGGTATAAAGGTGCATTCTAAAGATTGTATTATTTGTTTGTTTGTTTAGTCAGCTTTGATGCCTGGTTAAAGGCCTAGGATGGTATATCAGAATAAATGCAGGTAATTCATTTTTCTAACAGAAGATACGTATTCAACAGAAACTTCTCATGGAGATTTTCTCCCATTTTTACTGCTTTTCATGTTATTCTTTGATTACCCAACTAGCATATTTTTGGAAGCAGAAGTGGAAGGAAGAATTGAAGTTATTCTTTGTGGACAAATATCTCAAACAGTTGTTGATATATTGGTAAAAACAAGATCGCCCTTATGGTTCAGATTCTATATTTGAAATGGGGAATGGTATGGCATTTTGGAGGATATAACAGCATCTGCTACCTCGGTATATATATATACCGAAGCCTGAAGATGGCAAGTGAGATCTTGCCGAAACGTTGCAAAGACAATCCCATTCTTACACGGGAAAACACCTGAATACAACAAGACCAGCAAGACCAGCATATATATATATTCCACAACACCCTGTTAGGGCCACAATTAAGGGAGGAGACATACTGTTTCCTTTACTGCCTTTCGGCTCATCACCAGAGACCATCTAGACAGAAAGCCAAGAATTCCGTTGTGTGGTTTTTTTAATATGTGTGTTAATTTTTATGAGCTGATCAATAAATAAATCAGAGAGATTAGGATAGATCTATTTCAAGTTTTTTAGCTCTCATCAGCTAGTCGTATGAATCCCAGTAAGAGTATGGTTCGAATCCCAGTAGGAGTATGACTAGCTGATGAGAGCTAAAAAGCTCAAAATACATCTTGCCATCTTCAGGTCGAAGCCTGAAGATGGCAAGTGAGATCTTGCCGAAACATTGCAAAAACAATTTCATACTTACACAGGAAAACACCCGAAGACAACAATACCAGCATACCTACACCCGTGAAAATCTACGAAAGCATATATGTGTGTGTGTGTGTGTGTGTGTGTCTGTGTCTGTGTTACATTTTTGAGCTGATCAATAAAAAGGAAATCAGTATGCTTCCTTCCTTAATTGGGGCTTAACAGAGTGTTGTGACACAAGTATATGTGTGTATGTGTGTGTGTATGTATATATATTATATAATATATATATATAATAATTTACTAAAAGAAATTGCTATTTTTTAATTAACTGGCATGAATATTACCATAAATAAAAATGCAGAAGAACAATTGCCAAGAAAGACTTTCTGGTTGACTACGGATCAATAGACTTTTTTGAGTATATGTGTGTTTTCAAGTCACTGTTGATTCCTGACAATTGACTGGATTAAAAAAAAAATTTGGCAGGACTGTCAGAAGTTGTTTGCCATTGCCTTCTTCATAGGGCTCAGAGAGCGACTGGCCCAAAGTACCAGCTGGGTTTTTTTTGTAACTAAGATTGGAATAGATCTCATGGTTTCTAGCCTACTATCTTAACCACTATATAAAACTGGTTCCAAGTCTAACACTGACTAAATCTCAAAAGCTAGTTCACAGCTGCCTAGCCTTATTGACTGTCAGAGTTGGAAATTCTATAGTATATTGTAAGCACTTTGACCAATAACTGTCATGGAATATTGGATTGATACAATAATTTGATTGCTATACTTCAGCAAGCCACAAACCTCTATATATTAAAAACAAAACAAAATTCCAGGAATCTTAATATTTCAAGGGGGAGAGGGACAAATGAAAAACTATTGAAATAGTATCTGTTTATGGCTTTCAAATATGCATTTCAATTGTACCATCATTTTCCTCGTCTGTACTTGAAAATAATTATATTAATGATTTAATATATTGTTTACTCTCATGGTGTAATATATTCATTGCTGTAAGCAATTCTTGAAGTTGAATTCTAGATAATGCTGCTATATCTTATTAACAACAGAGCTCTTTGATTCATGTAGAAGTGTTTTCAGAACATGCTTTCATACTGCTTTAAAGAGGACAATGATTTTTATCAGCAGAGATTAGATGTTAGAGAAGAAGGAAACAACCAATGTCATTCTTTTAAATGCATTTATACTTTAGTGAAAGGCTAAATGTGAGAAAATAGACGTAGCCCATTTAGATCTCTCTGTATAAAATAAACAGAAAAGGAAAGACCTTGTGCCTGACCTCTTCTGCAATGTTGATAATATATCCCAAGTACCCCTGTAATGCTGAATACCTAAATGAAAAGTATGTACAATATACAATTCTTTAGAATAGATACTCCACATAGGACAGCTATACTCATATTGCTACAAGCTTTCTTTGACTTTTTCAGCAGCTGGACTTTTTCCAATGAGTCTAAAAGCTCCTGGGAATAGAAAACACTTTAGATTGAAAATAATGCGGTCTATTTTTAGTATGTAAGACAAAACATTTACTCCTGCTCTTATACTGACAGTTATTATTATATTATTAGGAGAAGACTGCGCAGGCGCGAAGATGGCGGTCTGCCTCTGAGCTCCGTTGGGTTCTGGAGCTTGTTGGCTTATTAAAACATGCAGCCCGGTCTGTTTTCCATTCCTAAGGGCCGGGCCCAGTGAGTTGCTTACCCTAGCAATGGTTTGAGATCTGGACGGCTCTCTAGGGTAAGACAGCGGCGGAGATATCGCCGAGGACGCCGGGCGTGGATGGCGGCGGAAACGTGGCGGCCGGAACGCAGACCTGAGGAGAAGGAGGTCGATGCGAGGGCCGATGTGAGTGCCGACTCGGAGCCGTTTTTGAGCTGAGGCCAGGAGGACGTGGTGGCCGGGGCTAGAGCGGCGCTGGGATGATCCGCGGCGCTGGGATGATCTACGGAGCCGCGTTGCCGAGCTGGGGTGAGCCGCTGAGCTGGAGGCCATCGGGGAGATTTGGAAATGGAGGAGAGACCGGATCGGGCCGGGCCGGGCTGGGAGAGGAGCGGCCGGCCCGAGGCCTCTAGGAGGAGGTGAGATTCTTTTTGGGCGGCAGAGAGAACGGCTGGAAGATCTGAACTAATGGCCGTGGCGTATGCATCCTGTGTGATCGAGGCCTATAAGATCTGGACGATCGAGGCCTATAAGAACTGTTATCCGGGCCTGGCCAGGAGTAGGAGGAATGCCTTGGCCTGGCCTTTTCCTGAGAGGATGCAAGACCAGAAGAGCCCTTTAAAAAAATCTGGGCTCCAGAGACTGCCCACTCCCCCCCCCTCCCCCCCCAACGATTCCCCAAATTACATTCCTGACCCCCCCCCTCACCCGGACTGATAGACTGATTGACCATTTTTAACATCTGCAATGAATTTTTGAGATCAAGCCGGACTTTATCCCACTGTGCATGTGAATTATTTAATTATTACTTTTAACATCTATTTTTACCATTCTAATTGTCAACATGCTCCCCATAATTAACTTTGACCCATTTTATATCTCGTATTTATAGTTGTATTATATTTTTATATCTATATATTTATATATTTATGTATTTATATGTGTCTATGTATTTATATATTTATATTTATATACTATAATTATGACTATGTACTCTGTGGCAGACCTTATGCTTCTGCGAGAGTCACCGCTCTCGCAGGTTTGGCCCTCCTCGTTAACGAGGGCCCGCCTCGAGGAGGGATTTATTAATCCGGAGAGGTGGGCGAAGCGCGGCCTCAGGGGTTTTTTAGTTAGGAAATTGTTTAAATTATCTTTTTTAGGGGGTTCGAGGGAGGGGGGTGGGTATAGACAGATGGAGACGGAAGCAACAATCAATAGCAAGGGCCAGGATAGCAGTCGACGGAGGGAAGCGGAAGGTGCCGAAAGGAGGGGGGATCCCCGAGTCGTTCCACAGGAGGGCATACCAATTCAGAGGGTCGTGGGGAGGGGCAGGACCGAGGGGAGACAATCTTCATCCTCCCGGTTGGTGGCACGTAGCCGTTGGTTGCAAACGGTCGGGTGCCACAACCCCCGCAGGCTAGGTGGCCAGGGAATACAGAGCCAGGGTCTGCGGCTGATGTTTTGCAACGCCAGGTCCGTTGTCAACAAAGCCCCCCTCATTAGTGACCTTGTGTCAGAGGGGGAGCCGGACCTGGTAGGAATTGCGGAAACCTGGTTGGGCCACGAGGGAGGTCTTCCCCTCGTTGAAATGTGCCCACCAGGCTACCGCGCATTTCATCAGCCGCGGGCCCTAGGCAGGGGAGGTGGGGTAGCGGTCATTATCAAGGAAGGCCTTGAGCCGAGAGAGACCATTGTGCCTCAGACTACCGGCTGTGAGTCCCTCTCCGTGAAGTGGGGCCTAGGGAGGCAGTTGGGCTTGCTGGTTGTATACCTGGCTCCCCGCTATGTAGCAGCAGCCCTGCCCGAGCTCCTGGAGGATGCGTTGACAACCTCTTGGAGCCAGCCTCGTGTCACCTCCCAGGATGCAAGTACAAGCCAGGAGGGGCACGGGTCCAATAAACATGTGGTGGCTCGCAGTCGCCCATGTAGCCTGTCCATATCTTCGGAAGTAACGGAGTCAAACTCCTCCCAAACAAGATCTCTCTCGTGGCATCCCACTGGGCCATGAATGGGGGCTAGCTCACTCTGTATCTGAGCGGTTTTCTCCTGCAGAAAAGTCACAAATTCCTCTGCTCTACCCTGTAGCGGGGCTTCCCGCTCCCTCTGTTGGAGGAGGGAGCGGGTCACCCTAAACAGGGCGGCAGGGCGGTTTTCTGCGGATGCTATGAGAGTGGCACAATGATGACGTTTGGCCACTCTCAGCGCCACAATGTAAGTCCGTAAATGGGCTCTTACCTGTGTCCGGTCAGATTCAGAACGGCTAGACCTCCATCTTCCCTCTAGGCATCTCTTGCGGCGTTTCATCGCCCGCAGCTCCTCAGTAAACCAAGGAGCCAGGGTGGTTCGCCGCCGCAAGAGAGGCCGCAAGGGCGCGACCCGATCCAAGGCTCCCACGGCCGCAATGTTCCATGCGGCCGTGAGGTCCTCGATCGGGGCGCGGGTCAGGGATACAGGAAATGGCCCAAGCGCTGTCTGGAACCCATCCGGGTCCATCAGGCGCCTGGGGCGGTACCAGATTGGTGACTCTGGTTCCGCCTCCCCGTGGAGGGGAGCAGCGGTCGGAAAGTCGAGCCGGAGAAGTGAGTGGTCTGACCATGACAAGGGGGTGATGACTATGTCCCCTATACCCAGATCACTCTTCCATTGGCCTGAGACAAAGATGAGATCCGGCGTATGTCCACCCTCGTGGGTGGGGCCCTGAATTACTTGGGTCAGGTCCATGGCCGTCGTGGAAGCCATGAACTCCCGAGCTGCCACGGATGATTCGCCCAACGATGGCAGATTAAAGTCCCCCATGACTAAAAGTCTGGGGGTCTCAACTGCCACCGTAGCGATCACCTCCAGGAGCTCGGGCAGGGCTGCTGCTACATAGCGGGGAGCCAGGTATACAACCAGCAAGCCCAACTGCCTCCCTAGGCCCCACTTCACGCAGAGGGACTCACAGCCGGTAGTCTGAGGCACAATGGTCTCTCTCGGCTCAAGGCCTTCCTTAATAATGACCGCTACCCCACCACCCCTGCCTAGGGCCCGCGGCTGATGAAATGCGCGGTAACCTGGCGGGCACATTTCAACGAGGGGAAGTCCTCCCTCGTGGCCCAGCCAGGTTTCCGCAATTCCTACCAGGTCCGGCTCCCCCTCTGACACAAGGTCATGAACGAGGGGGGCTTTGTTGACCACGGACCTGGCGTTGCAGAACATCAGCCGCAGGCCCTGGCTCTGTATTCCCTGACCACCTAGCCTGCGGGGGTTGCGGCACCCAACCTTTTGTAGCCAACGGCTACGTGCCACCAACCGGGAGGATGGGATTTGTCTCCCCTCGGCCCTGCCCCTCCCCACAACCGTCTGAATTGGCGCGCCCTCCGGTAAAACGACTAATGGTCCCCCCCTCAAATCTGAACCTACCGTCTCCTCCCGTCGGCTGCCGGTCCGGCCCCTTTCCTGTTGTTCTGTTGTCTCAATCTGTCTATACCCATCCCCCCCCTTGGAGCCCCCTAAAATAGACAATAATTTAATAATTAAAAATCCCCTAAGGCCACGCTTCGCCCGTCTCTCCTGATTAACATATCCCTCATCGAGACGGGCCCTCGATAGTGAGGAGGGCCAAACCTGCGAGAGCGGGGACTCTCGCAGCAGCAAAAGGCTAGCTCTGGAATACATATATAGATACTAAAAGTACTAAAAGTTGTTAATAAATTAATATGATGGAATTCATTTGTGGGGCTGGGGTTTAAAATACAAAGATTTAAAAGTTAAAAAATTGTTAGCCAAGTTAAAATACATTTCCTTAATAGCTGTTAAGCTGAAATAAAGTGCAATCAGTAAGGATTAAAAGATGATAAGCTCGCAATGTCAGTTCAAGATAGTCAGTTAGTTGTTCCGGTCCAAAATCAAGGACAAATACCGTCTTCGGGATATCATGGCTTAGTTCTCAAAAGGGAGGAAGTTAAGATGGACAACTGGCCAGCATGGCCGTTTGCGTTCCCTTTCAACGCTCTCACCGTCACCATCTATCTCTCCTGTGCCTCCGCCTTGTCCACCGGCCTCTCGGCGCTCCCACCGCCGTCGGCCAGGCTTCCAGCGGTCGCCTCAGGATTCTCTCATTCACAAGAAGCCCTCTTTGGGGCTGGGTCCAAGAAGCCCTCTTTGGACCCAGCTCTTTTAAACAACTATCGTCCAGTCTCCAACCTTCCCTTTTTGGCGAAGGTTGTCGAGAGTGTGGTGGCACAACAGTTTCCCCGTCACCTGGAGGAAATTGAGTATCTAGATCCGCGCCAGTCCGGCTTTCGGCCCGGGCATAGCACCGAGACGGCATTGGTCGCGTTGGTAGATGATCTCTGGAGGGCCAGAGATGGGGGATGTTCCTCCATCCTGGTCCTATTAGACCTCTCGGCGGCTTTCGATACCATCGACCATGGTATCCTATTGCATCGGCTGGGGGGGTTGGGGGTGGGAGGCACCGTTTTACGGTGGTTCTCCTCCTACCTCTCTGGCCGATCGCAATTTGTGCGGGCAGGAGAGCAGAGGTCGACCCCGAGACCCCCTCAGGGGTCGGTCCTCTCGCCTCTCCTGTTTAACGCATATATGAAGCCGCTGGGTGAGATCATCCGTGGTTTTGGGGTAGAGTACCACCTGTACGCTGATGACACCCAGCTGTACATATCTACCCCAAACCACCCCAATGATGCCGTAGCGGTGATGTGCCAGTGCCTGGAAGCCGTGCGGATCTGGATGGGAAGTAACGGACTCAGGCTCAACCCGACCAAGACCGAGTGGCTGTGGTTTCCGGCTGCCCGATTCAACCAGCTTTCTCCAACGCTGGCCATAGGGGGCGAACATCTTGCCCCTGTGGATGGGGCGCGCAATTTGGGTGTCCTCCTGGATACCCGGCTGTCTATGGAAGAGCAAGTGACAGCCGTGGCCAGGAGGGCGTTTTACCAGGTTCGCCTGGTTCGCCAATTGCGCCCCCTATTGGATCGGGACGCCCTTCGCACAGTCACTCATGCCCTCGTGACATCCCGACTGGACTATTGTAACTCTCTCTACATGGGGCTTCCCTTGAGGTGCACCCGGAGGCTTCAGTTAGTTCAGAATGCAGCCGCGCGAGCTATTATGGGGACCACCAGGTTCACCCACGTTACACCGCTCTTGCGCGAGCTGCACTGGCTGCCTGTCGTCTTCCGGGTGCGCTTCAAGGTGCTAACTATCATCTTTAAGGCGCTCCATGGCTCGGGACCTAGCTATCTGCGGGATCGGATCCTGCCCCATACATCCTCACGACCGATTCGCTCCCACAGAGAGGGACTTCTCCGGGTGCCGTCCACTAGACTTTGTCAGCGGGCGACGCCCAGGGGAAGGGCTCTCTCTGTGGCGGGCCCGGCCCTCTGGAACGACCTTCCCCCCGATATCAGAACGACCACGGACCTCCGCTCCTTCCGTACGAAATTAAAGACCCATTTCTTTCGACTGGCCGGCCTTGGATAGTCTCTCTGTCTATAGATTTTAAATGTATTTTAATGGGTTTTAATTTTTTAGCACGGGATAACATTGTTTAATTGTGTTTTAAAGTATATATTTTTGTATCTATTGTTTATATTGTTTTTAGTCCTCCTGTGCACCGCCCCGGGTCCCTGTGGGGAGAGGGAGCGGTTAATAAATTCAAAGTTATTATTATTAAAGTTATTATTATTATATTATATTATATTATATTATATTATATTATATTATATTATATTATATTATATTATATTATATTATATTATATTATTATATTATATTATTATATTATATTATTATATTATATTATATTATATTATATTATATTATATTATATTATATTATATTATATTATATTATATTATATTATATTATATTATATTATATTATATTATATTATATTATATTATATTATATTATATTATTATTAGTTTGTCTCTATGTGGGTGCACTTAACTAATATTGGCGAAGTATCAATCTCAAGATTAGGAAAAATATAAATTTCCTTACAAATACTCTTTGTTTTTTCCATGTTTCCATGCATAGAATTATATACTGATTAAGCCCCAACTTCCTCAAGGATAACTTTAGCAAGAGTATTGATTTACTGCTAAATCGATTGTACTGCCTTCAAACAATTAAAAAATAAACATAGTGGATCTTCAATTAGAGGGATGATGGGAAATCTAATTGATATTATTTATTTCAGAAATGTTTATCGATGTTTACTGAAAGGTGGATTTTCTCTCTTAATAATCCTTAATATTGCATTTGTGAATTATCTATTCAGCGCTCTCAAACTTGTATGTTGGTGAAATTGGAACAATTAGAACCCTTCCAAATAAGGCTTGTAGTGCTCTTCTGGTGTGCTGTTTTAAGCAGCAATTTTCCATGAATGGAAAATTAAGTTAGATGTTATTTAATTAGATTCTATTCTAAGCAACAAAATAGGAATTAACTTACCACTCAATTATATGGATGTTTCATATAAAATTGATATTTATATGGTCTTTCTGTCATTGTATTTAAATAAAAATACTGAAAATTAACTATCCTACCATATAATGTATACAATGCAATGCAATGCAATGCAATACAATACAATACAATAGCAGAGTTGGAAGGGAACTTGGAGGTCTTCTAGTCCAACCCCCTGCCTAGGCAGGAACCTTATACCATTTCAGACAAATGGCTCTCCAACATCTTCTTAAAGACTTTGTTGGGGCATTCACAAATTCCGGCATTAGCTTTCCTCACTTCATCTTTGCAGGCTCAGGCTATTTGCTGATATTCTGCCTTAGTTATGTCCCCCTTTTTCCACTTTTTATACTTACATTTTTTGTCTTTCAATTTGTCCAAACATTTGTATTTGTATCTATTTTTAATTGTATTTATTTCTTTTTTTAAATGTCTATGTTGACTTGATTTTTGTTTAGCAAAAACAATTATATAATTTAAACCCAGATTTGTTCCCCTATGGTTTAACAAATCTTCATGAGGTTTTAATATTTTTAATTATTTTTATAAAATTATTATATATAATTACATCTAATAATAATATATTATTTACTTACTTGCATTTATTTTAAACATGATTTATTTAAATTTGCCTAAATTTTTTTATTCACTGATTAGAAAATAGAAATTGTATTATGATTAACAGATCTATTTTATAGACAGCATGAAGATAAATTTTCATTGAGCAATAAATTATATCGGTGTATAATTGGTATATAATCAAACTACACAAATGTTTTAATATTTAACATCTAATAAAAAGGCATATTGTTCTCATAATATGACCTCAGATCTATAAAAGCCATTTACTGGATCAAACTGATTTTTCATAATTTAAAGTTGACAGAAATGTTCCAAAACTCATCATAGCATATCGTTTTGCAAATGATAGGCCATATTATGTCATTGTTTTGCTTTTTTTTTTTTACTGTTTTCCTTAATGAATTCATTTATTCTACAGGAATATTGTTTTCAGAAAACTAAATTACAACTTAAAATCTGAAATGAAATGAAAAGATGAAATGGAACTTTTAAATGTGAAAACATTTCATGATTATTTTTAATGTGTTGTTTGTGTCACTTTTTTGGAAATAAGCAATATTACCTTAAATGCTACTGTTTTCTGATTGCTGTTTCCTTACTTTATGAGTCTATTAATAAAACAGAAAAATATGTACATATCTTATGTAACAGGAAATGTTTATTTATTAATGGTACATTTACACTGTGAGCAAAATATCCAGGTTACACATCATGCATTAAGAATTAGTCTCATATGAAGGGATAAATAGTATGTACAGTAACTAAACATAACTTCCTCTTGCATGTGGTTTTGGCAAACAAAGAATCATGTATGCATTAAGCTTGGAAAGCAAAGACTCCAGAGGCAATTAGAATGAAACTATAAGATGTGTTAAAACAGATTACTTCCAAGTGGGCAAGCAACTATTTTCCAAGAAGAGAATGAATTCCTGCACAGTCAGCAAGAAACTTGTTAAATCTCCATCTCCAGTGAGTAAACAAAATAAAGCAAAATACTTTCATTAGCCAGTGAACACCTGATCTGCTGCTTGCCATAACATACCTTTCATCCATGAATTTAACATAAGAAATCCTGTAGGTTTGCTCCAAATATGCATTCATTAGACCCCTCTCTATCCCTCCCCCCCTCTCTCTCTCCTTCTCCCTCTCTTCTATAGTGTTTCTGTGTATAAAGTATGATTTGAAGATTAAAGCAAAAGAAATAGAGCCTTCTCCTTCAAAAGCTTTCTTTATAAAAGCTACCAGTGGCAGAAAAAAGGGTGAGTCAGAACGAGTTAGGCCTAGAAACAAAAACCTTTAGTTTATTTTTCAGCTGCCCTATGTAATTAGACCAAAAACGTTTTCCCGGCAGTAAGTTAGAGGTACCTTCTCATATTCTAAAGTCGCAATCTGAATATTGGATGTCCTTGATTAAACTGGTTAGCAGCAGCTTCTTGCTAGATTTTAGGAACAGTCTTTTTTTAAGGCCCACTCTACTGTTCCTGGGCTTGCATTGTCTTGTGTCTAACTTTTAATTTACTTCTGAGAGCAATTTATAATTTGGCTTAACATGGGCTAAATATAGAAAGGCCTACTTTTGGTTTGACATACATTACCTCTTGTATATATATTAAGGTATCTCCCATTATACATGTCTAATAATCCACCAAAATTCAAGAGTAGATTGCCTGTAATGTACAATTTACTCCAGTCGGAGTTTGAGATACTAGCAGGCTTGAGATAAAACACGTGTCTATCATCCAACAACAATTAATAAACAAATACAAATAAAATAAGACCATCAAACGTCCATATCTGTTTATCCCAGCTGCTTGGAAAGGAATTGATAGGTCGAAAAAATACCCAAATGCCAGTCTGAGCATCTGGCTGAAAGTGGAACTGACAATAAACATAGTAAAATAAACAATTAATAATTAAAAAATAATTTAAAAGAAAATAAAAACAAACACAACCAAAAAACCTAAAGGCAGATTCGATGGACCACTCAATCTTTCTGCCAACAGTTTTCTATATTGAAATGTCTTTGAATATTAGCAGCTCGGGTTGGTAGTTATGTTGTTGGCTTGAGCTCCGAGCTTGGTGATTTGATTGTAAACGTTTCATCCCCATTCGAGGATACATCTTGAGTGGGTAGTTTTTAATGTTTCTATGCTAAAATTATATTTTTGTAAATAAACATTGTTTTATGAGTTATTATTCCTGCTTTATCACTAATGAAGCAAGTTAAACATTATCTACTAATTTTATGCATGTTTAAATTTTAAATCCCATTCTGACAATGGTCAGAAAATAATGTATCTTTCTTGTGGCCAGGTTAATATGCATTCAAAGATATCTGCACAACCAATTATGTCAAAGTGTTAATACATTCATTGTGACATCATGAGGCAAATCTTGTTGACTGATGTTCCAATGTCAATATCAATATCAGATTCAAATATATGTCTTATGGTTTCAGCATTTGCTCTACTTTCTCTTTCTCTTTTCTTGCTAAGCAGAGCATTAAAAATGCCTTTGTTTTTTATATTCACCCCCAGCTGGCAAGGGCAGCCTAAAATTATCTTTAGCTATCATATGTTTATATAGTGTCTTCCGTCTACTTCAAACACGATTTTGGCCATGGAAATAATTTAGATGTTTTCACAGCAAATCTACAAAGATTTAATCAGCGATTGGGAATTTCCAACTCTTATTGGTGACTTTAGGCTGTTGCCAAATGCCCTTTCTCCTCCAATCCATGGGCAATATTTTGGAGAGTGGGAAAGCTCAGTTTCTCCCCCTGTGCCAGCCAATTTCCAAAATCATGGAGAAACAGTATATCACTCCATTCCTCTGGATCATCTGAATATAGAATGGTAAGAGAAATGGAGAGACAAGATATTTCATCTGCCCGTTGTTTTATGTGACTAGAGACTTTGGACCAGCCTCCCATAAACAATACTTGTTAGAAAGTCCATAAATGAGACATTCCCCATGGTATTGGAAACACGTGAAATTTAAAATATAAACATATGATAAACCTCATATTGGGCAAGCCCTTTCTCAGAACTCAGATGAGTTCTATGAAATTCTGGGGGGGGGGGGGCAACAGATAAGATCCAGGTTAAAAAATTGTTTGGAAAACAGGTGATAGACAAGGGGCATTTTGTGTCTTCCCAACCTTTTTCCCATCCATGTCAATAAGTAAGAGAGGTATCAAGCGATAGAAAAGCTTAAAAAACACACAGAGAAGGACATTTGGAAGACCGTTCAATATGCTCCAAATGTAGTTACTTTATTCTAAGGTTATGTCTCAAAAGACAGTCTTCTTCTCTCAAGTTAAACCAGCTTTTAAAGAGCTGTTTGTAGCACCAAATTTAATTACTTCAAGGAGGAATCCTCTACATTTTATTTAATTGTTAACTATGTTGTCAAAGCTTAATCCTGAGGGAATACATTTAGAAGTTTTACAGTAGAGTTGTTGTGCCCCCTTATAAATATACTTCACACCTCAGACAGTGTTTTAATGTTTTGATCTAATATATTATCCTATCCTTTGAATGGGTAACTCCAGATGGTTAATGCTGATTTGTTTTCTATTCAAAAAACTTAAAACACTGTTAAGGGCCTGGGGGAAAGAGAAGTGAAAAATTTCAAATGCACAAGACAAGAAGTTTAATTTCCAATGTGATTCCCACATTTAGAAACACATCTCCTACATACAGAAAGAGGTATTGACAAAAGAGAATATTTGTAGCTCAGGGTTGAATTGTGGGGTCCTTGGTGCTCTCTGAGCTTGGTTGTTTTCTGGCAGATATTTCATTACCAAACTAGGTAAGATTATCAGTGCTAGTAGGGAGTGGGATTTGCTTTTATTTTATATACTAGTGGCTTGTCCTACCAGTGTTGGAAGGAGGGGTCTTGGTAGTTATTTAATTGGGCTATTATTTGTTGTTAACTTATTTGGCAATTTCCTGTAATAAAATTGATAAATGGATAATGATGACACAGCATTCAAAGTTCAATGACATAGATTTTGTGATGCAAGAGCAATACTGCTATATTTACAGAAATAAGTTTCTTTTACTGTTTTTTGCTTTGATTATTTTCTTTAATTATGAGAATACACTTTATTCATTTTATACAATGCTGTTAGTATCTATAAATATTTTATAGATCTTAATATACACATAGAATAATTTATAATTTAATTATTCAATAAAATAATTTAATTAATTAGTTCAGTTTACCTTTGAGGGTCAATTTGGTATAGTGGCTAAGGCATCAAGCTAGAGACCCATCTACTATGAGTTCTAATACTGCCTAGAGCACAAAGCCAGCTTGTTGACTTTAGACCTCTCACTCATACCCTAAGAAGGAGATAATGACAAACCACTTTTGAAAAACCTTGCCAAGAAAATTGTAGGGATTAGTCCAGGCAGACACTAAAAGTCAAAAACTGACTCAAGGACACAATAAACAACCAAACAACCCACTTCTTGCTTTACACTGAAATAGTTTGCATATACACATGTGCACTCGGACACTGCAGAGCTTGGGATTTGAAGGGGAAAGCTGAACATATGTGGGCATGTAGCATCTGTTGAGAACTCCTTAAACCAAACTTATCTTTTCTCAGAATCATGCTGCAGCTGCAGAAATAGTTGTGCAATCCTAGGAGAGCTGCCACTGCTTTAAATTAAACATGTGCTTTCCCTGGCATTGTTCTACTCAAAAATTGAAAAAGTAGGTGAAAAACTAAAATCATTTAAAAAGAAAAAGATTAAATTCTCACTAAAGAGAAGATGGGAGATAGCCAAGAACTAACAAGTTATAGATTCCATGTTGTTAAGATATCTGTAATTAAGGTTATAAATCAGCATATCATATTTATCAACCTTAGCAACTTTTTAGATGTATGGACTTCAACATCCAGAATCCCCTAGCCTGCTTGCCTTGAATTCTGCATGTTGAAATCCACAGGTCTTAAAGTTGTGAAGGTTGACAAATACTGTCTTGTAGCATTGATATGAGCTTTGCCCTCATATTTCTTTGGGGGCAAGCCACACACACACAACACGGCATCATAGTACGGAAGGAAAAGTAATTAAAAACCTTACTAGCAGATGTTTTTTTCCAAGGTTCTCCTGGTAAGAGGCATCAGTCAAACTGAATATTTTCAGTTTTCATAATATTCTGACTAATTGTAATCTGTCTAGCTCTTTTGAATTCCTAGCCTTTTAGCCAAGGATTTTCCCCAGACATAAGAAAAATAGAAAGGACAATTGCGTGAAGTTAAAAAAACCCACCACCACCATTTAATAGAATTTAACAAATGTCTTGATAACCCTGAAATGTGAGAAGTAGTTCTGCAATTTGTTCATGATACAAAAATGTGAAGAAAAAAGAATGAAGCCAATATAGAAATATAAGGAAAAGCAGTAATCATAATACAGATTTCCAAATACAATCAATATAATCTTACTGGACCCCTTTTCCAACTTTGTACTATTAGAATTTGTACAATCCAAATTTCTAAGATCAGTCCTTCAAGTCCCCAAATGTGTCTCTAATATTACCTTGCAGCTAACTAGAGACAGGCTTATGAAATTAGAGGCTAGAATGTGGTTGACCATATTCAAATATTGACTCAAACCATCTTATTTCCCCTTTCACCTTGCTCCATTAAATATGAGTGATCATTTTAAATCCACCTGGAAACAGGCTGTGGCAACTAAAATCGCATGCCCGGGCTTCTGTCCAGGTCTTCTTTTCAACATAGGATATGATCAGGCCAAGCTCTCATTAATCACCGTGTATCAGATACAGAACACCAATGGGATCTAGTCAGGACCTCAACCTTTACCGACAGTGAATCAACAAGCTCTCTGCCTTCCCTTAACTAAACTCTAAGTACCTAAACAGGAAGGCATATACTTGGACAGATGTCATGGCTTATCCTTAGCTGTACTTTGAAGGACAACACAGGAGGATTCCTGGAGAGACAATTCCCCTGTGACTCTGGATATAAAGAAAAAATAGATCATGTGCCTCTCCAGTCCCTATAATACACAGACATTTCTACTAGCCTCATCTCAGCATTACCTTAGCTGCACAGGACAATTCAATACCTTGCTTCAATATTCAACAATATACCAATTCTTCTACAATATACACTGTTGACAGGTTCTGCACAGTTGTGCTTAAAAATGATTGGATGATGACTTGTGGCATAAACTAGACTTAATAGACACCTAGTTTGCCATACCAGAGTCGTCTCTAATTTGATAGATATCATCTTCCACATACTTTATGCTCCTTTACCTCCATCTAATTGTCATACCTCTCCTTTTAAATTCTTTTAAACTGTCTCTCTTCTCTTCTAAATATATGTTTATATCTTCTAACTTTTCATAAATTTTATTTTAGACTCTGATGTACCTTATATGAGTTTTGATTGACTGTACCCCACCCCTTTTGGCTGGACTATAACTGTAATAAAGACTGATTTGATCTTACTAAACTGTTAATTTACTACATAACGGTATAATGATTTAAGGTTATGCAGAGAAGTGGGACTTGTTTTGTCCCAAGTCACACTGACAAGGCAAAGAATAAGTAGGATCTGTTTATTGCTCACTTATCACAGTGTCAAATGACCCACCAATAGTATCACTGAAACTCCATCCCAGCCCTCAGCTACCAGTCTGGATTCCCTGGCTCCACAAACTAGGTTCTAACCAACCCATGAGTCAAAGAGGGAAGTAATACCCACAAATCCAGAATTACAACAATAAAAGCACAGTCTGAGTGTCAAGTCCGAAGTCTATAAGCAAAGTCTGAGGTTCAGAGTCCAAAAACACAGTCCAAAATTCAAGGTACAGGAACCAGGAAAGCCAGGAAGGTGCACATCAAAACAAGCAGGTGTTCCTGAAAAACACACCTTTTCCCAGCGTCTGGTTAATTCACCCTTCCCCAGCTGTTCCTTGTGAGGAGAGGCAGGCCTGCTTCATTGCAAACAACCTCTGTGCCTCTCTCCATTCTCTTTTCTTCACCTGTGGATCGAGTGGGGAGGCAGCTATTTCTCATCAGAGGTGGTCTGAAGCCTGTCATCTATGATGGTTCTCTGCAGCTACTCCACTCCTGCAGCCATCTGTTCAGTTTCCTCCCCTGCCATCCCCAAATTGCCAGACAGCCCTGGGATTGCCTCGTTCTCAGCCCCTGAACTCTCACTTATTCAGAGGCAATTGTGCCCTTCCAATCAGACAGCCCCGGTTCTAACTCCTCCTTCTCCTCTGAACTGGGATTTGGCCAAGGAAGCCATGATTCCTACTCATTGTTTACTTGCTTGTCTGCCTCACAGAATCATCTTGTTTGAGTTGGGCAGCCCTATAAACCCAATAATTACATGTATGTATGCTTGTTTATAATTACATAAACAAACATACATACAATAAGACATTGCATTATTATTGGGATTCTATACATCTTGAGAATTCAGAATTTGGGTCCCTTTAGATACTATCAGGCTGGCTTTATTTATTAATTTATTTGGTTTTTTTAAAATTTCTTGTATATCAAGCTGGCTTTCCTTATCTGTTTGTTTGTTTGTTTATAGCATCCTCTATCTTACAGAATAAGAAATCTACAGTATGTGAAACTCCGCTTCTTTACAGAAACTTAGTATTGTTTTATCCATCATTGAAAACTAACTAGTGGCTGAACCCACTTAACTACCTGAGAATAAGTAAGTGGTAATTAATTGAAAACTGACCATGAGCCAGCAGTGTGATATTGCTACAAAGGCAATAAATGCAATTTTAGGCAATAAATGCATTGTAGGATTTCTGAACAATTGTTGGACTTGATAACTTAAATGGCTCATTTCTATGAAGCACTGATAAAAAAGAATCTGGAGCCCAGTTGATATTTTTCCACTGGGCTACAGGAGCCTTTCTTTCTCTTTTTAAATAAACATAATTTATATTTGATTCGCTGACCCTTTATCCTTATAGCCATATAAAACAGTAATTAAATCTATATAGATTACTTTATCTATTTAATTATTTTTTATCACACAGTGAAAGTGGAAGAATAGACCTTTAGTTTACCTTTGTATAACTTGTCGACTTGTGAAGGCACAGGCAGCTACACCAATATGTGTTTAGTTTAATTTTGTACTTCACTTCCAATAAAAATGGAATACAATTGTTTGCTTATATAATCAATCCACTACCTTAGAGAGCAGGCAACATTGAAATTTCCTTCTACTCACATGGTTTAAGCAGAAGAAATAGCCTCTAGATATTCTAAGTCCCCCTTTACATACACATTAAAGGCAATGCTGGGATTCAAATAATTTAACAACCGGTTCTCTGCCCTAATGATTTCATCCAACAACCAGTTCATCAAACTACTCAGAAAGTTAACAACCGGTTCTCCCAAAGTGGTGCAAACCGGCTGAATCCCACCACTGATTAAAGATTAGATTTACATTCTGATGAAAATTACTAGGGTTTAGCTATTGTCAGTACAAAGCAATATAGATTAGGATTCTGGCAACAGGACGTGATGATTGTACCCACTATCTTTTGAGTTTTCACATGAGCAAAGCTGACTACTTACAGTCTCACAGACATGAGAAAGCTCTCTACCATGTTATCTTGGTAGTATTTAAAAAAAAATAGTGACCCTTTTCTATTCCTGGTTTTCCAAAACAGCATATTCAAGTTAGTTAGAAATGAAAAATGTAATGAAAACAAGAACTAAAGCAACATCATTGTTGCTTTGGGAACATTTTCACTTTCCCAATTACTATTTTTTAAAATCACTGTGTTATCCATCCTTCGATTGTCTTCCCTGTTTGCTGACAGGCCTGTTTTCTTTTCTGCTGACAGGTTAAAGTGAAACTAGTATGCCTCATAGGTGGGGCGTGAACATGGCCCAGAGAAAAAGCAAACAGGCCATGGCAGGAGAACAAACATCAGGAAAGGATTAGCTGCAGTCCTCTCTAAAGAGGAAAAGGTTGTTCTTATTTCCTCGGGTGTTGCCTTATGGTGCAATGTTGAAGAAATTGTTCTCCAAACATGAGAAGGAGGGGAAGTACTGAAAAAGAGGTGCAATAACTGATTGCAAGTTGGTTTTAAGCACTCAGTACCACTCAGGTTAAAGCCAACAACTCCGCTTTCCCATGCAAGGGCCATAGGTCTCAATAGGTAATTACTACGTCTGTGTTTTTCTTATAACCAGCAGCTGTCAGCAACATCGGCTAAATTCCAGCTGCATTGTGGAAAGCTGCTATGTGTGAACAAAGCTGCTACTTTTCAGAGATAGAGACACATACAGACATTTAAGTCAAGTGTATCAGAATAAAAAATGTAAAGCATAAAACTGCTTTTTTAGTATAAGTATATAGTGCTTTAAAGATTATGTTGTGTTTTAAAGATTATGCAAGATAAACGTGAGTCTTGTAAACAGTGCATAAATGCTGAATGGGGAAGCAAACATAATTTAGTTGAGCTTTGATCCTTCCCACAGTTAAAGTTTCTTGAATAAGCTAAAAAGTACCAACAGAGTAAATGCTTTTTTATAAAAAGAACAGTTTAGGGATTATCAAAGCTATTTGCTTTTAGAGCACAGTAACACCAACTATATTAAACATCTAGTTCTGATGGGGTCAAGGCAAGTGGTTTTTATCAAACAAGTTCCTTGTGGATGATTTAATGTGTTCACTTTGTTTTCACTTTTAGTTGAGTTTTGTAGATAGCTTCAGAGGAGGAGTATGTGTCCTTTGTGTTTTCTTTTGCTCTTGGTCTGGCCAGCTTAAGTGAAAAATGCCACTTTCATAGATATCGTGAATTGTCTCAGAAGGATTTTATCTAACAGTGTATGCTAAGGCCTCTCTCCAGAGTTCCTTGAGAAATGATTCAGGGACAGCAGACAAATGATGTCCTGTTCTTGCAGTATCTTTCAAAAGAATTATCTCTGGAGCTTTCTTTCTCCAATATTATGTCTGTACACCAGCTTGTTTTCAGTACTGTTAAGTTATGTGGTATGTGGACAAGTGTGTGATAACAGCATGTCAGAGTTCATTTTGTTCTGTTTGCCGTTTGACCAAACAACCCACCCACACTCAAATAAGACTGCCAATCCTTTGATGATTCTAGGTTTATGATATGAAATGACCTGTTTCTAATGCGTGTTTTCACTGGAGTTTTATTTCACAGTAGAGCAATAAATAGGATTATAAGATTTTCTCTACTGCATTGATCTCCCTGTTGCCTTTTATTTTTTTAAAATACTTTTTAAAATATTCAACATTACTTTTGTAATACAACAGACTTTAACTAATATCTTCAGTACTAAATTTCAAATGAATCAATGTATTTTTAAGACACATAATGCAATCCCATTCAAAAGTGCTTTGCAATACAAAACCACATGGGAAGTAAGCCAATCACCTAACTAAAACCACAAAACCCAATGCTACTATTGTATTCCTCATTTTCCCCTATTAAGGGCAGTGGCTCTATAATATATATACTTTTCTGGGTGAAAATTTTTGATACAAGTATTTCTATTCCATCATGAAAAAGTGACTTTAGTTTTGTTTGTTTGTTTTAAACTAAACTATAAATATGAGCATATTTGAAATATGAATGTAAAGTCAAACCCTATGCAAAATTTATTAACTCAGAGAGCTAAGGCTCCATGCATGACTTATCTTGCCTGGCTTAGAAGCTGAGGAGAGTTGGATCTGGTTATTACAGGGTGGGAAAGCCACCAAGTAATGCCAAATTGTGGGGTAGATTAGGAAGATGGAAAATATATTACAAGAATACAATGGCAAACTGTTTTGTTGCTGAGAAAACTGCACAGTGTCTTATGAAGTCAACAGGAGCTTAGCTTGACTCAGTGATAAACATATCTAGCAGGAGAGAGTTATGGTATTGAGAATGGGATTTATTTAAAAGTGCAATGCACAATCTAACAAATGTTTAGCTTATGTTTTAAATATTAAGGATAAAGATTTCCAAAACCATTGCAATCTGGTGACTGAATAATGATTCTCTAATCTTCTATAAACTACGTTCAGATTGGTAGAATTGAAAGATTTACATATATATTTTTGATACTATTTTCTTTTCCCTTTCATGGGGAACCCTTTTATGAAAAGCTACAGCATTTTTCAGAGTATAAGACGCACCTTTTTTCGACCTAAAAGAGTGTGGTAATGTTGGTGCGTCTTATACACCAAATACATCCATTTTGGCCTCCCAAAGCCCCACCCCTGCATCCCATTTTTGCAAAGAGGCATTTTATGCCTTCTCTCCAGCCCCCAGAAGCACTCTGCAGGCTTCAGCAGGGCTGAGGGAAGGCAAAAATTCTCCTATTTTTGTGAAAAATGGCATGTTTTCTGCCCATTTTTTGCAATAACAGGGGCATTTTTGCCTTCCCCCAGCCCTGCTGAAGCCTGCAGAGTACTCCTGGGGGCCAGAGAGGACAAAAACTTTTTTTTCTTACTTACCTCTTCAAAATCTTGGTGTGTCTTATACACCGGTGCATCTTATACTCCGAAAAACATGGTATATATTACAACATAAACATGCAAACATGAAAAACACTGCTTTTTAATTGAATCCGTTTCTCATAATATACTGTATATACCAGTGGTGGGTTTCCATTTTTTTTTACTACTGTTCGCTCATGCGCATCACCCGGGCAGGTGGATGGAGCCTCTTGCTGCCACCACTATCAGTTTGCCTGATCCGGGATGAACCGGGAGCAACCCACCTCTGGTATATACCACTGAAAAATCACAGAATTACATGTAAATATACCACAAGAACATTCTGATGAAGCTCATTGCAAATAGCAATATGGTGTTTTTTTCATATTTTTTCCCTGCATACATTTTCCCACCTCACATACACACACATTTCTGGAGTAAAATGATTATCTATTGCACAATTTCAGGGAAAAACAGAGGAAATGTTTCTCAATGCTTATTATAAAATATTATATTTTGTTGATCAAATGTATACTTTGTTTTTCATATAGGAGTTCATGGTGATATACATAATTATTTGTTCTTTTTATATTTATATAATCTTCCCAGGACAAGTCACTACTGTAATGCAAGACAGCTATTAATTTTCATTATGGTACTTTAGACAATGTATAGGTCTGATGCACTCTCAGTCTGTGCTTTTCATTAGTATTTGAATAGTTCCATGGTGCATTGTAGCTTGAAAGTGCATCTTGGTTTTCCTGTTCAGTTCTACCTGGCTAAATGATTACTTTGATAAACACTTCAAACAACTGATGAACCATTGAGTTTTTAAGGAACTTATTGTATAATTAGTCCTTTCCAAAAGATTCTTGGCTTTAGAAAATTTCCAGATTGATTTTGAACTGCCTTAGGAATGATGTATAGTCTAGATCTGGGATGGCAAACCTATGGCATGCATGCCACAGATGGCATGCGGAGCCATTTCTTAGGTCAATGGGTTGCCCTGTCAGCTCCAGCAGTCATGTGTGCGCTGGCCAGTTGCTTTCGGCCTTCATTTTCCAAACTTCCAGTTTGTGCATTGGGCCAAGCTTCCGGTTTATGCAATGGGTCGTTTTTTGTCCTCTGGAGGGCAAAAAACAGAGGGTGAAAAATGGCCTTATGGGCAACCTGAAAGTTTGTTCCTGAATTTCCAGTTTGCACATTGGGCAGTTTTTTGCCCTCCGGAGGCTTCAGAAGGTTTTCCTATAGTCTCCAGAGGGTGAAAAACAGCCCGATACGCAAACCAGAAGTCAGAAAATGGGCCATTCCTGGCCTCTGGAGGGCCTCCTGGAAGGCTGGGGAGGCAATTTTCACCCTTCCCAGGCTTCAAGAAGCTGTGCGCGGGGCAGCGGGTGGGTGGGGGTGGTCACGCACGCATGTGCAGAGGGGCATTAAGTTATGGGGTGGGCATGTGAGTGCGCATGATAGTGCACGCGCTCATGCTTTTGGCACCTGAGGCGAAAAAGGTTTGCTATCACTGATCTAGATTATAATAAATGGTACCGAAGCACCACTTGTTTGAAGCAAGTTCATTCAAAGTGGTGGCCTCTTTTAAGCTTAGGTTATTGACTATCTATAAACTCTCTCCTAAAAACTACGGGGGGGGGGGGGGAAGAAAGGTAACAATTTTCAAAACTAATCATATACTGATTTAACATTTCTCTTAATTTGAAGAGTTGTTTAATTTCTTTATCAGCAATTCTCTGAACTGGATTTTTCATAATTTAAGTAAAAACTGTAAGGAGAATAATGTAACTAGCTGTTTCAACAGTCAGTAAAGCATTGTTTTGTTTAAATAATTATCTTACTGAGCCATTTGTTTCCCACTGTTTTAGAATCATTGCTGATTAAAATTGTACACTAAATGATTATCCAATTCTTTTTTGAGGGATTAAGAAATCTTAACCCTCTCTGAGAATAAAATACTGTTTACGCTTGTGGTATAGCTCAGAGAAACCTGCCCAACCTGTTTTATTGTGTTTTGGAAACCGTTTGCATATCCGATCTTTAATGTTATTAGAGTAAGTAGTATTTTGGGTTTAGAATAGAAAATCATTGCACCTCAGTGAAGATTTCTAGTGAATAAACTTCCATAAAATTATATTAGTTATTACTGGCTTCCAGTGCAGGGGCAGAACCAACTATCTGACTATTTCTCCCAATTTACTAAGATCTGACAGACTGACACAATCAGGATCTTGTCATTTAGACCAGGGGTCTCCACCCCCCGGGCTGCGAACCGGTGCTGGTCCGTGGCTTGATAGGAACCGGGTCATAGGGCCGGAGAGGAGGAGGAGGGAGGAGGGGGCAGTCCCCTGGGCTCACCTCCCCATGCGTGCTCTGTTCCCCCTCTCCCCCCGCTCCCCCTCTATGCCAGCCGAGCCATGCCCACCGGTCCACGGAATTTTCTTTAAAATGAAACCGGTCCCTGGTGCTAAAAAGGTTGGAGACCCCTGATTTAGACAATATATGGCAGGATCCAGGATCTAGGTAGTCCTCAAGTTACAACCATTCGTTTAGTGACAGAGTTAGAATAGCACTTTTATAAAGTTACTTATGGCCGATTTTCACACCTCTGACCATTGCAGTATCCCTGTAATTAAAAATTGAGTGTTTGGCAACTGGCATATATTTATGACTATTGCTGTGTCCCAAGGTCACATGATTACTATTGGTTTCCCAGCGGACTTAAATGAGCAAAGGCAATGAGAACAGCCAGGTTCACTTAATGACTGCATGATTCATTTTAATAATTGCAGTGATTCACTTCACTGTGACAAAAAAGATCATAAAATGGGGCAAAAGTCACTTAACAATTGCCTTGCTTAGGAACCAAAATTTGGGGCTCAAATTTTGGTTGTAAGTTGAGGACTACCCTGTTTCCCAGAAAATAAGACCTCCCTGGATAATAAATCCAATTGGGCTTCTGAGTGCATGTGCTAAAATAAGCCCTCCCTGAAAATATTGCAACACCGCAGCAGCCATGAGGTGACCATGCTCACCGCTTCCTGCACCTCAAAAATAATAAGACCTCCCCAAAAAAAAGGTCAAGCACTTGTTTCAGGGGTCAAAAGAAAATAATACCCTGTCTTATTTTCAGGGAAACACGGTACCCATTATATTTCTCTATTGCTGCTCCTACTCTTTATGACAAGATCTCATCTACCTGCCCTTTGAAAAGCATTAAAGATCTGGTATTTTTCCACAGGCAGAAAGAATGGCACCACATATTGTATGAGGTATTTTTCCACCACTTCATGCATTTGCACGTGTCCTAATCTTAAAAATTATTCTAAGTCTAAATCTAATCTGCTTTATTATATAGGTTTTACTGGCTAATTTTTATTTACTAATATTGTATATCACTTTTATTCATAGCCATTTAAATAAAATAAAATAAGCAAATTAGCTATAGGATTCTCACTGTGGCATAAACATACCACAAAGATTTTGCAAGTGTCATGTTGTTTTATTCTTATCTTGTGCCCATGACAAATTAATGTAGCCCCCGCTGTGACTAATCTTAGATAGTTTTTAAATTGGGGATCTTAATTGGTTTTAGCACAGGTTTTGCTGTTTAATAGTTTTTTAAATTTATATGTTTTGTATTATTTTTGTATATTCTTTTAAATTCCTGTGCGCCGCCCTGGGTCCTTTTGGAGAAGGGCGGGATATAAATTGAATAAAATAAAAAATAAATAAATGTGGTAATCATTGCAGTTATAGTTAGTGGCGCTCTTCTTTTTCCCCCTAAATATTTTTTTTGCTGTGTAGACAATGTTGGACCGGGTGATTCATGATAAAATTAGAAATTGAGATTTCTCTGCTCCTTATTAGTCTTTTTAGGCTCTGTGTGTTGGAATGCTTTTCTGTCTCTTGTACACTGCTATGACCATTGAAGTTTCAGCTATACAATAGATATCTGGCTTCTGCACATGCATCATATTATGAAAGTATCTTATGTGCATGGATTTAGCATTCTTTCGGGGGAGAAAATAGACATGTTTAAAAATATATATTTCTGTGGTTGTACTTTTTACTGATTTTATTATTTGACTGTAGTTTTTAAAAATATATAAATCATATAAACTAATAAGTTTCAACTTATTTTCTTGTTATTTGTAGATTTAACCCATGTGTTATATTTGATAAGTTGTATTAACATGATTGTGAAATTAGGCTGAAACAAATTTAGGTTATAATCGGTTTTACCTATGAACCTGTAAATCAGGAAAGTTGCTTTATTTCTGCTTTTCTCAGCAGGTACTAAGAGATTTTCTTTAAAAGTCTATCACATTTCTTCACTGCTTTAATAGATTGGAGGAATTTAGTGTCATCTCATTAGTCTCTCTTAACATTTCTGGAAAATACTAAGTCACTATATTAATCATACTTTCATGTAAGATCCTATACATGAAATGTTGGTTTCACAGGAAATCCTTCTCTGCCAGCACCTAGCCATATGCATCCTCTGAAATTTTGCATCACTATGCTAATTCAGAGCATTTCACATCTATTAAATCACCTTCCAGGGAACTCTATGACTAGCTTAGGTACAGAATAGTGTCAGGTCCCAATACTCCCACACTTTACCAGCTTAATTATGACCCTGGCATTCTTTCATGTGGCTGTTAGTACTGATCTAGGTGAGTTTCCCATTCTCAAAATCTAAATTGTAACTCTAAGGATTCCAGACCATTAGAACTGGTCTCAGGTCCACTAGTTCTTTAACCCATCAGAATCATAAATGCACCTTTCTAACACTGCTACCATTCCAAGTTCAGTTAGCAGGCCCCCATAGTAAATCAGTGGCGTAGCGTGGGTTGTCAGCACCCGGGGCAAGGCAAGTAATTTGCGCCCCCTAACCCCTGGATTTTAGCACTCGAGTCTCTTCCACTCCATCGCCCGCCGCAGGGCCCCCGCCCGCCGCCGCCCCCTCCTCGGCAGCGGCTGTGGCACCCGGCGGCGAGGCAACCCCTTCGCTCATCCTCCTCGGTGCCTTTCTAGCCCTCCCCCGGGGGAAGCAGCGGCATCGAGGACGGGGAGGGCGCAGCATGCGGAGCGGCGGGGAAGCGAGAAACGGGAAGGGGGGAGAGGAGGGGTGCAGGAAGATCCGACGGCAGCGGGGTAGGGGAGGCAGCCGCAGCCGGCAGGTACTCGAAAGAGCTGGCCTCCCTTCGATCCGGAGAGCGGGACGCCTCTCCCGCCCTGTCAGCTACATCTCCGCGCATTCACAAGACCGCTGCTGAATCAGCTGGAACGCGCGAGCTCTCCCCACCTTCCGCCCGCCGAGCTCTCTTCCTTTTCCCTGCGATTTCCCGCCCCCTCCCGGTTTCCTGGATTCCGGATCCCCCCTCCTCCGCCCGAGAAATAATACTAATAAAAATATGAAAAATCCCCTAAGATCCTTTCCCCAAGGAAGAAGACGGGGCGACGGGGAGAAAACGCCTCCTCTTGCAGCCGCTCTTGCTTCGGGCGACGCTTCTCCGGTCCCTGCGGCGGTGGCCACATTCCCCGGCTGCCGCTGTTCCTGCCTTACTCGATCCCCTTTCCCGAAGCGACGGGGAGCTGCGAGTGCGAGCGCGCCCCCCCAGATGTTGCGCCCGGTGCGGCCCGCACCCCCTGCACCCCCCACGCTACGCCACTGTAGTAAATTGTTGTTTTTCTATCACTTAGTTACCAATCAATCCCAATAGCTGTATTGTCTTCTTGAGTGTCACAGTCCCAGCTAGGTCTCAGCCTCACAGGTGATAGTAACAATAATGCCCCACTTCCGCTTGTCCCAATATGGTAAATGTTCTGATTGGTACTCTACTTCAGGCCCTCTGCCTCAGCTCCTCTCAGCCATTCCCAACAATGTCAACTATAGATGCTGTCATCATTTTTGAAATGCCCAACTAGCAATTCTAAACCATTTCAACTATCCACCAATTCTACAAGTCAGGAACTCTACAACAGCGGTTCCAGTGATAACTCCAATTGGCTCTGATAGAAGAACGATTGTTCTCAAGCTGCCAGCTAGTTTGTTCGGACTAGTGAGTCAGTTAACAGCCACTTGAATGACCCAATTAGCTCAGAAGTTCCAAGAACATCAGTGTGTGGCTAAGTAACCACCTGGTGGAATATGTACAAATATATACAAACACATATCATAAGCTTCCTGACAGACAGGAAGCAACAGGTGAAACTAGACAAAATCACATCAGATACCTGTACAATTAGCCCAGCAGCCCAGAGGGCTGTGGGCTCTCTCCACTTTTCTTCTCTCTATACACCAATGACTACATCTCAAAAGACCCCTCTGTTAAAGTATTGAAGTTTGCTGATGATACAACAGTGATTGGTCTCATTTGACACAATGACGAATTTGCATACAGATGGGAGGTTGAACAACTAGCCTTGTGGTGCAATCGGACCAATCTTGAACTAAACACACTCCAAACCACAGAAATGGTGGTGGATTTTAGGAGAACCCCTCCTATACTACCATCTCTTATAATACTAGACAACACAGTATCAACAGTAGAGACCTTTAAGTTTCTAGGTTCTACCATATCTTAAGACTTAAAATGGACAGCTAACATCAAAAATGTCATCAAAAAAGCACAACAAAGAATGTTCTTTCTGTGCCAGTTCAGAAAGCTCAAACTGCCCAAAGAGCTGCTGATTCAGTTCTACAAATGAATTAGTGAGTCTGTGATCAGCACCTCTATAACTGTCTTGTTTGGCTCTTCAACCAAACAAGACAGACATAGACTTCAATGGATAATTAGAACTGCAGAAAAAACAATTGCTTCCAACCTGCCTTCCATTGAGGACCTGTATACTCACCAGTGAAAAAGAGGGCTGTGAAAATATCTACACACCCCTCACATCCTGGACATAAATTGTTTCAACTTCTACCCTCCAACTGATGCTATAGGGCACTGCACACCAGAACAAAAGACACAAGGACAGTTTTCCCCCCCGAATGCCATCACTGTGCTAAAAAACCAATTCCCACAACACTGTCAGACTATTTACTAAGTCTTTATTATATTCTTCTTCTCATCTTTCCTATTACCGTATTTATCGGCGTATAACACGCACAGGCGTATAACACGCACCTTCATTTTAAGAGGGAAATTTCAGGAAAAAAATGTAAATTTCAAATAAAGAACTTTGAAGCAAAATAAGGGTAGCTCAGAACTTTTTTTTATTAATATTATTACCACTTATAAGGTAAATAATGTAAAAGGAAAATGTGGTGAAACTCACTTAACGACGGCCTTGGTTAGCAACCAAACTTTTAGGCTCAATTGTGATCATAAGTTCTTTCTTTCTCTCTCTCTCTTTCCTCCTTCCCCCCTCTCTCCATTTCTCTTTCTTTCTCTCTTTTTCTCTTTCTTTCTCTCTCTTTCTCTTTCTTTCCCTTCGTCTCTCTTTCTATCTGTCTCTCTCTCCTTCCTCTGCCCATCTCTCTCACTCTGTGTTTGTTTGTCTGTCTGTCTGTCTCTCACTCACTTAATCAGTCTCTATCTATCTGTCTCTCCCTCCCTCTCTCTGTGTGTGTCACTCACTCTGATTCTCTCCCTCCCTCTCTCTGTCTCTGTATGTCTGTCTCTTCCTCTTTCCCCCTGTCTGTCTCCGATTCATTCTCTATCTGTGTCTCTCTCCGTCTCTCTCCCTCCCTCTCTTTCTCTCTGTCTCTGTCTGTCTCTGTCTTTCCCTCCCTTCCCCTCTGTCTCTCTCTGTGTATGTCAGTCACTCCCTCTCTTCCCTCTCCCCCCGCCCCAACCCGGGAAGCAGCAGAAGGGCCGGCATGCCAGAGGTTACGGACGCCTCCTCCCACAGCGGGCCAGGTCGCCCGGCAGGGGCGTCAGGCAGAGAAGCCGCGCGCATCTCCGCCAGCTCCCTCCGACAGGGAGGAGAAACGTGTGCCGTGGTGGCTGTCAGAGGGAGCCGGTGGAGATGCGCGGGGCTTCCCTGCCCGATGCCCCTGCCGGGCGCAAGGCTCTGGGCTAGCAGCTAGCCCAGAGCCTTGCGCCCGGCAGGGGCATCGGGGAGGGAAGCCCCGCGCATCTCCACCGGCTCCCTCCGACAGGGAGGAGAAATGTGTGCCGTGGTGGCTGTCAGAGGGAGCCGGTGGAGATGCGCGCGGCTTCCCTGCCCGATGCCCCCTCTTTGGCCCTTCCCCCCGCCCGTTCGCTCGCTCCAGGGGGCTGTGGCTCCGGCGCAGCCACAGCCCCGGGCATTCCCCTCGCCCGTTCGCTCGCTCCAGAGGGCTGTGGCTCCGGCGCAGCCACAGCCCCGGGCATTCCCCTCGCCCGTTCGCTCGCTCCAGGGGGCTGTGGCTGCGCCGGAGCCATCCGGGAGCCGCACGTACATGCCGGGCCCTCTGCTGCCGACCACTGTAAAAACATGGCTTCAGCGTATAACACGCATACATCATTTGCCCCCTATTTTCAGGGGGGGAAAGTGCGTGTTATACGCCGATAAATACGGTACCTATCTCCTCCCACTTAAGGCTGTAACCATGTTGCTTGTATTTTTACAATCTATATTGTTCTGTTTGTTTTCTAGTACGGTTTGATTGCTTATTAGTAAAATTGCTTATTATGACTATTACTAAGTGTTGCATCTTATGATTCTTGATGAATGTATTTTTCTCTTTTTTTCATTTTATGTACTCTGAGAGCATATGCACAAAAGACAAACTCCTTGTATGTCCAATCACATTTGGACAATAAAAAATTATATTCTATTCTATATTTAGTATGTATATACATATACAAAAATATTGGTTTTCTTGAATATTAGTATATTCTTTGATTTTTCTATTTCATTGAGAATTAAAATAACTGATTTCCTGTTTAAAGTTTCAATCTTATCATTGATATCGCTGTTCCTGGAGAGTCGAAGAAAAAGAACTGGGAAAAATAATGAAATATTGCGACCTGGCCATCAAAACTACACGGCTATGGATGAACCATATTTATTTATTTATTTATTTTATTCAATTTATATCCCGCCCTTCTCCAAAAGGACCCAGTGATACCCATGATCATCGAGGCACTTGGCACCATGTCCAAAAATTTTACAAGATACATCAACAAAGTGCAGCTTCCTGCAATAACACCAGTGGAAATGCAAAAAACTGTGCTGGCAGCAAACTGTATCAATCATTAGCACCAGTCAATGATATTTGTAATCCATTTTTAAATGTTCAGTTGGCTGAGTTTCATGTTTAATGAATAAAGTTAATAATAATAATATAAAGATTAGCAGGTGTATTAGAAAGTGATGATCATATAGTGTTTAACTTATTACAATCACAGAAATACAAAGTTAAGTCCATTGCTAATCATGGAAACTCACAGAATTGCTTTAATTCAGTTCAATCTAGTTGTGGAGCAAATTGGAGCAGTGTTATATTGAACTATGAAAGAGAGGTAAGACATTATTTATTACATTTTTACCTGGTCCCTATTACTTTATAAGTAATTCAAGGCAGTGAACATACATAATAAAACTTATGATCATAATTGGGGCCAGAATTTTAGTTGCTAAGTGTTGTTGCTATTAGCAAGACATCACATGACTGGACCTGATTTCCAACTATTTTTACTATAGTTGTTAAGCAAATCATTGCAACCATTAAGTGAACGCTATTGATTGTGCAACAGTTGAATAAGTTGTAAGATATTTTTTCTGATATCACAGTAACTTTGAACCGTCATTAAATAAATGGACATAAATTGAGGATTACCTCTATTCTTTCTTCTTCCTATTTCTTCTTCCTACAGCAACTCACCCTGTGAGATGAATTGGACTGAGAGATAATAATTGTCCCCAAGTTACCTAACTTGCTTTCATGCTTAAGGCAAAAGTAGACCTTACAGTCTCCTGGTTTTTAAATGAATAATTCTACCTAGTTAAAACTTATACCACTATGCATTTGCTAATTATGAAAGCTATTGATGTGTTCTGAATTAGCCAACTGCTTAGCTAATTAAATACATAAATCTGAAATATGAGTTGTTTAGTATCCAGGAATAATCATATATCTAATTTGGCAAACCTTAAAATACTTTCTGTAATTTACGAAGCTTTGGTTTTGAAGAACAGATCTCTGAAATCAGTGCTGAATATATAAATAAATCCTTAAGCATCTGTTTTGTCTATTTTAGAAATCAAGCTAAACAAACTGTTAAACACAGTAAATTCCTTTGTAAATGATAAACAGAACTGTCAATTGTATTTTTGGGAGGAAAAAAAAGTACATGCATCTACAGCTTCCTCTGTAATTTTATCCTGAAAACAGTTACTCAGATTACAAGGGGAAAAATGTAGGTTTACAGAAACCAATGATTTCATAAGATTCTACAGTACATTAACATATTCATTTCGGCAGAATAAGAGACATCTTGGTTGCCATCATTATACACAATAAGAGATTATTGACAGACATTTAGGAAGAAGGCACACCATCTTCTTAGGTGACACTGATCCCTACAGAAGTTGGGGGGAAGGGGGACCACACATGACTTAGCTTTGTAATGCAGGGACAGGATTTAGGAATAATGATCTCAACCCCTGGGAAGTAGTTAAGGAACACAATAGTAACAATGGGCATTTTTCTACAAATGCTCCTCTCACTGATATATTTAACTAGTTAACTTATTCAACTATATGTGTGATGGCGAACCTATGGCATGGGTGCCACAGGTGGCATGTGGAACCATTTGTTAGGGCACATGAGGCATTGCCCTGTAAGCTCCAGCACGCATGTCCAACTGACTTAGGCCTTCTTTTGAGGCCGTTTTTCACCCTCCAGAGACTTCCCTGAAGGCTCCTGAGGGCTGAAGGCTCCTGAGGGCGAAAAATGACCCTATGAGCAAACCAGAGGGGGAAAGCACACACATGCCCATGCACGACCCCCCCGCGCTCCCCCCACTTTTGGCACGCAAGGCAAAAAAGGTTCACCATCACTAAACTATATCAACATTATTTAAAAATCAGTTGTGTCTCTTCTGAATATTGTGGTTTCTAAATACAGGAAAAGATATGCCAGTTGAAGAGGAAGTTAGATTAACCTATAGCTTTGCTAATAAATGGTCTTTTCTCTTTCTAAATATTTCTGAACTTGAAGCTAGATAAACATATCACTTAAATTTAATAACTGTTTTTGGCCAAATCATCTAGCAGACCTACTCACAGAATTTTCAAAAGACAGACAGGAAGTAGATAAAAAGTTTCTGATTATAGTTCTTCCAAAATCTGCTGCCTGCAATTCATCACAGTTCTGGGAGTTCTCATTACAAATTCTATATAGTCTCAATTTCATACATTTTTGCTGTTTTATTCATGCTGATATATTTCTAGGTATTCTGTACCTTCTTTCCCATTAACGCTCTTTTATCCCAATGCCCTGCTGTATTTTGTGACAGGACTTTAGTCTTTCCAGCGATATGCGTGATAAGGGCATGTAACTTATGCACAGGTTAGTCGTAGACCCAGAGTACTTAACTTTTTATAGATGTAACCTTTTGTTAGGGGAGTAAAGGGTTTAAACGTCTGAACTCGACCAGTATTCATTGTAACCAATTTCATTGTAATTTTATTTTATTTTATTACAATGACAATAAAGATGATGATTAGCTATGGGCTATATGAAAAGAATGTTTATGGCATGAAATAATTTGTTTTTAATTTCTGTAAAACTAACTACGGACTGTCATACACATGCATAAATTTCTCCCTTTTCTGCGGCGAGTTAAAAAGGGGTCGAGGAAGAAGTAGCCAAATCCACAAAGACCTTCCTAAACTTTCTGCACTGGCAGCTATTATTTATGGAATTGTGCGTGTACCGGAGAGAGATTCCAGCTTATGGGGAAGTATAGGGCAAGCCAGGGCGCTTTTTTCCCCCCTGTTGCAATTTCCCGGAGCCTGCATCGCTGGGAGTTTCTGTGCTTAGGGTTGAGTGTGCAACTAACTGAGTAAGTGAGGAGGAGAGGTCAGCGCCTTTCTCTTCGGATTTCGGCTGTCCTTAGCGGTCGGGCAACTCCAGCGGAGCACGCAGCAGGGCTGTGGCCGGGCGGAAGTGACGGCCGTTTCACCTGCTGGGCTGCGAGGGGACAGAAGGAGGGCGGCGCGAGCCGGCGACTGTCCGTTGGGAATTCGCTCGAGAGTCGCTCCTTTTCCCTCTGGCCGCCGGCGACTGCTCGCTCTCGCGCTCTCTCTCTCTCCCCGCCATGGCATCGCTGCTGCTGCTGCTGCCGCCGCTCTTGTGGGCTGTAACGTTTCTTTGCGCAGGTAAGGCTGGAAGTCAGCGAGGAAGGGCCGAAGATCACCCGCCCCCACGCCCCTCCGTTTGCCCCCCCTCCCTCCCTCCCCCTCTTCTCCCGCCACCCCCGATCGCCCGGCGTTTCTTTCGCCGAAGTCTCCCCGGGAGATGGGAAAACAAAGGCTCCGAGTTCAAGAGAGCGGAGCTTGGATGGATCGCGTTGCGAAATGACTCTGTGGCTCCTGTATTGTTGGGGCTTCTCGGGAGGGATCGGTTGGGAAAGGTCTCCCAAGAGGGGCGGGAGAGAGAGAAAGAAAAGAAAGGCGCCTTTTTCTTTTTGCCTACTAGTGAGTCTTTTCTTTTTTAAACCTCTTAGCGGTTCTCTTCCCTAGGTTAGTTTTAAAAAACACCAGTATGTCGGCCTCTTTCTTTTGGTGAAATCTTACCCTCTGGGGGGTGGAGCGAGCAGGAGGTATCAGGATTTCACTCTCTGGTGATTCACCGGCGGCATTGTTGTGAGCTCTGGACTCGCGTAACTAGTACCCTTCCCTACGCCCAGTTGCAAAGTCCTTCGCCCTCTCAAGTAGTGAGCCAGGCGAAGAATTGAATGGAAAAGATGTAAGAGAAAAATATATTTTTAAGAGAGGCGCTTACAATTACACTTGCTGGGTTTAAAAAAAAAAAAAACCTTCACAAGTTTTAACCACCCACATGATCTTTACTCCATATAAACGGGTGATACGAGGTAGGTGTTGCCATATTATTTCCAAATAAGCTGCCCTGATGTAGTTCTGATAGTAGTCTTTGGAAAGGGCTTCAGGAGCTAAATGAAACAAAAGCTTTTCTAACCGTCTCTTTCTGAGCAGAACGTGGCCTTATTTTGCTTCAAAGCGACAAGGCTCCTCTCCCCACCTTTGCAAAAGTGCGAAAAGAACATTTAAGGGTGCCAGTGGCCGCCCAATTTAGGACTCGTTCTTCGCTTTTGTGAAACTTAAGTTTCATAGCTTTACTAAATGAAGAACGGAGGAGTTACTAGAAATAGATAAACCTCACCCAATTCAGACCAGCCAATTAGAATTTAGGGCTTCTTATTGACAAGTTCAGGGCTGTAGAATTGCAAAGATTATTCTTTAAAACTTACGTCTTTTATATCTTTAACACTGGTCACTAAAGATATAGCCGCTAGGAGCTTTTATAGGGCATGTTTGTAAAATGCCTTCCAGAAAAAAATGTTAGAAAGAATCCAAGCTCTGGATTCTTTCTAACATTTTAAGCTCTGGAAGTATTCGTCCTTAATATGTGTTCAAAATGGGTATAGTTTTTAATTATACCCATTTCGGGTATAATTAGTTAAGAAATCATGCTGCAGACTATACTTAGATGTTTATGATTGGACAAATTTACCCTTACCTGCCATTTTAGACCCACATTGAGAAAAATAAAACTAAAGTGATAAGCTAAATCAAAATTAGTAAGTAACCTTATTCGAATATGTATTCTTGTACAGTAACAACTAGAAGTACAGGTAAAACAAGAAGACATTTGCTTAAATATTATGCTAGATCCTGAAAGTTTTATGTAGCAAGTATAAACTTAGGATATCCAAATGCGTTGGTTACTTAGAACTATCTTCAGGTGTTCTTCAACACAATATTTTAAAATTAAATTTGTATGCCATCCAATGCCCAGAAACAGGCTCTGGGTGGTCTACATTTAAAAAATAATACACAAATCTTTATGAAGGATTCTCTTTATAAAGTTGAATTATATTAGGATTTAAATCATTTAATGCTATGAAACTGCTGTCTTGGTATAATTATTTCCTGTGTTCAAGATACAACTATCAAACTGCACACAGAATTCAATTTTATACCAACACCTGTGAGGTTAAAAGCTAGGGAAACTAAAAGCTTTTCAGCACTTTCCAACTCTTTGTTTCCTGTCCAGATATCTTATGCCACTGTTGATGTCATAGTTTTGCAACATTACTCATAGGATAAAAATTCTTTTGGGTCATCAAGCAATATTTTTTGTACATATCAATGTCTGTATATCATGTTCACTTTTAAATACAAACTACTGAAATAGAAAATTCAAACAGCTATTTCCTCAGATGTTAATGAACTAATTATGATTCACAAAAACTATTCCAAAACATTAACAATTTTAAAATACAAATTTTGCCTTGTAACAATAACTATAAAATAATTCTGAACATCCTATAGAATCTGAGCAGGCAATTTTAGCCGTGTAAACTTGGCAGAACAACATATCGGTACAGGGGATGGGTCCTGAAGAAATGATCCTGTCAATCTTCCTGTTGCTTCCCACCCAGTCACAAAATTCTAAAGCTGAAACATCTGTAAACGTATACTTTTAAAACTTGTAATTATGCATGTTCAAAGGTTTTTTTAATAACTCCAGGCGAGTTAAAAGGTACCACTTTTTAAACTCAATCTAAGGCTGTGATGGCGAACCTATGGCACGGGTGCCACAGGTGGCACGCAGAACCATTTCTGAAGGCACGCGAGGCGTTGCCCTGTCAGCTCCAGCGTGCATGTGTGCGCTGGCCAGCTGATTTAGGCCTTCTTTTGAGGCCATTTTTCGCCCTCTGGAGGCTTTGGGGGAGCTCCTGAAGCCTCTAGAGGGGGGGCTGTTTTCACCCTCCCCAGGCTCCTAGAAACCCTCTGGAGCCTGGGGAGGGCGAAAAAAGCGTGCCAAAAGCAGGGGGTTGCACACATAGCATTATGGGTGTGGCACACCCATGCACGACCCCCCCCCCGCGTTCCCCCCTGCTTTTGGCACACGAACCAAAAAAGATTAGCCATCACTAATCTAAGGCTTTCAAAAATATTCAAAAATAAAGATAGCCCTCAACTATCAGAGTTGGTATTGGAATTTCCATCATAAGTCATTGTGGTCATAAGTTCAGTCGGACTTGATTTTAAATCAATTTTTACAATTGTCATAAAGTGAATCATGAGAGTTGTTAAGTAGATTCAGCTTTATGAATGGGTGTCTTTTTTGCTAAATTATGATCACATGACTTCAGGATGTGCAACAGGTTGTAAATGTGAGTTACCTGCCAAGTGCTCAAATTGTGATCACTAGTGATTATGACTGCCAGAGTGGAATGACAATAGATATCTGTAGATCACTTTTATCAAAGCCATCATAACTTTGAACTAATGTTAAATGAACAGTTGTAAGCTAATCTCTACCTGGTTCAATTGACCTTTGGCTGCTGCATAATATTTAAATTTCAGTTACAGAAAATGGTATAATTAAAAATAAACGAAGTAAAAGAAAAAATGTAAAAGCAAGCAAAATCATAGCTAGGGTCAAATGAAAAACATATCAGACATATAATGACTTAAATAAGAGAAGGAATTATGTGTAGGAAGGAAGGACAGATGAAATAACCACAACATGGAAGCACCAGTACCTTTTCTGTATTTTGAAGTTTAATACTGCAGATACTTATCTTAGGTACGGGATGATGGTAAACAGATTCTTTTTCTCCTTCCATACTGATTTAATAGCTAATCAGATCACTAATGACATCCTATATGCCAAAATAAAAATGCCAGCGAAGTGGATAACTTCCTCTCTTGTTCCTAGGCAGGCACAAAGAGATTTAAAATGAACAACAATCTTTCTTGTCCCAGAGCTATTCAGAAAGTAGGAAAAAAGTGATTAGAAGGGAGAGACAGTAATATGTGAGCGGGGTACTAGCATTAGAACTACATATTATGGCATTTGTAAGACTCTGCACCCATTCAAATTTATGAAGCTCCTACCAACAACAGTTTAATCTCCTTTAAGAATAGTCTTGTCTCCCTATTGCAGCTACAGGTAGTTTTGGTTTATGACCACAATTGAGCCCAAAATTTCTGTTGGTAAGGGAGACAGTTAAGTGAATTTTGCCCCATTTTACGACTTTTCCTGCCACAGTTGTTAAGTGAGCCACTGCAGTTGTTAAATCATTAATACAGTTGTTAAGTGAATCTGACACCCATTCACTTTGCTTGTCAAAAGGATGTTGTAGGTCAGTGGTTCTCAACCTTCCCAATGCCGCGATCCTTTAATACAGTTTCTCATGTTGTGGTGACCCCCAACCATAAAATTGGTGTCTCGGTTCCTAAGACCATCCAAAATATGTGTTTTCCGGTGGTCTTAGGTGACCCCTGTGAAAGGGTCATTCGACCCCCAAAGGGGTCCCAACCCAGAGGTTGAGAACCGCTGTTGTAGGTGATCACAGGGCATTGAAACCATCATAAATATGAGTCAAGTGTCTAACTTTTGATCACATGACTATGGGGATGCTACAACGGTTATAAGTATGAAAAATGGTCATAAGTCACTTTTTTCAATGCCATTATAACTGTAAACAGTCATTAAGTGACCTGTTGTGGTCAAGGACTACTTGTACTGTTTAGAGCAGGGAAAAGAAATGAGAAATTTTGGCTTTGATTTTCTATACTGTATTATGTTATTGGGGTATTACTTCAAAAGGTGTGCAACTTTGGCAGAAATTTACCTATTCCTGTAGTAAGGATTTATAAAATCAGCAATCTCTGAAAAAAAATTATGAAGTTTTATAGCCTCATAATACTAAAAATTGATCATTCAATGCAATTAATGGCCAGGAGCTTCAAGACAGTCATAAATTAACATAATTAATTTATAGAGTTTATTGCTTCAAGAGATGATCACATAAATATTTGCATAAAAATATATCACTAGCTACTAATCTAGTAGTCACCTTATCGATGAGAGGGGTGGCATATACATTTAATAAATAATAATGTATTTAGGTGTAGCCACCACTATTTGAAGAGACTATTTGTTGCTGCGGAGCAACAGAAGATTGTTTTGTATCTTTTATGTGATATTGGTTTACTGGGAAAAATGGAATTGTTAGACTAGCAGAGTAAAATTTGAAGCATTTTCATGTCTGATCTTGGATAAAGTGAACACTTCTTCATTCATGAGTAGTATGCAGTTTGGAAGTCCTTGTGTACTTGCAGCTAGTGTTGTCCATCTCTAGGGTCACTTGGGCTGTTGGAAAAGAGTGTTTTCCACTGAGTGTGACCAGCCTGACAAAACTGTAAGTCTTGACCTGTTTCATTTTGTAGTCCAACAACAAACTTGCCTGTTGTTTTGGTAATTTTTTACATCCTAGTTTAGTATTCTAATCCCCTGTGATGAAAAGGATATCTTTTTTGGGGTTCGTTCCAAAGTGAGCACCAACATTCACAGTGTCACATTGCCGTCACATGACGTTTTGTGATATTTTCTCTCTTTGCGGAGCTTGGGTAGCCGTGGTCTGCATGTGATGCGGGCCGCCAGTTTGACACCCCTGTTCTAGAAGGTATTGTCATTTTTCATAGAACCAGTCAATTTCAGCTTCTTTAGTATTAATGGTCGGGACATAGACTTGGATTACTATGATGTTGAATCATTTGCCTTGGATTCGAACCAAGATCATTCTATTATTTTTGAGATTTTACCCGAGTGCTGCTTTTCCTACTCTTTTATTGACTATGACTATCCATTTCTTTTATGGGATTCTTGCCTACAGTAATAGATCTAATGGTCATTGGAATTAAATTTGTCCATTCCCACTTTAGTTTATTGATTCCCAAGATGTTGATCTTTAATCCCATCTCATGTTTGATGTTTGATGACATTAACTTATCTTGATTCACTGATCTTACGTTCCAGGTTCCTATGCAATATTGCTCTATACAGCATTGGACTTTCCTTTCAGCATCAGACACATCCACAGCTGAGCTTCTTTTCAGCTTTGGCCCAGCCATTTCATTTTTTTCTGGAGCTATTTCTAATTGTTCTCTGCTGTTCCTCAGTAGTGTATTGGACACCTTCCAACTTGAGGGGCTCATCTTCTGGTGTCTTATATTTTAGACTTTAAATAAGGGCAGCTGGTATGCTACATTAAAGGTAGGAAAAATACTGAAATGATTTACCTTGGTCTGATTTTTTCACATCTCAAAACCTAGCATTTTAATAGAAGTGTGTAAATCTCTATATCCACTGTAACCCCAAGAGCACTGGGGTAATAGGCTTGTAAGGACAACCATCAGCTAGCAACAAGATCTCTGTATTTTAGAGTAGATATACTGAGTGTGTAAATATGAATTTCAGTATATACAGTATAGCGCATGCTGTAGTAGTCTAATTAGTGATGAGACACGAGTCAGTATTCCTCCCATTCCAAAACTATTCCTCTGCCCTGCTTTCATCGGCCCTGCCTTTCCTGTTGGGCCACATCCAGAAAGCATAGTTAGGAAAGTAACCACTGAAACACTTTATTTGTTGACTTATCATGTGTGAGAATAGTGGGTAATTAAATCCAGACAGGTCTTAAGTGCTATTGGTATACTTTATAGGAACTGTGATAAGGATTGAGGTTTAGGATTTGGGGGACAGGTTTGTACTCTTTTCTATAATGGGTTTGTGTAATATATCTGCCTTTATCAGCTTCATCTTATCCTTAGCTACCATATTTTTCGGAGTATAAGATGCACCTTTTTTCCTCTAAAAAGAGGCTGAAAATCTGGGTGCGTCTTATACATCAAATACAGCATTTTTCTGCCTCCCGAAATCCCGCCCTCTTCACCAAAATGGCTATGCCTAGCCTTCCAGAGAGCTCCTGGGAGCTGGGGAGGGCAAAAATGAGCCTAACACGGGCTGTTTTTGCCCCCCTAGACCCCAGCAGCACTCCATAAGCCTCCATAAGGCTATGCATGCAATTTTGTTGACAAAAAAATGGCCCGTTTTTGTGAAAAACAGGCTGTTTTTTTGCTAATTTTTGCCATCCCCCCCCCCCCCCCCAAAGCACTCTGCAAGCCACCCCAAGGCTCTTCATGCCTTTTATTTGGAAAAAAAACCATTTTGGGGAGGTTTGCAGAATGCAAAAACACTCCCCCCCTTTTTTCGGAAGGCTGTTTAGTTTTAGAGGGATTGAGAATTACATTGGTCAAGTGCTGTGCCTGCAGAAACAAAGATTTGTTCCAAAGGTGGTCAGTGGTTTCCATCTTCAGCACATGGGTAAATACACCTGGAAACATCTACCTACCTACCTACCTACCTACCTACCTACCTACCTATTCTCTATCTCTCCCTACCTACGTACTGTATTTCTCTCTCCCCCCTCTATCTACCTATGTAACCCTTCTCTGTCTCTCTCTCCCCCTACCTATCGTATTTCTCTCTCTCTAGTTTTCTCTCTCTATCCCTCTCCCTACCTATCTACACACTCTCTCCCTACCTATCTACCTACCTTCTCTCTCTCTCCCCCCCCTACCTATCTACTGTATTTCTCTCTCTCTAGTTTTCTCTCTCTATTCCTCTACCTACCTATCTACACTCTCTCTCCCTACCTACTGTATTTCTCTGTCTCTCTTTCTTTTTCTCTACCTACCTACTCTCTCTCTCTACCTACCATATTTCTCTCTCTTTCTCTCCCTGTCTATTCCTCTCTCTACCTACCTACTTTTTTTAAAAAAAAATGCTTCTTCAAAACCTGGGTGCGTCATATACTCCGAAAAATACAGTAGTCATATTGGACATAGCTGTATTTGAGTTCTGTTTTGGGTTAATACTTGAAAGTTGCTATTAGTTCAAATACAGCAGCTAGGTACCACATAGTGAAACTAAAGAGATTGCATTATGCCTTTACTGAATTGTTAGTTGCTTATCATACACAATATATATCATGTGGACATTCATATCAAAATACTAAGCAGCTTGGGACTTGAATACCTAAGGGACTCTCCCTTTATAATATTAAACAAATCTGCAGTGGAAGCCCTTTTGAATGTACCCCACTAGCAGAAGCTCATTTGGATGACATGTGAAAGAGGGACTTCACCTTTCCTCCCAAATCATGGGTCACAATTCTTCCACAAATTGTTTGGTCTTTACTTTGTTTCTTTTTTAAAATCTGAAAAGAAACATTTCTCTTGCTAGGTTTTTTTTAAGGTGATTTTATCACTAATTTCAGTTTGTATTTTGTATTTTTATTATTTGTTTTTGCTTTAAATTTTGCCAGGTTCTTTAAACACAGCTAAAGCAGAGGTTAGGTGTAATGTTTTGTTTTATCAGTGAAGATGAAGGAAGCACACAAAAAACTACAGCTCCCATGTAGGTATAGTAATAATTACCAGAATAATACATTAATGTTATCTTAAAATTAAATTATGAATCTTTAAAACAGTTAACTTAATAATAAAAAGGAAAATAAAACATCAAAACCGGTATGTGAATATAAACCTCTGAAACAGTGCATTAAGTTTCTGAAAACACATTTTGTAAAAAAGAGAGAGAGAGAGAGAGATACGACATATCTGTAGGGTATATAATTTTACCCCAAATACTCAGTTTAAATGACACCCAATTATCCAAATTATTGTTACAATATTTTGATGATAAAATAGTTACATTATTTAATAGCATTTTATATAGAAATATATACACAGTTAGGGTATACACCGTGTTATATCGAAAATAAGACCCAGTCTTATATTTTGTGGGATTCCAATTTCAGGGAAACATGCTTTCAGGGTGATGCGCTCAGGTGGGCACACAGAGATTGACGGTATCTGGCAGCATCAGCAGCCTGCTGGTCCCTTGATCAATGCACTCTGGGGCTGCACACTCCACACATCACGGGTGAGATGATTACATGTGCAAGCAATAGATGGAGGCAGAGAGTGTGCAGGCCGCGGGAAAACAGAGTCAGGCTGGAGCGAGTGGCTTGTCTTTGCATGGTGGCACTGGCAGCAGTCGGAGGCGGAGATGGGGAGAAGGCAGGCAATTCCGACACACTGTACAGGCCACAGGGAAGCCGAGAGATGTGAAGATGAGCCTCTTGCGGCTGGCCACCCATTCCAACCCACCGACACTTGGCTTTCCCATAGTCTACACGGCATGTCTGGATTGCCTGCCTCTTCCTCCATCTGTTGCGAGTACTGCTGAGCGAAGACAAGCTTTCTTTGGCCATCCACTGCTCCAGCCCACCAACTCTCGGCTTTCCCATGGTTTGTATGGTACATCCAAATAGTGTGCCTCCCCCACCTCTGGCTCTGCCTGCTGCTTGGACAGATAATAAAGCCACCTGTGTGGGCTGCAGCTGCTGCTGTACACCGTTAGCCCACGCTCCCTGTCTCTTATGCTGGCCATGCCTACCCATTCCCTAGGACTTATTTTTGCGGTAGGATTTATATTAGCCGCATGGTTAAAAAGCAAGCTAGGGCTTATGTTTGGGCTAGGTCCTATTTTCTGGAAAACATGGTACTTAGTTTTTAATGTTAATATTTATATTATACTAACAATAGCACTTCTGTTTAATAATCTCAGATACATTTCTCTTATTCAGAACTTAGGACAAGTTACTGGTCCTTGAAAGTGTCTAAAATTTTTTAAATATATAATTTAGTACTTCCAAAGGTGTCAGTTTAATTCAATAAAAGTTCAAGTAAAAAAGGGTCCACAGACATCAACTAATTTTATTCTGTAACAGTAAATGCCTAGAGAAACTTGAAAACAGGAGAAGTAAATACTATAGTGTTCCAGAATTTTTTCCCCTTGAGAAGAGTAATCCAAGTTTAAAATGACCTTATATAAAGAGAACATTCTATTTATTTTAAAGGTCTTTATATTCGCAAACCACTCAGTATATGGGAAATATTCTAATTGTAAGAAGGAAAAGGATAGAAATGGGAATAATGTTGGAAAGGAAGATTAGATTTCTTATTTCTTGTATTAGTTGTTACCATAAGTATTTCTTATAACGCAAGTACATTTGGGTCTGACTGTCAGTATTGTCCCCTGTAATGAAAATCACATTTTTCAGGGCTGTTGTACTTTTGAATGGTCATTAAATAAATGTCATAGTAAGTTGAGGACTACCTGTATATAAAGGTAAATGTACTTAATTTATTGAGATTTTTGTTGGTTAAATTTAAATATTAAATGATTTTGGACTTTTTTATTGATAATACATATCAAGGAACACAAACTTTAGTGTTTTCTTCAAATTCCTCTAAAATATTTCTCCCATCTATAAACCATATGTTGAAATGTATTATACAATGAAATTGACTTGCTTGGGTTTCAGAGGGAGCGTGGGGTTGTCCTGAATCTAACTGATTCTGCTACACAATCTAACTGATCACCATGTGGAATAAGAGGGTACTTGAGGCTTTTAAAGATCTGATTGTATTTCAGTGAACAGCATAGTGTTGTGTTGATTCCCTTCCTTTCTCTGTGGCTGGTTCCAGTCTGTGTTGAGAGGAGGTCCAGACTATGCTTTCTTCTTTGTGGGGTTTCAGACTGGGTTCCCTACCCAGGGGAAGAGCCTTCTCTGTGGCGGGCCCAGCCCTCTGGAACGACTTACCCCCTGAACTCCGCACCATCTCCAACCTCCGCCTCTTCCGCAAGTGTCTGAAGACACATCTATTCCATCTAGCCGGCCTAGCGTAACCTCCATTACTGACTATTAGACAGTTTTAAATTTGGGATTTTTAATTTGGTTTTTAGCGCAGGGTTTATTAGAATAAGTTTTTTAAATTTTATATATTTTGTATGTATTTTAACATCCCTGTGCGCCGCCCTGGGTCCGTTTGGAGAAGGGCGGGGTATAAATTTAATAAAATAAAATAAATAAAATAAATTCTTGCTTCCTGTTTAACATCCATGTGAGTGCTGGGTAAGGTCATCTGACAATTTGGAATGAGATACATATCATCGTGTGCTGATTATACTCAGTTTTACATCTGTAGGCCTGACCGCTTCAGTGATGTCGCAGACCTCTTGTCTGGTCATGTGGGAGTCTGGATGTTGCAGACTAGGCTTTGGTTCAACCCAAGAAAGACTGAGTGGTTTGGGGCGTTTGAACATTCTGGTGCTGGAAATGATACACTCTAACCCTCCTTCCCTCCTTCTCTCCCTCCCCCCCTCGCTCGTAAAAATCTTTTCTATAAAAATACATAGTCATTTTGAGCATAATGTGCAAATGAGGATTAAAAAATCAATTGATTCCTGTAGTTATCTAAATAATCAACCACTTACTATTAAAATGTTTCAATGATACATGTGTTTTTAAGATGTATTTGACTTTTAAGATATTGAATCTAATATATTTGATTTCATAATACTTTTCCTAGATTTAATTGAAGGTATAACAATAACGTCGCCAGAAAATGCCATAGTTATAAAAGCTCAAGGAGATAAAGTTACACTACTGTGCACATTTACTCTCACTACAGCAGATGAAACCCCAGGTGAAATTGAATGGAGTATTTTGCCACTAAAAGGGGAAGAACCAGTAAGTAGAAATCATTGTGTAGATATAATACTCATCTTGAATTTAGGCTGTGTGCATTGTAAGTGAAATTCTTAATGAGAATATTGTATCCTTCTCTAGGGCATTTTGGAGAAGTATATTAAACTGATTATTGATACCTAAGACATACAGTGGCTTAAAATGTGTTCTGTTTGTCACACAAGTCCTAAAAGTAGGTAAAGAAAACCCAATTAAACAAATGAGTAAAAAACATAATAAGCTAAAAAGAGACCCTAGAGACCCTAGAGTACAATTGGAAGAAAACAAAGAACGAACTCGACTAAGCACATGTTAAGGCCACTGTTAAGGTTTACTTTGTGACAGTAAGAGTGGAGAAGCATCAATATTTTTCTGGTCTTATTGCATCCATTGAATGCCTCCTAAACAGCGGCCCTGTGTAGAGTTACATGGACTCATATTGGAAAGGGTGACCTGAATATCAACCTGCAGGACCATATAGAAGAATTCTCCAGGCATCCAGCAGATAAAATTGCTTGGATTTATTCTCAGTTGGTTACCAAGCATGATGCAAGTCTTGTGGAGACACCACCCTGTTGTGCAGATCAGACTTTGATAGTGAATATCTAGAATTATTTTGTTCTTTAAATTATTCAGGACCTCCCGTACTGCTGATGATTTTTTAATTGATTAAAACACTTGACATTTCTCTTTTAAATGAATTGATAATCCTAGATATTCACATACTATTGCTACACAGAAATATGCTTTGGACAATTTTCTTCAGTAACTAATTAACAAATATGTTTTTGACAGGGCACTCTTCATCTAATTTAAGAACTTATGTGGAGAACAGATCATGTTTTAGGCCATATTAATGCAAAAATATGTGAAATTCAAAAGAGTTCACAAACTTTTAAACACCACTGTAGCTTAATGAATCTTTTCTTCTTTTCCCATTCAGGTTATCATATATAATGAAGGCAAAATTTATGATAAATATCTTTTGATGGGACGAGTACAATTTGCTAAACAAAATCCAGCATCTGGAAATGCAAGCATTGATATCTTAAATTTAAAAACAGAAGATTCTGGTACATACCAATGTAAAGTGAAGAACCTTCCTATTATTAAAACTCAAAAAGTCAGTTTGACAGTACTTGGTAAGGTATTTATGGTTTGCCTTTTTTGTAAATGTAATAATACATTTATTATTTCATGCATTTACTCTAGGACAGTGGTGGGCAAAGTCATTAATCAATAGAGCCAAATATCAACAGTACCACGACTGAAATTTCTTTTGAGAGCCAAAAGGTGTGGCCTGTTCTATGGGAGTGGCTCAGCGGTCATGTGACCGGGTGGGCATAGCCAACTTGGAAAATGTGGTGAAACTCATTTAATGACGCTCCTGCTTAGCAACCAAAAGTCCTATGCGCTTGCCGGGCGACCTCGGACGGCGAGAACTGCGTGTTGAAGGGCTCGGGAGCAGCATCAGCAGCAACAGCCGCCTGCAGAGGCCACCGAGGGGCATTTTCCAGGGCTGCCCACCGTACGGACTGGGAAGGAGGTGGGCGTGCGGTGCCCGGACAGCCTCCGCAGCGTTCAGATAGCTGTAGCTTGGGTCCTCCCCCCACATGCCCACTCGCGGGAGGAGGGAGGTGGGCGTGCGGCTCCCGGAGTCTGCCCGTGGCTAGTTGGAGGAAGAGGGGCCAAAGAGCCATTCCTGGATCGCGAGCCACAGTTTGCCGACCACTGCTCTAAGACAGCGATGGTGAACCTTTTTTGGCTTGTGTGCCATAAGTGAGGGGAGCGCAGGGGGGTTGTGCACGGGCGTGCCGCACCCACAATGCAATGTGTGACCCCCCAGTGCGCATGCGCCAGTGGTGGGTTTCTGCAGGCTTGTACCTACTCGCGAGAGCCGGTTGGTGAAATTTAGAGAACTGGTGAGAGGGGGTTCCACTGGCGTACCTGGAAGTAAATCTGGCCTGCCGCTGCCAGTGACCCAACGGGAAGGAAAGGAAGGGAAGGGAAAGGAAAGGAAGGAGGGGGAGAGAGAGAGAGAGAGAGAAAGAAAGAAAGAAAGAAAGAAAGAAAGAATTTATCATCACAATTAAGTCCAAAATTTTGGTTGCTAAGCAAGAGCGTTGTTAAATGAGTTTCACCACATTTTAAAAGGTGGCCACTCCCACCCTGTCACATGACTGCCAAGCCACGCCCACAGGTCACACCTACAGAGTAGGTTCTAAAAAATTTGAAACCCACCACTGGCATGCACGTACTACAGGCGCGACCCACCCATTTTTTGCATGCTCTTTTTGTTCTCCACAGGCTCCAGAGGCTTTATAGGAGCCTCGGGAGGGCGAAAACAGCCTCCCCCGACCCCCCCGGAGGCCCTTTGGAGGCTTCAGTGACCTTCAGGAGGCTTCCCTGACGAAACCAGAAGTGACATCCGATTTGTTTGGAGTGTCATTTGGAGTGGTCTGGAAGCTTCAGCGACCTTCAGGAGGCTTCCCTTAAGCCTCCGGACCACTCAAAATGACGCTCCAAGCAAATCGGACATCACTTCCGGTTTCGGCCACACGTCATTTTGTGTGCTCGGAGGCTTCAGGGAAGTTCCTGAAATCTCCGGGGGAGGGGGACTCTATTTGCCCTTCCCAGGCTCCTATAAAGCCTCTGGAAAGAGCATGCAAAAAAGGGCGAATTCAGCTGGCCAGCACGCACATGGTCCTCATGCAGATGAACATATGGAGTTGAGAGAGGGGGGGTATTTATACCCTCTTGTGGGCTTTGCACTTGAACTTCCGCTTCCTGTTCAAGAATGTGTATTCTATTGGCTGTTGTAGAGGTCATAGCTAACTTCGTAGGTTGCCCGAGTCCCAGGCTTGGTTGAAGCTTGCTGGGTGATGCAATGTCCTGAGTGATTGTGCCATGTGGTGAACTGTGCTGCTAGATAGGCTAGTGCTATTATGTCCTGGAGGGTCATGTCTTAATCCCATCACCCTGGATTTGGAGGTATTTTGTCTTGTAGATAGGCTGGCCCAGTCTTTTTTAATGGGCACCAAATATCTGCTGGGGGCAGGGAGCTTTAAAACCTGTTTCTTATTTTATCATCCAGGCAAATATAATATTCTGCCTTTTTAAATATTTCCTAAAATATTTTACTCTTCTAATAGAGAGGTGGGTGCTAAATTTCTACAAGGGATTTAAAGGGGATCCATGATGAAGAAAAGGTTGAGAACCATTGACCAGAGAATAACTGGTCCAAAGTCAGCCAGTTGGCTTCCGTGATAAAGAAGTTTAAATCTTGATTTCATTTAACCTAAGCCAATACCCACTGGTTCTGATATACTATTGTCATGGTAATTCTTATCATTATAATTTATATAACACATATCATTTACTGTGATATTGCAGATCAAAGCTTGTTAGAATAGTTGTAGCTTGGAATGGTTACCTGTTAACCATCTGAAGTGAAACAGGTATTTCAGCAAGATTATAGGTTGTTATCTTCTAAAGTTTGAAACTTTTCCTTGACTCACAGATTAGCATAACAGTCCTGCAATAAGATACATGCTTGAGCTAAGGAGGCACTTACGGGATTATTGTGAACTGAGAAAAGGGTATGGTTTTAGGATTAATATGCAAATATGTGATATAGTTTTGGATTTGGATTTGCTAGAGCAAATTGCTACTGTTTAATAGCCAGCTAAAATCTTTTGGGTATACAAAATATTTCTGGAAATACAAGCAAATGCCAATTCATTTAATCATAATTAAAACTTACATTAGATTCATTATTTATTAGAAAAACCCATGAAGACTAAATGCCACATTGAAGGATCACAGGAGATTGGAAGTGATGTTACTCTGAAATGTAAATCCCAAGAAGGGTCTCCAATCATAGTTTACTCCTGGAAAAAAACTGGTTCACAAGAACTTCCAGCAACAGCATTACCAAGTATGCTTTCTTGTTATTAATATATTTTTCATAGACAGGACTGTTGTTTTACTGTCTTCAAATGCTAAATTAATTTTAGATATAACTTTGCAATATAAGAAAATCATTTTGTTTAATTTATGTTGTTATAACGTATTTTATTTACTATGTAATTGTCCAAAATATTTCTCAGTGGTATATCATCAGACTTTTAAGTTCTTGAAACTACAGTTGAAAAGGGAAAATAGACTAAAATTTAGCTGAAGGAAACAGAGTTATGGCATTGTTCTCTGCTGTTTACTATTGCTCATATTCTTTTGGAAGGATCGATGTAGAAAAGTTCAGGTTGGAATATTTGTTTTGTTCCTAAATGGCAAATGCTTAATTAAATATTAATTTGCATGAATAAAACATTTGGTAGTAGAAAGGGAGCATGAGAAAAATGTACATACGGTATTACTATCCAAAATATATACTGTGTGCACAATTATTAGGCAAGCTGTATTTTGGAGGATTAATTTTATTATTGAACAACTACAGTGCTCTCGGTCAATTCAAAATATTAATAAACCTTAAACCTGAATATTTAAGAAAGTAAAAGTGAGGTTCTGGCTTTCTTATGAGAATATCTATGTGTGCACAAAATTATTGGGCAACTATTAGTACGCGGAATTATGCAATTAAATGAAAAATGAAAATTATCCCATCTCGTTTATTTTTGTCTGTTAAAGCGAGAATAAACAACAAACAATTCAAAATTTACAAATAAACATTTCTGACAATTCAAAAAAAAAAATATCTGTGACCAATATAGCCACCCTTTTTTTCAATGACAGCCATAAGCCTTCCCATTCATGGAGTCTGTCAGTTCTTGATCTGTTGACGATCAACTTTTTGTGCAGCAGCAACCACAGCCTCCCAGACACTGTTCAGAGAGGTATACTGTTTTCCTTTTACCATAAATCTCCCATTAAGGGAGGGACCACAAGTTCTCAATAAGATTGAGGTGAGGTAAGAAAGAGGACCATGTCATGTCATTATTCTTTCACCTTTAAGGCCTTTACATAGTGGAGTACTTCGATGCATGCGATGGAGCTTTGTCCTGCATAAAATTCTTGAAAGATACGAACTTTTTCTTGTCCAACTGCTTGAAGAAAGAGTTTTCTAAAAACTGGCAGTAGGTTTGGGAGTTGATTTTGAGTCTCTCGTTAACCTGAAAAGGTCCAATTTTTTGTATATAAATATTAGCATTCATATTTCATAATACCAGTCCATACTAGTACCCCACATCCACTTTGCTGGCATCTGAGTCGAAGTGGAGCTTTGTTACTGCCAGTTACTGAGCCAGCCACTGTCCCATCCACCTGATCCATCAAGATTCACTCTCATCAGTCCATAAAACCTTTGAAAAATCTGTATTCAGATATTTCTTGGCACACTCTTGCTGTTTCAATGTATGTGTCTTATTCAGTGATGGTTGGATTTCAACCTTCCCTACCTTGGCCATGTCTTTGAGCACTGAACACTGTACTTCTGGGCACTCCAGATAGGTTGCAGTTCTGATATATGATAGCACTGGAGGTTAATGGGTTCCTGGTAGCTTCATGTTTAAATCTCAAATTTTTGGCAGTTAAGGTGCATCTTTTTTTCTCAACATGTTTCTTGCAACCCTGTTGACTATTTGGAACAAAATGTTTGATGGTTTTGTGATCCTGTCCCAATATCATAGCAATTTCAAGACTGCTGCATTCCTCTGAAAGACTTTTTATAATGTTTGAATTCAAAACCGTCAGTTAACACTCTTTTTTAGTCCATTTTGCATGAGGAAAAGAAGCTGCCTAATAATTATGCACTCCTTGATAATAGGGTATTGATCGCCTTAGGCCACAGCCTCTCTAATTACACAAATACACATACCTACTATGCTTATGAGCATTCAAGTTTATACAGCTTGGAGGTGGAAAATATCCATAAAAATGATGATATGGTCAAAATAATCACTTGCCTAATAATTGTGTACACAGTGTTTATACCAATTAGGCTATTCCCTAATGAGAGTAAGTACAGAAAAGTTCTAAGAAATACTAAGTAATTCCTGGACTAGTTTTGAAGCTAGCCAAAAACATCAGTTTGGAATCTGCCAGCTTTAATAAGTTGCTTTGCTTCAGTTCCTTGGTCAAGTGAATTTGCACAACCTTGTGTAAGAATCTTTATATATTTTTTTAATCTTAAGTGGAGATAGTTCTCTAAGACTCTTGAGGTAATTATAATATTTCATGAAGTCTTCTCGGTAGGTGATAGTACTTATCCAATCTAGACTTGCCTCAGAATGCTAAGCAGGTTTCGGCAGGGAAGAGCAGCCTTGCAGAAAACATGGTTGCTCTAACAATCTCAATATAGTTCATTGAACAAACTTCTCATGTATTATGAATTGTCTTTTTTGAAGAATTCACACATTACTAATAATTTTGCATGGTGATAACAGTCGTTTAGTTTCTTCATCAGAAAATCTACCTCTCCCTTAAAACCTATATGATTTGTGACTAGTGTGATGACAGAAAAATGTTCATCTGTATAAGTGCTTATTTACCCTCATTTCCAAAATAATTCTAATACTCAGTATTCGTTGTAGATTTAGATCAATAAATATGCTACATTTAAGTAATAAAGTGACATTACATGAAATAACATTAAGTTATTGTTTTTATTCTATAAATTGATGCAAAAATTCTAACAAATACCTTAAATATTTACAGATGAAGATACAGGTGACTTATTTGTGAAAAATGCCTCTCAGACTTATTCTGGTACTTACACATGTTTGGCTAACAACAAGGTCGGCAGAGATGAATGTTCTGTCATACTGACTATTACACCCCGTAAGTATTAGTCAACAGGCAAATAAAGTAATAAAAATAGACATTAGGTAAATAGTTGTTATTATAACTGCAAAATTAATTTCTGCTATCTGACAAGGTGTTTTTTTTTTACATTTTATTTTAGCTATAGATAGAGCTGGTACTATTGCTGGAGCAGTTATAGGAACTCTTCTGGCACTCAGCTTGATAGCTTTTATCATTTTCTGTTGCTATAAGAAACAAAGAGACACAAAATATGAAAAAGAAGTACATCATGATATCAGGTGCGGCATTTTGATTAACTAAATATTTCAAAATTTCATTTCTAAAAATGTTAACTTCTAGATGTACCTGATTTTAGCTGCAAAAATAGCAGCCAAATAACAGTGGACAAATTCACAAGTTAATAACGAAAGGGGGAAGATATTGGAATGGGCCTAGTGAGATTTTGTTTTATACATCAGGGGTCCCCAACCCCCGGTCCGCGGACCGGTGCCGGTCCGTGGCTTGATAGGAACCGGGCCGCAGGGCCGGAGAGGAGGAGGAGGGAGCAGCCCCCTGGGCAGAGCGCACACCGGATGCGGGAGAGCTCAGGAGCGGCCGTTCGCGCCGTTGGAGGCCCTAGAGGGCCGAGTAAGCTGACTACCCCCCCCCCACGTGCGCATGCGCCGCCTGTTCCCCCTCGCCCCCCGCTCCTCCTCTACATCAGCCGGTCCGCAGAATTTTCTTTAAAATGAAACTGGTCCCTGGTGCAAAAAAGGTTGGGGACCCCTGTTATACATGACAAAATAAATATTACAATGTTTGAAAAATTAAACTTGATTAAGAAGGTAAAATCTATTGTGTGTAATTCAATATAAAGAAACAATAGCAATAATAATAGAAATATTAATTATTCTAAAACTAAACAAAGTCTCAAAAAACATTTAATCAACCAAAAAGGTTGGCACTTTTTAGATGCAATAATTAATAGATGATTTTATTTGTTTTGGTGAAATGATATCAGTCAGAAAACCTAATAAGCACGCTTTGGCTTCATAAGCCAATAGAATATTGAATAGATACTGATATTTGCCCTAGCATTGAAAAGCAGTTCTTCAAAGTCAATTTGTTAGCTAAAACAACAAAAGTCGTAAAGTGTTATTCGTAATATAGCAAGAAAAGGGAATGGTTAATGTACAATTTTTGTATATAAATATTAGCATTTTTAAATATTAAAATATAACATAATATGATATATATTAGTGCATCAATTCTTTCCATTCTTCAAGAAATTATATATTTATTTTTTCTTCATTTCCTTTATTCCCTGCCCTTAATTTTTTCCCCCTTTTAATAGTGAAACTGCAACTTGGGAGACACTCATTGTGTTAAAGTATGCGCTCAGAGTCATATTCTCAGGCTGATGGGCCGCATATAAAATTTAAAAATTAATTAATAGTAAATAAAATCCATCTTAAATTGCCATGCATTTATTTATTTACATTTATTTAAGCTCAAGGGATGTAGCTTAGAATAAACAATAGTTTATTAGTAGATAAAAAATAGTTTATGTTAACATAGATTTATTTGACAAAAATATTCTAAAAAATTAAGGATAGAATAAATCAGTTCCTAGGGGATTATGGAAATTAAAGTTCACTCATCTTAAAGTTGCCAAGTTTTAGAAACACTGTGATAGAGAAAACGAATATTCTGCTATTACGGTAGTGTTAGTACCTTTCATTAAATAAAAAGTATTGATGGATTTTTAGTGTTTCTAAAGATTCCTTGTAAATTCTTAAATATGCTTCATTTTCAGAGAGGATGTCCCTCCTCCAAAGAGTCGTGCCTCAACAGCCCGCAGCTATATAGGGAGTAATCGATCATCTTTGGGCTCAATGTCTCCATCGAATATGGATGGTTTTACCAAAACTCAGTACAATAAAGTGCCGAGTGAAGACTTTGAACGTACTCCCTCTCAGAACCAGTACTTTGAGCCACCAAAGGTAGCTGCACCTAATCTAAGTAGAATGGGAGCTATTCCTGTGATGATTCCAGCACAAAGCAAAGATGGTTCCATAGTATAACATGACATTAATTTGAAGTTTCACCAGTTCATTACCACATTGATGGTTAGTTTGTTCCAGTTCTACACATTTTAAAATAATCTTGAGCATCATGATATATGTGCTCAGCTCAACATATTTTTATTAAGTTTGACTGCTTGCATTGAAAAACGTTGACAGTGAAAAAATGTTATCCACATTTGTAGGGATTTCTAAATAAATATTCAAATATGAATTATTGATGTATTAGTTATAGTAGATTGTATGACATGTAGCATTTTGTATTTACATTGTTACAGATACCTGTTTATATGAGAACTGTTACAATGTTAGTTTTTCTGTTCACAAATCTGAAAATAGGGACTTGCATTCTTGTAATATTAATTCCGGAGTACTTTTCTCAAAAACTTTGAATATTTAAAATGCATTATTATAAGTAATAATGCATTTTAAATATTCAAAGTTTTTGAGAAAAGTACTCCGGAATTAATATTACAAGAATGCAAGTCCCTATTTTCAGATTTGTTTATCACATGTTTATCATATTTACCAATTTCTGTCCTTTCACACACTTTCTTGCTTGCTCTTGCTCTCTCCAGTCTTACAGGATATTGCTTGTTCTATGTGGATAAACTGCTCCTTTCTAGATATATAATATTGAATGGATTTAGTCAGCATATTAACTACAAACATGAGCTGATAATGTAGTTTCCTGAATTGAATCATTAATGATATTTTACAAGCTGTACTTGCTGTTTTGAAATTCCCATTTTTTAATAAAGATTTGTGCAAATAGATTTTACATATGAGACCACAATACCTAAGTTTAATTTATAAAATATACTGGCACAATTACATTTTTGTAGTAAGGTTTTCTGTAATCCAAGAGCTGGTGAGGGCTTCCCCACTATATTAATATGCTCAGTGTTATCATTTAGTACTTTTTTATCAATTCATCTTATATTCCTCTACTGCTTTTATTAGCAATAAAAAAAAATGGAATAACAAAAATTGAATATCGGCTTAAGCAGGTAGTTTATATGTATATGTGACAAGTTATAAATTCTTATTAGGAAATTGCTCCCAATGAATTATAAAATTTGTCTTTCTGTCTTTTCCCCATTCATCATGTCCTATTCTTGGAGTCTGTAGTTTTCTTGACAAGGTTTTTCAGAAACCTGTTGACTCCTTGCTAGGGCTGAGAGAATGTGACTAGCCCAAGACTATTAGTTGGCTTTGTGCCTAAGATGGGACTAGAACTCACTGTCTCTCAGTTTCTAGCCTGATGCCTTAACCACTTCACCAAGTTGACTCATGCTTTTTGTACACATGAATACTTTCAAACATTTACTGCAAGAGAAGTTTAAATGTTGTTGTTTTTTAATTACAGTTCTCGTTTACATGAATAATTAAAAAAATAAGATATCAGGAATTAATATTTGGGTTACTGCAAGTTTAAATATTAATTCCTGATATCTTTTTAAAAAATTATTCATATAAACGAGAACCATAATTTCAAAAAAGAGAGTAATGTTTAAACCTCTCTTGCAGTAACCCAAATTAGTATATAGATATTTCTTATCTTGCAATCACAGTTGGGACCAGAATTTCAGTTGCTAGGTGATGCAGACATAAAGCGATATATCATGTGATCACATCACTTAGCAATGTCAGCACTCCTGAATTATGGGCTGTTAAGCAGAGAGAGTCTCATGTACCACAGAGAAGAGGAATGCCTGGTGCAGGCTGCATGCAAGTTGGGGAGAGCTGCAGTGTGGTACAAAGGTGCTGGAATCCTCAGCTTCTCCACCCCTATGCAGTAGCTTGACAAAATAGTGCTGCACTCTGAGAAACTTCAGCTATCTCATCAGGCCAAATAGAGCTTAATAACTGCATATATCTCTTCCCATCTGCCTATTTCCTCCTGATCTGTGCCCTTTTGGCTAACTTGCAAAGCAGTACTGGCCAGCCATTTCTTCTCCAAATAGTACATCCATTCTTGCAAGACCAGAAGATTTTTGAAGAGTCGCTAGAATGGGATATGTGGCTTGGAGAGGAATGGCATGTATGGTTTGGAGAATGAGGTATCTGAAGCTTGGGACTTTTGCTATTCTCCCAATAGCGCATCCATTTTTATGAAATTTGGGGAAGGTAAGAAAGTTCTGGGGCTGAAGTAGAGGCCTGGGAATGGTGTTAGCTGGTTGAGACTACAAAAAGCCTCTACTTTAGCCCCAGCCCTGCCATTGTGCAGGATGGTCAAAAAGTAATAGATTGAGGGAAAATAGATGGGGGGAGGAATTGCTGAGCCCCTGAATTTTAATCCATTTGTGAGAGTGTTGCACTGAGCTTAAATTCAGTCTTAAATTCATTTTTTTCAATGGTCATAAACCAAGAACCACTGTAATATGTTACCCTTAATTGTAGTACAGTGTTTCTGTGTTACCTAGTTTTAATTTGAAGAATTTTTATTTCTAAATGTAATGCAACATAGTAGTGCAAATAACTTTGATAGTTATTAAGTGAACCTGATCTGTTAGTATGATATATTGAATTAGATAATAACCAGTTTTTGAATTGCACATACTATTATTAATTAGATACTGGAGACAAGAATTAGTCTTCACATATCAAAGTCTTTTAGGTTTCTTGATACTGTTGGATATAAATGTTTATGTCTGCCTTAAACATGTGCTCAATAAACTTTATATTTGATTGTATGTCAGATTTCTCCTATGAACTATCTATCTGCACCATGAAAAACAGTTTTTGAAAAAATACTGCAATTTCCTTTATTATTCAATATTTTCTGCCAAATACCGGTTAAGTCACTGCATAATTTTGTATTTCAGAATGTCTGCCTTTACTATTTTTACAATTCCTTCATGGGGTTTGATCTTACTCATACAACTCCCACTGCACAAACTACTAAAATATTGTTATTATAACCTGTCTTCTTGCTTTTTAAAATAGAATAGTAAGATAATAATAAAAACCAAAGGTTTAATAAGAAGGCGGTTTCTCAAATTTATATTGGATTAAACCTAACTATTGTGTTTAAAGCTGGCTTGCTGAAATCAGTCTAATCAAACTCATGAGGTTTTTTTAAAATTATGTTTGCACATTGATGTTTTTAAAAAGGTGTGACTATTGCAATAACAAAATAGTTCTTTGTATATGTTCACATGCTTTCATAAAAAAATCAAAGGATTTGGAAATGTATTATGAACATATGGTGTGGTATACAGTACTCTGAAGTACTACACTCAAGAATTTGACTACATTGTTTAAATAATAGTTATGTTTGAACACTTCTGTCATTCTGTTGTCCTAGTAGATTGCTTCAGTGTGTATACTTAATAGTAGAATTCAGACAAAATGAAAATGCTATTTGACTGTTGAAGAATTCTGGAACATTTAATTTTATCATTGCTCATTCTGATGAAAATAATAAATGAATAGTAAAGAGATACAATGGTTTATCATCAAAATGTGATTTTTACATATTTAAATGTAGGATAGGCTGGTTGTATTTGTATATATAGTAGGGATTGATTTGGGGTGGACTATTCTATACTTCTAGAAGGTATTGAAAGTAATTTACATTTGATAAAACTTGATTCATATTTTGTAAAAGATTGCTTTTCATGAGGCTGTTTCAATTGTGATGTACAGGGCTCAATAAAAAGTAATCTATTTTACATATAGTAATAAAAAGCTATTGGTAGGAAAAGAGATCAGTTGATTATTACACACACTACTCTTATGAGCCCTTTCAGTATCTATGTTTGTAGTAAGAGTAAGATTGATAATAGAGGTTGTGCAACTATTGCCAATCTTTAATTATGATGTTAAAATTTATTTTGCCTTCTTAAAAATAGCTTTTGAGTAAGTAGATTAATTGGTTTATATTAACAGATTGTTGGCTTATGTTAATGTATGAATTTAAGATTCTTTGAATATGTAGTTTTTACATTAATATTGCCTGTGTCAAATCTGTCAAATCACATACATGAGAGTTATGCTATGTTACAAGTTCATTAGCTTTATATTTAGTTAATGTTAATTAACCCCTTTTTATGACCCTGTAAATCGTTTACAGTACATCTTTTAAATATACAGAATATTTTGTGGTTTTGAATCAGGAGATGTCAATGTCATTAACAGAATATGTATCTTTTCATATGTAAAGCGGGCAACTTTTAAAGCCAAATGCACCCTTTCCTGGAATTTCCTGGTGGCTTTGGAATACTATAAGAAGTATTCTTATTTAAAGAAGAAATCGAAGCATATCCCTGGAACACAGTAAATGGAACAAATTGTGAAGAACGCTTATGAGGCACCATCACAACTTTTGAGTTTTGTGATGAACCCACTTATATGTGATTTTTCCCCCCCTACATTTTTGTTAAAAATTATAAGCGCTGAAAATTGTGGAAGGAACTGGTTTTATTCCTGGTATAATGTTTTATTACTGGTATAATGTTTGCAATAAAGATATTAGTAAATCATAGTGTGATTTTCTTAAATATTGATTCTTTGTTTTCTAAATGCTTTTAAAAAGATAATTTGTTCATATTAAGTAAGTTCTTCTTTACATAATTAAGCCAAAACAAAAACAATTTGGTAAAATCAAAGATGTTGGGCTTGATTGTTTTTTATATTCATGGAGCTAGAAATATATAATTTCCATCTTTTTTTAAAATTGTGTGAATTTAATAGAAATGTTATATAGTCCACCTTACATGCTCTTTCATTGCAAAAATTTTCTAACATACATGGTTGCTGTCCCCAATTCAAATCCAGAGGACATTCTTGTCTAGCTTAACGTTTAGATCTTATTGTGATATAGCTCCTGCCAATTCGTAAATGGACGTTGGGTTTTTATTGGGAATTTTAGCACAGGCTTCTAATTTAATTCTTTTTAATGATATTTATTGTATTGTTTATTATTTATTGGTTTTAATTTCCTGTGCACCGCCCTGGGTCCATTTCGATGGAGAAGGCGCGGTATATAAGTCGAATGAAATGAAATGAAATGAAATTTGAATGGGGACACTTAAGAATAACTCAAAACTTGTATACCCAGCCAGGAGCGGGAATCTTGAAAGTTGCAGCTCCCTGTGGGAGTAGCCAGAAAGTCAATGGTCTTTTTATATTTATTTCTACCGGCAGAATGTTTTGTAAGCATGCTTGGGACTTTTAATCTCACTTTTTGAATCTGCTTTTGTTTTTTAATGCTGAATGCTGATTCATTTCAAGAAGAATGCTGGATTCTGCTTTTTCTGCTCTCTTTATTTGGCTGTTCTTACCAATTTCTGCTTTTCCTTATGCAGAATCTGCATTTTATTAACCTGCAAAAAGCCATTGGATAAAAATGGTCAGAAAATATCCTTTCTGGTTTTTTGTTCATTCCCTACATATCTACTTCATTGTACAACAACGTGTGAGTTTACATAGAAAAGGAGGGGAGGAAAGAATGCCTAGCAACATGCAGTCGTTAGCTGACGTTTTCTGAAATATTTGATGAACTCATAAAGACTGTAGAAAATGTTCTGAAGGAACCTACTCTAAATACTTTAAACCCACAAAAGGAATAAATATGGACTCAGAAACAACACAGACTGTAGAAAATATTCAGATAAACAAGGACTTAGAAATTACAGAATTGATTTCATATGCATTTTGGAAGCTCAACCCTGTGTTTTTATACAATTTTAAACAGAATTCTCTGGAACTCTGCAAGTGGGTCTTTTTTAAAGGCTGTGAAGGAAAGAGGAGAATGGATTTATTAATTTTAATTGGTGAATGATTTGATCTGGGTTTTTTTGGGGGGGGGGAATAAATTGGTTTTGGACATTGAACCTACTCTGTTCAAATCAATCAGCAATTAATAAATGGTTTTAAAGGTGGGTTTTTGATCCAGGACCTAAAATTAGGGTTAAATTTTGGGGATGATTTGGAACTTAAGCCATGGTGAATTTTGTACAAATTGGTTACAACAACAGTTTGTTAGTAGGCTTTTGGAATTTCAATTTTGTCTTTTATTACTATTAATAATTCTTCATTTATACTTTTATATAATAGGTTTGTTATTATTTTTCCTGTTAACTTGTGTTATTAATATAGTATGTACATAACAGATTAACAATTTAAAAACTGTTTTAATAGTTTAACATTCTTCTTGGCTATTTTGCAAGGGATGAGAAATTAACACTTGTATTCTGAAACAATAAAAAATATTTACAGTTCGGGTTTTAGATTTTGGCAGTGGTTTCTTCTCCAAGCTTGTTTCAATTTAGTTTGCAAATGTTTTGTTACCAGACTAAGTAATATCAACAGCAGGACTGTTTTGCTATATTCTCCTTAATTTATAAATGTCTTGTGTGCCAGTGTGGTCAGTTGGTCATTTGGTTGTTCATTTGGAGCTATATTTGAATTCTGAGCAGCTGATTGGTTCTTTTGCTGATAGATTGTTCCAGTGGTCTGGGTTTTTAGATATTTATATGCTGGATCTAGGTCAATATGTTTGTTAATTTTTCCTTTGGTAGAATACCAGGCCTCATGGCATGTTATATTATATCAATCAGCATTCAACTAGGAAAGATAGGTGTGTATAAGTTAGTACTTTTTCTTTTATTTTAAGAAAAATTTTAATGTCTTGTAATGTTTATTTTGTTTTTTTCTTTTCAATATTTTGTCATTTTGTATTTTAACTCTTTGAATAAACTAAATATATTAAAAGCAATGCTATAGGAAAATAAATTGCCAGCTTAATTAATTTCTTGGTTTTGGGAACACTTCTTGGCTAGTTTCCTTAATGTTTACCACCAGACCTTCATTGTTATTTCATGGAAATTGTGCAATTGGATTAATGAATTTGAATTTAATTTAAATTTAATTTGAATTTAAATACGAATTGGATTAATGAATTTGACTAAAATCAAATTAAATGTCCAATATAAGAGAGCTGAGATAAAAAGAGCATTTGAATTTAATCACAAATTAGTTTAAATACACTGTATAGAAGCAGTGAAACCCTATATTACTTTAATATTTTAAAGAAATTCAAATAGTTTCATTAGATGGGGAGGTTGTTCATTTAACAATCTGATTAAAAATATCTAACAATAACAATTTACAGCTAAAAGTTTAGAATAATTGTTTGTTTATACTTTAATTTTAAAATTCATTTATTCATTATTAATGTTTTCTTTATTGTAGTACGAAACCGCATGCAGGATGGGTGACATAACAGTGGTATAAAGTTGAAGAAACGTCATATATCATGAATTTTACATTATGAAGGAAATGAAGTACTCTGTTTTATCATTCTGCTTTAATGTCTGCAGACAATGGTAGAGTAAATCTACGATAGGTAATATTTGCCTCTCAAATATTTAAAAGTATACTGCTTGAGACCCAGACTTGAAAAATGTGAAAATATGAAAAGAGAAATGAAATTGATTGAAGATCATGCAGTTACCTACTTGAATGGAGCAATTTAATGGAGCCATCAAACCACCTGCTTAGTGCACTAATCCCTATTAAAGCACTCCTGACAGATGGCTGCCTGCTTTCTTGGGACACAACCAATGAGTGGAAATGTATGATTGGTTTCATAGTTGAACTGTTCTTACAGTCAGCTGATTTAACATGTAATGGAGATAGTAAGTAATATAGTTTTGGTTCAAGTACTTAATTAATTAAGTAAAATATGTATTTTCTAATGTACTTTAGAGTCAATCAGTATGATTTAACACTCTGCCTTTCAGATTATATTTTTATGCTTTTAAAAAATTGTATGGATCTGATTTTTTTTAAGGGTATGTCTTATTTTTTATTATTTGAATACAATTAAAAAAGAAACTATAATATAAAATATAAAATCATAAAACCATAAAGTAAGAAAAACTTAATGTAGATATTCATGACTCTTTTTTTACACAAACCATTTAGTAAATGGTTCCATTTCATTATAATCGTCTATAGCTAATCTACATTGATAAGTAATTTATTGATAATAAAATCTGTTTTGCAAATTGATGAGAACCTGCGGATCATATGTTTATGTTCCAAATTTTAAAATAAAGCTTAACTGAATTTTTTTTTTTAAGCCCCTAGTTAATATCAATATGTGCCATGTGGCCTATTTGTTTTGCATCCTTCATTTTTCTTTACTTTTAAGTGGAGGCCTTGGTTGAATCACCTTTTAGCTTTTTGTCACTTTATTTTAACATCAACTATACATACTTCTTAATGGGAATCAGTAAAATTATATTATTTATAATGAAATATTTAATGTCATTTGCAAAATTCTGACAAAAAACCCCCCATGTAATAAACTTTATATGGAGATAATTGCTTTGGTTTTTTCATGGATACATTTCAAAAATAGGGAAGTAAATTATAATAGTTTAATATACAGTAGTTAAATCTGTTATTTGGAAATGATTCTTGAGAGTACTTTTTAACTTCTGAATCAGGAATTATGTTTTTAGAAATGTAATAGGAAATGTGTTTACACCACAAAATGGAAATATAGAGGCAATCAAGGGAATTGATAATTCATAAAACGATGGAAATCTTGATACTAGTTAATAAAGCTAAAAATCTTGCAATTGTTCAAGATGCTAACTGTCATTTTTATTCTATTTGAAATCTGATTTTTTAATATATCAGTGTTATTCTTTACTTCATACAGAACATTGTTTTGTTTTTATATGTTGTATTTGTACATTTAAAGTCTCAGGACCGAATGCTTATCAACAAGGTTGCATCTCCCTACCAATCTTAGCCCATCAATTTTCTCATACATAGAAACCTGCTGGGCCCAGATAATTTACCTGCACCCACACTCTGAATCCTGCAATTGTATGCACTTCTCCTTGATCATTCTTGAATTTAACTAATTTTTATTACCACCTAATCAAACCTTCAGTGGAAAATCCATTCCAAAGCACTCTCCAGGATGGCCCTAGTTGTGTAAAGTAATGAGCCCACATATGGTCAATCCAAGAAACCATTACAACACAACAATTTTAAACACTATATGACTAACAGACGGTGCAGTATGATAAATGACAATAGCACTTAGACTTATATACCACTTCACAGTGCTTTACAGCCCCCTCAAAGCGGTTTAAGGAGCATATTGACCCCAACAATCTGGTTCATTTTACTGACCGCAGAAGGATGGAAGGCTGCGTGAACCTTGAGCTGATGAGACTCGAACTGTGGAACTGCTGCAGCCAGCAATCAGCAGAAGTAACATGCAATGCTACATTCTAACAACTGCACCATTATAGCTCCTAAAGTTGCAGTTTACTTGATTTAATAGATTTCCAAGCATCCAACCCAATTAGACCCACACAAATTAGTGCAATAAAAACTGCCCTCAGGAAGGGCAAATCCAGCAAGTAAACTGCAACAGTAATAATTGCAGTTACTGTATAATGGCAAGTACTTAAAACAACAGATACCAAACATTCATAAAAATAGCAAACCCGAAGAAATACAAATGCATAGGTTGAATACTGTTAGCAGGAAGATGTTTCATTTTCCTACTGCATTTCTAGTCAACATTAAATCTACATTATTTTTCTAGTCTCTTCACACTACCAAATATTTTTTCTTAATAATTCTATTTCCTCTCTTTTCTAATACTCTACTGCTAAAAAAAACCTATTAATAATTAAGCACTTGTTTCTCTTCATCAAACCTTTATATTTTACAAAAAATTATTCTTCACCAATACAGTGTTTATGTTCAGCTATGTTGAAAGTACCCTTCTCTGTCATTTTCTGGTTTCCTTGCTTTTACTCCTTAAAAATTTTGCTTCACCAAAACTTTCCAATTTTTCCTCCAAAATAGCCTTGCTATCAAGTGTCTGTATCCAAGTCTCTCCTATTTCCATTTTGATTCTATATTATCGTTTGTTTCTACCTGCTGTTTTTTGATCATTTAATAGCTAATTAGCTAATATCAATATTTTAGGCACATGAAAGGAAAGATTTCTGCTACAGAACTGCAAATTTCAGACCTCCACATATTTTGCCTTGGCCAGAGCCTAGGAAGCGAAAGAAAGACATAATCCCCAATAAGAAGCACAGGGATGGGTAACAGACTTAATTGCTGGAAGAAAAATCTTCACAGAGGCCTCTTATTGGGTACCTAGCAGGATTGTCACCTTCTGAAGGTGGTTGCGTTCCCAGCAATGCAGTTCCCTGTTAAAACCCCAGATTAAGGCAGGACAAGTGGCAAGGGGGTCGCATGGCTACCTCTGGGGCTTATGCAAGATTTGAGAATGACTCATGATCAACCACTTTTGAGTACAATTAGAAGAGGTGAAATATACAATTATTACCCAATTCAGACTAGTGTCATAAAATAAGGAATGAAAAACTGTGTTGTTAGTGCATCAGCTTTGCACCATGGTTTGTACAGTGGGTTCAAACATGAAGAGATTGCAATAATTGGATTAATAGAAACCATAATATTCCATTTCATAATATTAAACTATAGTGTGACCTAATTAGATATGTGAACCAAGCCAGTATAACATGATTCAGACTCTGTATATAGGCACAGTGTATTCATGGTTCAAATGAATGCATGCATTGTCTATAAATGTTCTTATCAGTTGATAACAAATTTCTTATGCAAATTATTTTTAAAATTAGAGAGATTTAATTGTTTTAAAAAGCCAGTGTAATAAATTTACATCCAAGGAAAATTGCTATAAATAAAGTTTTCCACAGAGAACTGTGGGAATTGCTTTATTTATAATTGTTTCTAGACAAAGCAAAAAAAAAATAATGAAATGAAAACACTCAGAATTAGTCATTTAAACATCTAAACAAAATTCTTTCCTTTGATGAATTTTTAAAGACGTCTCATGGAATGTAATCTGCATGGGTTGGGGAACCACAATTCAGAAGAATGTATTGTAGATATGTAGCATTTTGATACTACTGTACAATACAGTACAATGTATTGATGGCTCATTAATTTACACAGTGCGATCCTATACATCAGGGGTCCCCAACCTTTTTTGCACCAGGGACCGGTTTCATTTTCAAGAAAATTCTGCAGACCGGCTGGCGTAGAGGAGGAGCGGGGGGGAGGGGGAACCGGCGGTGCATGTGCACGTGGAGGGGGGGGAGTCGGCTCACTCGGCCCTCTAGGGCCTCCAATGGTGCAAACGGCCGCGCCTGCGCTCTCCCGCATCCGGCGCGCACTCTGCCCAGGGGGCTGCCCCCTCCTCCTCCTCTCCGGCCCTGCGGCCCGGTTCCTATCAAGCCACGGACCAGCACAGGTCCGCGGCCCAGAGGTTGGGGACCCCTGCTATACATGACTGCTGAAAAAACAATTGTGTTATTTGCTAAGGGACAGTTACAGAAGAAAACAACACTGTCAATTGAAATACATGGCATTCATTTTCACAATATTACTATTCAAGGAAGTATGAAGATAATATTCCTAATCAGTATTTGTTAATAAACCTTATTTTGTTAATGCTCTCCTGCCCCTAATTTATGCATAGACATTTAATTTAGAATTTGCAGGATGAACAGCAAAGAATAATAGACAAGAGAAGAAAGCTTTTACAGAAATGTATTAAGAATTGCCCTGTAACACTGTTAAAAAGCCATAGGGATCTACTGCTGAAAAGCCAGGTGAGTTCAGTGGTGAGATGGTCACTGGAATGCAACTCACGAGAAAGTGTGGCTTGTGGGCAATTCTTAAGATCCTTTTACTTATCCAATCGGTGGAATACTCACTTGATATTGGGATAATTAACAAGAAAAAAAAAAGTAGTTTTATACACTGGACAGGAATTGTAAGAGTAAGCAGGCACACAATGGGAAATAACACCAACTGTTTGTGTACTGTGCTCAGGACTGCTAATGTCAGCATATTTTGTTGTGTATTCCCCTTTGTCTTACGTTTCTGCTTACTCTCTTGTAATCCTTTTCCAATAAACGAAAGTACAAACATTAATTCCTTTCTTTCTAATTATCCAGGTACCCAGATGAGCATTCAAAAGGGTGGGGGAGTAGAGAAAACAGTCTCAGTCATATCATTTCCCACTTAAGAGAGTTCTTTGCTTAACAATTGATGTCCATACAAATCGTAGTCAATATAATGAGGACTACCTGTATACCTATAGTAACATCTGTGTCTACCTCTTACTAGTCTATTCTTTGTTGCTTGAGCTTACACCAAAGAGCTTAGTCACCTTCAAGTTGCTTTCTGGTGCTGTCTACAATTCCTAAATTGCTTTGGCAATTTCACAATCTCTGCTGGGGTGAGAAAAGGAAGGTGTTTTTCCAGATGCTGCTCCTTGTTGCTACTGAGTGATGAAACTGCTGGACTCTGTTTCTCTTTCAGCTTGTCTGCTGTTGTCTTTGTGAAGTCCTTCCCATTTCTTTTTTACTATCAGTTGTCTATTCAGCTGACTTATTCCACTCTCTCAGCTGCAAATCCTTTTCTGTTCTTCCCTACACACAAACACACCTACCCACCTACATTCCTGGGCTCTCAGTGTTTTATTTTTATGCTTTCATACACGGAAGAAAAATAAGAGCTTTTGCTGGGCACTGCAAGGCTTTATTCCCCCACCCTGTTTAATATTTACATTAAACTGTAGGGTGAGCTCATCTTATGGCATGGATTGAGACACCAGTGAGTATGCTGATGACACCCAGCTTATATCTCCACCCCTGATTGTTCAAGTAATGCTATGAGGTTTCTAAGTGTCTGGGGACTATGGGAATGTGAACATGTTTCAGCTGAATCATAAGATTGATTACAGAGGTGGGCAATTAATTTGTCCAAGAGGCTACATGAGAAGCATGGTTTTGGAGATCCGAACCAATAGGGCCACTGTTACCATAGCTGTACAGAGATATTCAAAGGTCCAGAAGTAACCTGCAGATTGTAGAACGCCCAGATCTGAAATTGATCCTGATCCTGCACTTGTCACCTGGGATTGGTGACATAGATATGTGGAATAACTATTCAGCTAATACATGTTCAACTATTCAGTTGGTGTTAATTTGTTATTAATTTCTTGTTTTAATTTCACCTTTAGATTATAGTTATTTTTGTAGAATAGTTTTTAGCTATTTTTATCCAAGAGTCATGAGTTTGAGATAAGCTGCCATATAAATTTAAATAATAAATAAAAGTTTCCTTCCATAACCATTGGACACATTAGAAAGTTGAATAAAGAATTAACTATTTCCATAATAGTTGCCAAATAGTGCAACTGCAGAAGTACAGGTTATGAGGTTGACGCAAGAATACTGAGTTGTGGTTAGAATGCAGTATTGCCGGCTAACTCTGCATTCCCAATGCTAGGAGTTTGATCCTGACCCAGTGATGGATTGCAGGCGGCACGCCCCCAGTACGCGTGTACCGGTGCCTGCCAAAAGCAGCAGCCACCATACCGGAACGGTGCTTTGGAAAACCTGCCTGCCCTCATTTCTTACCTGTATTTGAATGAAATGGGCCATCTGCGCACACATGTGCAGCGTACGGCATCTGCACAATGCTCCACCAAGCAGCTGGAGCGATGCAGGTGGTGGGTGCGCATGCATGCGCAGCACTTATGCCCATGGTGCATGCCCAGCTACCATTGCAGCATACCGGTTGCAACGGGAGCCAAAACCCACTACTGCTGACCGCTCCTCCTTCTGAAGTCTGTCAAATAGAGAACCCAGATTGAGGGGGAAATCTGCTAACTCTGTAAATCGCTTAGAGTGGGCTGTAAAACACTATGAAGTGGTACATAAGTCTAATTGCTATTGCTATTTTTATCTTTTGCATTTTATTCGGCATACATTAATTAGGAATAGTGGAGGCATGCATACATTAATTAGGAATAGTGAGGGCATGCATTATGTTATACTTTTGGGAAATGTTTTTTTTTTGTTCATTTAATAATTTGATATGAGAGATTAATTTCAAGGTGTTTTCAGCTGAAATTTACAGCAAAGCATGTTAATGAGTAATGAAAACATAAATTGCTGCTTACAGATCTATAATTATACTCTGTACCAAGTATAAACATGTTTTATCAAATGTGCACTTCATTTACTAAGTTAGATTTAGTCATTGTTTTGTTGCTCCAGCCCAGAATAGGAAGAAATATCAGTAGGCAGAAAATCATATCATTTTCTTCTTCTATTTATTATAAACATTTTGTTTCATTATACATTTCTTTTCCATTTCTAATTATTTAGCATGAACCTCTGTACGCATTAGGACATTTACATATTTGTTAATAACTTTTAATGTATAAATAAATGCTTCAGCCAAAAAAGTTTTCAAAAAATGAAAAGAATAAAATTTTATTTTGCAGAAAAAGTTATTGACTAAAGTATTCATTAAATTCAGTTAGTCAGATAAGGTTCCACTTACAACCTTTTTAAGGTAAAAAAAACCACCATTGAGTCTTTTTACTTATGGCATCTAGCAGATGGCAGTTTGAAAACTAGTTAAGTTGGCACTCTGGAGAGAAAGTTTTTAATTGTGAAGCTTCGTCTTCAATGTAGCATCACACCTGTGTTATAGTTCTGTAAATGTTCGCTACCTTTTTGTAAGCAGCTTGTAATACTTATCATGCCAACAATTTATCTCTGATATTTAGATGAATTAAAAAAATTAGCGTTTGCTTATTACCTCATTAAAAAAAGTTAATAATTAATAATAATTAAGTATGATTCAATAAGGATCAAATGATTTCCCCCTTTTTATGACCCTGTAATCCCTTATATCAAGGTGATGATAACTGAGTGAAGCTGAATGTTTACTGGAAGCCCTTACTGACACCTATGTGGAGTTTGTAACAGATATTTTCTCTTTGTGCCCCAATAGAAAAATATCTGTCGCTGCCTAGGATTGAATTCTCTTTCAAATTTTACTTGTTTATTTAAAATTAAATTAAATAGGAAATTAAGGGAAGGAGAAGGAAAAAGGGGGTGTGAGATACAAAGGTGGGGGAGAAAAAAAGGCATTGACTTCCAACCCTTCTTAGCACAGTACAAAATAAAAACACTCCATCCTCAACTGTTTGCTTTTATATGTTAATATATTACTATAATTTTTCTGATCAACAAAACCAAAGTCAAAGTTTCAGTTTTTTTTCATCACAAGCATAAAATCCAAAAGTGATATCCACATGAAAATTTATTTTCCTCTTTGAATAAAATAATCAATTTAACTATTCCTGCTTTATCTTCCTTGCTATGGAAATAGTATGTATCTATTAGATATGCATCTAATAATCTTTACGAACTATCACCATTTTTATTTACAAAGTTCATTGTATTCTTTCAAATTCTTTCATCTTACTGAAAAAAACCCTTTTTTTTCATCCTTTTTAAAAAAAATCCTAAACTTTTTTTGTCAAAACTTTCTAGTGCATCTTTTTTGTTGACTTAACATACAAACTTTAAACTTCAGTATTACATTTAGATCCCTCCCTCCAAACTACCCTTATAGAATATTTTTCTTTTATAAACATTATTTTATAAAGAATGTTTTTATAAACATTCTTTTATAAAGAATTTATGAAGAGAGTTTATCTTCAAACTGGTACATCATTTTCTTTAAATTTCTCTTAATAGAAGTACTCTGAAATGCATTTTCAATAACATTTACCTACTTTAAGAATTACTTAAGCAGTGTGTGTGTGTGTAAAGTAAAATCTTTTTCTTCTTTGGAAGTTTTATCGGAGTTATAGGCCTTTCTTTTTATCATGAAATCCTCAACTTTGTTAATATCCTTAAAAGTCCCAAATTTGTCTTTTTTCTCAATGCTATTCTTTCAGTTGTGTTGAGAGTGTTAGGGGATATCTCCGTTGGGAGACAAAGTAGTGCAGCGGAATGTGCAGCTAGAGAAACATTGCTAAGTACACACACAAATAGTAACCCAGACACTGTTAGCTTTACTGGTGTTGTAAAACTATACTACTGCTTCACAAGCAGTGATGGTAAAGTGACTTTGCTTACAGTCAGTAATCCACAATACTTCCTTCTTCCTTCTTCAAACGCAGTCAATCACAGCACAGGAACAAGCAGTTAGCAATCAGTAGAGATATCAGCAAGAAGAACAATTAGCAGAGAGAACATGCGTTCTGCTTACTTCCTCTTATAGTGGAGATAATTACACTACAATACAATACAATACAATAGCAGAGTTGGGAGGGACCTTGTAGGTCTTCTAGTCCAACCCCCTGCGTGGGCAGGAACCTTATACCATTTCAGACAAATGGCTATCTAACATCTTTTTAAAGACTTCCAGGGTTGGGACATTCACAGCTTCTGGAGGCAAGCTGTTCCAGAGGTTAATTGTTCTTACTGTCAGGAAATTTCTCTCCTTGATTAGTTTCCACCCGTTGCTTCTTGTCCTGCCCCCAGGTGCCTTGGAGAATAGTTTGACTCCCTCTTCTTTGTGGCACCCTCTGAGATATCGGCACACTGCTATCATGTCTCCCCTGGTCCTTCTCTTCATCAAACTAGACATACCCAGCTCCTGCAACTGTTCTTCACTGCCTAATTGCATTCCAACATCCTTAAAGCCACAATGACCATTTGTCATCATGGTATTATATATTGCCTACCTAACTCTAGGAGTCTACTCCTAACAGAGGTTTATGTTTAAACCATAATAATGAAAGTTAATATCAGGTTCTTCCAAAACTGCAATGAAATCCTCTGCATTTTCAACTACTTGTGAAGTTGCCTTGGTAGTTTGATAACATTCTCCACATGTTTGCATCTTAGAATTTTGAGAGGATTTTTTTTACCATCTTTGGAGCAAATTAGCAGATTTTATTTATGGACCTTTCAAATATGTATATCTCTAATACTTTGTTCTACCATCTTAGCTTTCACTTTTAATCAGGATCTGAAAATTTTAGTCACCCACAGCAAAGAAGATCAAGCTACAAGTTACTACAATAATAAAAACTACAATCCAGGCTTATGTGTGTCAGTTAGCTTTTTTTCCTCACTATACTTCCTTATTTGGCTTGCCTTAGCAACCTTCTTCCTTGTTATTTAAGACAGGGGTCTCCAACCTTTGCAACTTTAAGTCTGAAGGACTTCAGCTCCCAGAGTTCTCCAGCCAGCTGTGCTGGGAGCTGAAGTCCTTCAGACTTAAAGTTGCAAAGGTTGGAGACCCCTGATTTAAGACAAAAAATGTGCAACTTACTGTCTGTTTGAAAGGTGAATTTCAAAACAGCAGCTTCAACCCTGAACAGACTGAGTGCCTCCCTCCCCCAGTTTTGGCATGCAAATAGCATCGGACACAAACTCCAGAAGCCATTTGTCAGCTTACAGCTGTTTTTGGAGGGCTTCAAGGGGAAACTGAAGGAATGCCAGTCCCTTTAGTTGAAGGCTGGAGAGCTACACCCAGGGGAAAATCCTTTAGAGATCTCTTCCCCATGTGTATTTTAGTTGGTCATCTTGAAAGTGAATTCTCAACCTTCTGAATGGGAGGCCACCTAAGGACCATCCCACCACTCTAATGAGGACCAAGTGAATAGTAATTGCAATTAGATTTATATATCACTACCATGGTGCTTTATAGCACTCTCTAAGTGGTTTACAGAATCAGGATATTTGCCCCCTACAATCTGGGTCCTTGTTTTACCTACCTTAGAAGGATGGAAGGCTGAGTCAACCTTGACCCAGTGGGGATCAACTCCTGGCAATGAACTGAATTAGCCTAATACTACATACTAGCCACTGTGCACCATGGCTCCATAAAATAATACACAACTTTTAATTTTCACAAATATCTTCCACAGAGTGAATGCAAAATCAAAGATGGCTGAAGAAGAATTGGGTAGCAAGAAACACATACAGTAATACCAGGAGCGCTACCTTGTCTATGACATCATAAGTTGAACCACAAAGCTATATACAGATTAAATGAGTTGCTCTGCACCAAATATAGAATTACACATGTAAGAAATAATGGTCTTTTAAAAATTTGATAAAAATGTACTACAGCAATTAGTAAAGTCGTCTTATATCACAAAAAATTACTAGAGTTAATTGTAGAAACATCCTAATCATTTTGTGTAGGGCCAGGGAGAAAATTACTAACATTGTTTGCCTACCTTATATATCCCTGCAAATACCTATTACCATATTTTTCTGAGTATAAGATGCACTTTTTTCTCTCAAAAACAAGGCTGAAAATCTATGTGCATCTTATATACTGAATATAGCTTTTTTTGCCTCCTAAAACATTGCCACTTCACCAAAATGGCCGTGCATAGCCTTATGGGGGTTTATAGAGAGCTCCTGGGGCTGGGGAGGGCAGAAATGAGCAAAAAAAGCCCTTTTTTTGCTCAATTTTGCCCCTCCAGCCCCCAGGAGCTCTCTATAAACCTCCATAAGGCTATGCATGCAATTTGTTTGACAAAAAATGGGTCATTTTTTGCTCATTTCCACCCCCTCCGGAACACTTTGCAAGCCCCCCAAAGGCTACTAATGCCTTTTTAAAAAAAACGGGCTGTGAAATTCCCAGAAAATGACCTAATTAATTTACGAGCCTCTAGACAAAGTTCAAAAGAAATCCAATGCCAGGGAGGAAGGGAGGGAAGAATTTTGATGCTCTCTACCAGCTTCCCACAAATGAAACTTAATGGGGTAGCCCAGAGGTGGGTTGCTCTCAGTTCGAATGAGTAGTAGCGGCGGTGGGAGACTCCACCCACTCACTTCTGTGCATGCGCAGAAGCATCGCACGTTCACAAAAACGCAAGCAGGAGCAGATCCGAACTGGTAATCCACCACTGGGGTAGCCAGTAGGGAATTAAAAGTTGTTCCTGCTTCAACTGCTTTTTTGCCCATCCATGTGATCATTTTTTTCTGTTTAGGTAAGCAACTATCTCTTAAACTATGACCCAATTGGACATGGCTTGTCTATTATTATTTTTTTACAATAATAGGGCTGGTTTTTTTACACGAAATGAAAATTTACCTGAACCATTTTCAACAGTTACTAACTTCTACCACCAGAGGGCATACATAACACAGCATGCTTAATAAAAATTTGGTATTGTATGATTTTCCTTGGATTTTTTTGTAAAAACAACTTCTGCATTTTCCTAGATAATGGAAAATACTAGCATTATCTACAGTCATGGATAATAACTATAAATTCATTTTTTTCTTTTTCTTTCAATTTATAGTTGTAAATTGCCTACTTAATTGAAATATCAAATGTCACTGTTCATTTTTTTGTGTGCCAAACCAGTAGTAATGCCAGCAGGAACCCACCCCTGCCTGATGTGTCTGTACATGTACGGGGAGTAAATTCTTAATTTCCTAGACTAAAGGAGAAAAGGAGTAACTGTTAAATAACAAGTAAATAAAGTCTTTAAATGTAATGGTAACATCTTATTTCAGCCCTTCATGGGAAAGGAAGATCAAACTGATAAAACCAACTTCAGAGTGTAAGCTCTTCCCCTTTAATATCTACATATATGTATGAATGGGGAAAAAACATGTGCCATAGTTACAATATTAGTTTTGTCACTTTGATGAAAACCACAGCTATTTATAAAATGTCTATCTGAATATAACAGCCACTGACTCTCATACATAGAAATCACTTTTTCAAACCCATACTCGTCCCTCTTTTTACCGGAAACCGGAAAAAGTAAGAAGCTGAAGAATGCAGGTTGGGTAAGCGACTTGGGAAAAGAAGGAAAGAGAAAGGGAAAAGTAAAATTCAATGAGACAAAAAGAAGAGGTAACTGGGCAGAAAAGGGGCCCTACTTAGGCATTGAAAGCTAGACAACATACAAGTTAGTTAGCTAATTTAGAATAGAATTGGAAGGGATCTTAGAGGTCTTCTAGTCCAGGGGTCCCCAACCCCGGTCCATGGTCCGGTGCCAGTCCGTGGCTTTGATAGGAACCGGACCGCAGGGCCGTAGGGGAGGAGGAAAGAGGGGGCAGCCCCCTGGGCCGAGCATGTGCCAGGTGCGGGAGAGCACAGGTGCGGCTGCTCGTGCCATTGGAGGCCCTAGAGGGCTGAGTGAGCCGACTCCCCCCTTGCATGCACATGCACCGCCTGTCCCCCCCCCGCTCCTCCTCTACACCAGCCGGTCCGCAGAATTTCTTTAAAATGAAACCTTAGTGCAAAAAAGGTTGGGGACCCCTGTTCTAGTCCAACCCTGTGCTTAGGCACAAACCCTAAACTACATGACAAATGGTTATCTTTGGTGCCTTCAAATCAATCTTGACTCCTGGTGACTCCCTGGAGAAGTCTGCAGTTTACTTGTCAATATTTTGGAAGTGGTTAGCTATTGCCTCCTTATGGCTGACAAGAGTGACTGGTTCAAAGCCACCCAGTTGTTAGTCTCGTTTCTAACCTGGTGCCTTGAGCTACTATTCAAATTATTGACTCTCAAATTATGCTTTGTTGTAGTTAGCCAAATGTTTAGATTTTTATCTACATATCAAGTCCTTCCCAAGGTTCTTGGATAGGCAGATGTTGTTCAATGGTACCATCACAATATGTAAACTGCTAAGCTGCCTTTTGCAACTGAGTTATGATTTTGTCAATGATGAAGTGATGCTCCAGATGTTTTGGGATTGTACCCAGGATACCTATTACTATTGAGACTATCTTTGCTTTATTTTGTCAGAGTTGTTCTACTTTTATTTGCAGGTCTTTGTATTTTAATTTCCCCCCAGATTTTTTTTCTATTTTGCTATTGCTATCTCAAGGTACTGGAATGACCACTATCAACAATTGTTATATCTGGAGTGGTGTATTGAACTTGATTGCCTTTTTGAATGTTAGAGACTCAGAGTACTTGATCTATCCCATCAGTTCTTGTTTGCAGGCAGTTAACTGTAAATTTTAGTACACTTGTGGTGAATGTGTTGCAAACAAATTTGAGAGATACAGTATGTAGTATTTCTTGCAGATATTCCATTGCACTATTGTTGCTCCTTTGTTACACACTTTAAAGTCTTTTTCGTTCTCATGAATTATGTTTAAGGTCATGTCACTTTTTTCGAGGCCATAATTTGGAAACCACATTAAACAGCTGGAAGTTAAGGACAGCCTGTACAATCAATGGACAGACTATAATTTCTGAAACGCAAACTCAACTTGAGGAATTATCTAAATTAAATAGAGAACCAAGGCTATGTGTAGTCCCAACTCTTGGAAAAAATGTTTAAAGTTGAGATCTCAAAACACACACAAGTCATGTTGCCTATTTACAAAAAATGTATTTACTAGAATGAGATTCTCCGGTCAACTTTCAGCCTATTCAATGAGTGGCAAGTATTTTTGTATTTTAGAGACAAAGCATTTCTTTTGCGGGATATTTGGACCATAACCTAATTTAGCATTTAACAGTTTCATAGTTTCTATAAAGTTCACAAGTGACATAAAGTAATATAAACAACTAATTTAAGGCATTATGTTTTTAAAGCCATTTATTTTTATAAACAATAGAAATTCACATATAAAACTGAAGTTGAGCTCTGCTTAGATTAACAAAGCCTGAACCATCATTCCAAAAGTAGATTCTTGGCTTAAATTTGTGATGCTTGATATAATTATACACTCTTAAAAGTAAAGGTAATATTATACAACTGCTGAGATCATGTCTTTGGGAACAAGCTTTTTAAAAAACAACTTCCATCATGAAAGATAATTTACATTGACCTGAAAAAAGAGTAAACACTTATTACACCAGATAAAATGCTATTTATAATCAAAACGTTTATAAAAAGATCTGGAAAAGTACCTAAAATAGTTGTTTCTTTTTTATAAAATTCAGTAATAAAATATTGCTTGCAATAAATAAAAAAAATGGAAATGAATACTGGTGGTTCCATTATTTCTTAATACTTAAAACTGTATTTCACCTGTTATTCCAGGTTATTTACAAGTGGTTAGAAGTATTAGTTAAATGAAGCTGAAATATTGGTAATCGGTGACAAGGGAAAATATTTATTAGGCTGGAAAAAATTTAGAGGAATGTTTTTCATTCATTCAATTATACTGCTCAAAGTATAATTATATCATGATATTTGGGCAATGTATGTGCATTCACATAACCAATGTGGGAGGCTCTTAAACAACCATGTTTTAAAGACATGTCCCATTGTACCATGAAGCAATGGATTCACATAGTTCAACTAATAATGGAAATGATTATATGAAATGAAAATGCTATCAATCTTTATTTTCGTCTTTAAAAATGCAAATACATATAACCTTGTGTACCCACAAGCTTATTTCCCCCAAAAAATACTGCTCAAATGTGCAAGTTTTTCCCCAAAGTCTAACTCACAGAGAAGCAAAAGTGGAAAATGAAAGTTGGCCATGGCTATAGGGATACGTTGGATTTCATGGCTGCCCGTCCCATCTGTAAACATGGCAGTTTTGAACAGTTCTTTAACAGTTGTTCAATAGCAATATGACGGACATTAAGCTCAGAAGCCAAGGAGTCTTTTTCTTGTACTTGTTTCGTTAACTCTTCAAACACATCTGAAATCAATAATGATGGCATGTTAGCCTTTAATATCAAATAGTTACACTAATTAAGAGCTGCAACGATGTACTTTCATTTATGAGATAGATACCATATATTTGGAGTATAAGACGCAACGGAGTATAAGATGCAAATTAAAAAAAAAATATTTTTTGCACTCTGCAAACCTGCCCAAAATGGCCCATTTTTCTTTAAAAAAAAAGGGGGGGGGCATGAATAGCCGTTAGGAAGCTTGTAGAGTACTCCTGAGGGCTGGGGGGGGGGGGCAATTGAGCAAAAAAACTGGCTTTTTTTTTGCTCATTTATGTCCTCCCCAGCTTGCACGCCCATTTTGGTGAAGGGGGCGGGATTTCAGGAGGCAAAAAAATGCTGTATTCAGTGAATAAGACGCACCCAGATTTTCAGCCTCTTTTTTTGAGGGAAAAAAGGTGTGTCTTATACTCTGAAAAATATGGTAGTTAAGAACAAAATTAAAAATTTTCTTGCTGTGCCCAGACTCAACACAAATCTACCATGGAATGTGGCAATTTGGGACCATTTTAATAATCTGATATAACTAAAGTGTCTGAACTGATCAAAAATCTTCCCCAAATTTCTGCTTGCTATATGTAATTGAAGAACTCAGAAAGGTGGGTTTTAAAGAATGAGACTATGTATCAAAAAAGGTGAAATATACACACACATTTAATAAATATCCACACAGGAACACTCTTGGTGGTTATTGGCTTTCTAAATTTTCTTGGTAAGTCGGACATGATACTGTTCAACTAAGTGACAGGTTAGTTCTCCCATATCTTCCCCAGAATGAGAAACTCTAATTTAGGTATTTGTCAGTACAGGTATTTATCCTTGCTCATCCTGAGATGATCAAAGTACAGTACTGTTTCATCTATGAGACTGACTTTAGAACCATATTTTCCTTTTGGAAAATGTGAATCTTTTATGCTTTACCAGTTAATTAATTCTAATCCATTTAAAAAGGGGCAATGCTATCACTCCTGGCACAAACTCCCATTAACCTAGTTGTACCTGTTGAAGACATTCCTCAAAATACAATCCATTCTTGCTGCAAGATGCATAACATACCATGCTAAAATAACAAGGTTACTGACAGAGAAAGTATGAATATACAATATTTCCTAAAAACCTCCAGCGATGGAAGTTTGACTATGACATTTAAAAAATCAAACTCTCTATAAATTTCTATTGAATTAGACATGTTTCACATCCTAAAAGCTAGCCAGCCTTAAAATAAACTTGGTTTCTGAGGGAAAAAAAATCTGTTTTATGCGTTCTTTAAAAATGATAAAGGAATGTATCTCAAAAATTCCTGTTCCAATTAGCTTCTTTATACTTACTATATTTTTCGGAGTATAAGATGCACCAAAATGGATGTGCTCCTGGGGGCTGGGGAAGGCAAAAACTGGACAGTTTTTTTGCCCCCCCCTCCCCCAGCCCCCAAGAGCATTTTACAAGCCTCCTAAAAGCTATGCATGTCCTTTTTTGGGAAAAAAACGAACTTGTTCTCACAACAAATAGACCGTTTTTGCCCCCCTCCCCCTGGCTTCTCAAACTCTCTGCATGCCCCGCTTTTCACAAAAATGAGGCATGCAGCGGATTTGGGAGGTCTGCAGAGTGAATAAACTTTTTTTAAAAAAATTACCACTTCAAAATCTTGGTGCGTCTTATACTCCAAAAAATATACACATAACTTTCCTACAAATTTCCTTTCGCTACCATGAACATAAATATTACTACTTTTAATGCTGGTTTCCATACCAAATAATGGAAAGACAGGTCTGGGCACTATGAGATGACTCAGGACCACATAAGGTACAATAACTTGAGGACTTCATGTAATCTGATCACGACAGTGCACAATTTTTTCTGACAGATATATAAGCAACAATTGAATAGTCACAGCAAGTTTCCAGATATGCTGGAAGAGCTGCACAAGATAAAGAATGCAGGCCCTAGATAATGTTTTTGTTTTTAGTGCCATTTGATATGTAAGCCGCTGTATCCCTTAAGTTTGACTGTTACCCATAATTATTGTGGGGCAAAATAAACATTGCTACAGAATATATAGTAAATAAGCCACCCAGTCACTTTATTGGTGACAGAGGTGGCATATACCGTATTTTTCAGAGTATAAGACGCACCATTTTTCCTCTAAAAAGAGGCTGAAAATCTGGGTGCGTCTTATACATCGAATACAGCATTTTTTGCCTCCCGAAACCACCACCCCTTCACCAAAATGGCTGTGCCTAGCCTTATGGAGGCTTCCAGAGAGCTCCTAGGGGCTGGGGAGAACAGAAATTAGCCTAAATCAGGCCGTTTTTTGCTCCCCCCGCCCCCAGCACTCTATAAACCTCCATAGGGCTATGCATACAATTTATTTGACACAAAAATAGCTTGTTTTCTCAATAGATGTCCCTGTTTTTTGCTCATTTTTCACTCTCCCAGGAGCACTCTGCAAGCCCCCCCCCCCCCCCCCCAGGCTAGTTATGCTTTTTATTTGAAGAAAAACGGCCCTGTTGTCACGGAGAAACGAGCAGTTTTAGGGAGGTTTGCAGAGTGCAAAAACACTTTTGGAAAGCTCTTTTGGAAGGCTCTTTAACTGTTTTTGTGCCAGGAGAAACAAAGTCTTAAGGTTTGTCAGCGATTTCCTTCTCCAGGACATGGATAAATACACCTGGAAACATCAACCTATGTACCTATTCTCTCTCTCTCCCTACCTACTGTATTTCTCTCTCTCTCTCTCTATCCTTTTACCTACCTACCTACCTACCTACCTACCCACACACTCTCTCTTTCCCTACATACCTACTGTACTTCCCTTTCCCTCTCCCCCCTTTTACCTACCTACCTACACACACACTCTCTCCCTACCTACCTACTGTATTTCTTTCTATTTCTCTGTCCTTCTACCTACCTAGCTACCTACACACACACTCTCTCTCTCCCTACCTACCTTCTATATTTCTCTCTATTTCTCTTTCTATCCTTCTACCTACCTACCTACTCTCTATCTACCTACCTACTGTATTTCTCTTTCTTTCTCTCGCTCTCTATCCCTACCTACTTTTTTTGTAATTTGCTTCTTCAAAACCTTGGTGCGTCTTATATCCGGTGCATCTTATACTCTGAAAAATACAGTACATTTAATAATAAAAAAATGGTTGAAACTGTTTTTGATTTGCTTTCAATGACAGATACAGGTTTAATTTACATATGAATGTATGCGTGTGTATTACATATATAGACATACATAGCACAAATCTTTTTAGGGACATAAAATGGGAAAATACAGGCTTATAAACATGTATTAATTAGTAAATATTAAAATGTACTCACCATGGACTTGCTTGAGTAGCTTCCCATTCAGCTGCTCAACTTCTGTCAGAGGCATCATATTCACTGGTATGAAGTAAAGACAAAGTAAATTGTTAATGAATGTGTATAAATGGGAAACAATGCTTTCATACAGAAATATTAAATACCAAGTTTTTACTTGTATATTAGTGATGTATACATAGTGATCAATACATTCCTTTATATTAAGTCAGTGTTGGGATTCTTTTTTCCCTCTTGCAATTATAAATCAAATTACTAAAAGCACTAATATCTCTTTTAAAATAAAATGTAATATATGTGGAGAATAGCTGCTTTTGCAATTTTTCAACCATTCTCTTTAAAAAGATGTATCCAACTTTTCCCCAAACAATTTTTATATTTTGAAATAGTAACTATTATCATGTTGCAGATTTGTCCTGATTAACAAAATTGTAGGGCTGCTTATGAAGGTTCCAGAAGAATCCATCAACTTAAAGTCCTTCTTAGCTGATCCAGGATTGCTATAAGTAGCCTTACATTATATTCTCGAAGTAGATAGATCGACTAGTATATTTAATCAACGTTGCAAATATACATGCATAATCAAAACAGAGCTCCTTTAGTGGAGCTTATGTTGTAAGTGTAGATCACATTAACAAAGCACAAAATAATACAGTTGTTCCATAAATTTAATAGGTTTATTTACTAGACTTAAATTAGTATGAACTCTTGAGTAGTTTTTTTTAATTAAGAGGGCATATTATTTAGTATGTGTTCACAATTTAAAAATCATATTTCTTTAGGCTAGGACTAGTTGACAAACACTATCACTGGATTCAAATTGTAATAATTAAAGTTATGCACCAACTGAATATTTACTTCTTTCAATCATTGTAAGTTAGTATTTTTATTTTCCAAGTGCTACAAAGTTTATATATACAAATGGGTTTATAAATTACTTCTTGCACTTACGCTGCTCTCTGCTGTATTGGGGAAATCTTCGTACACAAGTATCTGGACCTTTTTTGATTTTTCCCAATTCCGATGACTGATTATGACTAGACCATAATGAATTATTACAATAAAATGGTGCACTTCTTTGTTGCAACATGTCAAATCTAAAATCACTGGATTCTGTTGATTCTAGAATATTCTGTGAACAGTTTGTAATGCTCCCAGAACTTTCATTGATCCATTTTGCAGAATATTTAGGGACTTGGGAATCAAACTGTGGAAGTAACTTTCTTTCTCTCTGATGTCTAAAACTAAAAATCCGATGCTGTGTTGGTTTCGAACCTTCTGAATCCAAACCCCTATCTTTGTTTTGTGCATACTGTATAATCCAGTTAATTTTTTTGCTCAAAATGTTTTTCACTTCTGCATATGTACTTTTGGACAATTTTGATTGTGGGCAACTCTGGTTTGCTATTAAGTGGAATTTCTCAAAGCAGTCTCTATGTCCCCTTAATGATCTTGTATGCAGAAGATCAGACTTTGGTATTCCTAAGAAAGGGGAAAAAAAGAAATAAGTAGTATAATTCCATGAATAATACAAAATTATAGGCTGAAAATAATATATATACCATATTTTTCGGAGTGTAAGATGCACTGGAGTATAAGACGCACCAAGATTTTGAAGAGGCGCATTTAAAAAAAAGTTTTTGCACTCTGCAGACCTCCCAAAAACGGCCCGTTTTTTGCAAAACCAGACTCATTTAAAAAAAAAGGCCTTGCATTTTACGGTGCTTGTAGAATGCTGGGTGGGTGGGCATAAAACAGCCCATTTTTCATGAAAACGAACCTGTTTTCTGTCAAAAAAGGGGCATGCATAGCCTTTAAGAGCCTAGAGTGCTCGGGGGAGGGGGAAATTGAGCAAAAATGGAGTTTTCTTTGCTCATTTCTGCTCTCTCCAGCCCGCAGGATCACTTTGAAAGTCTCCTAAAGGCTAGGCACAGCCATTTTGGTGAAGGGGTGGGATTTCGGGAGTCAAAAAATGCTGTATTCAGTGTATAAGACGCACCCAGGTATTCAGTCTTTTTTTTTGAGGGGAAAAAGGTTCATTTAATACTCTGAAAAATACAGTATATATTATGCAGATAATATGTATGCTGATATGGTCAGCTACAGATATTTCTCAACTTACGACAACAATTGAGCCCAGAATTTATGGTGCTTAGTGAGACAGTTAAGTGAATTTTTTCCAGTTTTATGCTACGGCTTGTTGTTATAGATCTTAAGTGAATCACAGCAGTTGTTAAGATAGTAACAGGGTTGTTAACTGATTCTGGATTACCCACTGATTGTGCTTGTCAAAAGGTCACAAAGGGTAACCACATAACCTTCATGAATATGAGTCAGTTGCCAAACATCTGAATTTCGATCACATGACCATGGGGATGTTACAACGGTCGTGTGAAAAATGGTCATAAATCAATTTTTTCCCAGTGCCATTGCAACTTTAAATGGTCACTAAATGAACTGTGGTAAGTTGAGGACTACCTGTACTAACTACCCTGTTTCCCCTAAAATAAGACCTTCCCGGATAATAAGTCCAATCAGGCTTTTGAGCGCATGTGCTAAAATAATCCTTCTCCCCAAAAATTGCAGCACAACAGCAGCCATGAGGTGACCACGCTCACCACCCCCTGCACTTCAATATTAGTAAGACCTCCCTGAAAATAAGGCCAAGTGTTTATTTGGGAGGGGGGGAAGAAAATAAAACCCTGTCTTATTTTCAGGGAAACACGGTAGAACTAGATTTCAACATTCTTTTCATTTGAAAGAATATGCAGATTTTTTTCATTGGATATTGAAGTTATATCTTTTATCTTGTGTTTGGCCAGGATACTTTGCGAATAATAGAACAATAGTTTTTCAACTTCATATTTGTTTTATATCTTACTCTCTTGAGAGCAAAAAGTGACCTAAATGGGGATTTCCTTAATGTAAACCCACAACACGTGTTATAGCAACCATGAGAATTGAAGGCTGAATTGAGTGTGTGACCAAGAGTTACCAAATAAGTTACTCTGGCTAAGTTTGAATGTGAATATAACCCAAACATCAGCTCAAGAAACTGGATAAATCTTGTAAGCGTGTAAGGGAGTAGTAACTTATTTATTTACTAACACCATTCTAAGTACACTTGGATATAAAGTAATGACTTTATATACATACATACATACATTACCTACATATTATCAAGAGCATCTAATACTGTTACTCACTAAATCTCACTGAATCTTTACAAATATATTGAAGAGAGAGAGAGAAACTGAGAGACAGAGCCAACTATTCAGTCTTACAGGATTCTGTAAGTATCTTAGTACTGTGATTAACTTAACTTAGCACTGATATTAGTGTTGGCATAGTAACTTAGTCAAAGTATCTGCATGGCTACTTATCTTTATTTTATGTGAGTAATATAGTAAACCTGGGATACTTTAATTTACCAATCTTGAAAAACAGAAACTTAAAATTATCTCTATTCATAGATAACAAATGGAAGTGACATGCAACTTGTTTAGTAAAACAAAAGTATGGGATTTTTCTAGTGAACTTACTACTTTCGGAGCACAATTTATCACAAAATTCTTATGATGCTTGAAATTGTTATTGGTTTTCTGAATAAAGTCTCATTATTTTCATCTCCCAGAAGATTAATAAAAATAATGTGTCTATTTTATTCACTTCTGCAAGGAAATTGGTAGCTGTTTTTCCAAACCTGCAAATTCTTCATAAAAACGCATGAGAATCATTATTTCATTGAGAAAACTAAGAAACCATAACTTAGGATATAGAAAAGCATTTATAAAATTTTAAATATATTTAAAATTTAAGGGGAAATTGCTGACTAACTGATAAAGCAATGCTATCAAATTAGAAAATTACAGAAGTGATTATATATGGGGAAATGTTAGGTTCCTCCTCCCATGTCTTTGAGTCCATCCTGATTCCTGGTAAATATATAGGTAAGTCCTGCAATTTTCTTGGCACAAGTTTTCAAATTGGTTTGTCATTACCTTCTTCCTACATTTAACAGTGAATGACTGGTCCAAAGTTATCCAACTAGGTCCATATGTAATGCAGGATCAGAATTCAAGTTTCTCCCTTCTAGTCCAGTGCCTTAACTATTAAACCAAACTGGCTTCCAAGATAAGTTTATATTTATAAATTCACAAAATCCTAATGCAAATCTGTTATAAATATGAATTACATTTTAGTAATGTTTTAATTTTTATTTGTAGAACCATTGAGAAATAGATGAATTGAAGACTTTTTAACACAGAGGATTACTAGGTGATTTATAATTCTGAACATTCAAAGTTCTGAATGCAAACAAACTCATCTTCCCACTCAGGGATCCCTCCAAAGAAAAGACAGTTAGCAAAACAGGAATACATTTATTAAGGTACTGTAATCATTAATCTGGAAATTGAAATATTTTGTTTGTGAAAGTTAGATTGTTTCCCCCAGGTGTCTGAAATTAGATTACACTTACCTTCAATGCTTAGCTCGAAACAAATGTGGCAGAAGGAAAGAGTCTCTCTTTCTGTTCCTAATTTGCATATGCTGCAAACATTATCATCATTTAAATCAATGTTAACAAATTGCTCTTCAGTCATAATGCCCCTAAAAGAGAAAGGTTTAGTAATATATATTAGTAATATATTGTTATTGTTACTCACAATATGGAAGAATCATATATTTAGCATCCCACACAAGGTTTGACAGAAAAACCTGGAAAAACTCTGTTTTAATTCAAATACACTTTAGTAAACTTGGAAATTTTTATTTTTATTTTCCAATTGATTCAAAATTGAATATATTTGCTATATTGAGATAAGATCTGGCTGAAACCTAGTGATCGTTTATTTTTGTAGGCTACTGGAGCTGGATTTTTTATTTTTACTGTTGTTTACTGTTTATTGGACTTAAAAATTGTTTTATGTACAAACACACTATCTTTACTGTGAGTCACACAGATTTATAGTATATAACCCGGGTGTCAACTTGTCGCATCACATAAAGTTTTGTGACGTTTTTCCCATTTGCAGAGCTGGGGTGAGCGTTGCCTGTGTGATGCATCCAGCTTACGATCTGCCAGTTTGACACCCCGATATATAAGATGATCAGTTTATAGAATATCGGCAGCTCTAAGGTACCTTTTTAGAGTCATTTTGAGCTTGTAAATTTTACCCCAGCAGAGTGTAGAATTAAGTCTATGTGCTGTGAGCACAAATCATCCCATTATATCTGCTAAATAAGCACAAAGAAATTATATTTTATATTCAACTTTGTTTATATACTACATTCATAGAATAAGTAACAATAGTCAGTATATCAAATCAAGTGCCTTTCATTTCATTGACTGTATGCTTAAAATGAGCATACAAAGTTAATTTCAGAATTGTTTTCTAAACAGCATTTCTCATTGGGACATGTGGGAATGTTTCTCAGGCCTTCTTTTTCCCCAAAACTGGAACTAGGCCATTTTCTCTTTGCTGAAAGGGTACTAAGAGACAAGATAAAGGCTTGGCCAAGGCTTCAGTGAAGAGGTTAGCAGATGTGTACACTTCTACATCTCAAGTATAATTATTTCTCTACTGCTAGGGAAAACCTAGATCTAAACATTTTTATTCACTTTAATGAGAACAAGAGCTATACCGAGGAGTGGCATTTTGCATGGAGTCCTTTTTACAAATAAAAATCAATGTAGCTGGAAAACAGGAAAACTTTCTCACATCTTGGAAAACTGGGAGCTAATTTGGGGCCAGGGAAATGTACTTGGTACATACAGGTAGAGGCAATTTTTGCTCTCATACATTCTGGCCCTTGCACCTATGTGTTCCATCAGTTTATATTATAAGGATGGCATCTGTACAAAAGATGTTTTTATCATTTCATTAAGGCATATTTAATCCTGACAATATTTACTTGCCTGCCTCTCCTTGGTCCCCTTTAGCTGATGGGCCCAATATCCCAACCTCCAGAGAAGCAAGCCTTTTCTGCACTGGAGAAGGTAGATTACTAGATTACTAGTTTCTAGAAGTGATAGAAGAAGAGTCCCAACTCATCTAGAGGGTGGAAGGCTGGGTAAAGTTGAGAATGGGAAAGAGGGGATGAGCCGCATGTCGGGGGAAAAGAAAGGTAAAAATTGAGACGGGGAGAGGAGAGCTAAACCACGCAGCTGCAATTCGTCCGCCCCCAAGCCATCCAATGGCTGCCCTGAAATTAGCACCAAGTCCTTCCAGCCTTACACAAAGCCGCTTGGCGAAGAACCCAAATATCTCCTCCTTGGGCTCCAACGTCCTCGAGGGCTCCTGCCTTACCGTTCGTTCCCCCTTTAAGAGTAAATCGCGCCTCTCTAGGAAAGCTCCAGCTCCACTTCGACTTGCCCCTAAGCGAAACCCTTAGCGCTCCCAGTCCCGCCACAAGTCAGCATGCCATCCCCGGGCACTCCTCCTCACCTTGGCCACACGGGACTCGCCGCCTTCCCAAGTTCTCGGTGCTCAAGAAGGGCGCTCGCGAAATGGCTGTCGGAGCAACAGCAGCAGCGAAAAGTGGGAGGAGGCGGCGGCGGCGGCAGCAAACCTAAGATTAAGCCTGGCCTCCCAGCATGGGGGAAACCCCGAGTTTGCCTGCTTCCGGACTATACCATTGTTGGTGAGGGAGGGGTGAAAATCTACGGGAGTGAGAAAACTTTCCCCCTCTTCCCCAACCAGCCTTTCCCCCTTCCCCTTTCTTTTCCTATTTCTCTCTAGAGAATGGGATTTGTGTTGCAGTAACATTTACTTTGCTGTCCGTCTGATTCGGCAGCATTGTAAAATTATAATTCTCCCCCCTCCCCACGGTGTAAGAAAAACACGACCGTCAGACCCAAACAGGTAGCAACCAGTGCTGCAAGCTATAGATATACTCCCGATAGAGTTACGCATTTCCTGTTTAGAAGTGTCGTCCGTCCCCCCCGTCCCCCAAGTTTCAGAAGTGAAATTTGGGATACGATACTATAAGATAATAAAGGATGATTAGGAACTTCAACATTTCTCAATGTTTTTACGGTTAAGCGTATTTTCCCCCTCAAAACTCGACGATAAATTTTAGTAAAGAGGCTTACTTGTTCATTTATACTTCATTTATACTTCATTTATACTATTGCTTTATTTACTGCTTTATTCATTGCTATACATACACATGAATATATGCGTACGTATGTGTGTCCCTGTGTGTGTGTGTGTGTGTGATGTATATCTATTTGTATTGTATTTTATATTGGAATTTCAAGGTTTTTATCTTCCAGATTTGCTAATTTTAACCTTATTGAATGTGTAGCCTGAGTGTAGCCTTGAAGCTAATTTTTATTTAAAATTATTTTTAACCACAATTTTTGTATGCATGTACTTTTCCTAAACATCTTAACCATTGTTAATTTTGGATATTTGGGGTATCGATTTCCTTGTGCTGGTTAATGACTGCAATGAAGTTATATATCTTTCATTTATAATTCTAATTTAAAAGTAAAAGTGTGTAGATATTTTCAAATAAAAGACCTGCATCTTTAACCCTGTTACAGTTAAGTTCCTACTAACTATAGATTAGTAGTGCAAGTGCATGTGCAGTGGCACCCATGGTTGTGCAGCAACCAGGAAATGGAATTGATTAATGCTACAAGATTCTATTGGCAGGGTGGATAATTCTGTAGAGGACCAGGAACTCCAGACATAAGTCAGCGCAGCTCAAGGTTTGCCCAAACATCCCTTTACAAATCTGTGCTGTAACCAGCATCCTGTTCTCCATTATGTATCTCTCTACTAAAAGCAGTACTACAGATTGCACAGAAAGTTCAGCTATGAACAATAGAGACCCTGATGTTATAGCTACTCTCTTTTGCTTGCCTTCAGCCTTCCAGAAATCTTGACCAGCTTTGAAGTACATGAAGGCAGAAATGAAGTGTGTAACTCATTTATGTAGGGTATCCCAAGTTGTGACATGCATTCAAGGTTGCTGTGGATAATCCTGCATCTAATATTTAAGTATGCTGGTGCATCGAAGGCCAAGAAATACTTCCTTCATCTAACTTTCCCCCAACATATCTGAAACAACTGCTTGAGACTATGCACAACCACCATGGGATTGCTACACAGTGCTGATTCTGGATTGTGCATGAACTTGTAAATGTGTATGATTAAAATAATTATTTTAAATAATCAAATTATTTCATATTATTTATGAAATACATTTCATATTATTTCATATTATTTAAATAATAATTTCATTTAAATTATTATTTAAATAATTAAACTTTAATTATTTAAATAATTGATATTATTTCATATTTATATCCATGCCAGACTTTCATATTAGAAAGTCTGGCATGGATATAAATATATATACTTGCATGTATAAATGTATTCAATACTTTATTGACTAGTCAACCAGAGGATCAAACCGCCTGTCGACGAGGTGGGTGGCAAACAAATTAAATGTAATCAATCAATCTGATTTTAAATACAGTAAAACATTGCACTACTTGGATATTAATCAAAGACATTTATACTGTAGCATCCCTGCAGATAAAGTTGCCACTAACAGACCACCAATCTGGGACTTTGCAGTGGTGTGGTTGGTAACAGCACCAACCACACTACACTACTGGATCACAATCAGAATATACAATCCAGGTGAGGGTACAAGGACCTGATGTGGGACCAGTAAAATGGTGAGCAACAGAGATGAGCGTGCAGGGAAAACAAATGCATTAGGTCTAAAGTAAGAAAGTACTCCTTTGTAATTAGTAATATAATCTATTCTGATTACATGCAAAAAAAATATTGCCAATGTTTGCATCTCTGAATTCCTCTGTTCAAGCCTATGACCTCAATGACTCTACCCTTGGCACCAGTCAGGCTTAATACCTCCTCGGATCTTGATTCATTTAATTACTGTAAACAGTAATCTAGCATGCTGCAAGAGTAATAATATGGCAACTAATATTTCAAAACGATACACTGCTGAATTTGCAAACATCTTAGAAGTGTAGAAAATAATGCATTACAAGGAAAAAACGAACTATTCTTAATACTAATTGGGTAAGAAACCAAAGGTGCTTTTTTTGAAGAGGCAACCGAGCACTCTTAAGTTTTCTTTGAAGACGTTTCGCTTCTCATAACACGACGAGAAGCGAAATGTCTTCAAAGAAAAAAAAGTCCAGTTGCCTCTTGAAAAAGCACCTGAGACCCGAATGACTGAGAATCTCCATAGACAAATTGGGTAAGAAGACAACCATGCTAATTTGCTACTTACAGAATGTCGACTTGGAGTTAGAAAAAATAGGTTGGCTTTTGAGTTCTAAAAACTCGTCGAGACATGATAACTTTAAAAAGTCATAGGAAAGAAGGAGTGACTACTTGCAGCTAGTGTTGAGGCTTTAACAGTATATATTTACATTTATATTGCATATCATACCTTTTGTCCAGAAGCTCAAACTGATTTGCAGAATACTCTTGCCTATTTCCCCCCACAATCTTGTCGCGTAGAAAGGATTGAGACGGGGCGACTGCCTCAATACAATATTTGTATCAAGTTCTATTACGATACTATATTAATAAGGATTGTGGGTTATCAATGTAAAAAAAGGATCATATTTCTTAAACAGAATAAAAGCACAACTGAACAAAACTTTTATGTGTTTTTGCCGTTTACATCTAAAATTCCGGGGGGTTTCCAGGGATTTTTATTGAGCAGTTTCCATTTCAGCCACAAGTGATTCAGGTTACTAAGGGGAATTTTACTGGAGAGCATATATAATAAATTTACTTCTTTCTATTGTAAGTCTGTTGTTTAGAAGCGATTGGAGACGGGATCTTCAGATCAGGGATCTTCAGATCAGGGGTCTCCAACCTTTGCAACTTTAAGTCTGAAGGACTTCAGTTCCCAGAATTCTCCAGCCAGCAAAGCTGGCTGGAGAATTCTGGGAGCTGAAGTCCTTCAGACTTAAAGTTGCAAAGGTTGGAGACCCCTGCTTCAGATTACCCTGATGAACTAGGTACTAGGAGGAAGGCAAGGGAAGTTCCTGTTTGTCGGTAGTTTTCCGTGACGTCGCTCAGAGAGAGAGAGAGACTTGCACGCTTCCTTTTTTAAATGTGTTTTCAAAGCGGATTATTGGGCAATCGAGTTGAGATGGGGTAACTTCAATTTGTGACGTGAGTGTTTAGTTCTGGCCAACCACGAAGAAATGTGCAGTTTTGCATGCAAGCCCTTATGCTGCGCTGCGCACACTTAGGAATGCGATCGCAGATAGTTGGTAAATCTTCAGGAGACACAAAATGTGGAAAGTTTGTTTGTTTATGGCGGCGAACATATCCAACAACATACCTTCCTCCTTTTATTTTCCCCACAACAACAACCCTGTGAAGTGGTTGGGCTGAGATAGAGTGACATTAATTTTAAGTCTAATGGTGCTGGGATTCAAAGCTAGCCAATTAAACTGATTTTAAGAATAGTATAAGATCTCCTGAAAATTAATTAAATTTTCAGAGATCAGAGGTATCACATGTCTTTTCAATAGTGTTTCTCCCACAACCTGAAAAATTATGTTCTTTCAGCTAGAGATAGAAAGCCAGCAGCCTTCTCACTATTACAGAGCTCCAGGTTCCAGTAGCATAGATTGTATATTTCTTTTATTTGGACACTCAACTTTATTGAGTTGTATGAAAATATTTGGACTTCATTTCAGACTCCTTGCACTTCTGGTAAATCCACACATGAAAAAAAAAAAGCAACGAATGGCTCTCCATTTTATGGGAAAAATTAAGTTACTTCGCACTTTGAAGGTGCAATGAAACTTTTAGGTAGCATTTCATTTTTTTTAAAAAAATGCAGTTATTGTAATGATATTTTTCAGTACTGTATAATATCTGATGAAACATTATTAAGCATATGATAGACCACAGCCTAATCACTGTGAGTTGTCTATAAAAATTTCCCACAGGAACAGCACAGGCCACACTTAGCTGGCAGAATCTCTTTATAATGCGTTAAATAGAAAGTAAAAGCTGCATTTGGTTCTGTTTACATAGTGTTAAAGAGATACCTTGCTGTATAGGCAAGCAAAACCCTAGTCTTTAGAAATTGCCAGACAGCCAGCATTAAGCTCATTGTTAGCAAAGGCCTAATTTCCATGGTAGGATGAAAAGTAACTGAAATGAATTCAGAAACTGCCAACCTGCTTTGCTAATCACATTTGGATCTAATCCTTTGCATCTCATGCTGCTTCAGTTTGAATGCTTGATCATGTTATTTGGCAAATCATCACGTACAATGTTGGATTTTTTTTGAAGATAACTTTAAAATAGCCTACTAAATGATTTTTTATTTGGAAACTAATTATTCACCATGCTAGCCTTTAGAAAGGACACTGAGCTGGCCAGATGCATTATCTAATCACACTTTAGTCAATTTATGGATATTCCAAAAGGTGAGCTTAGTTTGACATCTTTTACCTTCTTTGGATTTAAGAAATTTTAAGCAGAGATTTAAGAATTTATAATAATATACAATTGACAAAGACAAAAAAAAAAGTTAAGAAAATTGTAAACAGATTGGGATCCAGAGAGTTATAGAATATTAATTTTTTAAAAACCAATATTTAATTATTAGTAAAATAATTATGTGGAAATAACTGAAATAGAATCAAACCCTTATTAGGAGCTATCACTTGAGGAAGATTGCAAATAAACTCTTGAGAGAACAAAAGGACCAGGTAGAAAATAGTTAAAAAAGATAAGCTGCTCCAACTTTTTCTTATTTTAAAGAGTTGTTTTATTAATTGGTTTGAGATAAAAATAACTAATATTTCAGAAAGAATATAACTTCAATAAGATACATTTTTTAGATTATGAGAAAATATATATAAAAAATTGAGATTACTAAAATGGGAATCCAAAAGAAAAGCAAAATGAACAAATGAAAAAAATGATGTGGACAAGGCATGGCTTGTGACAAGAAATCTTGGACAATGCCTTTTTATGGGATCTAAATAGTAGGCTGATGAAAGCTTTGAAGACTCCTTTTAAAAACAAAAGATTGATGAAAGATCAATCCTAATAAGGCTACAGGAATGATTTAAAGGTCAAGATTGTTCAAAGTAAAAACAATGAGTATAAATTCTGACTGTGTGACCAGGGACAAACTATTTGCTTGATATGCCTGGTAACTTTTTTAATTGACTTTTTGCTTAACCAGAAATGAAAAGATAACAACTGAAGAGCATAGAACATAGAGATCTTGGAGGTCTTCTAGTCCACCTGCTCATGGCAAAAGATCCTATATATCCATAATGGCAAACTTATGGTACCTGTGCCTGAAGTGGCACACAGCGTCGCCCGTTCCTCCTCTGGGTTTCTGGCGTGCATGTGCACGTGACAATCAGCTGGCCTTGTGCATATGGCAGTGCTGGAAACTGGAAGAGCTGGTTTTCCATTTTCTGGCATGACCATGTGTGCCGGCCATTGGCACGTACGTATGCACGGCAGTAGCCAGAAGACTTGCTGGCTGGTGTGTACATGGGCACCAGAAACCAGTAGTTTATTTTCCGGTGTGCGCATGCCCCCTGTGCAGCTCCTCTTCTGGGTTGGGGCCAGATGAGCACACGCGCACTCCCTTTTTCGCACTCGTTGAAAAGTTCGCCATCACTCTCCTATACCATTCAAGACTTTCTTTGAACTTCATCGGTTGGATACATGTGATCATAGTAGGAATAATAGACTAACAAAACAGAATAATAGAATTGGAAGGGATGCCAGAGATCTTCCAATCTAAACATTGTTTTTACTAGACTAGACATTCTTCATATTTTAGCTTCCAGGCCCTTAATCATCTTTGTTGTACTTTTCTGGATGGCTTTTAGATAAAATGGGGAGAAGAAGGTTTGGGTTTTTTTGACATGTAGCTTTAAAAGAAGATGCAATGTTATTATATTCATACTCAGAGAGAAAAAAATTAAAACCACTTCTTTATTATTGCCTTTGTTGGCTTTTTCTTTTCTACTTTTTTTCTTTTTGGTCTTTTTTTTTTGCACATTCTGAATTTTATTTTATATTATTTTCTTCTGGTTTAGTTTGTATTAGTTTTTATGCATTTATTAAAAACTTCAATTATTCTCACCAATTGTACAGTATTCACAGTTCGGTCAATGTGATTGTTTTTCCCCTAGTCCAGGGGTCTGCAAAGTCGGCTCTTTTAAGACTGGTGGACTTCAACTCCCAGAATTCCCCAGCCAGCTATGCTGGCTGGGGGACTCTGGGAGTTGAAGTCCACCACTCTTAAAAGAGCCGACTTTGCAGACCCCTGCCCTAGTCCATTATAAAGAGAACATGTCAGTGGGGACCTCTACTGGCAATGAATTGTCATATTGAATGTATGTTGTATTCCTAATTCAGAAAGGCAGAGACCTAGAAATGGCATAGATATACAGTATGTAAGGAGTTGACTTTCAGAGCTGCTGAAATTGTGAAATTGTGTGAAATTATGAAATTGTGTGAAATTGTGTGCTTTATTTCCTTAAGGCTAAAATCTTTCATGGCATTATACCAAAGCAATGGGCCCTTACATAAACTTTATACTTTATTACTTCTGTTTTTAAAATGGGTATAGGATTTCAGAAAATAAACTGATGATTTATAAATGTAGAACATGTGACATTTTATTATATTTTATGTCATTCTTTAGCAAAATGGTGGCTGATTTTCCTCTTCCCCTTTGCACTCACTAAATCTATTCCAAAGGAAATAGAATATTTCCTTCCATCAGAATCTTGCATGAGTTTTTGATTTTGATATGAATGTTTATCACTCTATTTACATTTATAAATCTTTTATGCATTGTTTACTATTTAGTTGCTTTATTCTATACAGGTAGTCCTTGAGTTATGACAATTCAACCCAAAAATTATGTTGCTAAGTGAAACATGTTGAGTTTTGCCCCATTTTATGACCTCTCCTGCCACGGTTGTTAAACGAATCATTGCAATTGTTAAGTTAATAACATGGTTGTTAAGTGAATCTCACTTCACAATTGACTTTGCTTGTCAGAAGGTTGCAAAAGCTGATCATATGGCCCTTGGACATGACCCCATCATAAATATGAACCAGTTGCCAGGCTTCTGAATTTTGATCATCTGATCATGTGGATGCAGCAACAATTTTAAGTGTCACTAAGTCACTTTTTTCAGTGTCATTGTAACTTTGAATGGCCACCAAATGAACTGTTGTAAGTCGAGGACTATCTGTATTTCATTTCAATAAACTACCCACTAAAATAAAAAAGGTATATAAATGTTTGAAATTAATAAACTATGTATGCCTTTTGTAATTTCATTCATCTTTTTACGTATTAATCAAATCATCTTCAGATCCAACTATCAATTTTATTTCCAGGAAAAATTTCCATTTTCTTCCAGGAAAATAAGATTATTGTTGTTGTTAGTTGCGAAGTCGTGTCCAACCCATTGTGACCCCATGGACAACATTCCTCTAGACCTTCCTGTTCTCTACCATCCCCTGGAGTCCATTTAAGCTCACACCTATTGCTTCAGTTACTCTATGCAGCCACCTCATTCTCTGTCATCCCTTTCTTCCTTTGCCCTCAGTCTTTCCCAGCATTACTCTCTTCTCCGGTGAGTCCTTCCTTCTCATTAGGTGGCCAAAGTATTTGAGTTTCATCTTAAGGATCTGGCCTTCTAAAGAGCAGTTGGGTTTGATCTCCTCTAGGACTGACCAGTTTGATCGCCTTACAATCCAAGGGATTCGCAGGAGTCTTCTCCAGCACCATAGTTCAAATTCTTCAATTCCTCAATTCTTTGGCGCTCAGCCTTTCTTATGATCCAGCTTTCACAGCCATACATTGCAACTGGGAAAACCATAGGCTTGACTATACACACTTTTGTTGGCTGATGTCTATGCTTTTTAGTATGCTGTCTAGATTTGCCATAGCTTTTCCTCCCCAGGAGCAAGTGTCTTTTAATTTCTTGGCTGCAATCTCCATCTGCAGTGATCTTGGAGCTCAGGAAAGTAAAATCTGTCACTACCTCAATTTCTTCCCCGTCTATTTGCCAGGAATTGAATGAACTGGATACCATGATCTTAGTTTTCTTAATGTTGAATTTAAAGCCAACTTTTGCACTCTCCTCCTTCAACCGCATCAAGAGGCTCTTTAGTTCCTCTTCCCTTACTGCCTTCACTTTCTGCATTTGCAAATAAGGTGAATGAAGTTAATATAAATAAATGTAGTGGTCAGATGTTGTTGACTTAATATAAGGAACTTAGGTTCTCAGAGGCTCATTTATATTTCACATCAGAGAGCCAAACTATATATAACTTTAAATGCTTTTTTAAAAAAAACATATAAAGCTTTAGAAATTCTGACCAATTATCAGCAAGTGAAATGTGAAGATTTAAGCTTTTGATCAGCAATGAATAGATGTGTAGGATGTTGATTACCATAAGACAATCTTTGAATCCACAAACTGCTAAACCTACTGGGAAATCTCTTGATAATGCTGCCACTATTTACTTTTTGGCAGGCAAATTGTTCTGTACTGTTTTACTTAGAAGCAGGCAACTGGTAATTCTCTTTCCATCAGTACTTTATACTTTTTATTAGATTTCTATTCCGCCCTATCTCCCAAAATGGGACTCAGGGCGGCGCACAGGAATTTAAAGTAACTTGAAGAGGCAGGGAAAATGCGCCTAAAGGTTCTCCCAAAACTAGGATCATTGATTCATTAAAAATTCAAGTCCTAATTATGCAAACCAAGTGTAAAAAAAGCCGGTCGAAAAGATCCTATTATGGGAACAGTATCCATTCCACCATGTCCTGTATGCTTATGTCTCATTACATGGTGGTAGAATAGATCAGATTGTTGTGAACACAGCAGTTTGATGGCTAAAGAGAAACTGGAAGTGGATAAGCATGGTGATTTTCTTTAACTTGCTTGAGAAATTTTATTTCACCTAAGTTTTTGTTTATTCAGAGTCTGAAACACTACGGTTTCTTTTTTCTTTTCACCTTTAAGTTGGAGATAAGAGAAAAGAAAATAAGCTCCACAACTCAAGTCACATTCATATTCATTTAGCTAACTAGTCCCTGATTGCTATATAACCATGATGATGAATCTATGGCGCACATGCCACAGGTGGCATGCAGAACCATTTGTTCCTGTCAGCTTCAGCATGCTGGGCAGCTGACTTCAGCCTTCTTCTTTCCTTGAAGCCTCCAGAGTGCAAAAAACCGGCTCTAAGGGGAAACCGGAAGTTTGAGAACGGACTTCTGGTTTGCTCGTAGGACCGTTTTTTTGCCAGCCCTGAAGCCTCCAGAGGGCCTCTTGGGGGAGGCTGTTTTTGCCCTCCCCAGGCTCCAAGAAAGCCTCTGGAGCCTGGGGAGGGTGAAAAAAATGTGTGTGTGGGGGAGTGCTGGTCGCTCACACGTGCATGCACAAGGGAAGCACACGCCTAGCATTATGGGTGGGCCATGCCCACGCACAACCCCCCTGCACTCCCCCTGCTTTTGGCATGCGAGCCAAAAAAGGTTCGCCATCACTGCTATATAATTTCCAAATGTCCAACCCAAATCTCTGTAGGCTGATGTTTTTCTTAACTGGATTTCAGTCAGACTCAGAAAAATTCCACTGAGAACAAAACATTAATGACAGCTTGCACCTTGAGTTTCACTTATCATATATTTCTAGGGAGCGGAAAGTTCTGTTTTTATCTTCAACATCTATTCTACAATTAAATCTTATATAATACAGATTCCCATAGGATCCCAACCTCCTTCTTTTCAAGTTATACTGAGGGTAGGATTAATTTTGTCAAACATTTTGTGGTGGTTTTGGAGCAAAGGTCAAAGTAGTTTCTTAGTAAACAGGTCATTATTATTAGTTTCAATTAGCACAAGTATGGCAAGTGTAAAGCTTGTCTTTAATGCTTAATCTTAATTAAATCAAGTTGTGTCATATCCTTTCTTGTTTACCATCTGTTTTGCATTCCCCACTGGTTTTCTTTTTGTTTGTTATTCTGTAAGTTCAAAATACAACATGCTTCATTGGGAAGTATAACTATATTCATCTAAAAGCTAAATGAAAGGGAGGTAGTTCCCAAAAGTGTTTTCCTGGAGAGAACTAACATCTTGTGGTTAATTATCTTCACATATTTTGATTAGTCTAAAACATTGTTCAGCTTAGATGTTAATGTGATCAACCATGTTAATTTTAAAGTGAGGTGATGTTCTTGCACTCGTGGAAAGAAAAGGAGTTCAGTAAAGCAGTTCCTTTCTTCTCAATTTATCTCTCACTTTAAATTAAAATTCAAGTTCTCCAAGAATCTTGAAAAAGCAATCACTTGTACACAGGCATCAATTTTATGTTTTCAGTTTAGAACAAGAAGCAATGGGTGGAAACTAATTAAGGAGAGAAGCAACTTAGAACTGAGGGGAAATTTCCTGACAGTTAGAACAATTAATCAGTGGAACAGAAATGGCCTCCAGAAGTTGTGAATGCTCCAACACTGCAAGTCTTTAAGACTTGCAGTGTTGGAGAACCATTTGTCTGAAACGGTATACGGTTTCCTGCCTAGGCAGGGGGTTGGACTAGAAGACCTCCAAAGTCCCTTCCAACTCTGCTATTGTAGTGTATTTTATTTTGACTTGCTCATTGTTTTGGCAAGCATTGTATAAAATTATTGCCTAAAATTTATGTAAACTTTTAAATTAGCCATATGTATTCTCATGAAATTTGTATCTTAAAAGTAAAAAGAGTCTAGTTTTTGAAGACAAAATTATAGAAAGTCACTTTTAGCAGGTTTATTTTTCTCTTGTCATCACAATGAATATGAAAACTTGAAAGAAAATATGCACACCTATTATTTGAGTACATATTTCTAAGTTGATGCTATTCAAATATGTTGGGGCTTTGATTAAATATCCATGCTAGCTGGAAATCCTTAAATTTATAATCCAAACATCTCAGAACACATCAGCTTGGATAATACTGATTTAAGAGATCTCCTTGGAAGGGATCTCCTAACCTTAACCTAGTCATCTGCATTCTTTTAGAGAGCTGTTAACGTCCAGGTGGTCTCAACAATTCTCTAAAGGAATGCAAATCACCAGCTGTCTGCAAAGAATATAAATCCTTCCATTTCTGACTACCTAGTCAGAACTGAAGAAGCTTTTTGGATAAGAAGTGAAACATTTTCAATGAAAAACAAAGTCCAGTTGCTTCTTGAAAAAAGCACCTTTGGGAAAGAGTTGTATCTTATTTCCAGTTAAATTTCATTTCCAAATTAGGTCTTCTAGTGCAGGGGTCCCCAACCTTTTTGGCACCAGGGACTGGTTTCATGTTAGTCCCTCCGGGGAGATAGGCGCGGTTATATAAATTTAAAATTAAAAAATTCCGTGGACCGGTGGCCATGGCTTGGCCGGCATAGAGGGGGAACGGGGGGGGGGGGGGAAACAGGCGGCACATGCGCGCATGGGTGTGTGTGTGAGTCGGCTCATTCGCCCCTCTCGGGCCCCCAACCGTGCGAGCGGCCGCACCTGCGCCTTCCTGTCCCTGGTGTGCGCTCTGCCCAGGGGGCTGCTCCCTCCTCCTCCTCTCCGGCCCTTTCTAAGAATTGCGCCTCTCACTGCGGTCCGGTTCCTATCAAGCCACAGACCGGCACCGATCCGTGGACCGGGGGTTGGGGACCCCTGTTCTAGTGTATACCATATCCAGTCTTTTCTTCTGATGGTAGTTGTTGACCAGGGAAGTCTATCCAGAAAAGCTTTTAGAATTGTCTGACCTGCTAGCCTTATTCACTTCAGGGATCCTTTCCTGAGAGTAGTTCATGGACTGACCAGCTTGCCTCAGCACCACAATGTACAGTGATAATTTCTTAAAGGCAAGAATATATAACATAATTTTTCCCACTTGCAGTCCATCAAGAAGGAAACCTCCACTTGCCTTCTCCTGCTATATGTAAAAAGTACTTTTCCAACCTATGCTGGTTCATTGGGTGCTGTTGGGTTCACCTTTTGCATTTCAATTCGTTATAGGCAACCCTCTATTCCGAACATGTGTTTCCACTTTTACTACTGATCACTTCTTCCTGTATTGACAACCTTCCTTTTTCTTTTATATATTAACCAGTAGAATAATGAAAAGCTGGATCCTTTTTTCCTGAACTTTCAGTTATAACCAACTTTAAGCGTGCATTAATGTGCCTCTTAGAGTACAGATTTCAGAGGTGTGTGGACTATTTTAATACTATTCCGAGCTACACTTCCAAATTTTAAAGTCAGGAAAAGGGCTTAAAAGTATTAGTGATATTCCCATCTCTGTCCTCCTCAGACCGACTGGCAGCTAATTTTGTTCTAGTTGGTGATCCTTTGACAAAGTTTAAGGATGTGCTTGTACTATTTTTAATTCCACCAAGAGTCCTCTACAATGAGTAGACAATATACAGAGCTGATCCTCTTCAGTACTTTTCTATTACTGTTCTCTCAAATACTTTCTTGACTTTGGACATTCATTCATGAGCTAACAAACCTTTAATAATGCAAACACTGTCAAAGACACATTTTAAGATCACCCACCCTTTCTCTGAATTAAGACCCCTTTCTAACAGACATTAGAACTTTTGTGTCCACACTATCATTTTAATTGCCAGCCATCAACTTCATTTCCTGGCTTTCCAGTTTTGTCTCTGATGGTGTTTAAAATTCCATCTTTAATTGCAGCAATGGCATCTAATTCTGACAGCAACCTATCTACTGCCTTTCCTTTCTTATGAGAATGTTGTTCTCTGAAAATCTCAACTCAAATGACCAACAACTAATCTTGTCTCTAAATGTTATAGTGTAATCTTTCTGCTGCAAATACACCTGAAAATTTAGAGTGTGTCAAATTTTTCAGTTTTCCATTTCCAAACATTAGGGGTGCTTAAAAGGGGTGACATGCCTCTGGGATTGTAAAGATATTTTGGTTAATTTAATATAATATAATTTAGTTTAGTTTAGTTTATTGTCATTGCACCTCATACAATGAAATTAAATGCCATCTTCATGTACATTATAACTTTAAAAATAAAACACAAACACACATCCATCACATTCTATACTGAAAACCCTATATTGCATTGACATTGCACTATACAGTAAAATTCAATACAGTTACTGCCCTGGGATAGAAGCTGTTTTTCAGCCTATTTGTCCTTGTTTTTATTATCCTGTACCGTCTGCCAGATGGTAATAGTTCAAAAAAGGGTGCCCAGAATGAGATGGATGTTTAAGAATATTGTGAACTTTCTTAAGGCAGTAGAAGCTATAAAGCTCTTCCAAAGATGGGGAGGACAGCCAATGATCCTCTGGACAATGACATTAAACCTCTGGAGTGCTATTCTGTCTGCCACTGTGCAATTGGTAAACCATACACAGGTGCAGTAGGTTAAAATACTCTCTTTGGTGCAGCGGTAGAAAATGACCAGCAGTTTTTCATTCAGTTGTTGATATGTAGATATGTGTGGTAAGTAAATACATAAATATAACTTTTAAACATTTTGTTTATTCATCTATGCAAATAACCAATATTGTATGGTGCTAAAATATTAAACAGGATGAGGGAATCTCAAAGCCGTTTAGGTGATCTTGGGCCTCTCTCTCTCTCAACACAACTAAGCGTATAGGATAGTTGTGGGGAAAGTAGAAAGTGAAGGTGTATTGGATATATTCGACACCTTGAGTTATTTGCAAAAATAATAAATTCAGGATATAAATAAATAAAAATAAAAACTTGCTATTAGAAACCATCAAAAAGAAGCATAGATAATTGCATTAATACCAATAGTACAACAGCAGTATTAGAACCTGCACATGCTATGGTAAGGTGAGATACTGTTAGTCATTATATTTATGATTGAGGGGAACATTCTCCTACTTAAAATCTTTAATGCAAATATTGTACTGGGGTAATGGAATGAAGTATTGCTTGACATTTTTACCACTCATTTCATGCTTGCTCATAATGTTAAAATAATTCATTCACTAATCCTCTACTAAAGTGTCATATGTTCTTTTTGTTATAGCTTTTCTTCTTCAAATGAATAAAAAGAATCCAATTAAGAACCACGCCGTGAATGTGCTCCTATCATAACCAAATTTGCTGCATGACATGGCTAAGGTCATGTATTGCTAATTAAGAATGAGGGCAATTCTTCCTACAATGTATTAACCTAATTCAATGGAATATATGTAGCTTATATGTTTTGTAGATGGTACAAAATGACCCTTTCCTTGAAGGACTGAAGAAATATTTCTTGTATTGCTATGTTTTAAAAAATTAATATTGATCTTTGTTACATCTTTTCATATACCCATTTCCTTTTGATAGCACCCATCAACAATTTTCACAAATGGGCAGGAGGAAGGAGCCATTAATGAACTCTCATCTCCAGGTGTTGTGTTCTTATTGGAAAGTGCTTTATCTACATCCACATTAGCTGTTGTTTTTCACTGACCCCTGCTGGGCAAAATGAATACTAAATCAAATGGAAGTGAAACCAAAACATTGTTACTTCAAAGCAAAAGAATCACAATAGTTAAAAAAGAAAAGAAAACCCCAGTGGTGGATTAAGGCTCACCTGTGTCCTAAACAGTGACAAATCTTGGTGCTTCCCTCCTTGGTAGATACTGTATAAATTTTCATTGTTTCTTTTTTCTGTCTCAACTTTGGGGTGCCCCCTTGGGCCTGGTGCCCTAAGCCAGGGGTCTCCAACCTTTGCAACTTTAAGTCTGAAGGACTTCAGCTCCCAGACTTCTCCAGCCAGCAAAGCTTGCAACTTTAAGTCTGAAGGACTTCAGCTCCCAGACTTCTCCAGCCAGCATAGCTGGCTGGAGAAGTCTGGGAGCTGAAGTCCTTCAGACTTAAAGTTGCAAAGGTTGGAGACCCCTGCCCTAAGCATGTGGTTAGTCGGCTTAATGGTTAATACACCACTGCAAAAACCCACAGCTGATGAAAGAGCAGTATAAAAAATGGGGGGCAGGTTGTGTCTGAGACCTCCCCATCTACTAAGGGAAGGATCTTGGGCATAAGTGGATTCCTTCATTCCTCTCTCCAATCATTTATTTTCCCTTTGCAAAATGTAGATATTATTGTCCTTAAAAGATTGTCTTTGTCTTTTTACCTTTTTACCTTTAAGGAAGATACACTGCTCATTCTGCCCTGTGGTGTTGCTTCTCTGGGCCATCCTCTTGTATAAAGATTAAGATTTATTGCATTTATATACCGCCCTATCTCCCTTTCGGGACTCAGGGCGGTGTACAGTCAACAGTAAAAATGAGTAATATAAAAGTTAAGATCAAATGTTAAGATATAATTAAATAAATTGGCCTGTCAAAAGGCGGATTGATTTCTCCAATATAGAGTTATGAATGCTCTTCACTACACTACATTTTTTATGCTTCTCTTTCTCGATTTCATTAGAAAGATTAAGACCATTTCACATATTTACTAGCAGGCCGACCCACGTAGGATACAGGATTGAGGAGTTGGAACATTCCAGCGACTTTCTGCCTATTTACCTAGCAAGTCTATCCAAATGAGGTGAGAAATGAAACCTCCCTGGAAGACATATAACATCTCCCCCCCCCCCCCAACCAACTTGACCAAACTGAAGAAGTTATTTGGATAAGCAGTGAAATGTTTTAAACTAACAAGAAAGGAAGTAGCTGGTAATGCATACAATTCACGTATCAATAAAAAGTATAGCAAAAATCACAGTTTAAATCTAATAAAATCACTTTAATTTTCTTTAAAAGAAAATGAAACAAAAGAAACCACAACACCAAACACCTTCTGTTTCCACCACCATGTATTGTTTGCCTGTAGAAAGTTTTATTGGATAATATATTTTGCAGTCTTATTTATAAGGTTTTTTTTATGGCAGATGTCTAGGTGACCATATACAGAACACATGCTTGCAATATTGTGAAGTAGTTGAACTACTAAACATTATCAAACACAAAGGAGGGAGTGGAGATAACAATGTGGTGGTTAAAATAATGAAACCAAAAACTTGATTATGCAGTGTTTTATACCACTGTGATATTGATGCTACGGCTACCACAGCAACCAGCCAAAATGAAGTAAAGAACCCAAGATGGTACCAGGACATGTTTGGGGAACAAAATTACTTTCTGAAAGTCATGAATGACGTGGCTAAATTAGAAAGTTGACAATCAAAAACAAAGTATTACTAAACATAGAAAAATGATAAAGACAATAGATTTTAAGAATCAATTTTTTTAAATCATTGGATTAGCCTGATAACGGTAATTGATGGAAGATTTTCTAGAAGCTTTCCTACATCAATAAGGTAACATTTGAGTAATTCTGGGAACACATTTGGGGAAAAAATAACTATAAAATCTATATTGTATGTATACATTTATATGACTTAGCTGCTTTCTCAGTGCAATGAATCTATACTATTACTAAAGAAACAAAATGATAAACAATATAAAATGATACCTTAAAACTAATTGTAATGCTGATGAGTTCAAATTGATTGGGAATTAAAGAACTAAGTTTTATCAGCTTTCAGAAGATCATAAGGTCATCCTAATCTTGGGTTACAGGCTGATCTACAGAAGGTGTACACCCCACTGATGGGTTCCTTTCTGTTTCACCAACTTGTAGATGGAAACCCTTAATAGAAACTATCTAACCATTTGGTTTGAACAAATTCACTCTATCTTTGAAAAAATATCTTGGATATTTGAGTGCTTAGACAATATGCGGACTCTGTAAATTGCTTAAGAGAGGACTATAAAACACTGAGAAGTGCTGTATAAGTCTAAGTGCTATTGCTATTGTTAGTTAGTGAGATAGTAATCATAAAAAAGTCATTAAACACACAGATATTATTCTATTAAAATGACCTAAATCTGAGATTCTGAGTTCTGAACCAGATTGTAAAGTAAGAGTGGATTATTATTATTATTATTATTATTATTATATTTATTATTAAATATTTAATATTTAATATGAATTATTATGAGTCCCTTCGGGGAGAGGGGGCGGTCTAGAAATCTAATAAAATAAATAAATATAAATAAATATAATATTATATAAATACTTTTTATAATAAAATTTAATAATTTTTATTATTAATCTGTTTGGTTAAGATATTTGGAGGGTTTTTTGAGGAGGGAAATGTTGAAATAAAAACATAGTTATTTCATAAATTAAATTGTTTCACCTCCTGCTTGACCACAAGAGGGTAGCAGGATTCCATAGTTATCTATCCATAATACCTTTAAATAAGTCTTAAACTGGAAGCTTGCAATAGAAGCTTTTCCAGTGCTGTAATTATTTCACATGTGAAGTCCTTAATCTAAAATGTCAGTTCTATTGGTCAAATGACATGCACTGATTTTATAGATGGAATCCACCTTGAAAGAAAGTTCATTTTCTTGCAGGCTTATAATTGTATTCCAGATATAATAATAAAATATAAATTTATGAATATATAAACACAAGGATAGTGGCAGATTCTTCTAATTCATCCTTTAGCCCCATCAACAACCTGGAGGGAAGTAGCATAGCAGCTTCATTTCACTCTTTAGATCAGGGATGACAAACTAGCGCCATCATATTGCATCATGTGACATATGGCAACTTTTCCCCTTTGCTAAAATAGTTGGGGGTGGCAAGCATGTGACACATTCAGCCCCTAGCCTGCTTTAGATGGATGAGGTGGGATTACTTCATGAGGTCACTTTGAAGTAGCTGTTCCCTTAATATACTGTATCACTGGCATCATGAATCCCTTGGCCCAGCCATAATTAATTAGCACATAGTTATATGTGCTGAACTATGAAGTCATTAAAATATAGCAAAATTATATCCAGTTTGGGGAAAAAGTTGTATATTTATTATTCAAGAATTTTTAATCTTGCCAAAAGTCTGTGACATTTACAGAACTTACAATTAAAAGTATAAAACATTAAATCTAATACAATTAAAATCAGATATAAAATAAGATCAATATTATTAAAATCAGTTCAGTTAATAATTACAAGTTAGATTTAAAACTCTGGGAGATTGGGGCAAAATGCATCTCCTTTTGGGTGTGCATTCCATAATTTGAGAGCCATACAGGAAATGATTTTGACCCAGGTACAAGATAGATAAACTTCTGGATTGTGGATCTCAGAACAGCCTCTCCAGATAATCTTAGTAACTATGCAAATTCAAATCAGGAAAGGGACAGTCTCAAATAATCAGGCACTAAACCAATTAAGTCTTTAAAAGTCAACAAAAACACCTTTGCTCAATAAGGAACTGGCAACATGAGCAATTTTTTTCTTCACAGCATTTCACAATCCTTGTTCTTTGTATTGCACAAAGTTATAATTGTGCAAATATGTTCTTTACCAGAGCTATTAGTTTTGAGGTCAAGGATCATTGTGAAACTGAGAACCTCATCTTTATGGGAAATTCAATCCCATCCAGAATAGATTTCAAATTGGTTTTCAAGTCCAGAGGTTTTATTTAATCAACAGTACTTCACTCTTGCCTGAATTTAATGTCATCTTATTCTCACCGTGGCCATAATCAACCTTATGCAACATTTAAGGGTGTAATAGTTTCTTGGAGGAAGAGATAAAGGATCTCAGATGTGAAACAGAGAGCTTCTTTTGTCTATGCAACCTTAGCATGGACTAGAAAGCATAAAATAAGATATCTGAAGTACTCCACTGCAGTCCATGGGCAGCTCAGAAAAAAAAAGTTGATGGCACACAGTTTTGGCTCCTCTTTTCCCTCCAATCCTTGCTTGATACGTTGTGCAGTAACCTGGCACTTTGAGATAGGTCAACACTGTTTGTTTTATTGATATCCTGCCTTTATTTTTATAAGCAACTCAAAGTGGCAAACATATTCAACATAGTACTCAGCCTTCTTCTGTCCCCCATTTTTCTATGCCTGGTGGCTCAATAGCAAAAATGGAGATGTCATCTGGCAAAAACTCCACCTTTTTCATTTCATCCAGTCAGATTCCCCTGCCGCAATCCAGAGATTGTGTAGTGTCAGGAGCTATATTTATATAATAGACCATTTGTTTTCATTATTGCTTATTCAATCCTTTAGTTGGGGTGGTGGGAGTTGTCATTTATCGGTCCATATATATGTTTTGCCTACAGTATATTGTGAGGATTTGAAACTTAGAACAATTCTTTTAACTTGGTATGTCAAATAGCTGATCTCTAACAAATAAAGATGCTACCCAGCGGATAGTTGTTGAATTGCTTTATTTTTGTGTGTCTTACTTCATTCACTTTATATGATAGTGTGTCAGTCTCGCTAGTTCCTGCTTCGCTGCCATGGAAACGGGGAGGGTGGGGGGTTTGGGGTGAATGTGTTCTGCTGGTGGACAATGTTGATGTTTCGTGTTATCTCCTGTTTAACGGACCTGCATTCCAGGATGGTGAAACCTGCCCACCTGATGTTGGAGATGGCTGCATATTGGACAATGTACAGGGGGGGTTTGGGGATTGGGATGGGCTTAAGCTTAATACTTTCTGTTCGCGCCTAAACTATTCATTCTCAGCTTTACTTGGTCTGTACGCTATCGTAACTTAGTAAAAGGAGCCTTAACATTTCAAAATAATGTCTAAGTGTGGTCTTTCCTGAGTCAACGAAGAAACAGGCCTGACATTAAGCTGAGAATCAACAAAACCAAAAACCTGCCCTGATGTCGGACCCTTCACAAGAGGAGCCTCCGTTGGTAGAGGTCCTGCCTGAAACAATTTTGGGAGCTGAAGCATCGCATCCTCCTGCTCAATCTGAAGGGATCAGGTCAGTGATGGAAGGTTTGGCTGGCCTAGATCTAAATCTGCCAGCTGAAGAATCAGTCAAACCTAAACGTTGGTCTGAAGGGGTTGGAATGAGTGGGGTAAACGTCTCCAGGCGTCGAATTTCCCCAAAGAAAGTCATTCCGGAGCTCTTAAGAGAAGAACGGGAACTAAGGGAGATGGCTCAGGACCTACTCCGCCAGGCAGATGAGAAAAGTTTAGCCCTGGAAAAAATCTGGGGGAGGGAGGCGGATCGCCCACAGCCAAGAGGTTCACAGGCAGCTCCGGGCAGACGAAGCAGGGTTTCAACACCATCCCCCCCCTCCTCAGGCCGGCAGGGAATTGCGAAGAGAGGCGGCTTCTGCCAGGCAAAGCAGGAGAGCAACTCCCTCCCCCCCCCCTCAGGCTGGAAGGGAAGCCAACCCCATTAACCCCCGCCGACTTGCAAAACTGCCTCCTTTGGGTGTGAAATACAACGGAAGTGCCGACAAACTGGCGTTTTTTCTAATTCACGTCGATAATTACATGCAGTTTTACGCAGCTGATTTGGACGATGAAATCAAAATCAGAATTGTATCTATGACCCTAGAAGATCAAGCTTCTAATTGGTTGGTTTCATTACATAATTGCCGCTCACCGGCACTGCGCGATTTCGATCGCTTCATGAATGCTCTTAGAAGGCGTTTTGAAGACCCCCGTGTTGAGAGGAAAGCAAAAATGAAACTAAAAAGTTTGCAGCAGGGGGACATGTCTATTCAGGCTTACACGCAGATTTTCCAGGAGCTATCAGTGTTTATGGTTGGTTATAGTGAACAAGCCCTAATGGACATTTATATTGAAGGGCTGAATAAAGATATTTATCAAACATGTGTGAACAGATTTCGCCCCGAAACTTTGAATGACTGGATAGATCTAGCTTCGGATGTCGAATTGGATCATGCCCACTTGCAGGATCCAGTCCGCTTGGAGAAAAAAGCACAGGAAGATAGCCCCAAATCTCACCCCCCTGCGAGGGAGAAACGCATGCAAAAGGGGGAGGGGAGAACAACCCAGCCTCGTTCAGGCAGCTGTTATCGCTGTGGGAAGGAGGGGCACTGGGCAGACAAATGCCGATCAAAACCACCTCCACGCCCACTTTCTTCCTTGGACCGGAAACAGCCTAGAACGCCAACTGTGCGCGCCAAACCGGCTATGAGTGGGGTGGAGCCCATCAACCTCTCTGCTGACCAGCCCACCGCTGGCCCTGACGATTGGGAGGCGTCTTCAGACTCTTCTGACGACAATCTGGTGAGTCATCGCTCCGGGCCCCTTTATATTAATTTAAAGCTTTTAGCTCCATCTACTGGCCGTACATGCAATGTGCAGGCTCTCATTGACTCTGGGTGTTCAAAATGTCTCATAAGCCAAGACATCGTGTCTTCGATGGGTTTTCACCTTAAGACCCTGAAAACTCCCATAGCCTTTTGCCAAATGGATGGTTCTGTAGCTGGGGGAGCCCCAGCATCTTTTATCACCGAACCAATTCATGTTTCTATAGGCACAGGCCATACTGAGACCATCAACTTTATTGTAACTGCCATTGCCGATAATGCTGTAATTTTGGGGGTCAATTGGCTTCGAAAATGGAATCCTCTGATAAACTGGAAGGAAGGTTGGGTGCGCATTCCTTTATCCCTCCCGGAACATACCTCTCTTCCATCAGAAACTGATCAACCCCCGCACCATCACCCACCCCCCCATATTGAATCTGCTGCGCATTTATTGGATTTCCCATCACCCGAGGTCATACCAGGTGAGGAGAAAATTCCCAAAGAATATTGGGACCTAAAGGATGCTTTCAGTGAAAGATCTTGTGATTCCCTTCCTCCTCATAGGGCTACTGACTGTTCAATTGATTTTCTTCCTGGGGTTCAATTACCCAAACCTCGTATGTATTCAATGACCCCACGGGAGATGGAGGAATTACGTAGATTCATCGATAAAAACCTTCAAAGGGGTTTCATTGAACCAGCTAGGCCCCGTGTAGCTGCACCAGTTATGTTTAGAGAAAAGAAAGATGGCACTCTAAGATTAATACAGGACTATTCATATCTCAACACCATTTGTGAACACAATATTTACCCCCTTCCGCTCATGAAGGACATGCTTGCTCACCTGGCTACCGGTAAGATTTTTACGAAGCTGGACTTACGTGAAGCCTATTACAGGGTCAGGATCAAAGAGGGGGACGAATGGAAGACAGCTTTTAACTGTCCGCTCGGATGTTTCCAATTCAAAGTCCTCCCTTTCGGTCTTCAAGGTGCCCCTTCAGTGTTTATGCAACTAATAAATGAGGTTCTCCACGAGCACCTTTACAAGGGAGTTATTGTTTACATTGATGACATCGTCGTCTACTCGCAAACACACGACGAGCACGTTAAACTAGTGCGCTCCGTATTAAATAAGTTGCGTTCCGCTGAACTTTATGCCAAACTCTCTAAGTGTGAGTTTCACCAGGAAAGAATTGACTATTTGGGTTACCGTATCTCCTCTGAGGGAATTGAAATGGATCCTGCTAAAGTCAAGGCAGTGACGGAGTGGGCCCCTCCCCGTACCCGTAAACAATTGCAAAGTTTTTTAGGATTTGCGAATTTTTACCGCCAATTTATTCCGTCATTCGCTGATATTGCCTTGCCCATTACAAACCTTCTGAAAACAAAAGGAGAAGGCAAGCCTCGTCCAGGAACCCCTCTCAAATGGACAATGGAATGTCAGGCCGCTTTCGAGAAGCTTAAACGGTTGTTTGCGGCTGAGCCTGTTCTTAAACACCCAGATGTGAATTCCCCATTTGTAATTCAGGCGGATGCTAGTGATGTCGCGGTAGGCGCAGTCCTGTTACAACTCAATCAACATGGCCAATTACAACCCTGTGCTTACACATCTCGGAAACTCACTGCGTCCGAACGCGGTTGGGCGATTTGGGAAAAGGAGGCTTTTGCTGTTCGGTGGGCTCTCATGACTTGGCGACATTTTCTTGAGGGTGCCCCACATCCTTTCGAGGTCTGGACGGACCATAAAAATTTGGAAGCTCTTACCTCCTCTCGGAAATTGTCCCCAAGGCAACTTCGTTGGTCTCATTATTTCCATCGTTTCAATTTCCACCTCAAATACATTCCTGGGGGGAAAAATTTTATGGCTGATGCACTTTCCAGATTGCCTCAATATGATGTGTCTAAGCTCACCATTGTACAACCGATAATGCCACTCATTTTACCTGCTACTCCAGTATCTACTATAGCCCAAACTACTGTCCAAACTACTCCACCTGCTGACCTAATTGCTCGTATTAAGGATGAATTACTTACTGATGATTGGTATTCGACTCATTCAGGTGATTGTACTACCAGAGACGATCTTCCCTGGATTGGTTCTAAAATATATGTTCCTGCTACATTACGTCCTTTTGTCTTGCAACGAGCACACGACTCACGTTTAGCTGGTCATTTCGGTTTCGTTAAAACTATTCATCTTATCAAGAGACAGTTCTGGTGGCCATCAATGAAGAAAGATGTTGAATCGTATATTGCCAGTTGCCCTGTATGTGCGGCTTCAAAACGTGCGCCGGGTAAGCCACAGGGTCTTCTCCAGTCTGTGGCTACCCCGGAAAGGCCTTGGAAGGAAATTTCAATGGACTTTATAGTTGATCTTCCGCCCAGTCAGGGTTATACCGTTATCTGGGTAGTTACCGATCTTTTTTCTAAACAAGTTCATTTTGTCCCCTGTACTAAAATTCCTTCTTCCAAATCTCTGGCCCGACTGTTCGTTTCCCATATCTATCGTTTTCATGGCGTCCCGCAACGCATCATCTCCGATAGAGGAACCCAATTTACTTCCCATTTTTGGAAGGAGTTTTTGAGACTGATTGGCTCCGCCCAAAGCTTAAGCTCCGCCTACCACCCTCAGACGAATGGATCTTGTGAGAGGGTTAATTCCGTCCTCGAACAGTACTTACGCTGCTTTATTAATTTCCAGCAAGATGATTGGGCTGATCTTCTCATACACGCCGAAGTTGCGTATAATAACTCTGTTCACTCCAGTACGAATATGACCCCCTTTAAAATCATCTACGGACAGGACTTTGTACCCATACCCGAACTGCCTCACGTCTCGCCGACGGTTCCCTCTTTATCTGAATGGTCCTCTCGATTATCTTCTGTTTGGCCGGTTCTCCGGAAAACTTTAAACGATGCCCATGACTCGCACAAATTGTACGCTGATAAGAAACGAGCAGTCCCTCCCTCCTACAAAGTTGGTGATCAGGTTTATGTATCTACCAAAAATTTGGATAGCCCCCAAAAATGCAAGAAGCTGGGTCCCAAATTTATTGGACCTTTCACGATCACCAAAATTATCAGCTCTATGTCGGTCCGTTTGGATCTCCCCAAGACCTATCGGCGGCTATACCCTGTATTCCATGTTCACTTACTGAAACCTGCTCGTACCTCTCATCTCCGCAAAAGATTGCCTGATGCTCCTACACCTACCTTGGTGGATGGTCATCATCATTACGAGGTGCGGGACATTTTGGACTCCAGGATCCGCAGAAATAAAACTCAGTTCCTAGTCATGTGGAAAGATTTCCCCTCTTCTCACAACGAATGGGTGGATAAAGAGCATCTCAAAGCTCCTAAACTGGTACGCCAGTTTTATGCCAAGTATCCACACAAACCTTGACTCTTTTTCTTTCTCCTCTCCGTTGTTTTGTCTCTCCCTTCTTCTCTTTCAGGTGTAGCCTCTCGTATGCCTATTGCTGCCCTGGATTTCCCGCTGTTCCTGGAGGAGGTCCGGATGTCAGTCTCGCTAGTTCCTGCTTCGCTGCCATGGAAACGGGGAGGGTGGGGGGTTTGGGGTGAATGTGTTCTGCTGGTGGACAATGTTGATGTTTCGTGTTATCTCCTGTTTAACGGACCTGCATTCCAGGATGGTGAAACCTGCCCACCTGATGTTGGAGATGGCTGCATATTGGACAATGCACAGGGGGGGTTTGGGGATTGGGATGGGCTTAAGCTTAATACTTTCTGTTCGCGCCTAAACTATTCATTCTCAGCTTTACTTGGTCTGTACGCTATCGTAACTTAGTAAAAGGAGCCTTAACATTTCAAAATAATGTCTAAGTGTGGTCTTTACTGAGTCAACGAAGAAACAGGCCTGACATAGTGTTATAAAGTAAATACAGAAAATCTCACAGAAATCAAACTATTCCTCTACCAACTAAGAACTGTATCGAATCGAATATTCGAATATATCGAATATTTATTTGTATAACCGCGTCCTCTCCCCTAGGGGACTCGGAGCGGTGTACAGGGAGGAATAAAACAGCATAACATATATACATGAATACAATAAATACAATAAAAACAAATTAAATTTAACTATCCCTGCGCTAAAATTCCCATTTAAAATTAACAATCCCTAATCCCTGGGCAGAGACTAACCTAGGCCGGCCAAGCAGAAAAAGTGAGTTTTTAATTTCTGACGGAAGGAGCGGAGGTCCATAGTTCTAATGTCGGGGGGAAGGTCGTTCCAGAGGGCTGGGCCCGCCACAGAGAAGGCCCTTCCCCTGGGCGTCGCCCGCTGACAAAGTCTAGTGGACGGCACCCGGAGCAGTCCCTCTCTGTGGGAGCGAATCGGCTGGGAGGATGTATGGGGCAGAATCCGATCCCGCAGATAGCTAGGTCCCGAGCCATGGAGCGCTTTAAAGATGAGAACTAACACCTTGAAGCGCACCCGAAAGACGACAGGTAGCCAGTGCAGCTCGCGCAAGAGCGGTGTTACATGGGTATACCTTGCGGTACCCATTATTGCTCGTGCGGCTGCATTCTGGACCAGCTGAAGTCTTCGGGTGCACCTCAAGGGGAGCCCCATGTAGAGAGAGTTACAATAGTCCAGTCGGGATGTCACGAGAGCATGGGTGACTGTGCGAAGGGCGTCCCGATCCAATAGGGGGCGCAACTGGCGAACCAGGCGAACCTGGTAAAACGCCCTCCTGGCCACGGCTGTCACTTGATCTTCCATGGACATCCGGGCATCCAGGAGGACACCCAAGTTGCGCGCCCCATCCACTGGGGCGAGATGTTCGCCCCCAATGGCCAGCGATGGAGTCAACTGGTTGAATCGGGCAGTCGGAAACCACAGCCACTCGGTCTTGGTCGGGTTGAGCCTGAGTCCGTTTCTTCCCATCCAGATCCGTACGGCTTCCAGGCACTGGCACATCACCGCTACGGCATCGTTGGGGTGGTTTGGGGTAGATATATACAGCTGAGTATCATCAGCGTAGAGATGGTACTCTACCCCAAAACCACGGATGATCTCACCCAGCGGCTTCATATATGTGTTAAACAGGAGAGGCGAGAGAACCGACCCCTGAGGCACCCCACATGTGAGGGGTCTCGGGGTCGACCTCTGCTCTCCTGTCAACACAAATTGCGATCGGCCAGAGAGGTAGGAGGAGAACCACCGTAAAACGGTGCCTCCCACCCCCAACCCTCCCAGCCGATGCAATAGGATACCGTGGTCGATGGTATCGAAAGCCGCCGAGAGGTCTAATAGGACCAGGATGGAGGAACAACCCCCATCTCTGGCCCTCCAGAGATCATCGACCAACGCGACCAATGCCGTCTCGGTGCTATGCCCGGGCCGAAAGCCGGACTGGCACGGGTCTAGATAATCAACTTCCTCCAGGTGACGGGGAAACTGTTGTGCCACCACACTCTCAACAACCTTCGCCAAGAAGGGAAGGTTGGAGACTGGACGATAGTTGGTTAAAAGAGCTGGATCCAAAGAGGGCTTCTTAAGGAGGGGCCTCACCATAGCCTCTTTTAGGGGAGCAGGCAAGGAACCCTCACTTAAGGATGCGTTGACAACCTCTTGGAGCCAGCCTCGTGTCACCTCCCAGGATGCCAGTACAAGCCAGGAGGGACACGGGTCCAATAAACATGTGGTGGCTCGCAGTCGCCCACGTAACCTGTCCATATCCTGTCCGTATAGTTAGCCAAATCTCATTCACGGGAAAGATATGTGTAAATAAAACTATACACTAATTTGTCAGGAGTGTGGTGGTGGTCTGTAGATTGAAACAAAACTCCGTTGATAAACAAGATTTGTAATGGAAATGAACAGGAGAGGGCAATAAAGAGTTTTCTTTCAAGTGTACTCTGCAGCACTGCAGTCTACCATTTTTGTTCTATTTTTTAATTTGAAATAAAGAAATGGCATGAAATTCACATTATTTTAGGGTGCAGCCACTGCAAAAATGCAGTTGGTTATATATTTTTGTCATTGCATTTCACTGTTCATTCTTTTTTTGACAGCAATAATACATCTCAGTGTCTACAAAACAAGAGTATAATAATTGCCTGTCCAGCAAAGTAAATTATTTTCAGTTTGGCATCTTGCCTATAATAGATAGATAGAAAGATAGACAGACAGACAGACAGACAGACATAGAAAGGCATACAGACAGACAGATATGGATGAATGGAAAAATGATAGAAAAATGTTTTAGATGCAACCTGATTAGCTACTGTTACTAATAATAATTTCTATATCTGTCTGTCTGTCCATCTATCTATCTACCGTATTCGAAAAATATGGTAGATAGATAGATGGATAGAGTATAAGACACATCTTTTTCCTCCCCAAAAGTGAGTGAAAATCTGGCTGTGTCTTACTGAATTCAGCATTTTTGGCCTCCCGAAACCCCACTCCGTGCATCTAGTTTTTTTTTGCGAAAAATGAACATGAAGAGGGTTTGGGAGCCTGGAAAGTGGTCCTGTGGACTGGGGAGAAGGGGCAAAAATGACCAAAAAATGGGCCCATTTTTCACAAAAACAGGACTGCTTTTGCCTCCCCCAAGCCCCAAGGAGCATTCCACAGGACTCCCACAACCTCTGCATGCCCCCCCTTTTTTTTGCAAAGACACGCCTTTTTTGCTTGTTTGATGCCCGATTGTTGGCAATATTAAAGTAACCAGAAATTATAAATAATAAATATCTCCAAAAGAAAAAAACAACTTGAAACTATTTATAAATACTCATAGTGCTAGAGGAAAATTATTTTTTCTTATATTAACACATGATTCATAGAACAACCTGGCCAAGTCTACAAGACTTTTGTAAAAAGCCAGCAGGATTCTATTGGGATGGGAAGCTCTACCACAGAACAGACAACTATAAATTTGGTAGTGAAAGAAATCCTGTATTTATCAGCATGTACTTGGTGGAATTCAAAACTACAGTGTTGTTTTGGTTCATTTCAAGCTCACAATCATACTTTTGTTTTAGACACTATTGGTATACAAATATTGCACTTGGGCCACATGGGGCTGGGAGTGAGGTGGGCATGCGGCACCCAGATGGCCTCAGTGGCACTTAAGATAGCCACAGCCTCGGGTGCTCATCTCGCCCACCAACTCGCTGCGGGAGGAGGCAGCCGTAGCCTCCCCAGCGGACATGCCGGCCCCTCTGGTGCCTCCGGGGGGGAGGAGGGAGGGAGAGAGGGAGGGAGAGACTGACAGGCACACAGAGAGACAGACAGAGAGAGACAATGGGGGAGGGAGGAAGAGACAGAAAGGCACAGAAAGAGAGGGAGGGAAAGAGGGAATCAGAGAGAGACAGACAGACAGACACACACACACAGAGTGACAGAGATGGGTGGAGGGAGGCGAGAGAGGCAGATACAGAGAGAGACAGACAGACACAGAGAGAGAGAGAGAGAGACAGAAAGAAAGAGAAAGAGAAAGAAAGAAAAATAGAAAGAAAAAGAAAGTGGGAGAGATAGATAAAGAAAGAACTTATGGAAAAAGAACACAATGGAGTCCAAAATTTTGGTTGCTAAGTAAGGCTGTCATTAAGTGAGTTTCACCACATTTTCCAAGTTGGCCACGCCCACCCAGTCATATGACCGCTGAGCCACTCCCACAAAACAGGCCACACCTTTTGGCTCTCAAAAGAAATTTCAATTGTTGTACTGTTGATATTTGGCTCTATTGACTAATGAGTTTGCCCGCCACTGTCTTAGAGTACAAAGATAGTGAGAATGAAAACTCTTAAATTTTATAGTTGGCTTTGCAGCTCTATTTTGATCACCAGCATTAAGACTATTCTGTACATCCATATCTTCTATTCTGGGCACAAATCTAATTCAAAACTTTTGGCGAACTTTGTCAGCATCATATTCAGCAGCAATAAGAGCAAGGAACTGTTTAGTTTAACTTCTGGTAGTTAACACTACTGAGGAAAGACGCTAACAATCCATATAATCATTCCCTTACTTTGCAGAAAACCCACAAATCTATACATCTGAAATCTGGCAAGAGAAAAGACCTACTGTCAATGCAAATTTAATCATATTCTTTTCCAGAGGAACAATGTTGCAGACTCTTTTTAAAACCAGTTTTTAAAGAAACATAATTCAAAAAGCTGTGCACCAATTTCCATGAATTCTGGCATGTTTCCTCCTTTTGTAAATCTTTTCATTTCATTTTGCAGCAAACTAAGTTTGGGTTTTCCCATGATAAATGTGGGGGAACAGAATTCTCCCCACACCCCTAAATTTTGTGTCGGAGGTGAACAGACAAAAATTGAATTATTTTGAAGAAACTAGTTCTGGTATAGAACATTTCTGAAATATTGAATAGGGTTATGTATATATATATACAGTATGTGTGTGTGTACATACATACATACATACATACATACATACATACATGTTAGGTTTTGAGCTGATAAATAAATAAACAAGGGAGACTAGGATAGATCTATTTCGAACTATTTAGCTTTCATCAGCTAGCCATACCCTTACTGGGATTCGAACCAGGGAAGTATTACATGTGAGGCAGTTGTAATTGCCACTAGACTAGACTACAATCTGGTTCTTAGCTAAAAATTTGTCTGTCAGCCTAGGAATTATTTCTGAGGTTCATATGGTTCTTCGTTATAGCCTTTTCGGCAAAAGGACAGGTTATTGTTCAATGAATTAAATCACTAAAACAATACTGGTATTTCTTTTCAGCAATTTGAAAACTGATGCAAATGTTGACACGTGGAATAATTCCACTGCCCCCCTGCCCCCTAAAATGATACTAAGGCAAATAAAATAGAATTAAATTGAACTGATAGGACATTGTTACGATGCAGCCATACTTTCCCAGTCCTACACTATATTAATGATAGCGGTTCTGCATTGCAATAAAACATTGGCTTTGGAAGTGGGATTCACTTAACTCAGGGGTGTCCAAACTTGGGAACTTTAAGACTTGTGGACTTCAACTCCCAGAATTCCCCAGCCAGCTATCCTATGCTATGCTGGCTGGGGAATTCTGGGAGTTGTAGTCCACAAGTCTTAAAGTTCCCAAGTTTGGACATCCCTGACTTAACTTCCCTACTGATTCTCAAATGTGAGCGTGCATGCGTGCGCAGTACTTGCGCATTATGTTGGGGCGAGTGGGTGGAGCCTCCCAGAGCCACCGCTACCAGTTCACCTGAACCGGAGAGAACCGGATGAATCCTACCTCTGCTTTGGAAGCAAGCAATGGTTTCCAAAATCTTGCCAAGAAAAAGAAACATCAAATGTTGATGTAATGAAGGTAGATACTTTTTTGAGTTTTGACTGACGGTGACTCCTGAATCATATCGACCTATTTAGGTCGGTGGCAGCAATTATGGAAGTAGGATTTTTTTTATATCACCAACTTTAGGTAAAGAATCTGGTGTTCTCCAGATGCTTTGAACTTCAAGTTCCATGAGTAAGGGATTGTGGAAATTACGATTCATAATATATGCTCAGTGCAATCCTTGCTCATCCTTTTCACAAATATTTGAGACATATGTAGATAGAATCATTGAAAAATACAGTGTTCAATCTTTCTACTGATCTTTATAATCTTTGATTCTTTGCAATATTATTATTACTGTTAAAATAAATTCTCAGTAGGAGTTAAAATTATCCAGCATATTTGAAGCACAAAGAATATGGCTTAATTTACAAAGCCATTAATTTAATTGATTTACTTGGCCAAATTTAGCCCAATCATTTGAGAGGTGTCACTTTTTACAAAATAATGGTGCCTTCAAAACTGATAGTAACTTAATGGCAGGTACTTAAGCTTTTGGCAGAGACTTTTTGCTTAGCAAGAGTTCTTTCAGGCAGTGTGGCACCAGCCCAGAAAGCATATATATTTTGAAAGGCATAGGTTTCATACAAGTACAAATCACATAGCTACTTTCTGGTTTTTCTTTTCCCTTGACCAATCAATCATCACCATTCTTGACACAGCAACAACAACAGGTTGGGGAAACAAAATTGACTTGACTCCTTAGCTACTTACCCCATTATCTTCCAACAGCCATTTCCCTTCTTTATCTCATAAGTTCATCCACTTTTAATTCAGTACATCTTCTGTGCTTTGAGCTTCTGGTGTTTTATGGGGTCAATCTTTGAGAAAAGAGATTTTTTTCTTTTTTCTTTTCAGGATACCATATACCATGTATATCCCATATATCATATACTGTATATCATGTCATATAATATATATCATATCACATCATTTATCATAGAGAATCTAAATATCTGTTTCTCTTTACTTCCAGAATAATAGCTGTCTATGTACTGTACTAGGCCTGTGATGGCGAACCTATGGCACGCGTGCCACAAGTGGCATGCGGAGCCATTTTTCAGGGCACACGAAGCCTCCCCAAGGCTCCGGAGGGCTAAAACCAGCTCTACAAGCAAACTGGAAGTATGTTCCTGAACTTCCGGTTTGCCTGTAGGGCCGGTTTTTCATGCTCTGGAGGCTTCAAGCCTCCAGAGGGCGAAAGATGGCCTCAGAAGAAGGCTAAAATCAGCTGGCCAGCACGCACATGCACACTGGCCAGCTGACAGGACAATGCCTCGCATGCCCTGACAAATGGCTCCGCATGTCCCTTGTGACACGTGTGCCATAGGTTCGCCATTACGGGTCTATATTATACTATATAACAAACATTCACTATAGGCTTCCTATAAAGCCTGGGGAGGGTGAAAAAAGTACGCCAAGAATGCGGGGAGCACTGGTCATGTGCTCTGGAGTCGTGTGCATAGCATTATGAGTGTGGCACACCTGTGCACAACTCCCCTGCGCTTCCCCCACTTTTGGCCCGCGAGCCACAAAAGGTTCACCATCACTGTACTAGGCCATGCATGGCTAGTGAGACATATTCACGTGTGGGTAAAGGCCTTGATGAAAGGCAGACAGTCACAGGAGTAAATGAACAAATATCTATTATGGTTGTTATTGCTATCTAAAAATTCAAAATTTATACTGTATATGTTTTCATATATTAATACAGAAAACGTGCGTATATCTAACTTGTGATAGTTATGCAGTACAAGTTGGATATTACATATTTTGTAATATTCTATGTATTCTTATGTCACCAATATGTCATGTTTTACGTATTTTTGATTATCCAAATAAATGTTGGGAGTTTTATCAGGTATTTAAATTTGAGAGTCCATTTGGGGAAGTTGTGCTGGGCTTGGAGAAGGGAGAAGGGAGATCTAGGTTCCAATCTTCCTTCCCGCATGGAAGCCAGAAGCTCATTCTTTCTAAGCCCAAAATGGGAATTCAAAAAACATCCTGAAAGAAGATAATCAAGATTCGCAAGATTGAAAGATTGAGTTGAAATAATGTATAATATATACAAATACAGTCACAAACGTATTTGCTCTAGAAATAGTTATTTCCATATATTCTAAATTACTGACTTTTAGGGTAGTTTGAGGGCAATTGCTCCTGTTTCTTCCTATGATAATAGTTGATAAGGTTTCTGGGTTGTTTGTATACTTCAAGTGAGGTTTTCAAATAGCCAACAGACAGCTGTTCAGCTGTTCTTGAACCCAGCTGTTTTAGTTTCTGGAGGCTGAGTAGAAAACACACTTGTAGCCCTGGAATGAACTTTTGTACATCTACCACGATAATCTGAAGACTTCCAAATAAATTTGCACTGTTACTTGATTTACATTTAGAGTATCTTTATCATTAAGTTTGTTGGCTATCGTGATTACTTTTAGAAGATTGTGGCATCAGTTCCCAAAGGAACACATATTTAATATAATCAGTGATTAAATGAACACATTGTTCCTTTTCAACTCTATCATCAAAGTCACATAAACAGAGTGTTCTCAATGACATGAGCAGTAAAGTTATAGACATATATAGATAAATCCAACTGGTTCACTTATTATATTATTTTTATATTTTTAAAAAAGAAACTGAAGCTTAACTGCAATTTGTGATTGTTAAAGTTTGGAGGGGCCACTTTTGGTAGATACATTTGTGACTTTCCAAGAGTTCCTAGAATGGAAAATCAGTTCTTGCTCCCAAAGAATTATGCTGGGTTGAGAAATGCCACAAAGTTGTACTTTGGCTCCGTTAAAAATATGCAAATGTGCCTTTGCTTACTGACTGCATTTGTTACTAAATGCCACACTTGCCAAGTGAAAAATCACATGATTACATTAGGTGTATAACCTCACATTTGCTTCCATCACTAAGTAAATCCCAAAGACAAGTGAGACATTCATGACCACATTCACATTCTATATTAACTTTGCTTGTTGCAAATAAGTTGCAAAGTCCATGAATGACCAGGATGTTACAATGGCTGTAAAAATGAGAACTGATCACAAAGTGGTTGTCGTTGTTTTTAACCATTGTAACTTTGAATAATTCCTGGGCAATGACTAGGCAAGGACTACCTGCAACTAGATCTCTATATGATATTTTCATCTTACAGGGAATTTTTGGGAGAGTTCATTGACTAATTATGTAATGATAAATGGATACAGTAGATTTATAAATAAATCCAAATGTAGTAGTAAAATTCCCTATATTCCAGACCTACAATCTAAACCATCATGGTACATAAGAAAAAAGAAAAGTGTGACTCAGATGCCAGTTCTTTAAAATTATATTTTTTAGATGAACTATTTGGAAGGTCCCTTCCAACTCTGTTGATCTGTTAATCTTTTTTTCCTTCCTTCCTTCCTTTTCCCCCCTCCCCCTCCCCCTCCCCTCTCTATAAATTAATACAATTCTTTTTGTCTTTTTATAACCTTCTGTTGGGCAAAGCAGTGAGTGCATCATAGAACAATTTTTGAATTAGGTACCTAAAACAGACTAAGTTAAAGAATGCAATCAAATCCAGGACCTGTTATTCCTATTGGTGGTTTAGATTGGACTCACATTTCAAGAATATTATATAAGAGGGTTACAGTTAGTTCAGAACGCAGCCGCGCGGGTGATCATGGGAGCCTCAAGGCAGTCCCATATAACACCTCTCCTGCGCAAGCTGCACTGGCTACCTGTGATCTTTCGGGTGCGTTACAAGGTATTGATGACCATCTTTAAGGTGCTCCATGGCACGGGGCCTAGTTACCTGCGAGACCGTCTGCTGCCCCATACGTCCCTTTGACCGATTCGCTCCCACAGAGAGGGTCTTCTCTGGGTGCCGTCGGTCGGGCAATGCCAGTTGGCGACGCCCAGGGGAAGGGCCTTCTCTGTGGTGGGCCCAACCCTCTGGAACGACCTTCCTCCCGAACTCTGTGTCATCTCGGACCTCCGCCTGTCCCGCCAGCGCTTAAAAACGCATTTTTTCCATCTAGCCAGCCTGGCATTAACTACCCGATACCGAACTGAGTATTAGTTGATCAAAGTTTTAATCTGGGGGTTTTAATTATGTTTTAGCACAGGGTTGAGTTTAATGTAGTTTTTAGGAGTATTTTGTATATTTGTATATTTGTATCTGTGGGAGATGGGTGCGGGATATAAATACGAATAAATAAATAAAAAAGAATATTCAGTCCAGATATATTAGCAAAGTTGTGGATGCTGCAGAGCCGCATCACCAATCTGCATCATCACCAAACCACTCCAGACAGCCATGCTCAAGTGATCCTGGTTTGTGACTTTCCCTGTAGCTTTCCATAAACAAAGTCAGTGGGGAAACTGGCAGAAAGTCAGAATTTGCTTTTGCTCTTAGTGCTTTTTTGCCCATCCCATTCTGTTTATTAGTTTAGGTGAAGAAATATCTCTGAAACAGTGATACAGTTGGTTATGGATTGCCTAATACATATGTGTGTGTTCAAACACACAAATGCATGCACACTCACACATAGTCACAAACACTGAACATTTTTCCAAACAAAAAATATTTTTTTCTGTACATTTAAAATGATCTATGTTAATACTATCATCTATGTTTTCACTCAAATAATGAGTTTTTCATTTGCTCCTACTGCATGAGTTTCCAGCTTGGCTATCGTGGATTTTCCCATAGCTGCAGAATAGATTTAGGAAGAATTGGAGACTTACAACAGGAAAAAAAGCATTCACGCTGTTAGACAATATAGTATCTAAATGTGATGATTTTGGGGTTCTTGGCATAAGATAAATTTTAACAAGAAAAAGTCCTTGCATGGTATTAGATTTTCAAAACTCTTCCACCATCTATTTTATACCACATAGTCAATATCTTGAATATTAGAACACATAAAAGTTTGGGATTTGGTTGATTTAATCTAAAAGAAAAATCGAAAAATGTTGCAAAGAATGGCCTCTAAAGCTCCCTATCTCTGATTTTTAAACTTTTCTTCTATGATTTGAATATAGTTTAATTAGCTTTTTTCTTCTCTAGGTTTTCAAGATAGGATAGTTTGAATTTGTTCTTTTGTTTATTTTGTGTAATTGAGGCAATGTTGACCCCTTACAGCCTACCTGAAATAATCCATGAGGCTTTCTTGGCAACATTTTTGGAAATTCCTTTTAGGACTGACACCTACCAATGTTTTTCTGCCAGAAGTAGAGGCCAAAATGGAGACATACCTATCTCCAACATCATGCAAATATGAGATCCAGAATCACCTAAAAGGTGCCCAAACTGTGATTTTTTTAAAAATTAAATCACTTGATGACAGGTATACATGGCTTGTAAGTTATATTTACTTACTTACTTACTTTATTAGATTTCTATCCCGCCCTATCTCCCAAAATGGGACGCAGGGTGGCGCACAGGAATTTAAAAATCTAAAAATAGAAACAATACAAAATTCTACAAAAGTTAAAACTAAAATTAAATAATTTAGCCCATGCTAAAAAAGAAAACAATTAATTTAAAACCCAACTCTAATAATAACATAGCTGTAACAGCTATGCCAGGCCGGCCATATGGAAGAGATGTTTTTAGTGTCCGGCGGAAGAGGCGAAGGTCGGTGATAGTATGAAGATCTGGGGGGAGGTCATTCCAGAGGACGGGGCCTGCCACAGAGCAGGCTCTTCCCCTGGGCGTCGTCAGCCGGCATTGTCCGGCGGACGGCACCCTAAGGGGGCCCTCCCTGTGGGAGCGGACAGGTCCAATGGAGGTATGTGGTAGTAGGCGGTCCTGCAAATAACCAGGCCCGCTGCCATGGAGCGCTTTAAAGATGGTCACTAAAACCTTGAAACGCACCCGGAAGGCTACCGGCAGCCAGTGCAGCTCGCGCAGGAGAGGTGTTACATGGGAGTATTTTGAAACTCCCAAGATCCCCCACGCGGCCGCATTCTTCACCAACTGGAGCCTCCGGGTGCATCTCAAGGGAAGCCCCATATTTCACTTGGGGTTTATGTAGGTCTGCATTTGAAAGGCAACTACATATTGCTTGAAATGGAAATGGATTTATAAACTCATTTAGATGGTTCAATATTGTTATATAAGGCAAGAGATTAAAATCTTTACTCAGTAAATTCAATTAGTAATTAGATTAGCCATTATCTCTTAATCTAAGCTATTTCCCAACCTTGTGGAGTAAAATTGTGTATACTTCAATTAATTTCTTGGGAGATAAAAGTAAATAAGATTTCAGATCAATCTAAACTTTGTTATTTTTGATATTTTTCACTAGTTATGAGAGTCATTTAATAATTGAATTTGAAATATACATATACACAGTGTATATGTGTGTATTTGTCAGTGAGTGTATATGTACACAAACATACATACATACCAGTGGTGAGTTTAAAATTTGTTTAGAACCTACTCTCTAGGTGTGGCCTATTTTGTGGGCGTGGCTTGGCAGTCATGTGACAGGGTGGGAGTGGCCAACTTGTAAAATGTGGTGAAACTCATTTAACAACGCTCTTGCTTAGCAACCAAAATTTTGGGCTCAATTGTGATGATAAATTCTCTTTCTTTCTTTCTTTCTTTCTTTCTTTCTTTCTTTCTTTCTTTCTTCTTTCTTTCTTTCCTTTCTTACTTTCTTTCTTTCTTTCTGCCTTCCTTCCTTCCTTTCCTTTCCTTTCTTACTTTCTGCCTTCCTTTCCTTTCTTTCCCATTGGGTTACTGGCAGTGGCAGGCCAGACTTACTTCTGGGTCCGCCGGTGGAACCCCCTCTCACCGGCTCTCTAAATTTCACCATCCGGCTCTTGTGAGTAGGTGCGAGCCTGCAGAAACCCACCACTGATACATACATACACATGCCATCAGAACTATTCTAATTTTTTAATTTTTTTTCTTAGTGACTTCTGATGTGTTCTGGAAAATGATTTTACATGCTTGATATTTTCTCATATGGTCAACAGTTTATGTTGCTTTGCTCCAGCTGTTCATGATTTAAGGAAGAAGCACAGGAAATCTGTTTTTCCCACTATACTACAGCTGACTACAATGTAATGTGACTGCAGAAATAATTGGTGTTAAAAATAGTTTTGCATGGTTTCATTGGTAGAACCTAAGCAGCCCTTCAGCTGGTTATAACTGCTGGTAGTGAGATTACTATTTTTGTTATTTTAACTTTTTGTTTTTTAACACTGTTGTTACAGGATTCACAGTAGACAATTGTAGAGAAATTTTTCTATCTTAAGAAATTATAAATAGTTACATTTTCAGAAAAGCAGTTGCATTGAACTGAGGAATGCAAACTATCAATGCAAACATTATAAGTAATATTTGCAGTGTCCATGAGAAGTCAGAGAAAACAGCTGGATACCAAACCATTCTGTTACCAAAGTAGGGTCAGATTCATATCACCAAGAGGTTCAAAGATTTAAGTCTTATTTTCTATAAGTAAGCCTTGAAATTTGATATGTAGGAATTTCTGGAATTCTTTTGTTACATTATTGCTTTTTTACAAAAGAAATGTACACAAGAGAGCATTATGTCCTTAAATTCTTGCTTCCATTGTCTACTAGTCTAAAGCACTGTCTAAAGAAGCCTGACAGCTTCCTTAACTAATATATGCAATATATTAATATATTCCTCCTTGGGTTTGATAAGGAGTGGCTTTTTAAGGTACCATACAGCTAGTCCTTGATTTACTATTTGTTTAGTGACCATTCAAAGTTACAAAGGAACTAAAAAAAACATGACTGTTCCCAACACACGTGTTACAGCATCCCCATGGTCACATGATAAAAATTCCTGTGCTTGGCAATCAGCATGAATTTGCAATGCTTTCAGCATCCTGGGGTCATGTCATTGCCATTTGTGACAGTTGGCTTTTGACAAGCGAAGTCAGAGATGGAAGCTGGATTCACTTAATGGCTATGTGATTCACTCAACAACTATAATGATTTGCTTAACATCTATAGCAAAAAGGTCATAAAACCATGTACAGCTCACTTAACAAATACCTTGCTTAGCCATGGAAATTTTGGTTTCAACTGTGGTCATAAGTCAAAGAGTACCTGTACTGCAATGAGTGCACATCTATTTATATTAATTCAAATCACTCTAGCAATGTATGAAAAGCAACAAAGCACAACCCATTGGGTATACAAATGCCTATCATCTGTCTGTCTGTCTATGCTGGCCTAGAAATCATGAGAGTGTGAAAGTTGGTTGGATGATTTTGGGACAATCAGTCCCAGCCCAAGCCACCCCACTGCTGTTCTGTAGAAAATATGAGGCAAGAATGTTAACATGTTTGTCAAAATATATAAAAGAAAACACACAGAGACAGACAGTCAGAGAAAGACAGAGACATTATTAGATTTGATTTTTAACATTTGTCAACCATCTAAAGCAGGGGTCCCCAACCTTTGCAACTTTAAGTCTGAAGGACTTCAGCTCCCAGACTTCTCCAGCTGGCTGGAGAAGTCTGGGAGCTGAAGTCCTTCAGACTTAAAGTTGCAAAGGTTGGGGACCCGTGATCTAAAGGACTTGTTGATGGGATTTATGCAAGTATCAGAAGCAAGCAAACAAACCAACCTGTGAGCTTTCTTTATAGTTGTGGGGATGTATGAGGATATATTTTCTTATTATTTCCATACCCACATGCTCCTGCCCTCATATTGTGTGCATATCAGTTTCCGCTCCTAAATGCTCATTCTCATTTCATGCATTGTTATCTTTATAGCAGGAGGGAGATTATACAGTCTATAAGAAGGAAATGTCTTCCTTCTTATGGCTTTATCTCAAAACTAAAAGCAGTTTACCAAAACATAGGAAGGGGAAGGGAAAGTCCATTTTAATTAGTACTTTTGGCTTTAATGGGAAGTGATTACAGAATTGGCATTTTAGCTAATACCATGGAGATTTATGGTAGGGTATTGCTAATTAATTTTCAGTTGAATTGTTGTGGGCAGTGAATAACTACAGTAAAATGGCAGATTTGCTGATATCAAGACTTCACAAGCACTTCAGGGCTTCTATATAAAAGGAAATGTCAATGGATGCTGGTATATTTTACATTGCTTCCCATAAATGGCACTTTATTGCTTTAAAAAAGAAATAGAAATGTTCCTGGGAACCAAACATTTTGTAGTTTTATAATTAGAGCAATCTTTACATACATAACTCATTATATGTAAATTGTTTCTTCACACACTCACACACACACACTTCCTGGAATAAGATGATGGAATAGAATAACCAAGAGGAAAAAAATGTTCAGTTTTATAGATTTAACGAATAAATGAAATTTATGTTCACATACAATATATACAACTATAGCACTTGTTCTAAAACTGGAAACCATTGGGAGATGGGACCACTTATACTGCTACCCAGAGCCACTGGGGGTTGGATGGCATATAAATAAAAATTGATGGCATCCTGCCATAAAAAGCCAGGGGAGGGGGAGGCATTTGGGAAAGTAAGGAATGGGCATGGGAATGGACAGATAAAGGGAGGAGGGGGACAGAGTGACAGGAACCAGAGGTGTCAATCTGGAAAAAAAACTGGCTGATCAAGGACAGAGCCTGAGAACAGAATACGAAACTAACCAGAGACACCAAATCTCAAAGCTGTTCCCAAAACATCAAAAGTGAATGCTTTTGTGGACATTGTTAAATAGGTCAAAGGGGAGGAACAGAGAAAAGGGAAAATTGAAAACTTTATGTGGGAATGGTCAGATCCAGCTTGCCTTTAGTAAAATAACCTTTCACTTCAAGAAATGTAGTCGAGGGTCTTTCTTTCCTTAATGTTCAAGACAGCACAAGCCTGACATAAAAATAACACTGTTGCAGGTAGTCACAGAATATTCATTTGGCTTAATATGTGTGACAAATGTATGACAGCTCATAGGGTCAGTAGCATAGTCAAAATGTTATTGTGCTTGAATCAGAGCCTCATTTTAGCAGTAAAAGGCAGATCATGTCTGATATGAACCAAAAATTAATAATCATTATATAATAATAATAATAATAATAATAATAATAATAATAATAATAATAATAATAATAATAATAATAATAATAATTTAATTTGTAAACCGCTCTCTCTCCCCGAAGGGAATCGAGGCGGGGCACAGGGAATTAAAAATACATATACAAACAACAAACATTATAATACAATTTAAAAAGAATTAAACCTAGACCCTGCGCTAAAATCCCAAACTAACTAAAACTAATACCCCTAAAAATCCCTAATAAAACAGTTTGAAATATTCAGCTAGAGGTAAATGGGACATATAACCCAAGCCGGACAGGAAGAAGAAGTGAGTTTTTAGTTTTTGACGGAAGGAGCGGAGGTCCATAGTTGTTCTAATTTCGGGGGAAAGGTCGTTCCAGAGGTTCGGGCCCGCCACAGAGAAGGCCCTTCCCCTGGGCGTCGCCCGCTGGCATAGTCTAGTGGACGGCACCCGGAGAAGTCTCTCTCTGTGGGAGCGAATCGGCTGAAGGGATGTATGGGGCAGGATGCGATCCCGCAAATAGCTAGGGGATGTTACTTTTAACAGTGTATCTTAACTACAGAAATAAGTTTTTAATAGATAGGCTGTAGAACCTTACATTTGAAGGCTTACCAATATGCCCACTTTCACCCATGTGATGCCAATCTAGTTATTTTTAGAGCACTTTTTTCACTTGAAAAAGAGGTTTCTGTTTTCTACTTTATTCTAAATACGGTTGATCATATCTTTCTAATTTTTATTGGAGATTTTGAGTTTATTTTCTTATTGAAGATGGAGATACTATTGCTGATGCAGGTATTTCTGAGTTCTCATTTTTTTAATCAATCCGAAGGCTCCCTGGTTGCTCAAATTTTGCCATCTATAAAAATTCTAGTAGGATGAGTTTCACCCTTCAGTAGGTTTATGTTCCTTTAGAATTTAACTAAAATGTAGGACATTAGAAAGGATAAAGCCTGCAAAAAAGATGATCATAGAATAAAACAAGGGGTATTTATATACAAGTTTGACAAGTTCATTACTGAATGTGTAATGATAATGATAGTGATAATTAATCAAACTTCTACTTGGAAAGTAGTTACAAAAAGAAGCTATTTTGTATTATATTAGAAAAATGGAAGAAATGCATTTGTTGTTAGGATAGTGATCCTTCACACACACACACCCAACTTCAAACTAAAAAGGTGATTTGGAGCACATATTGGCATCCATGTAGCAGCGCTTACCAGGAATTCATTAAACAACTACATTTTTCCTCAGAATTTGTTTCCACTCCTGAAAGGAACCACATAATCGTGTACAACTTGGAATACTTGCTTTAAGGAATTGCTGATGGGTGTCCCATAATCACTCCTGCATTCTTTTCTCCCTTTGAATTTGAAATGCAGAATGCTTCAGCTCTGTTAACTTCAACCATTTATTCTCACATCCTGCCCAATTTGATCTCTGAAGTGATTATTCAGTCAAATTAATCAATAATGTAGCTTTGAATTCTTCACTTTTATGAAAGAGAACCATTGGGGGAGAGTGTGAAAGAAACATGCTCACAACCAATTCTATTCTAAATGTATTCAATTAATTAAATTTAGGACAATTCTGTGTTCCAGTCAGATGTTCCTCTGCATATCTATTAGATCTCTAGGATTCAATAATTTTTAGTAAGGTTTAGTAAGTATCAGTCTGAAGCTACATACATTGTTGTATAATGTGCAAATGCAGGCAATGGATTAATTCAATAAACCACTCTGCAGTTAACCAACAAATGGATTACAACACAAATCAACTCACAGCTCGTACTTCAGGCACAAATGACCAAGCTCAAATTATCCTACTTCTGACACATTATACAAAGACCTAACTCTCTGGAGAAAGCGCTAATGCTGGAAGAGGTGGAAGGAAAAGGTGATAACCAGTAGCAAGATAGATGGTTTTTGTCACAATGACAAAGACCTGAAGAACAGAGATATCACAAAAAAATATGTCTATGTGATTGCAAGTAGTCTGGGAAAAGCAAGTAAGATAGTACTAGAAGGCAGGTGCAGGAAAAGGGCAAATAGGACAAGAGCAAAATATCTCCCACCCCCTATGGTTTTGGGTTGGGTTTTTTTTTGCTCCATGAATATTTATGTGCTTGCTGAATAGAACAAAAGAAAAGTGTAGCTGGAGGCATGGCTGCTGTGGGCGAATGACTTTTAACAGTTGGTTGCTAGAAAGGCTTTGATCTTTATGGCAATTAAAGCATAAACGCCCAAGGAAGAAGAGGCCCCATGACTCAACAAGAAGGAGCAGAACTGCTGCTGATCAATTGGTACCCTACAGTTGGAGACATCACAGAACTCCCATGGATTTTCTATATGAATCAGAATGTCTGTATAGTTTCGCAAAATTGAACTTTTTGGTGGAAAACACCACTCTTCTGCTTGATCTGGCTGCAACCTGTTCCAGTGCTAGGCTGGCCCTGAGAAAGAGAAGGAGGCTCCATTGACAAACATGTCTTCAATAAAGTATTAACAAGCCAACTTGGCATTGGGTCAAAGAAATATTGTTATACAACTTGCCCTGGCTCTTTTGTCCCCCTTCCATAGAGCTTCAGCTGCCATAATGTTATCCTACACATTTTAAGGTCAGTAAAAATGAAAACAGTCAACTTCAAGCTGCTTTCAAAGATGTGGGGAATGAAAGCGGTTGTGTTAAAACAGCCTTAGTAGATGATAAAATGGAATGCTGAAGGAGATTCTTCCAAAGAAATATCTTGCACTCAACTTCATCATATTTCATTGCCATTTTTTCTCTTTCCCCCATACATAGTATTTCTGTTAAGGTAGAGTTAGACAACATTTAGCATTTGGGCGCATGCTTATTTTAAAACGAGATGAAACATGCTTTTCTTGATGATGAATATAATTGACAGTAGGAAGTAGTGGGATTAATGTTATAGTTGCTAGTTGGAAAAAAAATCTTGTGTATCAGTTAATTGCTTGGAAGCAAATGAAAGTAATTTTTATGAAAATTGCAGTAGCCGCAATTTCAAATAGACATAAATCAGGGACTGATAAAAATACAGCACTATTTAGCAAAAGCAACATAATTATATCCTGTTGTTCACATACTGAGAAACCAGATTTTAAAGTAGCCAGTTGTATACTTTTGCACAGAAAATATATGTACATCGGTGATAACACTAATAAGAAAACCTAAAGTGGCTTGTACTTACAGGCTACTTAATTATGATGCATTATTGAAGTATGGTAAAATTACTTTAAGAAAATTATGCTTTCCCATTATAAAAACATAAAGTATATGAATGATAAAAATGGGAAAAAGGTGATGCATCAGTGAGCATATTCCTACAAAATTGGTTAAAGGCATGTTCAATCACATAAGTGAAGCCTTACAATAAATGATCCTTAATTTAATAGGACAGATATATTTAGAGAGTATATTCTACAATATTGAATTAAACATGAATAACTTTAATATTGGCATAATTGTCTGAGCATATAGGTATAAATATGATTATGCTTAGAAACTCTAGTAAGGCATCAAAGTTCTTCAACCAAAAACCTGTTCTAGCAATCTGGCAACCTTCTTTCCACTAGACTAGTGCGTGCATGTACAGGTGGGTGGGATATGTAGAGAGGGTGTCGCCCCTGCATTGCATTATGGATGCAGGCATATGTGTGTGGGCTTTTGGCATGTGAGGATAAGAAGGTTAGCCATCACTAACCTTCTTATCCTATGGACTAGGAGAAGATATAATTTCCCCCTTCTATTATAAATCCTCAGATTATAGTTTTATCCTTCAATGAAACACATAAATGAGTGCAAATATCCATCTTTCACAATTACCCTGTAGTATGATAGGTGGCCAAAATTATAAAATTTATAAATAAATATGCCACTTATATTGGTTTCAAAATGCTCTCCCTATTCATGATTATTCTCCAAACCCTGCTCTATAGTAAACTGGAAGTATTTGCACAGAATTATCTCTTTCCAACATTTTTAAAGAATTCTAAATTCTCAGTATAGTGGAATTAGCACAAACAACATGTATTGGTGAGACTCATCATATGCATGCTTTCAGGATCTTCCCCCCAACTATGCATTGTATAGTCATGTGCAGAATTCCTTACTTATGGGCTAATATCAGTTGCTTTTCAATGGAATGTAACAACAGGTGAATTTTGCCCATGGCAGCTCATATGCTGTGATTTGGGAAAATTACAAAAATGCTTTTAGAATTTGTTTTCTGTATCTTTCATAAGTTTAATTATGTTTGAAGACCTATTAGGTTCATTTGCTTTTCTGTAAAATGGGCACTTATAGATTTACCGTATTTTTTGGAGTATAAGATGCACCGAAGTATAAGACGCACCCAGGTTTTGAAGAGGCAAATTTTAAAAAAAGTAGGTCGGTAGATAGAGGGAGAGAGAGGGAGAGAGAGAAAGAGAGAGAAATACAGTAGGTAGGTAGGGAGAGAGAGAGAGTAGTTAGGTAGGTAAGGATAGAGAGAGAGAGAAATAGAGAGAGAGAAATACAGTAGGTAGGGAGAGAGGGAGAGTAGTTAGGTAGGTAAGGATAGAGAGAGAGAAATAGAGAGAGAGAAATACAGTAGGTAGGGAGAGAGGGAGAGAGAGTGTAGATAGATAGGTAGGTAGAGGGATAGAGAAAAATAGAGAGAGAGAAATACACTAGATCGGTAGGGGGAGAGAGTAGGTAGGTAGGTAGGTATATAGGTAGATAGAAGGGGGGAGAGAGAAATTCAATAGATAGGGAGAGAGAGGGTAGGTAGGTAGGTAGATGTTTCCAGGTGTATTTACCCATGTGCTGGAGAAGGAAATTGCTGGCAACCTGTAGCACTTTGTTTCTGCTGGCACAGCACTTGATCAATGTAATTTTCACCAGCCACCCTAACTGAGCAGCTCTCCGAAAAGGGGGGGGGGGAAGAGCCTTTGCACTCTGCAAATCTCCCCAAAATGACCTGTTTTTCGTGAAAATGCACTCATTTTTTCCTAAATAAAAGGCATGAATAGCCTTGGGGGGATGAGTGCTCCTGGGGGGGGGAGGGGGGGAGCCAAAACGAGCAAAAAACGGGCCATTTTTTGGCCAAAAAATGCATGCATAGCCTTATGGAGGCTTATAGAGTGCTGCTGGGGGGTGGGGTGGGGGCAAAAATATCCTGTTTTTTGCTCATTTCTGCCCTCCCCAGCCCCCAGAGCTCTCTGAAAGCCTCCATAAGGGTATGCACAACTATTTTGGTGTAGGGAGGTTGGAAGGTAGGGAAAGAGAGTATGTGTGTGTAGGTAAGTAGGTAGATAAAGGAATAGATAGAGAGAATAGAGAGAGAGAGAGAGAAATACAGTAGATAGGTAGGGAGAGAGAGAGTGTGTGTGTCACATGCTGCTGTAGAAAATCCACAAATTTAATGAGGGCCCCAATCAGAGAACTGCTCCTTCGCAGGGAATGTGCCTCCATCCAGAGTAAAAACTGGAATTGGAATCAAGCTAGATCAGTCACCAATAAACAGCCATTTAAATAATCAATAATCCCATCTTTTCAGCATTAATCTAAGGATCAGATAAGGACTTCAAAATTATCCCACATATCTAAATGGAACTTTTACTTATTTTACTTACTCTTCACAAGCGCCAAAGCGGCGGAAAAATGGCGCTTCTTTGCTCCCAGTGGAAAATTTCCTTTGAAATTTGATCATTCCTTCAACTTTACAAGACTAACAAATGTATATGTTCAGCCAACTCAAGTGACTCTCAGTGTCTCTCCCATTGTGCCCTTCTCCTTTTTGGTGGATTGGAGTTTACAATTCTTTCTCTGGAGTTTATATAACATTGATTTGAAACTTAAGTACAGATTTTGCCCTCTCTTGGAACTCACAGACTGTTTCACCCACCAGACGCCATCTTTAACAAAAAGAATTCAAGTATCAACTATATCAACAAGAAAGCCTCCGACTGGGAAATTTTTTTTTTCTGTTACTGTTTCTATAAAAGTTTTGCCCTCTCCCTCATTAAATAAAAATTGTTACAATGTTGCAAAAAGAGGCAGAAGGAGAGGACAACCAGCAAGCATCAACACAAGGAATGCTTCAAAGCATAATCCAGGAAATAAGGCAGATTCGGAAAGATTTGGCAAGCTCAAGATTGGAATTGTTGGAAGCACAAAGAACAATAATAGATGACAAACAAAAAATGGATGGGTTGGAGGGCGGGACGGTTGAGACGAGTGAAGCGGGAAGGGAATTGAAAAAAGAATTTATAGATAGGCCTGGGCATATGTCTACAATTGATTTTGGAAAAATGTCTTGCTTTTTAAGGTTTCATAATGCTTCAGAACCAGATAATTTAAAAGATTTAATGAATACAATTTTAGCAGAATGTACCAAAAAAAGTAAAGAATACATAACCTTAGCATATGCCAGAATAAATGATATACCCAGAAAGATAGATATAAAATTCGGAAGAAGGTCGACAAGGGATGGGATCCTGGGAGCACAGAGAGAAAGGCCTTTGACGCATCAGCTAAAAGAAATTGCCAGTTTGAAGCAGACCCCCCCAAAAATTCAAGAAGTATTCCTTCTCTTTAAAAAACTGTACAAAAAAGGGGTGTGTTCCAAATGGTTAATGGCTGAAGGAATGTTGGTGTTCCAGGAGGGAGGTGGAAAACACTCCTTAATCCTGGAGGATTAAGATATGGGAGCGGGAGGGGCTGTGGTTCCGCCCACTGGCGGGAAGGAAGAAGAAGAGCAAGAGACTCAGATCATTAAAATGATTTTTTCTTTTATTTAGTGTAATTCATTAATGGATGTTAACAAAACAAACGATTGAATGTATGGATTTATCATATTATATGTATGTATTTCTTTCCACTTTTTATTGAAATTGTTTTCACATGAAGCATCAGAAACGACCACCACCTCCGACATGAAAGCTCTAAAATATTTTTATTGTAACCCTATATACCCCTTACCTTTAAAAAATTGTAAAACTAATAAAATTGCTTTAAAAAAAATTATCCCACATCTAGTTTGAAGGGAAAATGTATAACTGAGTATCCTACTCTTCATTGTAATTCACTGTTCGTATTGTTTCCATTTATGTAATAAAATGCCTTTCTTCAATGCCTTTCTTCTGTGAGCAAAGCTGATTCTCAGTTGTGTAGCATTCACAGTGCGAAGAAGCCCAAAGTGGTTTCTCTCATTAATAAGATCTCTGTTTTATATTGCTGTTTTCAACATTAAAAACAAGGATACGAGTAGCACAACAGAGCTGTCTTTCTCCTGGCATCATGATGAAGAACTACCTATATAAAACCCAGAGCTGGAACTCTTTAGTCCAGGCAGAAATATGTGACTCAAGGAAATAATAGAAAATTGATTATTGTTTGGTGTAATTCATGTATTACTATTTCTCAGATTGTATATTTACTGCCTTTCAATTGAATTGGATCATTCTTCTTCATTTTCTATTTTTAGTGCTTGACCTCTAGCTGACATTTAATTACTATATGTTGTTATATAGTTTTGCCCTCAACCTGGTGCATGATCAGCAGGCAGGTATTTTTTTTAGGTCCTGTCCCTAGTTCTCATTTCCTTGATTGAGTGCCTGACTTTCCGGCTGTCTTTGGTTGGTATATTTGACCAGCATTGATCTTGTGGAAATCAGACCCCAGTTGCAGCCAGTCTTAATATTATTGGTTTCCTTTGACATTTGAATACAGCAAGGAAAATATTCCATCCAAGCAGAGATAGAAAATATTAAGACACTGTATGTTAAAGTTCAACTCCCAGCAGTCCAAGTCAACTTTCTAATTATTCTATAGAGAGTCTGAATTTTCAAATATTTAACCTCCATCTATGACCACCCTCTGACATTATTTTTCTCTCATATGTGTGTATGTGCTAATCTGTTCTGCTTGATTTCCCCCCAAATCTTGTGGAATGCAATCTGAAAGCTAGAACAATCATATATATTTCATATGAGGGAAGGAAGGAGGAAAATAGATACAAAATTGTATCTTTGCTATCATCTAGTTGTACCCAGATTTTTGTAAACAAGATCTACCATGCCTACTAAAAAAGCTAAATGTTTACTTGTGTGCATTGGGTGATAGCAGTACAAACACAAAGTTTTGCATGTGTGACAGAAACAGGGTGTGTATTTGTGTCTGAGGAAAGACTGGTGCTTATTTAGGTTGAATGTAAGGAAACAGGTGCATTATAACATTTTGCCTAAATAACTGAGGGAAGCTTTTCTATAAGCAGCAGTGTTTACCTACTATAATCATATATGTTTTCAGTATTGACCTGGAATAGATTAATCTAAACCAGTTGCTTCCAGATCAAATTCTTCTAAAAACCTTTGTATCATGACCTCTTTTTTCCAGAATCCTAACATATAATAAATAGTTGTTGGGAGTCACGTAGCATACATATTTTATTATTCTGTGGTGGTGGTTGTAAAACACCATAGTGAATAGAGAGAAATATTGCATATAGTGATTGACAAATGTAGCATCCAAATTTAGAAATCTTTACAATATGAACCACAATTGCAACATCTGAGGAGGTCTTAAAGATGTTGGAAGAAAAATCCATAGTTTTCACAATTGTTCTACTCTTCTTGAGTTTCACATCCTATGCAGTTCTGTGTTGGTATTCTAAGTTGTCTCGAACAGATGGGTTAACTTTTACATGAACATTTCAGCTCCAACAGATACATTCATTACATTTTGATTGGCACCATTATTCATTCCAATTATCCTTTCCCTTTGCACAAAGTTCCCTTAATCTAACTTTCTCAAAATTGCCATAGATATGACCATAGCAACTACTTTTGCTGCCAATGCCATCATGTTCTATTCCAAAACAATAAAGTTAAAAGCACTTTTAAAAGGAAAAAGGACTATAACCTGAAAAGCTGTGGTATATTTTCTATGACATTTTGAAAGCTTCATAATCTAATAAATATTTTTCATTTCTCAAAATTCCATCTCCTTCTAGTGGGAAAAAATCAGTATATTTGAATGCTTCCTATTGTAGACAATGATAATAAAGTTTTAGTATAAAGCTTGCTCCAGATCCAAGAATTACCTCTGAAGGCAATCAGAATTTATCATTTAAGGAGCCCAAGATAAGGTTCTCAAAGTGGAATGGATGACTCTGTACACTTTTAATAATATCCATCTTGTCCCTGGTTAGGAAAATCAGACTTAGTATGGGGTCCATATTTTTGCCCCACACTCTTTATCACTAGTATAGAGGGCAAGCCTCTAGCATATATAATTCTCCAAGGCACCTGGGGGCAGGACAAGAAGCAATGGGTGGAAACTAATCAAGGAGAGAAGCAACTTGGAACTAAGGAGAAATTTCCTTAATCTCTGGAACAGCTTGCCTCCAGAAGTTGTGAATGCCCCAACCCTGGAAGTCTTTAAGAAGATGTTAGATAGCCATTTGTCTGAAATGGTATAAGGTTCCTGCCCACGCAGGGGGTTGGACTAGAAGACCTACAAGGTCCCTTCCAACTCTGCTATTGTATTGTATTGTATTGTATTGTATTGTATTGAGAGTAATCCCATTCCCTTTTAGCACTAACAATATTACCTAGTCTGGTAATGAAACATCTGCAAGAAAACAGCCAAGCTCAGAGACCTCCAACAATTCAGCTAACATTCCTTGTTTAGCAACTACAAGGCAGCCACTTCATTAAGTGAAGTGATCATTAAGTGGAACTGCAACTGTGGGTATGATCTTACTTCAGTTTTCCTTTGCTTTACAGACCTGCAAAAGTGATAACTGTAAGGACTGGTTGCAAAATATACTTACTTACTTCTGTGTCTCTGCATACAAGTGGTCAGGTTGTATCTGATTAGGTTGTGCATACACATATGAGTTGTGGCTCTATTTCTGCTCTCCCCATGTATCTCATCCCTATATGTTGGTGGATGTGGCAGTCTGATCAGTATTGAGTATGTATGTGCTAAGATCTCTGTGTATGTGTGTTTCTGCTCTCCCTATCTTTATTTTTATTTTATTTTATTTAGTTTGTCAAACATGTAAAAGATAACAGGTATAAGTATAATCATGGACATGAATAAGGGAAATGAGTACAAATAAATGGGGACAGTAGGAAGGGATGGTAGGCATGCTGGTATGCTTCTGCATCCTCCTTTATGGATCTCTTAGGAATCAGGTGAGGTCCATGGTAGACAGTTTAAGATTGAAACTGTGGGGGTTAGATGATATAACAATGGAGTCAGGTAGAGCATTCCAGGCATTGACCCCTCTATTGCTGAAGTCGTATTTTCTGCAATCCAGTTGGAGCGGTTTACCTTGAGTTTGTATTTATTGTTTGCCCAACTATTATTGAAGTTGAAGCTGAAGTACTCATTGACAGGTAGGACATTGTAGCAGATAATTTTGTGTACTATGCTTAGGTCAGATTGTAGGCGGTGTAGTTCCAGGTAGTCCAAGCCCAAAGTTTCGAGCCTGGTGGCATAAGGGATTCTATTGTGAGCAGAGGAGTGGAGTACTCTTCTCATGAAATACTTCTGGGCCCACTCAATGTATTAATGTCTGATATACAGTGTGTATTCGAGAATCAATCTGTCCAAAGTTTTGTATGCCCTAGTTAGCAGTACAATATTATTGGACAAGAAGCTTCGTAAAATTAGGTTAACAAGTCTTAATGCTTTTTTGGTAATGCTGTTACAGTGAACTCTGGGGCTTAGATCATTTGAGATGAGTACTCCTAGCTCCTTGACAGAGTGAGGGTCATCTACGAGGTCGTATCCGCCCAACTTGTATTTGGTGTTTTGATTTTTGTTGCCAATGTGTAGGACAGAGCATTTGTCAGATGAGATTTGGAATTGCCAATTGCATGACCAATCTGACACATAGTCAAGGTCGCTTTGTATGGTAGCAGCATTATCGGTGGTGTTAAATATTTTTACATCATCAGCAAAGAGGACTAAGCTGCTTATAATATAATCACAAAGGTGATTTATATAAAGCAGAAAGCGTGTGGGTCCAAAAACTCTGCCTTGGGGGACACCACTGTTAATTGGTGCCGGATTTGATAGGGTGCTCCCTATTTTGATTTCTTGTTGCCTGTTTGACATGAACACATCTGTCCACTTGTGCAGAGATCCAGAAATGCCATAAGAGCTTAGTTTTAACAGTAGTTTGTCATGTACCACTGAATCAAAGGCTTTGCAGAAGTCTATGTAAATTGCATCTATTGCTTTACCCTGGTCGATTTGTGTGGTCCAAATGTTTCTGCAGTGTAGGAGTTGCAGATTACAGGACAATTTTTTTCTGAAACCAAACTGCTTGTTAGAAAGCAGGTTGTTTGTCTATAAGTGGATGATGATGGATTGGTTTATAATTGATTCCATGATTTTACATGTGACGCAACACAGTGAGATTGGTCTGAAATTTTCTACTAGGCTAGAGTCTCATTTTTTGAAGATAGGTATGACCGTGGCTAATGACCATAGGTCTGGCAAGGAGCTGGTTCTGAAAGATACCTCATAGATTGTGCTTAGAGATTCAGCTAGGGCAGTGGAAAGCTTTTTCAAGAAGTAGGCACATAATCCATCAGGGCCAATAGATAAAGATGGTTTTAGATTGTGTAGTGCCATTTTAACATTATCTACTATAAAATCAATGTGTAGCAGATCGTTGCAATTTGTTGTGCAATGTGTTACATCTTTATGCATTTGTGGGCATTTGTGCACTGAAAATCATGGTGTAGTCTATCTTCTTCCATTCTTGGTCATGTGATGAAGAAAGAGAAAGAGAAAGGTCAGGGTTAGAACAGACAACATGTTGCGCCATTGCACAACTGCATTTCCCATAGGGATTCACTGGGGAATTTGCTTTGGGATTTTTTCCAAACACCGCCCTCTCCAGAATCTGCTTTTGCGGGTTTCTCATTCCTCACCATATTTGGTTCCCTTTTGTTCAATTTTTAGAACAGTTGTGTTTCTGGTGGACAGAGAGGATTGACAGCCTGAGTTCTGAGACCCATTTACACATGGTAATTTCTTTCTAATATTCCTATGGTTTAACCACAGTAAAAATAGTCAGATTTCCCTGCCATGACTAAAGGCAGTAGCGTTAGAGAATAAATATAAGAGGCTTTGATCCAACAACATGCACCTTCTCTAAAGAAAGCAAGTAAACAAATCAAGACAGAACCACATAATACCTCTGGTTGGAAATATTCTATAAATCTGTCTCTAACAATATTGCTCAAAAAATTCTGATTTTGCGAATCCTTTTTTTAATCTACTTTGTAGTGGTAGATAAAGACTTCGACTTGTGGTGCAACTTCTCACAAAATGTGGAAAAAGCTCATTGTGCTAATCATGTAATTTATTGAGGAGATCCCCCAAAGTGGGGGTATATACTGTATACAAGATCCATACTTACTTGTAAAGCAAAGTGCATTAATGAATTTCAGTAAAGCTGAGTATTTTAATGAAAAATTATCTGAGCTTGCAGTTTCTTGCATAGAATGAGAGCCAATCTATCAAGCCCTTGGAAGTAATCCATACAATATAAAAATGTAATGGAAATCTTTAATGTAAGTATAAGAAAAGAGCCAAGAGCAATTTCAGAATAAAAGCGAAGTAGGGACAAAAGCATTTAACAACCTGAAACAAAAGGAAGGGGCTCATTTAATTTCATTAGACTAAAATTCAGATCTCTCTAAATGAGGTGGGAAAGAAATCTATCCCTGAGCCTTTAACTAGGAGTTTAATTTTAATGAATAAAAGAAAGGTGTTCATAGTTCATTTCATTTCATTTCATTTTATTACATTTATATCCCGCCCTTCTCCACAGAGGACCCAGGGCGGCGCACAGGAAATTTAAAAAACATACACAATAGAAGATAGACAAATAATTTAAAATATATATTAAATAATCCCCAATCCTGTGCTAAAAACCAATTATTAAAAACCCAATTTAAAACTTTTCTAAAAGTCCCCATGGGAGGTTAGGCTAGGCCGGCTTGATGGAAAAAATATGTCTTTAAACATTTGCGGAAGAGGCGGAGGTCGGTGATGGTCCGGAGTTCAGGGGGTAGGTCGTTCCAAAGGGCAGGGCCCGCCACAGAGAAGGCTCTTCCCCTGGGTGTCGCCAGTCGGCATTGTCCGGCCGACGGCACCCTGAGAAGGCCCTCTCTGTGGGAGCGGATCGGTCTAAGGGATGTATGGGGCAGGAGACGGTCTCGCATATAACTAGGCCCCGAGCCATGGAGCGCTTTAAAGATGGTCGTCAGAACCTTGAAGCGCACCCGAAAGACCACAGGAAGCCAATGCAGCTCGCGCAGGATTGGTGTTATATGGGAGCTTCTGGTGGCTCCCGTAATTACCCGCGCGGCTGCGTTTTGGACTAGCTGTAGCTTTCGAGTGCACCTCAAGGGAAGCCCCATGTAGAGAGCATTACAGTAGTCGAGACGGGACGTCACGAGAGCTTGAGTGACTGTGCAAAGGGCAGCCCGGTCCAGTAAGGGGCGCAATTGGCGTATCAGGCGTACCTGATGAAACGCCCCCCTGGCCACGGCCGTCACATGGTCCTCCAAGGACAGCCGGGAATCCAGGAGGACACCCAAATTGCGCGCCCTCTCCACGGGGGCCAGTGTTTCGCCCCCAATGGCCAGAGTTGGAGTAATCTGGCTGAACCGGGGTGCCGGAAACCACAGCCACTCAGTCTTGGCAGGGTTGAGCTTGAGTTTGTTACCACCCATCCAGATCCGTACGGCTTCCAAACACCGGGACAGCACTTCGGCGGCATCGTTGGGGTGGTCTGGGGTGGATATGTACAGCTGGGTGTCATCAGCGTACAGATGGTACTCCACCCCAAAACCACGGATGATCTCACCCAGCGGCTTCATATATGTGTTAAACAGGAGGGGCGAGAGGACCGACCCCTGAGGAACCCCACATAAGAGGGGTCTCGAGGTCGACCTCTGCCCTCCCGTCAACACATATTGCGACCGACCAGAGAGGTAGGATGAGAACCACTGCAAAACGGTGCCTCCCAGCCCCAACCCCCCCAGTCGGTGCAATAGGATACCATGGTCGATGGTATCAAAAGCCGCCGAGAGGTCTAATAGGACTAGGATAGAGGAATACCCTCTATCCCGCGCCCTCCAGAGATCATCAACCAACGCGACCAATGCCGTCTCGGTACTGTGACCGGGTCGGAAGCCGGACTGGCGCGGGTCTAGATAATCAACTTCCTCCAGGTGTTGTGGAAACTGTTGGGCTACCACACTCTCAACAACCTTCACCAGAAAGTGAAGGTTGGAGACTGGACGATAGTTCTCTAATAAAGCTGGGTCCAGGGACGGCTTCTTGAGGAGGGGCCTCACTACCGCCTCTTTCAGGACGGCAGGCAAGGACCCCTCACTCAAAGATGCATTGACAATGCCCTGGAGCCAGCCTCGTGTCGTCTCCCAGGATGCCAGTACAAGCCAGGAGGGACACGGGTCCAATAAACATGTGGTTGCTCTAAGTTTCCTTGACAGCCTGTCCATATCCTCGGTGGTAACAAAGTCAAACTCCTCCCAAGCAGGAACCTCAAGACTAGCCTCGGACAGTCCCACAGGACCACTGTCGATGGAGGGTAGCTCATTCCGAATCCGAGTGATTTTCTCCTGCAGATAAATCCCAAATTCCTCTGCTCGCCCTTGTAGAGGGGCTTCCCGCGGCCTCTGGTGAAGGAGGGAGCGGGTCACCCCAAACAGGGCGGCAGGGCGGTTATCTGCGGATGCAATTAGGGTGGCACAATACTCACGTTTGGCCACCCTTATCGCCACTAAGTAAGCCCTAATATGGGTTCTCACTAGTGTTCGGTCGGCTTCGGAGCGAGAGGATCTCCATCTGCTCTCTAGGCGTCTCTTGTGGCGTTTCATCCCCCGAAGCTCCTCAGTAAACCAGGGAGCCTGGGTGATTCGTCGCCGCAAGAGAGGCCGCAAGGGCGCGACTCGGTCCAAGGCCCCCGTGGCCGCACTTAACCATGCGGCCACTAGGTCCTCAGTCGAGTCGCGGGGCAGGATCACAGGAATTGGCCCAAGCTCCCTCTGGAACCTTTCCGGGTCCATTAGAAGCCTGGGGCGGAACCATCTAGGAGTGTCCGGTTCCGCCTCAGTTGTTTATAACAGTTTTTTATATTGATGTGATAATTCTCAGATTACTCCTACAAAGCATTTGTAACTTTCGGGAAGAAATTATTGTCAAACTTTAAAATTATGAATAGCACAGGTGTCTCAGTTATTCATATTTACGAACTATTTGTCGGTGGTCTGAGAATATGAAAATGTCTTTCAGCAAGACTGGAATCTGGAGGACTCCAATTGTCTATGATGATATTGAATGTGTATTTCAGGGACAGGTACCAGTGTATATGAGACTAACATTTAAGAAAATAGTTAACTCTCATAAGAATAGGACGAGAAGGTGAAATCATATGGGATTTGGCAATACAGGTAGTTCTCAATTTATGACCACAATTGAGCCCAAACTTTTTGAGACATTGGATAAGTGAGCTTTGCCCCATTGTACAATCTTTCTTGCTACTGTTGTTAAGTGAATAATTGCAGCTGTTAAATTAGTAACATAGTTGTTAAGTGAACCTGGCTTTTCCATTGACTTTGCTTGTCTGAAGGTTGCCAAAGGTGATCGCATGACCTAAGACACTGCAACCGTCATAAATCTGAGTCAGTTGCCAAGAGTCTAAATGTTGATTATGTAACTATGGGGATGCTACAATGGTTGTTGTATGTGAAAAATGGTCATAAGTCACATTTTCAGTGCCATTGTAACTGAACGATCACCAAATAAACTGTTGTAAGTCCAGGACTACCTGTAGCATAAGATTTTTGGCCATTTAAGAGAAAAATGATATTTTAAAAATAAAAACCTTGTGTAACAGTGTTCACAGTTAGTACACTAAAAAGTCCTTGCTTATGTGGTACATCTTAGCTGTGTTGAAGATAATGTAAGCATCCATATAAAGGAAAATTTGTGATTTATTTGTCTATGAGGATGGTGATAATAATGATAATGATCATTGTCTGTTTTTTAATCTCTTGAGACAATTTGAGTGGGGAGGAATGTTTTCAACAGATCAGTGATATAGGCTGGGCTGAGAAAGAATACAGTATTTTTCGGAGTATAAGACACACCTTTTTTCCACTAAAAAGAGGCTGAAAAATGTGGGTGCGTCTTATACATCGAATACAGCATTTTTTTGCCTCCTGGAACCTTGCCCCCTTCACCAAACTGGCTGTGCCTAGCCTTATGCAGGCTTTCAGAGAGCTCCTGGGGCCTGGGGAGTGCAGAAATGAGCCTAAAACGCCTCCCCCCCAGTCTCCAGCAGCACTCTATAAGCCTTCATAGCATTGTGCATGCAATTTATTTGATACAAAAATGGCCTGTTTTTGTGATAAAAAACTGCTCATATTTGACCTCCCAGGAGCACTCTTCAAGCCCCCCCAAGGCTAGTCATACTTTTTATTTGGGAAAAAAACGGCCCCTATTTCAAGGGGAAACGGGCCGTTTGGGGGAGGTTTGCAGACTGCAAAAGGGTTTCCCCCCCGCTCTTTAACGGTTTCTGTGCCAGCAGAAATAAAGTCTTAAGGTTTGTCAGCGATTTCCTTCTCCAGGAGGAAGCATCAACCTACCTACCTACTCTCTCTCTCTCTCTCTCTCTCTCTCCTTCTATCTACCTACCTGCACACACACTCTCTCTCCCTATCTATCTACTGTATTTCTCTCTCTTTCTCTCTTCCTTTATCTACCTACCTACCTACACACACTCTCTCCCTACCTACCTACTGTATTTCTCTCTCTCTCTCTCTCCTTCTACCTACCTACCTACACACACACACTCTCTCCCTACCTATTTACTGTATTTTTCTCTCTCTATTCCTTTATTTACCTACCTACCTACACACACTCTCTTTCTCCCTACCTACCTACTTTATTAATCCAATTTATACCCCGCCCTTCTCCTAAAAAAGGACCCAGACTGTATTTCTCTCTCTCTCTCTCTCTCTCTCTCTCTCTCTCTCTCTCTCTCTCTCTCTCTCTCTCTCTCTCTCTCTCTCTCTCTCTCCCCCTTTATCTACCTACCTACCTACCTACCTACCTACCTACCTACCTACCTACCTACTGTATTTCTCTTTCTTTCTCTCCCTCTCTATCCCTCTATCTACCTACCTATTTTTTTTTTTAATTTGCCTCTTCAAAACCTTGGTGCGTCTTATACTCCGGTGCGTCTTATACTCCAAAAAATATGGTAAGTAACCCAAAATCACCCAATATGTTTCTTAGGGCAGTGGTAAATTTGAATCAGAACCTAGTCCAATATGCAAACACTACACCATCCTTCTCCTCCTCTTACATTTCTTCATAATATCTCAACTTTCTAACAGTCAAATAATTCAATGTTCATTCACTGACATATCTATAAATTGTAATATTTTAACTAAGATAGTACTGCAGTATGATATCTCTATTTGTGTAAGGTGTAAACTTTTTTTTTCTTTAGAATAGGCTGAAATCCCCTTCTCTCCCTTTCTTGTTTGACTATTATGGATCCAGTGTTTTATTAGTTTTTGTTACCTTCTTGATCCTTCAAAACTACAATAATCTATTTGGACATATATACCTGGGGTTAGTAAACTTTTTTTTTAATGCAAGGAATCAATCTTTAATTTCAAAAAGATGTAGAAGGAGAATGGGTTTTTTAATTCTAAGAATCTATAATCTGAAAAACCAGACTTTGTGAGTAAATCATCTACTGTCATGAATTTAATTTGGATTTCACAGTATTTCACTCTGGGAAATCTAGAGACTAATACTGAACTGAGCAATCCCTCTAATGGATTCCAAATCGCATCAGTTTCTTTGGTAACTGCAGTATTTCATTCTATTATCTGAGTTGCCTGTTAAGAAAGAAATTGTTATATTTGGCTTTGAACATATCAGAATTAGGAATGTTTCAATCAACACAAAATTATACTAGAGGTGTTTCATTAAAACTAGAAACAAGCAGATACTGCAGGTAATTGGACAGAGCTATCAACAAACCATAGTATTCTCTTCATATGTCCAATTATGGAATAGATGAAAAAATGTTAAAATCAATAAAATGTATTTCATACTAGTTCGTCTTTAGTATTGTTTATATAAATATGTATTCTGACGCAATGAAAATATACAATGCTTTCTCTAAAAAGTATTCACTACTTTAATTATGTCCGGTTAAAGAAAGACAATATTTTTTGAAAGTAAATTTGTTGTTAAGGGGTGTGAAGTAAAAAAAAAAGTTTTCTTTCCTTATGCAAATGATTTATGCCTGGGAAATTCAGCTGGATCAGATCCCAGGGAGTTTAAATGGCAAATGGAATAAGGCTACCATTCTGCATTTCGTCCTTTTCCAATATCTTCCTGCAGCCCCACTCTAACCCTGCACTAACCCATTCCAACCTATGTCCATGTTGCTGCTGCTACTGTGTGCCTTTCTTTCTCTTGCCATGTCATGGACCTTCCCTAGCATTCCACCAGCCTTAGGCTTGCTGTGAAACTTCAGCAAGAATTCACAGACTCCAAATCTATCCAGGAACCAATTATGTATGTTTGTGCATGTGTAAAACATGCACATTTCCATCCATGCATAGAACACTCAATAATGCCTTAATCAATCTATAGACTGATTTGCACATTCCTATTTTTTTTTTGCCTATGTGTGTTTCATTATGTACATATTTTTAAACACGCAGGCTGACTATTCAGATCAGCTAAAGACATAGCAAACGGGAATTCAAAATAGGAATTAAAGTAGTTTACTTCCTAAAGGCATCATACTTCAATTTCCATCCTTAATTTTCAAATATATGAAAAAAATGATCCCAGCTTTTACTGTTCTTTCCTTCCACTTATATTTACTTTTCCTGTAATCCATTGGAGCTATATCTTCTCCCAACATTATACAACCCAATTATAAAGAAAAGTAAAATTTCCCGTTTAACTCTAAAGGGTAGTGCTCATCCCTGTTTCTTAACCAAGAGAGTTAGCATTGTCCAAAGAAACTTCTGTGATCATGTGGCCAGCATGACTATATACTGAGGCATAAAGAAAGCTGTTACCTTCCCATTGAAGTGGTGCCTATTTATCTACTCGCATTTGCATGCTTTCAAACTGCTAGGTTTGTAGAAGCTGGGGCAAGTAACAAGAGCTCACCTCATGCCTGGCACTCACGTCTTGAATAAGGGCTATCAACTTTCTAGCTGACACACTCAGTGTCTTTAACCACTGAGTCATCACGCCACCGCCATGGTGACCTCAATTATAAGTGACCTCAAACTATTTGTATAGCAGCATTTGGACTAAAGTGTGCTATATTTTCTTGTATTTAGTCAGGTCCTACAGATGCTCAGTATTTAAAACATTCTGAGTATAAGTTTTAGAGATTTCATCTTTGCTAATATAATAACACAGGTGCATCTAGTGAAGCATTGCCAGAGACGTCTCCTGGCCAGTTTCTCCATTAGCACTTAACCTTCCTTGCACAACAAACCACATTGTTGGCAGGAACTTAGCATAGTACTGTATATTTCCTGCAAATAAATGGATGCAAATCTCTGATATAGTCTAATAAGAATAGATACGAGCACCATCAGGAATCCTCATGATCTGCAAGGTATATGGTTCATCACAGACCCGGAGGACCCTTAAAATGACAATAAGGGTCTGCTGTATGTCCCATCATGAATGATGCTATACTGCTATTTCTTGGTATTTGAATTTTAAAGTTACTTAGTTGTCTTGCACTCTGCCACTATTGGCCTTATATCATGAGGGATAGTTTAAAACTCAGTGGCAGACTTCCCTTTCCATCTCAATAAAGGTGTCTTTATTAAGCAGTTCATCATATGGTTTATTTCAAAGTGCAGATGGGTGAAACTATATTTCTACACCATACTGCATCAAATGGAATGCTTCCTCCTTGTAAATATGCACAGATGCATACACACACACACACACACACACACACACACACACATACAGAGCTTGAAGTAAGAAGTGAGGGAAAGCCCTGTTGTTTCGAGCACTGTACTTCAGATAGAGAGCATATATTTTGCTGAAGATTTCCTGTTCAAATTCTAAAATTTCCAAATAGGGCTGAAAGTTTGGGAGAACTGATCTGGCGGAACAGCTACACCTTTCAGCTGTCACACAACAAGGCTGCTTGTTTAATGCTAATGCTGTACCTGTATGCTGTCTGTCACTGATGTAACATCAAATTCTGTCCTTATTATAATCGCCTCATTGTACTTTGTATAGGAAATAATTGGCAATGTACAGGTGGATATTTCAGTAAAGAAGTACTAGTTTAGATATGCCAACTTTGATTGAAATTTATAGCCACATTAATATAACTTCACTTTATTTAAAGAAATGTATCGATTTTGTTAGTTCCTTAAAAGGGTCTTGGAAAGAACAGAAATTGAAAGGATAGTTATTTTTTTCTTGCAGATCAATCAGTGTGAATTTCATGGATGGAATAAAGTCAACATGGCTCAGCAGATTTTGGCCCTGCTTTAAGCCTGCAGGCAACCACTTAGTAATAGTTATCTACTTTCCAGAGAAAGCTAGTAAAAAATGAATAGTCCAGGAAAGGTTTCTTTGGCAGTAGACCTACAGATTTTGGCTGTTTTAATTTCTGCTGATTATACAGTCTGGTGCACAGTGCAGGCAAGTATTTTTTTTTTATTGAGACCTGTACTGTAACAGTTCTTTATTAAATCATATTCAATTATCCTGGGAAATAAGGCTTAAGCTTGGCCGCTGGCTAAATTATCCATTTTCATATAGACTTTGTGCTTTCCATTATTATTAAGAGAAATAGCTGATTAATTTTTATAAATACATTGAATTGGATCCCAAATCGAACCCAATGTACTTCATCAGACAGAAACACCAATACTCCTGAAAGTGTTCCAATTAGAGAGAAGACTATTTGGCTATGATTTTTTTTAAAAATCTGATTCAAGGATTTTGAAAGGAAAATAAGTTGTGCTTTTTTAAATAACTGCTCTTGGTAAAAGATTTGTTGAGGGAGAATATACAGTCTAACCTTTGGGGCTCAGTTATTTCCATAATGAAAGTATTTTTCAAACAACAAATATTGAAATGGATATACTGAGAAAAACAAAGACATTTAAGCAAAAAATATACATTTTCTTGAATAGTGATCTAAAAATAAACTTTAGAAATGAAAGGTGTTCTTCCCCATTTCTGTGCTGAAGCCCCACGTGATTTTACCATATTCTGATTCCTCAGAGAATCTTCTTTTTGTATAAAGGGTTTTTTGTGTGCGCGTGCTGAGAAATGGCTGGGCAGGAATCAAACAATACTTGCAAAGCAAGTAGCACTGATTCCTTTCTTCCACTGAAGGAGTAGGCAATTTGTTGTATATAGAAAGAGAATAGATTTGTATTCCTCTGTGCCCTGAAAGGCAGTTATCAAATTTCTGGTACAGAAAAAAAAGTCATTCTCTGGGAGGCAGAGTTTTAAGGAAAGTGATTTGAGGAAGCAGTTCTATGTAGCCTTTGCCAATCTGGATGGACATGTCTTCCTGTGCAATACAGTATTGTCCTTTGTTAAGTCTGTGCCATGGGCACCAATTTGAGATAAATCAGGAACTAGAAGATATGGTCAAATACTTGGGCCACCTAATGAGAAGGAAGGACTCACTGGAAAAGAGCCTAATGCTGGGAAAGTCGGAGGGCAAAAGAAGAAAGGGACGACAATGAGGTGGCTGGATGGAGTCACTGAAGCAGCCAGCATGAGCTTAAATGGACTCTGGGGGATGGTAGAGGACAGGAAGGCCTGGAGAAACATTGTCCATGGGGGCGTGATCGGTCGGACATGACTTCATGACTAACAACAACAAGAAGATAATCAAGTAGTATTTAGAACCAAAGAATATTAAAAAAATTATAATCCCTATTAACTCTCAATGGTTTTGCTAACAGTGAGGAATGTTTGCAGTTGTAATTCAGCTATGTAAAACCCATAGTCATAAATTAATGGCATACTGACTTCATCACAATAAAATGTTGTGCTAATGGCAGGCAGTTGCTTTTTAGTGTGTACCAACATTGGTAGCTTAACACTTTAAGAATCGCATGCTTACACAGATAGACATATACAAACTTGTATTTATAGCACTACTAATGTGTATAACATTTTATAAATGGAAAAAAAACCTAAGGAACAGTTTCAGATTTAATGTAGGTATAGTAGAGGAAGAGATGAATTATTGAAACAACACAGGAAATAATAGATGGCTAAACATTTAATAAAACTATGCCTGACTGAAAATTAGGACACTGTATTATTACCCTAGAGATGCGGTGGCTCAGTGGCTTCTCTGTGATGGGCCCGACCCTGTGGAACGACCTACCCCCGATATTAGAACTACCACGGACCTTCGCTCCTGCCGCCAAAAACTTAAGACTCATTTGTTCTATCAGGCTGGCTTAGCCTAATTTACTTTTCCCGCTCCAGTCTGTTAATTTAAATTGCTCTATTTGGTTTTAAATGGGATATCGTTTTAATGTGTTACAAATGGGTACAGGGTTATTTAATCCAATTTTAATTATGTATGTATTGTCGTGCTTTTAGATGTTTTAATTGTTCCTGTACACCGCCCCGAGTCCCTGTGGGGAGAGGGCGCTGTCTAGAAATTAGATAAAATAATAAATAAATAAATAAATAAATAAATAATGACACTGAGCTTGTCAATCAGAATGATTGGCAGGTCGGTGATTCAATTCCTTAGTGCTGCATAATGGGGTGAGTTCCCGCTACTTTTCCCAGCTTCTGCCAACCTAGCAGTTCAAAAACATGTAAAAATGCAAGTAGAAAAATGGGGACCACCTTTCATGGGAAGGTAACAGTGTTCTGTGTGCCTTCAGCATTTAGTCATACTGGTCACATGACCTTGGAGATGTATTCAGACAGTGCTGGCTCTTCGGTTTTGAAACAGAGATGAGCAATGCCCCCTAGAGTTGGGAATGACTAGCACATATGTGCGAGGGGAACCTTTACCTTTACTTTTTATTATTATCCTTTTTTGGGAAAAAAGTACATTTATTTAGCAGACTGCTTTTTGCTCTTTCATAAACAGAGATTCTATATTTTCTAAATGTCTGTGTTCTTTTCAGAGCAACTACTTTAAAGTGTCTTATCAAACAGTTCAAATCCAATGCACTTGAGAAAAAAAACCTGTGATGAATAAAGAAATAGAAAAAAACCATGTATTTTCAATAAACTAGAAACAAGGAGAATATCAGCTTTTTCTAGTATAAAGGTTCCTCTTGAAATAATTTCTAGAGTGTAGAATGAATGGCTACGAGCAAGCCCAAATGATTAGCATTACAAGAAGCAATTTGTGAAAAGGCAACTTTTTGATATTTAAGTTTACTCCATTTCCAGTAATCTCTAAAAATAATGGGATTTAAGAATATTACACTGCAAAGTTATTCCTCTGAGTCATAATGAGCCATAATTATCATAGCACACTTTTGAGGGTCAATTCTAATGTTCAAGGCATGGCAAAATAGATGTCTGATACTCATTGAAGTATTCCAAGATTACTTTTTATGCAAATTTCTTTTAAAATGTGTGTATTTAAAAAGGTTAATTAATATGCTAATTTTACTAGGTTATTCTGCACCTGTTTTTTTCTCTAACTTTCATTTCATATCAGAAATGTCATTCAGGAAATGAAAAGCATTATTGATGTGATAAAAGGCAGACTACAAATCCCATGATGAAATGTATTCAGTTAAGATGGCAGCACCTGCTTCTCAAGAAGGCTTTTCATATGGAAGATGGATAACGCAAGTAGTCATAAAAACAAAAGTTGAAAAAGCTAAGATCTCTTTGCAGAAACCACTAGATTCATATAAATATTCATCTAATCACTATTAATCTGAAATACTTGCCATTATTATCTCTTATGTATCAACAGAAGCAGGGGCCAAGGATTCCCTGCTTCCAATTTACCATAACTGTATAAATAAGAGCAACACTCGGCTGTCTGCTGGAATTATCTGGAATCAGCACCTGGACAGCAGACTAAACAGGCTTATAGCTCACTGTAACATGTTTTATATTTCGGTTTACACTCTTCACAAGTAATAGGAACAATTCTTTCTGTTGCTGGTTTTTCTTTCCACATATTGCAAGAGCAACATGTCTAAGGGGGTGGAATTTTGATCAGTTGCCATCTTGAAGTTTTTAAACAGCCCTCAAGATGTTTCTGTAGATAGTTTTTATCAGAAATTTTCACACAGAGTGCCAACCTGAATTTCAAAAAATTCTAAAATGCATTTCAAAGTTCCAGAGTTGAAGTAAAGCATATGACTCGGTTTACAATATCAGTTACACCCAATATGGTTCACACATGGGAATAAAGCTGGCATTCATTGGTGATTGTTAGTCTTTCTGAATTTGGTTTGGTTGTTTGGATCTCCTTCTAAAATGTGTATTGTTATATACACAACAATGGGAAATCACAGCTGCTAGTTCTTTAGCTGGTGTTGCCTTTATTCTTCCCAAGAACCTAGGATTTCATAATATATTGGCATAGGATATGCGTATATCTAAGCAGTGTAGCTTTTTGTAACTGAAAGATAACATTTTGTCAATATCTTTATGAGCTGCCTAAGATTTTTTTATGATGACACCCAGTGTGCTGATAATCATTAAAATTGCCATGGTTGGTTGATTATTATTTTTTGATGATGATAATGTTGGGGGAAGGCTATAAAATTGTAAATAAATAAATGAATTGATATTTTTAAAATAAAAACTTGCGACAATTCCACTTAATATTTACATGTCAATTTGGTTTTATAATATTTTTAGCTCAGAGGAACCAAATCTGCTTTTGTTAAATTAGGGAATTATATGTGATCTCCAAATATATAAACTTACTCTTTATTTAATTTTCCTCTAAACATTTTAATCTTGGCATACCAAATTCTACTATATAAATGCTTATTTTTGTGGCAGAAGAAAAGCCTATGAATTCCAATAATATAAAATTTGGCTTCTTTGAAAACAGTGGTGCTGTTTTCTGAAACTTTTCCCAAGCTTTCCTTCAAGATACCTTTTGACTGCAATTTCCAGATTTCTCAGCAATATGTCAGCATTTTTTAATGCATTTAACATAATTTCCAAGAGTAGCCTTAGAATAATGCCTTGGTTTGTGGTTGTTGTTCAATAGGCAGCTGATTTTGCCTACATTATAAACTTGTCCAGACTATTTGAAGATACCCTCCTCCCCCCCCCTCAAAAAAGCCCTCCCAGGATGGGTACATTAGTACTGAAAACTGGGACGGAAATATTTTCACCACAATAATACAATAGCAGAGTTGGAAGGGACCTTGTAGGTCTTCTAGTCCAACCCCCTGCGTGGGCAGGAACCTTATACCATTTCAGTCAAATAGCTATCTAACATCTTCTTAAAGACTTCCGGGGTTGGGGCATTCACAACTTCTGGAGGCAAGCTGTTCCAGAGGTTAATTGTTCTAACTGTCAGGAAATTTCTCCTTAGTTCTAAGTTGCTTCTCTCCTTGATTAGTTTCCACCCATTGCTTCTTGTCCTGCCCCCAGGTGCCTTGGAGAATAGTTTGACTCCCTCTTCTTTGTGGCACCCTCTGAGATATCGGAACACTGCTATCATGTCTCTCCTGGTCCTTCTCTTCATCAAACTAGACATACCCAGTTCCTGCAACAAAAATGTGGTGAAGTCACTACTATTGATTTGAAGATTGGCAAATAAGATTAGATATTCCATCCAATATGTTTACCCTTTCTGTATTAGAGATGACATCAATACTACTTTCATATTTAAGTTTCATTTTGGAGTCATCATTTTTTTGTATGCAACAAAAAGACATTTTCAAATATATTAATGTTCCAAACTATATTCCTCCCACCCACCCACCCAACAAATCTGCATGGTATCTGTGCATCACAAAGTGATATTTAAAAGAATTAGTTGCTCCAAAGTGATATTTAAAAGAAATAGAAAAGAAAGTGAATTGAAGTTTAATTGTTAAATGTATTAAGAACCTGCGTATTAATTAAGTGATTGCTGATGCCTTCCTTGCCATGAGTTGCACTTTCCCCTGCTCTTATATTTTGCTGACTACAGGCTGTACTATGCTTTCAAGCTCAGCAGTGGCACCACGAACACTCAGAGGAGCCAGCCAGGAGAAGCAGCCAACTCATTTTGTCGATGTTAAAGACTAGGGCTCCTTACCAATTATGTTAAAAGTCAAACCTGCAATTGCTTCTTGGCTGTCCAGCAAGCCAAGAAAAGTGGTTTCTGTGGTTGAGTTTTTAATTAAAGGTTTGGAACATCATACCTGAGATCCTAAAGGTCTGCAAATCAGTTCAGGACTTATTTCTTCATGGACAGGAAGAGCTGCATAAGCAGAAAATGCTAGGAAAGATATATCTGGCTGGGAAAGTCATAGAGTGGCTGGTTTTGTAAAGTGGCTTTGCATTAGACTTTGACATTAGTTTGTTTCCAGTTTGGTCCAGCTATTTTTATATCATCTTGCTAAGATTCTTTCCTTTGCTGTCTCTGGATGTTAGAGAAAGGATGGAAAAGTTTCTGATGGTAGCATGTAGGACTTAAATATACCTTGGGGGCATGAGAGTTGCAGTGGACAGGATTAGAACCTTAAGTATTGGCACTGGTGGGAGATTCAGACTGGGCATTTTTATAATGATTACTTGTTAAGTTTGCACTACAAAAAATAAAAATATTCAGACACAGCAGGTCACAATAGCTATATGTCTGACTACGATTTTAAATTAGTGAGTTATAGGCCTGTTATCCAGATTCTAGTCATAAAAATCTTGACAACAGGCCTATAACTCAATAATTTTTATATCATCTCTCTCTCTCTCTCTCTCTCTCTCTCTCTCTCTCTCTCTCTCTCTCTCTCTGTGTGTGTGTGTGTGTGTGTGTGTGTGTGTGTGGCTAAGACACAGAGCTTGTTGATCAGAAGGTCAGCAGTTCAGTGGTTCGAACTGGTGCCACATAATGGAGTGAGCTCCCATTACTTGTCCCAGCTTCTGCCAGCCTAGCTGTTCGAATGCATGTAAAAATACAAATAGAACAATATGGACCACTTGGTGGGAAGTTAACAGCATTCCATTCACCTTCAGTGTTTAATCATGCCAGCCACATGACTATGGAAATGTCTTTGGACAGTGCTGGCTCTTTTGCTTTGAAACATAGATGAGCATCACATCCTATAGCCAGAAACAACTAGCACACATGTGCGAGGCAAACCTTTACATTTACAAGTCATTAAAATACATAAAACCAAGTATCTTATTTTATTTTCAAATAAAGAAATCCAAATCTTAGCATATAAGATTTGAAGACAGATATAAAAATGCAAAAGTGATAATATTCAGTAGGACTTTACTATTGGAGGTAGTCTCTCTCTCTCTCTCCCCCCTCCCTCATCTTTATAGGGGCCAGCTATCTGAAATGTGAAGAATCTTTCTTGTTCTATCTAGCCATCATTCTTTTCTTTGACATTTTCTGCAAGGCAATTAAATGTAAGTGATGACTGACAAGTTAAACTGGCAGGAATAGATTATCTGCTGTGGAAGATGCATTTACACAATCAATATGAATTCATTTGAGAAATGGAAGCAATTTAGGAAAATATCCACTCTTCATTTTGGTTTTGTCTATTTACTGAAAAATCATATAGAAAACAATAATAGAAATACCAGGTAGAAGTAAACATCTGTACTAAACAGTTTGCCAGACGGAAAAAAAAAGGATCGTAGAGTTATTTTTTAATCGAATAGGGTTTTTTTGTCCTTCAAGCTCAGTAATGTTCCCATTTATTACAAGCTGATTTGAGGAGACATTTAAGGAAATGTTTTTCTAAGTAAAATCCTGTTATAAATGCATAGTGTGGTCCGGTTGACTTACTAAAGTCTTTTAAAAGAATTGTCTTCAGGGACTTTATAGAAAAATGAATCAAACTAATTTGTTGATGCTTTTATACAGTGCAATAAAGCCTTTTAGATTCACACTTGAGGCTTTATAATAACAACAAGATTAACAGTAGCTCTTTATAAAATCATTTAGTAGAGATTCACTTGGAGGCTGAGAATTCCCAAAAGATCATAAAAGTCTGACCAGCTCCTCCTTCTTGAGATGATATTCACTTTAAAACAATAATAATAAAACTCCAATGTGCCTTTTCATAAACCATTAAGACTTTAAGTTTTTCAATTTTTGGACTTTCACAACAGACACTTCTCTTTTCAAATAATGTTACAGAACTCAATTTCTTTTAATTTTTCCTTTGTCCCTTTTCACAAGATTCTTCAAATCATTACCAAGGCTATTTTTTTTGTAAATCCAGTATAGAACGATTATAAATATCATGCTCTTGATTTATTGGTTGCATATTCCTTTTAATCATTAAGCCATTAGCCAGTTACTTTTGTATGTCTGGTGTAACATCTCCCCCACCCCCATCATTCTTGTAGCCCATCATTTATAAATCCACTTTCAATTCAGTCTCAAGCTTGTCAAGTAGAACTTGTTCCTCTCCCATAATGCCTTTTAGACACAGTCTATCCATAGATTGTGTACGCTCCCATTTGCAAACTGGTAGCGAAGGTAAGTTGATTTCACCCATGATCACCTCTTTCATTATTGAAGACTATTTACATTACTATGCTGCAGCAGTTAGAAAGTAATGTACATTGATCTATGTTTATAACCTTAAAGAACCTCCTGTGGGGGCTATATAAAATATAAATAAAGGCAAGGGCAATTCTCTCTGAGGTTATCATGTCAGCATAGGAAAAGTAGGAACATTTTCCTTTGAAAGAAAGTACATTGGAATTTACTTCATAATACTGTGCTATTTTTTTTAGTGCTGTCCATGCTTCAGAATGATTTGAAAGACTTTGTATGATCTCTCTAATTAAGGCAACCATATAATTTTCCATATCATATTATAACTTGTGATCCGAGGGTGCTGATCTCCTTTCAGGCAAGAGTTCACTTGCTACAGCTGGTCAGTGTGGGGTATGTTTCCACTCTTAAGAGATGCCTAGAGTGACACTGGAGTGAGTAAAACAAAGGAGATGCCAAGCGGATACAACTTACAGCTGCTATTAAGGCCTACATTGTGGAGGTAAGAGTGGCAAAACAGCATGGTTTTTCTGCCCTTATTGTGTCCATAGAATGTTGCCAAATCACTCAGTCCTTCTTGGGACAGGAGACCTTGGGTAATCATCTTCAGGGCTGTGCAGAGGAATTTGTTCAACACTTGACAAAGCCACTTGGATTCATTCCCAGTTGAAACCCCATGCATGATGCAGGTCCATGTGAGATACCTGGGGTCTTTCCCAGTTACCTGGAAACGGTTTGAACCTGTTGCACCTGATGAAGTAGACAGCATGTCATGGTATACTTTGTAAGATGTTTTGTCAACACGCACCATTAAAAATATTCATTTTAAAAAAAAGATAAATCTAATTTGTGTGTGTAGTTTTTCTGGGCTTTTCTGTAACTGCCTTTTATTTTCAGATTTTCACTAATTCCCATATTCTTCAGTTGCCCTTTTATTTTCTTCTCTCAGCACTATTTGCAATTCTAGTTTTAACATCTCATTCTTTAGGAACTTCTACCCATCTTGAACTCCTTTTCTTTTTACCTCATCCTGCCATAAAGTCCTATTTAGTCCATTAAAAATTACAAAACTATCTTTTTTTGTAGTCCAAAATATGTGTTTGGCTTGATTCTTTTAAAATCAAGAATTCTAGAATTACATACTGTACATTCTAGTCTCAAGTAGTTAATGATTTGTGCATACAGACAGCTAGATTTACAAATTATTACATTTTTATATTTCAGTCAGAGATATAAGTAACTGATATGAGCTTCTTCAAATTGTGACTTTAAGTACATTTAGAAAATAGCAGTCTACGATTTATATATGAAATCTTTCATACCCAAAATGAAATAAAAAATATTTGGATAAAGTAATGGAGTTAGGATGTGTCAATTGTGGAGCACTACATTTCAACCAGCAAAGTGTTTGGAGCTGTTAGCAATGTGTGCTTAAACAAAACAAACCACAACAAAAAACATCATAAATTAGCATGTTGTGTAAAATAAGATTAAAAACAATGGTTCACAGCTTAGTGTGATATATGAATTTAGCTAATTGTGGCATAATCAACAAACTGTAATTAATCAATCCATGACTTAGAGATGCTATGGACAACTTTCCTTTTTGACATACATCCTCACGACCGATTCGCTCCCACAGAGAGGGACTTCTCCGGGTGCCGTCCACTAGACTTTGTCAGCGGGCGACGCCCAGGGGAAGGGCTCTCTCTGTGGCGGGCCCGGCCCTCTGGAACGACCTTCCCCCTGATATCAGAACGACCACTGACCTCCACTCCTTCCGTACGAAATTGAAGACCTATTTCTTTCGACTGGCCGGCCTTGAATAATTCTCTCTGTCTATTGATTCCAAATGTATTTTAATGGGTTCTTAATCAGTTTTAGCACGGGTAACACTGTTTAATTATGTTTTAAGTATGTATTTTGTATTTATTCTATATTGTTTTTAGTTTCTCCTGTGCACCGCCCCGGGTCCCTGTGGGAAGAGGGTGCGGTTAATAAATCCGAATTTGATTTGATTTGAGGAGCCAACTTTTTATTTACTTATCTATTGGTCTTAAGAATTGTGGGAGTGTGGATAATTAAAGTAGCAATGTCAGAGGGGATATAAGTCATATTTCAATATTTTGGGACATCATGGTGTTTGACCTACAAATTAGTTTGTCAAGACTCCCAGAAATTAATTTTGTGTGACAAAACAAAAATCAACTAAAATAATTATATTACAAATCCTGTTTGATATCCAGATCCTCAGGTACCGTAATATCCTCAGTGCTGCCATACATTGTCTGAGAGTAATCAGGCGGCTATGTAGTGTGCTCAGATACTTCTTCACACAAAAGGGTTCTTGAAATAGCTGCAGTGGCTGCCAATTTGCTGTTGGGCTAGGTTTAAATATTTGGCATAAGGTTTTAATCAATTTGGGACCAGCATATTTGGGAGAAATATTTTTTTCATATAAACCTGTCACTTCAGTGAGATCATCAATGAATCCCTCAAGCTGGAGCCACAGGATGTTCATTTGACAATAATGAGGGACAGGACTTTCCATCAGAACAGCTATTCTGTGGAGCATCGTTTTCCTTGAGATGAAGTATGCTGAAACCATCATTCAATATTCTGAAAACATTTATTTGTGTTAAGATTTGGTATTTCATGACAGTGCTATTACAATATGCACATGGTTAGGGGTTTACATGATGCCACAATGAAGATGGAAATCATGTAGCATACAAACATTTAAACTAATTAACAATAATTGTTAAAAAGAATAAATCCCCGTCTGTCTGTTTTCACTTTCGATATCAACTGAGAAGGAGATTGTAAAACGCTGGATTGTAAGAAGGCAATTTACAATTCCAGTACATATATGTACAGGACCCTGGAATTGCTGGTTTAAGAGGTAGAACTATTATATTTCCAGAGATATTAAAAAAAAAGGTGGAATGAATAGGCTGTACAGTCAATTGTACACAATAACACTATTACCTACCAAAGCAAGAGTAATTACACACCTAAGCACCAGTTAGCTCTCACTGGTCCTGTACTAACTGATTAACCACCTAACCTACTATATATATTTACACTTCTTAAAATATATTTAATTTGATAAATAATGGAGTATTGGGACAATTATAGTCTGTCTCTGTATGTTGTTTTAATAACAATTTGTTTTATCCTTCTCATCTTTTCTACTACCTTCTTTTGGTATTTTGTGATTATATTATTTGTAGAAAGCTTCTGCACCAGAGACAAATTCCTTATGTGTCCAATCACGCTTGGCCAACAAAGTATTCTGTTCTGTTGTGTTCTGTCCTGTTCTGTTCTGGAAATTCAAGAGTAATTCATACATTTTTTATTTTTGGTTGTTTGTCACAATTGGGAAAAAGCTTTCTTTGCCAGGAAACAAAAGGGGGAAAAAGTAAAACAATTTCTTCTCAAGATCTGACATACAAGTCAAGAATTTATTGTTTCTACCAGAAAATTCAAAAATCTGCAGGGAGGTCATGCATATTTGAGACATGACAAACCACAAGTTCAAAAGGTGAAAGCCATTAAATTGCTTAAAGGGAAGTAAAAGTGTGAAAAGCATGCAGAAAGGGACATTACAGAAACAAGAAAGCAAATTTCAATTTGGTATGATTTAAGCAGACAGTTTACATTTTCAGTTTGGAAGTACAAAAGAATGAAACAGAATAATTAAATCTGCCTATGCACTCAGAACCAACTATTTTACTATTTTACAAGCTGGCTTTGGTCCTGCCATAGGAAATACTATTTCCTATCAGGGCATTGGATCAGGACTAAATAATGTGTGGCCCATGTGGTACATATGGTTCCCCACAATTTTCTTTTTCCAGAGCCCCTTCCTCAATGTATCATTTACTAGAAAGGATTGCTGTTAAAATAAGTGACATTTTATCAACTGAAAGGAAAGAATACTAGAAAGGAATAATGTATGATTTTTTTTGAAAAGCATTTTTCCTCCTGGATACACTATCCCCCCCCCCCCCTTCCCTTTTCTCCTGGCTTAATGTACTTTGCATCAATTGCACATATATTATGGATAGCATATTGTGCAGTCTAATCAAATACTGTCATAGTTCATATTCAAATATTCCTTGCCAATAGATAGAAAAGAAAGGCAGATAGTAATATCAAGGCAAACAAGTCACATAGAAATTGCTTCATTGTTTTAGAGTGACACTTAAAATTACCTCACTTCTGTTTGGCCCACGCAAGCATGGGTAATGCTAGTTGTCTTGATTACAAAGTTATGAGACTGCCAAACTTCAGGTTAGCCGCAGATCTTTCCCAAGCATTCAAGAGCTTGTCACTTAATATTCTAGATGTTTATGGACCCTTGCTGTTTTTCTCAAGTACTGGGTTCATTGGTTCATATTGCAGACTATAAGTATGCATTATGGCACTGGAATTTAGATGTGAAGGCTGCAGATGACTGTTATAAAGATTTGTGAGAGATTCACCCAAAATGATAGATTCACCCATTTCTTTTCCTTCTAATCCAAAAAGGATGTAACAAGCCATTTCTGATATATTTCTGCACTAACTTAATGTGCTATTTGGAGCTCAATAAAGTAAAACACTTGACCTAGGTCAGGGGTCTGCAAAGTCGGCTCTTTTAAGACTGGTGGACTTCAACTCCCAGAATTCCCCAGCCAGCTATGCTGGCTGGGGAACTCTGGGAGTTGAAGTCCACCAGTCTTAAAAGAGCCGACTTTGCAGACCCCTGACCTAGGTGGAATCAAACATAGGACCCCCAAACTAATACTCAAAGCTCAATGCAGTATTTATTGTTAAAACTGGGAAGAATTCCCTTTAGAAAATAGTGGGAGAAACTCCTCCTGACACTCTTATTTATGCATTTCAGAAAGGAGGGAAAAATGGCAGTCATACACATGCAGAAGTAATAGATGATTTTAGCATAGATATAGATTATAACTAACCAAACTCGTTATTTCACTACCTTTCTACTGTTACTATTTTTAAAAAAGAATTATTAGCTCAATAAAAGAAATATCACTTAAGTTGCCATAGAAACTTTAATAAAATCAAGGCATTTTACAATTGCCTTTTTATGCGCCAATTACATTTTTGATATGCTTCTATTTTGCCAACACGTTCACACTCTTCTAATAATTTGTTTTACAAAGCCTAAAAAAGATTAGCCAATATTTGGCAATGTTGGATTTTTTAATCACACTCTTGTACAAACTTTAATAGTAATTTTATTTGCAGGGTCAAGTCCCTTTTTTCATAAAGGATCTATGGAGAGAATCTGTGGGATCACATATATAAGTGTCCACTACTAACTGGGATGAAGGAAAAACAAGATGAAATATGCACTGTGACATCCCAGTAGAATTGTGGCCTTTTGCCATGCATCTTGATGAATGAAAGGGGCTTGAATTGTGATCTCAAAATTCATGTTTCATCATTCTCCCTACACCTTCCAATGGACACCTAAGACATATTGCCACTTCTGTCCTTGAAGCTTGGCTGGCTGAGCTCTGGTCTGTGTATCCTTGAATTTGTAAGGATTTATTGTGTCTGTATATTTTAGATAAAATTTTATCTAGCCTAGAATTTCTAAATGTCCAATCCAGGATTGGCAGTAAGCTAGCAAATTCTCCACCATTCTGTTTGTAGCTTTGTGCAACGAAGGATGTACAAAATAGTCTTCACATTCTATACTTGATGGAAATATAGATCTTTACTACTGCTAATTTGCTAATCTAGAATTATCTAATTTACTAATAGAAATCTGGGAGTGGCAGTTACCAAAATATTGTTTAAAAATATCTGGCATCTTGATTTTAATGGTAACTTGATAAACAATGCTTATAAATATTGTTTGTTGATATTGTTATTTAAAAGGAAAAGACAAAAAAAAACACCCTCCTCTCTAACCCTAACCCATCCTCCCTTTTCAATAGGTGAAAGCAGATTAGAAAAGCAAGAGAACATGTTCTCTGACTGTAGATTTTAGAAAATATCTTTTATAATACACACACTTGCTGATTTCTCTGTGTTGCACATCATTATAAGTGAAAGTCCTGAATGTGAATTTGGGACTGGCACTGCTAGCATATGATGGACAGTGGGCAGCCTGATTTAATATTTCTAATACCAACTAAATAATTATATTACAAATCCTGTTTGATATCCAGATCCTCAGTTAAAGAGAATGATCCTTATAAAACATTAGCATTGCAGAAATAACCAAGCAATCAAAGGAATGCATGCATTAAGTGGTAGGTTAATTTTATTTTTAAGTGGGAGAATTACTGTATATAGAAAATTGCTGCAACTATATAGAGAATTAGGATTAATTAATGTACATTCTCTCCTCACAAACACTTATTCCTTACTAGTATTTCAAGAAAACAAAATCATTCATTTCCTTTAGGCAGAATTATGCAGAGTGATATACTTATTGCAAGGGTTCTCAAACTTTTCATGCTTATATGTGAAATACGGTATGGAAGATACAGAAGACTCTCAGCTCCCAAACAATTTTTGTAATGTCTGCTTAGGGGTCTGCAAGGTTCCAAGTGAGAAATTATAGATGGAACAGGGAATATTTTTATGAGGCCAGTTCTACTGCTCCACTTCTCCCATCTCTCGTTTTGATGCCTTAGGAGCTACGCACATTGCTGATGGGAAATACACTGAGGTTGAAAATATTTGTTTTGAGAGACAGCACTTTCTTCAAAAGGGCATCTGGATGCTATCCTAATAGCCTCCAAGTGTTCTGGGGTAGTTTCTGATTCATCACATGTTCACCATCTATCTTATTTTACCTCACAGAAGCTCAATGAAGTGAGATGGAAAGACCAGTTGGCTCACACATCATGCTAAGCCATAACATTTTATTTGTCATTTGCACAGTGGTTTCAGTCAGTCATGTGATTTGGAAGGCATGGTATATAGCTTAGTGTGATTTGTAAGTTCAGCCAGCTGAGGCTTATTCAGCAAGCCACTAGAGCACACTGCATTTAAGCTGTGTGATATATGACCTATTGTATTTTCCATAAACCTCCTGATATGCTTTATATCTAAGCAAGACTCTGAAATAAGGCTTTTGCAGAAATCCAATATTATTCCATATCAATTCTCTGATCATGTCTTTTTTCAATTAATATTTTGTTTTCTAGGTCCTTTTTCATTGCTGTTGCTACCATATGGTAGCCAAATCATTATGCTAAAAAGTGTTGGTAACTTATTAGAAAGCATTATTTAATTATATGAATCTTAGAGTTTTTCAGTTCATTGTTTGAACTGAAAGGTTTATAATGACATTAGAAAACTTACTTGATTTGCTTTTTAAGACATTGCATCTATTAGAAGAAATTTTGGTCCAATTCCAAGCTGGGTTACCTAATAAGAATGCAGAACAATTGCTTGAAGTTGAAGTAGAGTTTTGTTTCAAAAGCTGCGGAGCAAAATAGATGAACAGCAATTTGAAGGTGGATATACCTCAATCAACAGAGGTGGCCATACTTGTGGGAAGAAGGTTCTTTGGGGTTTCTTTGGATGTGCTGACTAGCATGTTTACTTTGGAAATGAACGAGGGATGAAAGTTTGGGAAGAAATGCAGGCTTCTCACCCCACAGAATGTGTCAATTCTCTTGTTGCTTTTCATTTATATAGGTGTCAATATGTTTATATTGGGGAAGCTGTGTTGTGTGGATAAAAAATTTCCACACTTGGAGGAAATTTAGTTATGATAGTGTTTGTCAGTATTCACTAATTTCCTAATGGGAGAACACTTAGCTAGTTTCAGCTATGTGGGGAAAGTGGCTATGGCGATTCTCAATCACCCAGGTCATGGATGTCCCAAAGATGTTTTTACAAAAGGCAACTCAACTTTCTTGTTCTTTTTATTTTTCTTGAAAACATTTCAGTTCTCATTCAAGATGAGGTGGAACATTTTCAAGAAAAAAACTCCGAAGGAAGTCCAGTTGCCTTTTAGAAAAGTATCTTTGGGATAGGCGGGAAAGGCTTAATCATCTTGCCGCATTAGGTATTCACAATTGGGTGGGAAAGGACTCCAGTCTTGTGTTTGGAGTGGATGTCAAGGGTAAGGTAGGTAATCACAGTGACACATGGCCCTTTTTCTTCTTCTCCTTTTTTCTTCTACACACACAAATGACATGTTACAGCTTTTCCTCAACCTGATGCGTTACAGACATATCTTGAATCCCAGCCAGAATACTAATCCATGTATTTATAAGAAATAGTGAGAGCACAATTAGCAACTTTTAAAGCAAATCAATAGCCTCAGGCTAAATCAGAAATAATTTTGAGTTTCATATTTATACATTTAATAAGACAAATGCAAGATACATGGATCTTCATTTTTTCCTGGCGACTGTTCATTAGTCTGATACACAACTTATTGAGCTTAAAATCATATGGGTATTTGAACAGTTGTAGCCTAATAAACTAACCATAAAACCAAACTGAACAGTAAAATAGTAAAAGTTTGAATGCATGGTTCCGTCATAAAACCCAATGTCACATAAAAAGGCCCAGTAAGAATGGTGAGTTAGGGCTTTAATCATAAACCAACTCTAAGTGTCTTATGTTTCCAGTTATAGTAAAAAGATCAAAACAATAAACAAAAAAGAATAACAGTTATCTCCTAGTGCAGAAACTAGCCACAATCAACATTTATACCAAATGAAAAATGTTATTACAGGAGGGATCTTAATAGCTTAATCAAACCCAGCTGGATTGGTGACAATTTAAACTCAAGACCCATGCACTTCCAAAGAAGGGTAGGGTAGAACAAGAAGCTATGGGTGAAAACCAATCAAGGAGAGAAGCAATCTAGAACTAAGGAGAGATTTTCTGATAGAACAATTAATCAGTGGAACAACTTGCTTCCAGAAGTTGTGAATGCTCCAACACTAGAAGTTTTAAAGAAGATATTGGATAACCATTTGTCTGAAGTGGTTTCCTGCCTAAGCAGAAGGGTGGACTAGAAGACCTCAAAGATTCCTTCCAACTCTGTTATTCTGTTATCTTTCTGTAAGGGAAGCAGCAGTGGAGAAGGCCTGTCCCTGGGGGCCCTCATGGTAAATCCTAACACTATCCTATCTGGACAAAAGAAATATGGGTAAGTAGAAATAATAATGTAGAGTTGAAAATAGAAAACTGTAGCGTTTCTAGACTGATTCCTCTTTTAACTCTACTCCCAGGTCCTGCCATTCCTTTCCTAAAGTAACTTCTTCACTCTTTGATTTAATTATCCTAATTCAATAACTTATACATACATTCCCAAACAAGTTTGTTCAAATAAACTTTCAGTGTTTTTATATCATTTTTGCTGCTATCTAATTTCTATCCAGTTATTTGCTGGCCATATATAGTAGCCTAATAACATTCCCCATGATTTAGTCAGAGCTGAAGAAGCTTCTTGGAATAGAAATGAAACTTCTTCCAAAAAAAAGATATTTTTGGGACAACCATGGCCTGGATGACTGAGACTTTCCATAGATATCTGGAATTATAAAACTGAAAACCTCAAGATGGCGGTAAGATTTTATAAAAATATAAATCAGATGTGGCACACATCTTCTCTTGGGTTGAGAACAAATGGTAATAAGCGATTTCTTTCTAAGCAAGATATATTTTCTTGTTAATATTTATTTAGTCATGGAACATTTCAATTTAATATAAGAATCCAAATTCTTCCCTTTCTTTCATTATTTCAATCAGATTGCTTTTTCCCCTTTCTAATCTAAAACAATGAAGAGTACAGGTTGGAAATGGAGTTGTGACTCTAAATCCTAATTATTATGGTTAGACAACTTTAATTTCAGGCTGACTGTGTTATCAAGTTGTTAGGAAAAATGCTGAAAAGACATCTCTGTTGCGCATACTTATATTGTTTAAAATAGATGGTCAATATTAGCCTGAACATTAACTAATAGCACCAATAATGCCCTTTGCTCATACAATATTATAGTTAGTAGCAAGCATACAATCACAATAATTGGTTTTCACAAAAATCAATTTCCATTTCTAAGGCACCTGCAGCAGTTGAAAAAAATGCTTTTAGATAAGCTTGTTTATTCAGGTAACATAAAGTTGGATAAATAAGATATTGTTCAATAGAGTGCCTTTGTGTTTATGTAAACAAATCATTGCAGTACCAGACTTCTTAAGAAGGAAAAACTGGATGAAAATAATTACACCTTAAAGTATTATTGATGTTGCTTTGTGGATAAACACAATTCTTAATCAAATATCATTAAAATAATACTTTTTGCACTTCATTTTTCCCCGAATTGTTTCCAACCTTGTTTACAATACATATTAAATATTGGAGTATATGCCAATGTTATATACTTCTTATTTCACAAAAATAATTCTAGCCTATAAGAACTGGTCCCTTATGTCAGTCTTTAACTACTACAATATCCTTTCTCACTTTTGCTGCAATATACCATCATCATTATTCCTCTTAAAATCGCCTTTCATTGATCATTAAAAAGACAAACCAGAGGCTCAACTGTTCATACAGACTGACTTGATATGATTTGTCTCTTCTACCTTATTTTTATTTACAAATCAGTTCTATAACAAGGATTTCTGTAACATGCAGTATATGGTAGCTGAAGGTTCATGCATTTTCAGTTCCTGCAATATTATCCCTAATATGGCTGTATATAGAAATTCAAGATGTTTTAAAGGGTGATTTTATTTGATGGAATTTAAACTGAAACATCCAGATAAATCCCCAATTTTTAAAATAGGAATCTGGGTAAAAGTAAATGAATTAAATTAGGTTGAACTGAAACATTTACTGGTATGTGGCTAAAATGAAAAAATTCCTATACCCCAATGACTCAATGAGATTTATTACTTATTTAAAACGTGTTGCATATCGGAGCTTTTGGAATGGCAAAGTTGATATTACTTTTCGTTTCAGTGGCTTAACTGTCACTTTTGTTAACATGGTCACCAGCCACAAGTCACAATCTTTGCTCCCTCTTGTGCTAATTGAAAAGTACCATTTTGTGCTGGTCCTGCTATCTCAACTGGGAACTCAATTCAGGTCTCAGCATTTGAAATATAATTGTTCTTAGATGCATAATTAGAAAATGTTTTAAGTCTCCTTATATTTGAAGGAATAGATACAATAATACAATAGCAGAATTGAAAGGGAACTTGGACATCTTCTAGTCCAACTCCTTGCGTAGGCAGGAACCTTATACCATTTCAGACAAATAGCTATCCAGCATCTTCTTAAAGACTTCCAGCGTTGGGGCACTCACAAGCTGTTCCACTGATTAATTGTTCTAACTGTCAGGAAATTTCTCCTCAGTTCTAAGTTGCTTCTCTCCTTGATTAGTTTCCACCCATTGCTTCTTGTTCTACCCTCAGGTGCCTTGGAGAATAGCTTGACTCCCTCTTCTTTGTGGCAACACCTGAGTTATTGGAACACTGCTATCATGTCTTCTCTAGTCCTTCTTTTCATTAAACTATACATACCCAGTTCCTGCAACCGTTCTTCATATATTTTAGTCTCCAGTCCCCTAATCATCTTTGTTGCTCTTCTCTGCACTCTTTCTAGAGTCTCCATATGTTTTCTACATCATGGCGACCAAAACTGAATGCAGTATTCCAAGTGTGGCCTTACCAAGGCATTATAAAGTGGTATTAACACTTCACATGATCTTGATTCTATCCCTCTGTTTAGGTAGCCTAGAACTGTGTTGTTTTTTTAGCAGCTGCTGCACACTGCTGGCTTATATTTAAATGGTTGATCCCTTTCACAATTACTACTATTGAGCAAAGTACCACCTATACTATACCTGTGCAATTTGTTTTTCTTGCCTAAATGTAGAACCTTACTATTTTCGCCATTGAATTTCATTTTGTTAGATAGTGCCCAATGTTCAAGTTTCTCAAGATCCTTCTGTATCTTAAGCGTATCTTTTGGAGTGTTGGCTATTCCTGCCAGCTTGGTGCCATCTGCAACATTTATTTATTTATTTTATTTTATTTTATTAAATTTATACCCCGCCCTTCTCCTTGTTAGGACCCAGGGCGGCGCACAGGCATTATATAAAACCATAAATACAATATACATCAATTAAAAATTGATGAGTTCCCGCATTTATTCCCTCATCCAAAACATTGATGAAGATGTTGAAGAGTACTGGGCCTAAAACAGAGCCTTGTGGTACTCCACTGCATATTTCCCTCCATGTAGATACAGTTCCATTGAGGACTACACATTGAATACGGTTGGTCAGCTAATTACGAATCCATCTGCTAGTGATGGTGTCTTAACCCACATTCTTCTACTTTATCTAGTAATAGGTTATGATCTACCTTATCAAATGCCTTACTGAAGTCCAAGTAAACTATATCGATGACATTCCTCTAGTCCACTAATTTTGTCACTTTGTCAAAGAATGCAATAAGATTAGTCTGGCATGATCTGTTTTTGACAAACCCATGTTGGCTTTTGGATATTGCTCTGTTTACTTCTAGGTGTTCGTTAATTCATTTCCTGATGATCTTTTCCAGAATCTTTCCTGGTATTGAAGTCAGGCTGATAGGTCTATAGTTTCCTGGATCTATTTTTGTCCTTTTTTTGAAGATGGGAACCACATCAGCTCTTTTCCAGTCCTCTGGCAGTTCCCCAGTGCTCCAGGATCTCTGAAAGTTCAGTGGTTCTGAGATCTCATCTGCCAGTTCCTTCAGAACCCTGAGGTGTAATCCATCCTGTCCTGGTGATTTGAACTCATCTAGGGTGGACAGGTGCTCACTTACCATTTTCTTCCCAATTTCAACTTGTGTTCTTAATCTGATTTTTGTGGTGCTGTTTTTGATAGGTTGGACTGTTTTATCCCTTTATGTAAAGACAGGTGCAAAAAATGAGTTAAATAGTTCTGCTTTCTCCCTGTTGCTTGTCACCTTCTTGCCACTTTCTCCCAGCAATGGACCAATTGTTTCCTTAACTTTTTTCTTGTTTTTAACATGTTGGAAGAAGCTTTTTTTGTTATTTTTTTACTGCATATTTACTGCATATTGGATGCCAGTTGAAGACAATAACTTATGTATTGGTCTGGGTTGTGCTTCTTGGATGGGGTAGATCCAGCAGTGAGCAAGGACTCACCAGTCGAAAGACTGCAAATCTACTTTATTATTGTGATTTGGGATGTGAAGACAAAATTTTACATTGCTAAGTGTTCAAGATAATAAAATTAAATGGACATTTTCAGAAAGGGTAAACAGTTTTGGTAACTTTTCCCAAATTGTTTGCCCAGGTTTCTCTCATTTCAAGCTCACATCAGCTTCAATTAAAACGCTAGGAGTTATAGTCTGACAGAATTGAAACATTTAGATTCAATCGTGCTATCTTCTTCAATTTTTAACAGAATGCTTCAGGACAGATGATAGACAGGAAAGATTTCCATCTTATTTGATAGCAAATGCCAATAATAATTTGGTCATCAATCATTTCTTAACAATTGCTGTAGTTTCCTTCATCTATGTCTTCCACTATTTTCCAAGATCTTAATTATACGTTTGAAATACTGAAGCTAATAACTAATGATTTTAAGGCAGAACTATAATTCCCCCTGCCCCAAAGAGCTGGGGGAGGTTATTTATGAAAAGTCAAGGCTTGATTCATTTATAGCTACTTTCTGGCATCAAACCATTAGTAAATTGTTAATCAGCAGTAGAATTCTAAATTATGAGGCTTCCCTGGCATAAATGCAAACTAATAAAATGTTACAGGGCTTTTCTAACATATATTTATGGAAGATGATCACTCAGCATTTTACTACTAGGTACCAATCATCCAAATGCAGTATGATAACAAGAATTTGGAAATGCAAACCATGCACACACTTTACAATAAAGGTTCACAAGCACAAGACTCCAAATGGCACTGGTCAAAATTAATTGGATTTGGCACACAAGTAGATCTAATCCAGAAATTAAATAGAATGAGAGTACAGCTTCAGGTGGAGATGCTGAAGGTAAAATGCAGAAGCCACTGCAGCATCTGTCCAGGGTGTCAGAAATGCTATTCTTCTTTAGATGCACTGTAAGATGCTATCACACTTTTAATGTTAAAACATTCAAAAGGCTGCAAGTAGTTTCTCTATCTATGGAAAAGGAAGATATACTATGTTCTGCTGCTTTGATTCATCAAATAGATTAAGCATGCCTGTATAGAGATTTTTCTTCCAAATTTTTTAACAGAGAAGGACAATATTTCCCAATTTGTTATCTTTATAGAAATTATTTATTTTCCATCATTCTGGGCATATCAAATTCAGGAAAGTGGATCAGGCTGGTCTTTACTAAGATAAAAAGCTTACTGTCTGGTGATTGCTCACCTCTCATTTATAATTCAACTTACATTTGCCATGATAACACAAAGCAGCAAAATCTACGGTTCATTGGCTTTGTAGACCAAAGCTTCTGTTCAAACTGTAACTGAAACTTAGACTGCTCTTCTAATATATGCTACTGAGCCTAATACTAACCTATTTCATTGATTTACCTATAAACTCTGTATATTTATCCCTAAACATCTATAAAACAAGATCACTTCATTCTGAAGGAAAAACGTATAGGACAATCTGCAATCTGCACACTTGGAGTACTCCATTCAGTTTTGGTCACCATGATGTAGAAAAGATGTGGAGACTCTAGAAAGAGTGCAAAGAAGAGCAACAAAGATGCTTAGAGGACTGGAGACTAAAACATATGAAGAACGGTTGCAGGAACTGGGTATGTCTAGTTTAATAAAAAGAAGGATTAGGGGAAACATGATAGCAGTGTTCCAATATCTCAGGAGTTGCCACAAAAAAGAGGGAGTCAAGCTATTCTCCAAAGCACCTGAGGGCAGAACAAGAAGCAATGGGTGGAAACTAATCAAGGAGAGAAGCAACTTAGCACTGAGGAGAAATTTCCTGACAGTTAGGACAATTAATCGGTGGAACAGCTTGTCTCCAGAAGTTGTGAATGCCCCAACACTGCAAGTCTTCAAGAAGATGTTGGATAGCCATTTGTCTGAAATGATATAGGGTTTCCTGCCTAGGCAGGGAGTTGGACTAGATGACCTCCAAGGTCCCTTCCAACTCTGCTATTGTATTGTATTGTATCTCCTCACTCTTTACTGCAATCTTGATCTATTTCTTGCAGAAAAGTCTTATGTTATTAGTTGCCTCCATTTGTTCTAAAATAGACCATTCTGTCCTCATAATTAGCTCCATTAACAAAATATTGTGGTAGGCAAATAGTAGCCAGACCCATTTTGGTGCAGTGGTTAGAATACAGTATTGCGGGCTGACTCTGTTCACTGCCAAGAGTTCAATCCTGACTGGATCAAAATTGACTCAACCTTCCATCTCCTGAGATAGGTAAATTAAGGAGCCAGATTGTTGGAGGCAATATGCTGACTCTGTAAACCGCTTAGAGAGGGCTGTAAAGCACTATGAATCAGTACAGTGGGACCTCGGGTGCCAGCTGTAATCCGTTCCAGGCAGGGAAAATAGCCATGCTGTGTTTATTCAGCACCCAAGATCAACATCCGAATTATTTGTGGTCTGAGCCGTTTGGGACCCAAGGTTCCACTGTATATAAATCTAAGTGCTATTGCTATTGCTAGTAATCTTATCAGCCTCTGGTATTTAAATTCTGCTTTCTTGTAGCCATGGTATGAGCATTCCAAGATATAGAAGAATTCCTCCTTCCACATGCACAAAGAATGATCTGTGAATAGAGAGATATTCAGCCTCAGAATTTGACAACAGGATGCAATTGGTTTTGACAGCTGGAAATTCCAGAAGCAGAGGCAAAATGGGGGCATTACAGGACAGCAATGAAAATAGTTTTGGCACCAAAAGATCGAGAATTTTCTGTCTTCCAAAACATTCACATATTTTAAAAACATATCGACCAAAGAGTGTCTTCCAGCCTTATTATTTGCTAAAGTGGGCGATCTACATGAATGAATTATCTTGAAGCACTGTAATTATAACTTTGAGAGCTGCTTATAAAATCTCCTTCCTTTATGAAAACTAGCTTTCAAACATATTATTCTATAAAGCAGGGGTCTCCAACCTTTGCAACTTTAAGTCTGAAGGACTTCAGCTCCCAGAATACTCCAGCCAGCTTTGCTGGCTGGAGAATTCTGGGAGCTGAAGTCCTTCAGACTTAAAGTTGCAAAGGTTGGAGACCCCTGCCATAAAGGAATGAAGTATTCACATTTAATACAAGGAGAGGGAAATGTATTTGTTTTGCTGTAATAAGATATTTATACTTTGATGCCCTTAATTGAAATACAGGCACCTCAAACTTTTCCAGAGGCATTCCTGGCATGTAACTGATATCTGATGCCCCTTTAGAAAATATGAACCAGTTTAATCAAAGATCATATATTTTAAAAGAAAGGAGCATTTAATAAGAGAATTGTATCCTTTTGTGAAGCATGTGCAAAAAAACCCAACCCATGCAGACTAGAACATGATATACTGCAGTTGTGGTTAAGTTTGCTTCTGCAGCAATGTTCACTTAGCTATATTCAGCAGAAATTCAATGCATATGGCTGTTGGCCATTTTTATGGATTTATGGAATTTGGCAGTTGTGCAGCATAATTCCAGTTTCATAAATATAAAATTCTGTCTGCTCTATTTGATGATTTATTGCATGCTGTGATAAAGTAAATTGCATTTACTCTAAATACTTAAACAGGAGAGATAGTTTAAAAAGATAATTCAGCTTCAAATCTTGTTGTTTCTGATGGTGTTGAAATGCAACTACCAAGGCATTGACTTCAGCACATAAGGATTTTTTTCATAAAACTGGGAAATTGTCAAGGTTCCCAGCAGATGATTTCAGCATATGTGTACTCTTAGAATTTTTATCCACCAAATACGGTAAACCTGATTTCAAAGTAAAATGAAACAGGATGTATGTGGTACTTTCTCTAAGACTTTGTAACTAAAAGAGATTAAGATTAACAAACACCATCTTTTCATGAGTGGCCTATTCCTTTAATCAATGTTATCTGAAATCCAAGCTTTGATACAAAATGTGTCTTTCCTATCATGAAAAGAAAGCACAGAAATATTGTGAGTAATCTTTTATAAACTAGAATAGTAAAATCACAGGTTGGAGGGAACCATGTAGCCCAGGGGTGTCAAACTGGCAGCCCATGGGCCAGATGCATCATGCGCAGGCCACACCCATCCCAGCTCCACAAAGGGAAAAAGTGTTGCAAAACATCATGTGACAGCAATATGATGTCGTGAGTTTGACACTTGTGATTTAGCCCATCAAGCCCTAGAACTTTCTATTTCTAAATCTAACATTGTGTTCAAAATAGGAATTCAGTTTAAAGCATTCCAGAAACATGGGAATCTAACCAAATTGTGAACACAATGAAGAAAGCCCATCTCCTATCTGAATAGTAGGATCCATTACTACACTAATCTTGCTATTAGGACATTTTTCCACCTAACATTCAGTTGGAATTTGCTTTCCTACAACTTAAGTACACTTTTGTTTAGAAGCCATCATTTTCTCTTGGTTTTCTAGACCAACAGCAGTATCATTTTTATTTGTTCATCCTCTATTATAAGTGGATGCTCTCTACAGCATTGCCAAGTCTTCTTCACTTGTAGAAATGAAAAAATTGACATTTTTAACATACAGCACATCTTCCTGTTTCACTGCTTCTGATCCTAGGAACAACATATCTTTTAGCTGCCCTATTCCAGGAAGGGCTATTGAATTTTAATATAGCCTGTTTGACTCCTTTTTTGACTTTAGGAGTGAAAGAGGCTATCTATATTAAAATTCAACAGAATTCAACAGTCAATTTGAAGGACTTTGACTCCTGAACCTTATCTAGTACTCTTCAGCATCTCTCTTGGTATAGTGCTATAATTCATAAATATATAGAAAACAAACCTTAGTTTCCCACCCATAAACTAAGACCAACCAATTGGTTTCCCATCCCATGGAAACCTACTAGCAAGTATAAATTGTGCTCTTCAGGTATGACAGTATAATTATCAAGTTGCATAGTCAGAATTATACCAATATGTGGTCCCTACTGACTGAAGGAAAGACATTAACATCATTTCATTTGCTGAATTTGGACAATTCCTCTTCCTTTGCCTTCAAACATTTGGGGTCAACTTTTCACATTTGATGTTGCAAAGACTTGGATTGCACCAGTGAGGCTAAATCCAATTTTGTTGTATGCATGATGTACAATGACAATAAAGGCTATACTACACTTAAATATAGACATTTATTTATTCATAAATATAATAGCTTCTATGAAATAGCATTTTCATCAAATCCAAATCCTGCAGTTAACTGAAAACAAGAATTGCAATTTTATATATGGGTAAAATGCATAAACGCATGTAGCCACATGCAGAGGGATACATTGAGTCTAAATTATAACTCACTCCAGGTATATGAAGGTTTTAATATTTCTCTCTCTCTAAATCAGTAATATTTTCCTTTATGTTTGCACTATTTTCAGCTTTTAAGTATGAGGTGCAAGGATTGAGAGAACCACAATACGGGACACATGCTTTAGTCTTTGGAATAGGGGTCAGTGGATCAGATACTATTAGCTCCATGGAACCTGAATTTTTTTCAGCTTCAGCCTCTTGTCCAATATTTTGATCATTCAATAAATTATTCTTCTTAGCATTCATATCCTCAATTTTTTTCACTTTTAAACTTTCACCAGCAAAATCATATTCCAGCGTATCATCTAGATTATCTTCTCCAAGGCGAGAATGTCTCTTCTTATTTGTGGAAATCTGAAATTGAATAAAAGTTGTATATCCTAAATGTATAAATCTCAGAATACACATTTAGACAAACATGTAGGGTTTTTTTTAAAGGACTACAGGTAGTCCTCAAAGTATAACAATTGAGCCCAGACTTTTTATTATAAGCCATTGTGATTGAGTCCCCACCTATCTTGACCTGATTTTGTGACCATTTTACCATGGCTGTTATGTGAGTCACCACTGTTGTTAAATACAATGCATAAATCCAAATCCAGTTTATCCAATGGGCATTTTTGCTGGTTTTTGCCAGATTATAAATCATGATGGGTAGAACAAGAAGCAATGGGTGGAAACTAATCAAGGAGAGAAGCAATTTAGAACTGAGGAGAAATTTCCTGACAGTTAGAACAATTAACCTCTGGAACAGTTTGCCTCCAGAAGTTGTGAATGCCCCAACACTACAAGTCTTCAAGAAGATGTTGGATAGCCATTTATCTGAAATATGTATAGGGCTTCCTGCCTAGGCAGGGGGTTGGACTAGATGACCTCCAAGGTCCTTTCCAACTCTGCTATTGTATTGTATTGTATGATTACATAACCTTGGCATGCTGCAACTGGTTATAAATGAAATGCAATCACATGGTTACAAGGGTGATGCAGCAGTCATAACTTTGAGGATGGAACATAAGTAGCTTTTTTGAGTCTGTTGTAAGTATAAACAATTGTTAAGTGACCGTTCATAAGTTGAGGACTTCCTGTACTGGCCATTTTTCAGTTATTTAATTCATAATAATAACAATACCAAATGTGTTGCTTTGCTTCCTGGTGGAAAACCCCCCAGAAGCTTGGTGAATCTAAAGAGACATTTAGATTTGAGGGGATTTGAGGTAACCACAGTGAAGGCTTGTTATTGTCTACCCATATAAATTAATGGAAAGCAGGCATTTTAAAAATATACAGTGAATTATTAAACAGCAGGATTTTAAAGACAGTTTTTAAAATCTAAAGTCTTACAAAAAGCAAGAATATCTAACTAATGAGTAGGACTTAAATCAATTACCTGCCAGAACCAAAACAACATCAAAATAAGCATTGTCCAAACAGAAGACAAACCAACATTGAAAGTTTAGCTGAACTCAGACCTGAAATAACTAGCATATCAATGACTGACACCAGGATACATTTTAATCTAATCTAAAAGCCATAATTGGTCATAATTTCAAATTAACATGAATCACAAATTTTCTTGTTTCCCTGGTATCAAGCATTTGAATCAAGTCAGAGCAAATTTGGTTTAGCAGTTATAATGCTAGACTGGATATGCAGAGTTCTAATCTTCTTTTAGATATAGAAATAATCTGGGTAACTTTAAACCAGTCAATTTTTTCACCCTAACTCACTTCAAAGAGCAGTTTTTGTAGGGAGCATAGGTGGAAGCATTTACGTTTACTTAGGTTATACAAAAAGTAGAATATAAATATAATAAATAAAATAACATGCTAGTAATAATATTCAAGCTTGAAGATTCAAAAAAAGTTTCAAGTATTTTTAACATATGGAAGACAAAACAAAACTGGTGCATTCTTGAAAGTCAAAGGCTTTCCCAAATGTTCCAGATCGCCTCTTCCATAAATTGGTAGCAAAATAATGTTCTCTAACAGCATGCTTATATTGTAAAGTGTTCCAGAAGAATATAATTTTTAAAGTATATTAGTGAGAGACTAAGATCAGCAAGGATCAATTTCTTCATTCAATTCCATGCCTAGCTCATCTACAGGCACATGAAAACTGAATTCACATACCACACCACGACACAGATTTTCTTTTTGACAAGCTACACATTTTGAGTTTGAATAAACTAAAACTATATATCTTCCATACCACATTCTAGTTTGCCAGCAAAATGTATGAAGGCATCAACCCTCAAAACATCAGAACTTTATATCTTACAATTGTGTAAACATTTTTAAACAACAAAACTTATATTGATTCTCGCCTTCTTTAAAGTTACACAAAGGATAACAATCCTTTGCTTCTCCTGGGGCAGTTTTTACAAACTCTACCTGGTGAATTTTCCACTTCAGGCTTGAATCTTCAACTTGAATCTGGTTACTGCTTTTCAACTGCCTGCACCGTATTTATAGGTTTTATAAGTGTTTTATTGCTTCTAGCAGCATTGTCTCTAACAGCTTTTCAGAACTATATCCACCCTTTCCTGTATTGTCTACATCAGGGGTCTCCAACCTTTGCAACTTTAAGTCTGAAGGACTTCAGCTCCCAGAATTCTGGGAGCTGAAGTCCTTCAGACTTAAAGTTGCAAAGGTTGGAGACCCCTGATCTACATTTCCCACAACTATCACACTATTAGTTTAAGGCTGTGAGGTCAAACAAAGCAATTACTGTATGCTAGTGAATTTTTCATTCCTTTCCTTTACCAAGCTAATATGAACAAGCTAAGCTATTTGTTCCATACAGTAAGGTATGCTTCTTTCTACACTTTCTACCCATCTTTGTGGAAAAGGTTACAGTTTTCAGCAGCAGGGTTAAAGATATAAGAGAAATGTTAACTTATTTCCAAAGTGCAGAATTTATTATTTGTTTTAGATTTTATTTCAGTATATGGAAAACTGCCAGGAGCCCTAAAACTAGATTTGATCCCAAACCTGATATTGAATTTTAAGACTATTAAAACTGGAAAATCAGCCTGGCAGACTCCCAAAGTGAAATTTGGAAGGTTAAGGATTTTCCATGCCTGTATTTTCATAAATCAAAGTTATAGTTTAACACAGCTAGGATTTAACCATTCTAATGATTTATTTAATTAATCTTAGTTCAATGATATGCTGCTACACAATTGTTATGACTTCCTATCTGTTCTACAATTAAAGAAACCTCTCAATCTTTGGTTCAAAATAATCCTAAAAAATGTATTCTTACCTCTTCATCTGAAACTAAGTAATCGGAATCCTCCATTTCTGCCATGGTATAAATAAAACTCTGGGAAAGGAATACAAATTAAGATGAAAAAATAAATTTCAATTCAAAGTATAAATATAACATTCAGACATCTATTTTTCCATTCATGCGTGGTAAAAGTTCCTGATGTAAGAAAGATCTGAAGTTAAGGTAGAATTTAGGAGGAATTACAAAATTGTACAAAGTTACAGCTTATTTACTGATAAACATATGTTTTTCTATTTTTATTTTGCCTTTTAGACCATATGACTACCAAAGTATAGTTTCCCCTTTAGCACTAATATAAATTTACTACTCTAAGGCTGGTAAATTTTACCCACAAAAACCAAGCCAAATAAACCCTAGTAAATCTTACTTTAGCCATCTCCCCAAGAAGTATAATTTCCTATTGGCTGGTAGCTATTTTACATGTTTAATTCTTGCAGGTGAATCAAATAAAACAATTACCTACTAGTCATTCATCCCACTGAAACTTATAAATGATTAAAAACAACTGGGTTCCCTTAAGCAAGGCCATGTTTTGTGTTAGCCATGGCTTTAATGAATAAATTGCAGTTCAAAATAGTTACTCAAACCTTTCATTAGAGTAGCTCTTCTAATTCAACTAGACTATTGGTTTGTCAAAATATAATTATTTAAAAGACCCACATGCTCTTTTGGTACTTCTTGCAATATTTATAAGGAAGAAAATATTTCAAGTATTAACATCCTAATTTCTTTTAACTTCCAAAGTACAGATTGTTAATGTAAAAGGCACTATTAATTTTAAGATTGAAATATTCTGTTTAACCAGATGGAGTTTCTTTTAATCTGCATGAGAAACAGATTATATCATATACCTAAATGTTTCAGACTTGGTATATACACCTTATTAGCCTTATTTAAAGACTATGGGGAAGCATTCATTGCAATATTCAGAGAAAATAGTGGTAGCAAGTGATTTAAACCCCCTTTAACTTAAAAACATTCTACCCATAAACAGGTTAATCTTGTTTTCCTCCCCTATGGTCCAGTTGGTGACACATAATACAATAATACAATACAATACAATAATACAATAGCAGAGTTGGAAGGGACCTTGTAGGTCTTCTAGTCCAACCCCCTGCGTGGGCAGGAACCTTATACCATTTCAGACAAATGGCTATCTAACATCTTTTTAAAGACTTCCAGGGTTGGGGCATCCACAACTTCTGGAGGCAAGCTGTTCCAGAGGTTAATTGTTCTAACTGTCAGGAAATGTCTCCTTAGTTCTAAGTTGCTTCGCTCCTTGATTAGTTTCCACCCATTGCTTCTTGTCCTGTCCCCAGGTGTCTTGGAGAATAGTTTGACTCCCTCTTCTTTGTGGCACCCTCTGAGATATCAGAACACTGCTATCATGTCTCCCCTGGTCCTTCTCTTCATCAAACTAGACATAGCCAGCTCCTGCAACCGTTTTTCATATGTTTTAGTCTCCAGTCCCCTAATCATCTTGGTTGCTCTTCTCTGCACTCTTTCCAGAGTCTCCAGAGTCTCCAGAGCCTCATAAATATCACATATAGACACAGATATTTTCTCCAGCCTTTTCTTGATATTAGCACATAGAAAGATGGGGGGAAAGTTCTGTTTTGAGAACCTTGGATCACCTCAAGATGGGAATGGGAAAGGGAAAAAGTAGGCACCTTCCCATAAGTCTCCCCAGCCCCATTCTTGGTAAATAGCACTCTCTCCTGAGGCAAAACAGAAGGGGTGTGTGTGAGAGAAGGATATTGACAGAACAAGTGATTGAAATAAGCAGCTGTAGAAAAAGAATGGAGCAGGCTAGAAGGAAGAGCTGTACTTTTGGAGAAAGGCAAAACATGAGGAAAAGTGGAGGGGAGTACTCCAGATTTATGGAAAGGTAAGAGTTAAATTGCTTTCTATGGGAAATTGTGATAAGACAGGAAACAAGTGCAGGACTAGAACTTGGAAGCATAACTTTCCTAGATAGGAAGATTATGCTAATTGCTCCTAAAAGACTATTACTCTATGGGAGTAAGATTGTTCCAAGACCATCATTGGATCAAGAGTGGATATATAATCTATTTACTCAAAACTAAAAGGAACATATAAAGAAATAATTTTGCAATATTTCTAATTCAGGTCTTGCCTCTTAAAATAAGTAATTCCTCTAAGTTTCCAAGTTAAATATTAAAAACATTTAAACTCATCATTTAGCTAGATAGAGAAAAAAGTAGGAAAATGTTTGTGAATTATAGCAATCTTGCATGGTAATCCAGAATTATGCCTAGATCAAGAACATATGACAATCCCTCAGTAATCCAGGGTTAGTTTTTCAGTATCCAGCTCTGCATGGTTCACAGACTTTATTGACTTACTTAATATATCACAACAAATAAATTGAATTCTGCAAGTTCAATGAAGCTTTAATATTGCATGATCTTGCAGATTATCTGAAATATGATATTTTATAGCTGTATGAGTCCATTAGGAAGAATACTGGGAGATATATTGTATTGAACAGCCATGCTCTAAGCCACAGTTGCTGAATCTCAGCAACTTTAAGCTGTATGGTCTTCAATTCCCAAAATTCCCCAGCCAAAATGCTGAAGTCCACATGCATTAAAGCTGCTAAGGTTTAGCAATACTGCTTTAAGATAAGCAGTAGTAAATGCTTAGAAATTCAGGAGAACGTTCTGTCATGGAATAGAATATTCTCAGGAAAAAGGAGAAAAATAATTGTTTTAACTTTTTTCTTCTGAACTTCAAACTGTGGGAAAGAGGATATGGCCTAGAAAAATAGAACAAAAATCAACGGTATATCACCCTTTTGCAATTCTTAAATATAAAATTACAATTTTATGTTTCCATACTAACTTGCCCATACAACATCAGTGTTACTCTCTAGTATATCTGGGGTATAGAAAATTATTAAAAGTTGGGATTTTGGTCTAAACCAAATTTTAGTCAAAGGTTAGTCCTTTTTGATGTGCTCCCAGTTGACCTTTGAATTGATAGTTGGGACCTTACATTTTAAATATGTAGATGGTGCCAAAACCCTAAAAAAAAGAAAGATGAAGTTAGGATGAATACTATATTGAATTTCAAAGCACATTTTCCTACAATTAAACCTGAACAAATTGCTCTGCATATTGTTACTATTTCCATTTTTTCCATATTTTTAATTATATTACAGATTATACAGCTTTTGGTGGTGTCTGTAGGTTGTACCAAAACTTTTTGATTTTGATTTTGATTTTATTGGATTTATATACCGCGTCACTCTCCCAAAAGGGACTCGGGGTGGTGCACAGGAAATTAAAACACAATAAAACAATACAAAAGAATAAATACATCCTAGACTGAATAAAATCCTATTAAATTAGAGATGCCTGTGCTAAAATCAATTTAAAACCCTTATTAAAACTTTGTGTAATTTCAATGATATAATCGATGATATAATCTCGGAAGTTAGGCTAGGCCAGCTAAGTGAAAGAAATGCGTCTTTAGGTGTTGGCGGAAGAGGCGGAGGTCTGTGATGTTTCTAAGATCAGGGGGTAGATCGTTCCAGAGGGCAGGGCCCGCCACAGAGAAGGCCCTTCCCCTGGGCATCACAAGCCGGCATTGCCCGACCGTAGGCACCCGGAGAAGACCCTCTCTGTGGGAGCGGATCGGTCGAAGGGATGTGTGAGGTAGGAGGCGTTTGTGGAAACATCATGATACTGTGAATTATCAGGCTATATTCCCCTGGTGTAATTATTCTAGCCACTTCTTACGTTGTCACTTACCTGTAAAACTGTAGATACATGAGGGAGATAAATTTATATTGGGGCTCATGTGGTTGCAGAGGTTTTGCTTGGCTTTTTTCTTTTTAAGGCTGCGAACTCTATACTCTCTGTGTCATGAGAGGAGTTGTTTTTGGAAAATAAGAGTACAAATGTAGTACTTTGTTTCCAGATTGTTAATCATACAATGAGTGCCAAAGAGCCAGCAGCTTCCTTTTAATTACTTGGTTGGATTCTTGCTTTATCTTGGAAGCACCATCCTGGGTATTCAGACATGGCAATGAGGCTGATGAAGATTTCAGTCTCCAAATGGTTTGATTACTTCTGTTGATTTTCTATAGCTGCTCATTATCTCAATCTACCCATGGAACTATAAAGAACAAGCTAGCATTTAATCTTTTTCCCCCCAAAGTATTTTTTGAAAGATTGTTAATATGAATTTGAGATAGAAAATGTATTTAAACTGTGCAAATTGTACTCATATATTGAACAATTCGGTTCGTTGCTTCAGTCCCATTTAGTGTTGCTTATATTTTTGTTGCTTTTGGCTGTATAAACCAGGGGTGTCAAACTCACATCATCATGTTTTTGTCGCATGACATATTGTGACTTTTCCCCCCTTCGCTAAACCAGGCGTGGGTATGGCCATCGTGTGATGTATCCGGCCCACGGCCCATGAATGCAACACCCCTGGTATAAATTTTATTAAGCTTTATGAGCTTTCTCAGTGTCCCTGGGCTATCTTTCATTCAAATCCATACATGAAATTCAACGTACATGTGTATATTGGACATGGGAAGAAAGAACTGCTTGAGAACTTGTGTCACATACATCAGATTCATTATACTGTAATCCACTTAGATGGTATTCACAGTTATTTTGCCATTCTCCTCTTGGAGCAGAAGGAAATCAAGATCTTCCAAATCTGGATGCTCAGCCAGAGTGCTTTACTGCACACTGGAACAGTGGAACAGCATGCATACGTTGCTACTCATGCAGCTTTAATGTATGTGCCATAACTGATGATTTCCTCTGCTAAAATTCCAGGTCCATCCAACATTGTCCTGCATGGCAAAATCCACCTCCAAATGGCATGAACAATCATCATTGACTGATTGAACCATTTATTTATTTTTCACCTGTTTGAAAACATGTGGCCTCGAGATATAAGATATCTCGAGATATATAATCCGAGATATAAGAAGGAAGTATTCCTCCTTATCTAAAAAAATTACATAAAAAGGGGGTTTGGTTTAAATGGTTGATGCCTGAAGGAATGTTGGTGTTCTGGGAAGGAGGAAGAGTTAGAATGAAAACGGTAGATGAGGCCCAGGCCTTTCTTAAAAAGCGCTTCTCAATCCTAGATGACGATGATACGGGAATGGGAGTGGCCACAGCTCTGCCTACCGGTGGGGTGGAAGAAGAAGAAGCAATAGCAAAGAGACTCAGATCACAAAAATGATTAAAAAAAATAATTATATAGTAATTCATGTTAAGGATGTTTATAGAAACAAAATAATTGAATGTATGAATTTTTAGATTATGAAATTTGCGATTTGAAATGTATGTACCTCTTCCTATTTTATTTTTTTTATTCTTTAATGGAATCGATATTGTAGGAAGACTCGGAGGCGGTCACCAGCACCGATATGGAAGCTCTAAAATATTGGTAAGAAATACCATATTTACCCTTTTCCTATTATAAAATTGTAAAACCAATAAAATTATTTTACAAAAAAAGAAAAAAAAAGAAAACGTGGCCTCCTCAAAAAATAACATTATTTTTATTCCTCCATGAAACGATTGGTCAACCAGTTAAGTATTCAAACTATTAACCAACAGATGCTTTGAGATCTCTTGATTGCCATCTAGGGGTCATCCAGAACTGTGCAGTTGAGATAAAGCCAATGGATATGTGCTGCTAAGCTAGAGTTTGAAAAAGTGGGTTTGCTGTAAGCTATCAGAATCTACTTCAGTTTCTTCTAAACTATGAATCCCATCAGCTAACTGGAAGTAGCAGCCACTGGGAGTGATTTTTTTTTAATCAAGCAGACTGCCAAGTTCCTTTCAGTTACACTCTCAATGATGGCATACATGACCTGCTCACTTTCCTGGTTTTTACTTTCAGGGTTGATCACTGGACTAGTGAATCAATCAAGTCATTTTTAAGAAAAGCCATTGCAGAATTGGATTTCCTTTGCAGGCAGGAAAAGAACTAAAAGATGGGTGAAGAGATCAGGAAGCAGAGTAAAAGGTTTGTATCACAGGCAAGTGGCTGAACAACTGGAACCAAAAGATTACTGGCACGGAACATTGCTGGCATGGAAGAGGGCAACTCCTCAATCCACTTCAGTCTACCATATATTCCTAAACACATCATTTACTGTATATCAGGGCATTGGGCCGGGAGGGGGGGGGGAGAAGAACACTTACAAGTACAGTATCTTAAACTGCCCACAGGACATCTCAGCCTGAGGTAGGTGGATGCATGCAAAGGTGCTTGCGAAATGCTTAGTAGGCTATTTTTGTGCTGGGCAAAAGAGATGAATGGTTTTAGCATTAGAAAGGAATAGATAATTCTAGATATGAATAATTATATAAAACAACTTATTTTAAAAGTTAGATTTTTGTGTAAAAAATCTACAAGTAAATCTGCAAGTATTACAGAAATCTGGATTCAAATACCGTATTTTTGGGAGTATAAGATCCACCTTTCCCGCCACTAAAAGATGGTGAAAACTTGTGTGCATCTTATACACAGAATGTAGCCCCACCCACCCACCCCAGGCTTAGCCAAGACACTAGCAGAAGTTATCAGAGATCTGTTCTAGACACAGAAGAAACCCTGTCAAGGCCAACTCCTCTCCTCTGTGGAGAAGGGCGGATATAAATTTAAATAAAATAAAATAAATAAAAATAAATAAACTTCTTTTTTGCTTTATTAATTTTCTAGAAAAATGTTGATGGGCAGAGTCAGACCCATGTTTTTTTCTAAGTGAATTTGGATACTGGACAAAAAATAGTTATTTCTTCTGTACTTTGCTCTAGTTACCAGAAATTTTCAATATACTCTAGGTATCTTTCTTGCAGTTTTTTGCTGTCTGCATGCTTGTCCTTGTTTTCAGCAGCTGGTTGGTACATTGAGAAAGATGCTTCTGCTTTTACCAGAGAGAGAGAGAAAGAAAACCAACTGCTAGTATACCTTTTGTTAAATGGTAAATTCAAACTGAAGAAATATATTGTATCTTTTTCTGTTGCATTGTATATCTTGTGGAAGTATTTACTACAGGTAGTGCTCAACTTACAACAACTGAGCCCAACATTTCTGTTGTCAAGTGAAGTGAGTTTTACCCATTTTATGACCTTTCTTGCCACAGTTGTTAAGTGAATCATGGCAGTTATTAAGTTAGTGATATGGTTGTTACGTGAACCTGGCTTCCCCATTGATTTTGCTTATCAGAAGGTCACAAAGGGGGAAATCACATGACCCTGGGCATTGCAATTGTCATAACTAAAAGTCAGTTGCCAAACTTCTGAATTTCGATCACGTGACTATGGGGATGCTGCAACTGTCATAAATGTGAAAAACGGTCATAAGTCACTTTTTCCAGGACAATTGTAACTTTGAACAGTCACTAAACAGACTGTTGTAAGTCGAGGAATATCTGTACTACATATAACATAATGGATTAAATGCTCATTTAAAATAATAATAATAATAATAATAATAATAATAATAATAATAATAATAATAATAATAATAAATTTTATTTGTAGCCCGCTCTCTCTCCCCAGAGGGACTCGAGGCGGGGCACAGGAAAATTAAAAAACAATAAACACAAACAGAATACATAATTTAAAATCACAATTAAACAAATCCTGCGCTAAAAACATCTATAAAAACTAAAAACTGTCCCTAAAACCCCTTAACACTACAATAATTAAAATTACCCTAAAACCCCAGGACAAGGAGGCTATCCCAAGCCGGCCAGACGGAAAAAGTAGGTTTTCAATTTGAGACGGAAGGAGCGGAGGTCCGTGGTCGTCCTAATATCGGGGGGAAGGTCGTTCCAGAGGGCCGGGCCCGCCACAGAGAGAGCCCTTCCCCTGGGTGTTGCCCGCTGACACAGTCTAGTGGACGGCACCCGGAGAAGCCCCGCTCTGTGGGAGCGAATCGGCCGTGAGGATGTATGGGGCAGGATCCGATCCTGCAGATAGCTAGGTCCCGAGCCATGGAGCGCTTTAAAGATGATAATTAACACCTTGAAGCGCACCCGGAAGACGACAGGTAGCCAGTGCAGCTCGCGTAAGAGCGGTGTTACATGGGTGGACCTAGCGGTCCCCATAATTGCTCGCGCGGCTGCATTCTGGACTAGCTGAAGCCTCCGGGTGCACCTCAAGGGCAGCCCCATGTAGAGAGAGTTACAATAGTCCAGTCGGGATGTCACGAGAGCATGAGTGACTGTGCAAAGGGCGTCTCGATCCAATAGGGGGCGCAATTGGCGAACCAGGCGAACCTGGTAAAACGCCCTCCTGGCCACGGCTGTCACTTGATCGTCCATGGACAGCCGGGCATCCAGGAGGACACCCAAATTGCGCACCCCATCCACAGGGGCAAGATGTTCGCCCCCTATGGCCAGCGATGGAGTGAGCTGGTTGAATCGGGCAGCCGGAAACCACAGCCACTCGGTCTTGGTCGGGTTGAGCTTGAGTCCGTTACTTCCCATCCAGATCCATACAGCTTCCTGTCAGTCTCGCGAGTTCCTGCTTCGCTGTCATGGAAACGGGGAGGGTGGGGGTTTGGGATGGGTGTGTTCTGCTGGTGGACAATGTTGATGTTCGTGTTATCTCCTGTGTAACGGACCTGCATTCCAGGATGGTGAAGACCTGCCCACCTGATGTTGGAGATGGAAGCATATTGGACAATGCATAGGGGGGGTTTGGGGATTGGGTTGGGCTTAAGCTTAATACTTTCTGTTCGCGCCTAAACTAATCATTCTCAGCTTTACTTGGTCTGTACGCTATCGTAACTTAGTAAAAGAAGCCTTTAACATTTCAAAAAAATGTCTAAGTGTGGTCTTTCCTGAGTCAACGAAGAAGCAGGCCTGACATTAAGCTGAGAATCACAAAAAACCAAAAACCTGCCCTGATGTCGGACCCTTCACAAGAGGAGCCTCCGTTGGTAGAGGTCCTGCCTGAAAACATTTTGGGAGCTGAAGCATCGCATCCTCCTGTTCAAACTGAAGGGATCAGGTCAGTGATGGAAGGTTTGGCTGGCCTAGATCTAAATCTGGCAGCCGAAGAATCAGTCAAACCTAAACGTTGGTCTGAAGGGGTAGGAATGAGTGGGGTAAACGTCTCCAGACGACGACTTTCCCCAAAGAAAGTCATTCCGGAGCTCCAAAGAGAGGAGAATGAACTAAGGGAGATGGCTCAGGACTTACTCCGTCAGGCAGATGAGAAGAGATTAGCCCTGGAAAAAATCTGGGGGAGGGAGGCGGAACGCCAACAGGCAAGAGGTTCACAGGCAGCTCCGGGGGGGCGAAGCAGGGTTTCAACACCCTCCCCCCCTCCTCAAGCCGGCAGGGAATTACGGAGAGAGACAGCTTCTGCCAGGCAAAGCAGGAGAGCAACGCCCTCCCCCCCCCCTCAGGCTGGAAGGGAAGCCAACCCCATTAACCCCCGCCGACTTGCTAAACTGCCTCCTTTGGGTGTGAAATATAATGGAAGTGCCGACAAACTGGCGTTTTTTCTAATTCACGTCGATAATTTCATGCAGTTTTACGCAGCTGATATGGATGATGAAATCAAAATCCCGAACTGCCTCACGACTCGACGACAGTTCCCTCTTTAGCTGACTGGTCCTCTAGACTGTCCTCTGTTTGGCCGGTTCTCCGAAAAACTTTGAATGATCCCATGATTCGCACAAGTTGTACGCTGACAGGAAACGGGCAGTACCTCCATCCTACAAAGTTGGTGATCAGGTTTATGTGTCTACCAAAAATTTGGATAGTCCCCAAAAATGCAAGAAGCTGGGTCCCAAATTTGTTGGTCCTTTCACGATCACAAAAATTATCAGCTCTGTGTCGGTCCGTTTGGATCTCCCCAAGACCTACCGACGACTGTACCCTGTATTCCATGTTCATTTACTGAAGCCTGCTCGTACCTCCCATCTTCGCAAAAGATTACCTGATACTCCTACACCTACCATGGTTGATGGTCATCAGCATTATGAGGTCCGGGACATTTTGGACTCCAGAATCCGCAGAAATAAAACACAGTTCCTGGTCATGTGGAAAGATTTTCCCCCTTCTCATAACGAATGGGTGGATAAAGAGCATCTCAAAGCTCCTAAACTGGTACGCCAGTTTTATGCCAAATATCCACACAAACCCTGACTCTTTTTTCCTTCTCCTCTCTGTTGTTTTGTCTCTCCTTTCTTGTTTTTCAGGTATAGCCTCTCGTGTGCCTATTGCTGCCCTATATTTCCCGCTGTTCCTGGAGGAGGTCCGGATGTCAGTCTCGCGAGTTCCTGCTTCGCTGTCATGGAAACGGGGAGGGTGGGGGTTTGGGATGAGTGTGTTCTGCTGGTGGACAATGTTGATGTTCGTGTTATCTCCTGTGTAACGGACCTGCATTCCAGGATGGTGAAGACCTGCCCACCTGATGTTGGAGATGGAAGCATATTGGACAATGCATAGGGGGGGTTTGGGGATTGGGTTGGGCTTAAGCTTAATACTTTCTGTTCGCGCCTAAACTAATCATTCTCAGCTTTACTTGGTCTGTACGCTATCGTAACTTAGTAAAAGAAGCCTTTAACATTTCAAAAAAATGTCTAAGTGTGGTCTTTCCTGAGTCAACGAAGAAGCAGGCCTGACACTTCCAGGCACTGGCACATCACCGCTACGGCATCGTTGGGGTGGTTTGGGGTAGAAATGTACAGCTGTGTATCATCAGCGTACAGATGGTACTCTACCCCAAAACCACGGATGATCTCACCCAGCGGCTTCATGTATGTGTTGAACAGGAGGGGCGAGAGGACCGACCCCTGAGGCACCCCGCATGCGAGGGGTCTCGCGGTCGATCTCTGCCCCCCTGCCAACACAAATTGCGATCGGCCAGAGAGGTAGGAGGAGAACCACCGTAAAACGGTGCCTCCCACCCCCAACCCCCCCAGCCGATGCAATAGGATACCATGGTCGATGGTATCGAAAGCCGCCGAGAGGTCTAATAGGACCAGGATGGAGGAACAACCCCCATCTCTGGCCCTCCAGAGATCATCGACCAACGCGACCAATGGCGTCTCGGTGCTATGCCCGGGCCGAAAGCCGGACTGGCGCGGATCTAGATAATCAACTTCCTCCAGGTGACGGGGAAACTGTTGTGCCACCACACTCTTGATAACCTTCGCCAGAAAGGGAAGGTTGGAGACTGGACGGTAGTTGTTCAAAAGAGCTGGATCCAAAGAGGGCTTCTTAAGGAGGGGCCTCACCATCGCTTCTTTTAGGGAAGCAGGCAAGGCACCCTCACTCAAGGAAGCGTTGACAACCTCTTGGAGCCAGCCTCGTGTCACCTCCCAGGATGCCAGTACAAGCCAGGAGGGACACGGGTCCAATAAACATGTGGTGGCTCGCAGTCGCCCACGTAGCCTGTCCATATCCTCGGAAGTAACGGAGTCAAACTCCTCCCAAACAAGATCTCTCTCGTGGCATCCCACTGGGCCATGAATGGGGGCTAACTCGTTCTGTATGTAATAGAATATAATCCCCAGGAGAAGACAGTATTGGCTGCCTCTGTACATTATGCATGCCGTAATATGGAGTTTGAGGATTTTGGCTTAACCTAATGTATGAATCCAGCCATGGAGTGAGTCTTATATAGCAGCCAAGAGTTCAAACAACCATGTTTTAGGGCAATGTGGGAATCTGATTTCTCACATTATACTCAGCCAGTTACCAATTACATGGCGGTTTAGTGTGACTTGCTTTTGATTTGCAACAGTGACACTGACCTTTGTAACAACATGTTGTAATATATGTGATCATTTATACTTTAAAAATGTAATGTAATATGTTGCCGTTTAGTTCAGGGGTCTCCAACCTTTGCAACTTTAAGTCTGAAGGACTTCAGCTCCCAGACTTCTCCAGCCAGCTTTGCTGGCTGGAGAAGTCTGGGAGCTGAAGTCCTTCAGACTTAAAGTTGCAAAGGTTGGAGACTCCTGGTTTAGTTCACCTGGGTCACTAATCTGACAAGATTCATTATTTGACCCTGTGCCATTTGTGATTCAGTAGTGTAAAAAGAAAGAGCTGCTTGCTCTAAATGACCTCACATTAAAGGGGTGGGGGCTGTGTGTCTTTATTCACTCATTGCTATGGGAAAGGCACTCTGTGCATGCCCATTAATTACTTGTTAAGCATCAGCATCAAATACCAAATTTGCAAAAAATATCTGGATTTTGATAGAGGTTGTCAGACTGAAATGTGCATGCAGATAAAAGAAAGGGAAGTTTAACAACCCAGAAGGATAAAACCGCATACTGTATGTTTTCTCAGTACAGAGCCCCACTTGGGGTTTGGGAGGGGAGGGGAGAGCAGAGTGGGAGCCCTCAATGAAACCTGAACACTGGGAAAGATCGATGATGACGGCTTCCCTTTGCCAGATGAATTTTGGCAACAGCTTTTAATGGCCCCTGCTGCAACAACCAGCTCGGGAGAGGAGGGGGCTGCTGAATCCGCTGTTTTGGAGTGCCCCCCACCTTCCCCCCTCTGAAAGCTCCACTGCTTCCATTCAGACTAGAGATCAATAGGATGGGGACGGCTCTTCCCCAAATGAGGCTCCCGGTTGGCAAAAGGCCTATATAACCAGCAGAGAGCAGCTGAAGCTTTCCCACTCCCCGGCTTCCAGCATTAGCAGGCAGGGCAAAGCCGATCTGGGGGCTCCGCAGCCGGCCTCATCGTCCCTACGGACAAGTCTGCCTGGGGCTGGAGTTGACCAGCGAAGGCGCTGCGTTTCTTGGAGCAGGAGATGAGTGGAAGGGTCACAGCCAGACCGGAGGCGGGGTCTCGGGAAGCCTTGGCTGCTGCAGCTGCCGCGGCTTAGTGCTTTTACTACGCCCCCAGCGCAGAGACCCTTCGGTGACTTGTTCCCTGGGAGGTGTCGGTGCTGCTGCTGCTGCAGGCTGTTCTCTGCTATTCTTGAGGCTTGGTGAGACGTTCCCTGAGCCGGTCGCTGCTATGCTCCCTTCCCAGGGCCGTGTTCCCATCCCGTTGCTGGCGGTGGTCGCCTGGTTGCTGTGGGCGCAGAGCTCCTTCTCCCAGCGCCTCTTGAGTGGTGAGTAAAGAGAAGAGGCGTCCAATTTATTCCAGTTTGGGAGAAAAATTCAGCTGCTCCAGGACGTCCCGTTTTAATCTTCTTTATTATCCTCTTCTTGTTTCTGCTGCAGCTGACCAAGAGCTGCGAGCGGTTCTTTGAACATTGGCTAAAAGTTTGAAAGAGAAAATTCTCCGGAACTTCTCTCCCCAAATCCCTCCGGAACTTCTAATCCCAAATGCATTGTAATTATTTAGTGATAAGGTAGATGCATTCTAAGGACATCTAGAAGTAATCCGTGTCTAGTTTTATGCACCCCAGGAGATGAGCAATGCCCGTTGAAACAGAGTTTAGATGACATTATGTGAGAGAATTAAACGCTTAGATTTAGACAGGAACCCTGCTGACAAGCTACATCTGTTATCTTTCAGTCTTCTGATTTTTACAAGCCTGTTTGCCTTCTCACTCCATCTCCTCCCATACTACTTACTTTGATATATTTTTGCTTTATCTGGCTTCTTCTGCTAATAATGGTATGTCCATTAAATATCACAATATGTTACCCTCCCAGCGAAAATACTCAAAATTATTTAACAGTTATGATGGAATGACTCTCTTTAATAATACAACTAATAGTAATTTTGGTTATAATGAAAATATGTTTTCCAAATTTTTGGCTTATGCTCCAAGTAATTATTCTAATCTGTGTTTATACTTTTTGTTCCCAGCGCATCCACCAAACTTTAATTTCAATTAATGTCTAGAAAAGTATTCACCCTTCCTCCACCAAGGCTGTACAATATATTCTGCAATCATTTCTCCATCCTACTCTGCCCCCAAGGCACAAAAGAATAAATTGTATGTAGCATCCTTTGGATATATCTAAGGTTTCAAATGCAATTACAGCCTCTGATTGATAGTGTGGTTGAGAAAGCTCAGGTTTTGAGAACAGCTGTCACTTAGAGTCAGTGTCTGAATAAACAGAGTATAAGCCTTTTTTTTTTTACATTATGAATACCTAAAGGCAAATATACCAACAATTGTGCAAATGAAGATGTTTTATTATCCTGAAATAGTCTCATATGTTCAAACCTCATAATCTTTGAAGCAGACTGTATCACTATCAGACGTTGTCTTACAACTATTTGCCACATATTACTAGTATGACAATGGTTCACTAAAATATAAAATGGACAACCAATTTCAAGTTAGTCATTTTGGAATAGATCTTTAGAGAATAATAGCACTGGAGGTTGGCTTGGCTTACCTAAGTATCTATTTCCTTGTAAACTAATGTCTCACAAGCTCATAGACTGTGTATTTGTTTATAAGAAAAGATATGTGCATTTTTTCTAAGAATGTTCGTTAAACTTTTTTTTTAACCACCTCACTTTTTTTCCACAAGAAGGTAACATTACACATTTGACTTATATTTTCTTTGTTATGGGATAGAGTTCAATCTACTGTCTCCATTAATTCTATAACTGGCCAGTTCTGGATCCAGAATTGTTACAAAATAGAGCAGGCATTTTTCTGATACCAATAGAGGAGAATATTTGTAGCTCAGGGTTGAAATGAAGAGTCCGGATGATATTACCTAGTTTGGATAATGAAACATTTACAAGAAAAGAGCACCAAGGATCCTATGTTTTTCTGAGGCATTACATAATAGATTTTCTCATCCATGTCATGCCACTGCAAATAATTATAATGGGGAAGCTCTTGGGAGGGCCAAGAATTCACAATGGAGATACTGATCTTGATGTGATGATGTGCTGCACTCAACTTGAAAAAAGTTTAAATTGAGTATAGTTGTATGTAAAGTTGCAGAATACATAGAAATAACCCTAATAAATAATATTTTAAAAAAAAAAGAAATAAGCAATCTCTGTCTCTCCAGTTGTTCCTTGTTGTCCAAAAGGAACAAATTCAATATCAGGAAGGCCACAACTATTCTATTCGTGGCATATAGAAACAAATTAATGACTTACGAAGGACTAGGTTAGACAGGACAAATATGATTGGAAGTACTTTGTGTCACAGAAGCAACGTATTTCAGTCTATGAAGGCCAGGGATGACATTTGTCTTTTGATGTAGATTTTGTGACAAAACATGATAATTTTAAACATGATAATTGCACCCATCAGCAGGAATAGATATTAAAATCTAATATCCAAAGGAGACACATTTTACTTTTCTATGGATACTAGGTAGCAGGGAGGTCATTCTTATACATTAGGGCAAATTAGACAACCTTTTAACAGCTGGTCCCATACATTTATTTATTTATTTATTTTTATTTTATTAAATTTATATCCCGCCCTTCTCCAGAAGGACCCAGGGCGGCGCACAGGAATTTAAAAATACATACAAAATCAAGTAAAAAATTTAAAAAACTTATTTAATAACCATCCTGCGCTAAAACCAAATTAAAATCCCCAAAATTTAAAACTGTCCAAAATAGTCATTGTGGAGGCTATGCTAGGCCAGCTAGATGAAACAGGTGTGTCTAGACATGAGAACCAGCTGTTCTTTTAAAGGGCTGCCAATTCTTAACACACTCTAGATCAGGGGTGTCAAACTCACATCATCACAGTGGTGTCACGTGTTGTATCGGGACTTTCTCCCCCTTTGCTAAACTGGGCATGGGCATGGCCAGTATGTGACGCATTCAGTCTGCAGATTGGGAGTTTGACATCCCTGCTTTAGATATTGGAGTTGATTTACCCTAATTATGTCCCCTCATCTTCCCTTACTGAAGGTATATAATGAGAGATAATAAGAATCCATGTAATTCCCTTGACTACAGAATATGCATAGCATACCTTTCTATTGTAAATTTTATGATTGTAAATGTTCTGTGTTAGTTAGATCCCAACGGAAGGACTGGCTGATCCAGACGATAAAATGAAGACTGCCTGGTTCTTCTGGCAAACGGAATAGTCATTATTAACTACAATGTAGCCAAATTTTCCCCATTAGTTATGAGGATGTAGCAGCAAATATTATTCAGTATAGCTGAAGCATTTTTTACCTACAGTTTTAATCTTCTTGTGTATCACTTTGTTATTCATGAATTATGATAGCTCATAAATGGATACCACCATTGAGAAACCTCTGGTATGGATTCTGGGTGGATGGAACGCTTTCAGAGATGGGATACTCAGCAGGCCTTTTCCAAGTGAGCAGATTCATTCTGGTACTCTCATAGTGAAAGATACACACATCTTTGTCAAGGGGAAGTACTCCTTGAAAGATTTGTTAGCCTTGTTAAAGATAAATAAAATTCCTTTAACATCGGCCTTTCTTTCACCTACTGAAATATACAGATATTCCCTTTTTCTATATTAAGAATACCTGTAGACTTATATTTGAACAGATGAGGAGAATTAATTAATTTAATTTAATTTATTAAATTTTTATACCGCCCTTCTCCCTTACGGGACTCAGGGTGGTGTACAGGCATATTACATGGCTCCCAGTTCTAAGCTGTATGCTTTAATAGGCCTGTGCAAATTAGTTCCAATCCACTTAAAATTGTTGATTCAATTTTAAGTGAATTCAAAAAAGCCATTATCACATAGTCCAACTGAGGTGATTGGATTAACATGGTTAATTTATTAGGGGAAAAAGAGGGGACTATGCAAATACCCATTAAGTCATCCAGTTAATTGATAAATATCTGATTTGATTTGATGATTGAATTAGAAAGTCAATTTATCCTCAAATAAATTGTACTGCCCCCATTTTTGGATTTAGTTCTCATGAGGTTACAGGTAAAAGAAAGGTTAAAAAAACTGAATGCAAGAAAAAACGTAAGGAAAAAAAGTCATACATTTTAATGGATTCTCTTAGGTATGATACATTTCAGGTGATATATAACAAACCATTATCCCTTTCAACTACTGATGTGATGGAATGTTTCTGTAAGAACTAGCACTTTTGGTCAATCTACTTGTTACTCACTGCTACCTTTTAATCTTCTGAATGAAAAGAAATGGCATTTCAATCAAGACAGAAGTGTTGATTGGGCCATGAGCAGGGGAAAAAAAATAAGTGGCCATGGTCACAGTGGAAAGGAAATACACTCACTTATGGGAAAGGGCTGAGGAAAGCACTTTTGTCCCCAGATATCTCACAATAACTTGAGCTATTGACACAACAGAAACAGTAAAAAGAAATTCCTGGTGATATTTTTGCCAGAAAAGAATTGTTTCTGTGGAGAATTAATAGGTAATCATAATTCATATTCCAAATTCTCTTTTATATATGCAGATTGTTAAAGCATAATTTGTTCCTAATGTAAGGGTTTTGAAATATTCCACAGAATTGAGACACTAGACAATGGTGGCATTAGTTGATTTATTATTGTATTGATCCATTAGTCTATATGCCTAGCTGTAGTTAATGCTGGGCCAATAAATATGAAAGGGAAGGATTAGATCGTATTGGAGGGCAGGAAGTACAGCTATGTAGTCTTGATTCTGTAAAAACATTTCAAGAGATACAGATAAATAACAGTACTATTAGAAGTTGATACATTGTCTCAGTGGTGGGTTTCTGCAGGCTCGCACCTACTCGCGAGAGCAGGTTGGTGAAATTTAGAGAACCGGTGAGAGGGGGTTCCACCGGTGTACCTGGAAGTAAATCTGGCCCGCCGCTGCCAGTGACCCAACGGGAAGGAAAAGAAAGGAAGGAAGGAAGGAAGGAAGGAAGGAAAGAAAGAAAGAAAGAAAGAAAGAAAGAAAGAAAGAATTTATCATCACAATTGAGTCCAAAATTTTGGTTGCTAAGCAAGAACATTGTTAAATGAGTTTCACCACGTTTTAAAAGGTGGCCACTCCCACCCTGTCACATGACTGCCAAGCCACGCCCACAAAATAGGACACACCTACAGAGTAGGTTCTAAAAATTTTGAAACCCACCACTGCATTGTCTGGACAAATACATGGCAATATCCTTTGGGAGAATAAGATGATTTCAAGATTTGGAACAGGTTATTGCTGATGTTTGCTGACATCCATATGCAGCCATTGCCATCTGATTTAGATGAATGGAGTACTAAATGATGTCTGGATTAATGTGAACAAAATTCAATCCAGATAGGGTGAAAATTCATTCTGCTTTTACATTGTGGATCCAAAATGATCAATTCAGATTTGTTAGATATTCCTGCTTCTGAAACATGTTGGAAACTTTGTTGTGCTGCTCATGGGATAGATATATGAACACAGGTTATCATTTATAAAAATATATATATATCTCATTAATGTTTGCCTTTATTTGTGATTTGTGATTGGGTACTTTATGTATCTTCTTTATCATACTCTATCAAAAAAAACCCATTGGCTGCCAGTCCTTACATCTTAGGAATACTAAACAAATGCCAAGGCAAACAACATAAACTGAAATGCATTTTTATCTATGATTCTGATTTTAAGTTAAAAAGTTAAAATTATACGAAACACAAAGACAAAGATACAGATAGCATGAGGATGAGATCCTCTTACTCTGCCAGCAACGTCCAGTGATGAGTGCCCTTCTGGCAAAGCAAGCCAACTGGCAAAGACAAGTTTTAATACTGTTCTGGAAGACCAATGGGTTTGGAAGAGTTCTTAACTCTGGTGGTAAAGTATTCCATGTGGATAGGGCCACAGTGGAAAGGGCTTTTCTTGACTCCTGCTGCCCGAATTCCTTAGCAGATGGGATTTGTAGTAGGTCTCTCCCATTGGCATGACTTGGTGAGCTAGTTCCATTGGAAAGAGATGGCTCCTCAGATATCTTTGGTCTTAGCAATTACATATCACATTTCTGTCCTATATACTGGCAGATTGTAAATATCATTTTTCTATTAGCAATCTAAATGAATTCTTCCTATTATTATTGGTAGTGGTCTAGTGACTTCAGTAGTGTTATATCAGTACTTAGAGGTAGCAGAAATAACATCAAATGTTTTTATTAGGTTATGTTTCCATAAAAGGCATGGCCCCTTAGGCAAATTATAGCTTTTAATATTAATAGTTTGTAAATTCAGAGTGACAAAGTATGCTATGTAGGCCTACTTTATTTAAAAAAAATGAGTTCTCTTTGGAAGAATCATCAAGGGATGGAACTCTAGATTCCTTATGCTTTAAAATAAATTAAATCTATATGAATTTAAAATGAAAGAATAGCTCTATAACCATTATTTGAAGGAAGAAGCAAGCAATATAACCATGTATTCACTTTTACTAGATAAGTGATTTATGTATACAATAGTCTGTTGTGATTTTAACATATTGTTTTCATATGTCATGTTGACTTCTCTGCTTTGATGGAGTGATTTACTTTACTACTGTAAATTTATAAGCAGGTCAGAAATTACTTTGTAGAGGAAGAAATACAACCACAGCTGTACCTATAGCTGCTGTTCCTCTAACGATTTTTAGAGCGTTTTTTTAAAAGCAAAGGATTGAAATAGAAGAGTTGCTGTTACCTTCATTTAGCAAATTGAATATATTTGGTTTGAAATCTGGCAAAACATTTTAATTAATATTTTTGTTTTCCTGAGCTAGCTAATTTTTTCTCCTAAGCTTTTCTTTGGGATCTAACACCCCCCCACCCCCACCCCAAGAGTCTGGAAAATCAATGAAATGATGCATCCCTATTTCAACTCAACTTTGCCCTAAAAGACAGTAGAATACAACAGGGTGTCAAGAGAAGATTTTTCTTCTGAAATATGGTATTTATGTTTAAATATATAGCAATAACATTATATACCACTCCATAGTCTCAGCATATTGCCCCCAACAATCTGGATTCTCGTTTTACTAGCCAAAGGATGGAAGGCTGAATCAACTGAACTGGTCAGGATTAAACTCCTGATTGTGGACAGAGTTATCCTGATAAAGGAGAGTATTTGTAACTGAGGGTTGACATGAGGGGTCCTTGTTGCTCTCTGAGCTTGCTTGTTGTCTTGGAGACCTTTCATTACTCAAACTAGGTAACATCATAACTAGCACTGATGATGTTACCTAGTTTGGATAATGAAACATCTGCAAGAAAACAAGCAAGCTCAAAGAGCAACAAGGACCCCTCATGTCAACCCTCAGCTACAAATACTCTCCTTTATCAGGTTAAGATAGCCTGCAATACTGCATTCTAACCACTGTGACGTCATGGCTCATATATATGCCTTAACTTTGTATATATAAATTTAACCAAACTTTGCAAGTGTTTTTATACGCATATATTTCTGTGTATATATGTAAATTTTCTCCATAGAAAGAAAAATGATTGTCAGATGTATTGCTGGAAAATGGCAGTGGGGGGCACAGTAGCAAGGTAGTTGTCCAATGGAGGAAGGCATAGTAGCATGTAGTCATAACTCTTGCCAAACTGTCAGAGCCAGGATGTATCTATGAGTACAGGAGAGGAGTAGATTAAGGGTTCAGTTGAGATGTGCGCTCAATCTGTTCTGAGTGGTTACTTTTCCCTCTTTTCCCTTTTTAAGTACAAACAGTGAAGGAAAATTGTTTTGCATTATCAAAGACAATGGACAAATCTATCATTTATTCAGTTTTACCTCTAAAATAAACTTCAAAAAAGATAGCTTGTTCAGAATTTTCATCACAAACTAGTCCTGATCTTTATTACTTAGTCTGCCTTTTATTGTTCTGACTCTTTCATAACGTGGAGTTTATTGAACTTTACGGGTTATCCTGTTTTATCTCATCTGCTCCTAAGTGCCTTATGCATATTTTCCACATTGCAGTGTTGTTCTGAATCATGATTTGAAATAATACTGTTGTAAGCAGGGCATCGATTCATACAATTGCCACTAATTATTGTTTATGATCTATGCTTATTATTTAAAACGCAATAGTTTAGAATGTTTTCAGCTGGCAGAAGTGTTAGACTTTAAAAAGTTGTGATGACAAAGTCAGGAACATTTGCTGAGTGGTACATGACCCACACTGTTGTTTCTATGACATCACATAGCACAAAATGATGATAATACAGTTTTCCAAAAATGCAATTACTTTAAGTAACTGCTGGGCAAGAGAGAAGAGAGTTAATCTTATTAGTTGCCACTTAACAACCAATATATTAATCAAAGCCATTATTCCTTAAGGACCGTTGTTTGCTGTCAGTTTATTTTTGTTTTTCATTTTGTTTTTATTGGAGATTTTTTCTGCACTGTCAATGTACATGACTGCATTTACATACTGAAGTAGGAAAGTGTAATATTGAAATCTATTCAATAATAAAACAGTCATAAAATGAAGACAGTTGGTATTCAACAGCTGTACTAAAGCTGCACAACCCAGGGAAGAATTTCAATAAAGCTAATAATGTTAAACTAATAACTACACTTCTACATTATACAAGCAGAAAATAAAAAGTATATATCAATCTATATCACAGGGAATTTACAATACAGCCAGGTCTGGAAACTAAACAATGCAATAATGCCTCTCTTCATATTATTTTAGCTTTGTGAGTTTTACTTTTCCATGAATGGCTACTATGAGACCAGACATTCTGACACTGATATCACAGAAATTTCTAGATAATAAGGACAGTGATATATAAACTCCTGGAAAACAATGTGATAATTATCAGAAAGCAGCATAGTTTTATTATGAACAAATGTTGCCAGACTATCTCATTTTTTGATCAGGTAACTTCCTGAATAGATGTTGCAACTTTAATATATTTTGACAGAGTACCCTATGGCATGCTGATTAGCTAGCTAGCTGAAAGTGGGCTGGATGGCATGACAATTAAGTGGATATATAGCAGTCTTGACGATTAGGCTCAAAGAGTGCTCTTTAATAATCCTACATCAATCAATCAACCTGTATTACAGTCAAAGAGCAGCATAAATCCTCCGTCATATTTGAGAGAGATTCAGAGGGATGCCACAAGGGTAAAACTTAGGTATTTTATTCCTCAATTTTTTAATTAATACTTTAGTTATGAGTTGGTGAGAATGGCCTCTATATTTGCAGATGTCACAAAATTGAATGAGGTACTTAATACCTTAGAACATAGAAATAACATTTTAAGTATTGTGGATAATATTTTAAATATTTTGATTAAGAGAAATAGACGAAACTCATAATTAAATTTAAGAATTCTGGCATTAACAGCTATTTCTAATGTGTATGACACACACACATACACACACACTATAGTGTAACATTGTGAAATCCAAGTAGGGCTACACTTGCTTAAATGACAGCTTCCTTTACTACAACAACAACAACTACTACTACTACTCCTACTCCTACTCCTACTACTACTACTGAAGATTTTTCAAAAGAGAGGCCTTGCAGCTGTGCTAAATGAATGGTACAGGTAGCCATCTGAGCTATGCTTACAATAATTAATTAAAGATGTGATCTGTGGTCTAATGGTCTTTGGGAAGATTTTCAATTTGAAATTAAAATTGAAACATGTTTATAATAAGCCAGTAAGGAATTGTTTTTCTTCTTTACAATCCTAAGTGCTGTCTGCCCAAGTACTCAGTTTGATTTTATTGGACTTACATTCGCCCTGTCTCTGTTCCAGATGATAGGAAAACAACCATTACCACCTTTCATTGCTTGGTATATGGCATCCACATTTTTTTAAAGGTTCATATTTTCCCAAGACCACATAGTAACTTTTTACTAGAGTATAGCTCAGTTAATCTGTATATATGTCATACACAGTGATGATTCAAAACTTTTTATTTGAAAAAAGTTTTCTTGATTTTTACAAATTTTTCAAAGGAAAAGGGTTATAAGGTTTACATAAGATATTTTGTGGACGTCCATGTCGGAGGTGTTGGCTGCCTCCGGGGCTTCATACAAAAAACAATTTGCCAGCATATGCCAGAATAAATGAGAGAGAGATACATATTAAATTTGTAAGAAGGTCAACAAGGGATGAAATCCTGAGAGCACAGAGAGATGGTCCTATGATTTACCAACAGACAGAAATAACCATCTTGAAACAGATCCCGAAAAAGATTCGAGAGATAAGAAGGAAATATTCCTTCCTATCCAAAAAATTATATAAAAAGGGGGTGTGGTTCAAGTGGGTGATGCCTGAAGGAATGTTAGTGTTCTGGGAGGGGGGGAGAGTAAGAATTAAAACAATTGAAGAAGCAGAAGCCTTTCTTAGAAAACATTCCTCAATCCTGGAGGATGAAAATGGGGGAACGGGAGGGGCCATGGCTCCGCCTACAGGCGGGAAGGGAGAAGAGGACACAATAGCTAAAAGACTCAGATCACAAAATTAACTTTCCTTTACATAGTGTGACCTTCAAACGGATGTCTATGAAAACAAATGATTGATTGCATGAAATTTGTGACATGATATATATATGTATTTCTTTCCACTTTGTGTAAAAATAAATAAATAAGAGATTCAAAACTTTTTATTACCAGTTCTATGGGCATGGCTTGGCAGCCATGGCATGGCTTGGTGGGTGTGGCTTGAAGGGTGTGGCAGGGGAAGGATACTGTAAAATCTCCATTCCTTCCCCACTCCAGGGGAAGGTTACTGCAAAACTTCCTCCCAATCAACTGGGACTCAGGAGGCAGAGGATAGATAGGGGCGTGGCCAATCAGAGGTGGTATTTACCGGTTCTCTGAACTACTCAAAATTTCCACTACCAGTTCTCCAGAACTGGTCAGAACCTGCTGAATACCACCTCTGGTCATATACTAAGTACTGTCTGTTGCTGTCAAATCTTAATTTGTTACTCTTCTGAGGGATAAGCTTAAGGCAAAATAAGATTGGTGGTTTTGAATATATTTATAAAATTATGTTGTATCATATGCAAAATGAAGTTGCCAAACAAAGCAATGCTTGGCAATACTTCATGTCTTTTATGTGCTGTCTGAATCCCCTGAGAAACTAAACAGTATAATCTGAGTAGCACCCTTAAATTGGCTAGAGTTGCATGATGTATTGAACCATAGATTAGGTAACCACATTGATACTACAGTGTTATTTGAACCCAGTCAGTGTAATTAGCTTATGGTTTCAGTACATTGGGCAAATCTCAAAAATTATGTAATCCCATAAATCCCATATTTTCAGATATAATACATTTCAATGTCTTCAGTTTAGATATTGCAGATAAAATTAATGAGTAAGACTAGGTTTTGGAAGATAACTATGTTTCAGCCTCTGTTTTCAAAATTGTACTGCTTCTGTCAACTGAAAATATCTGTTCCTTTGTGATTTGTCAAAGTAGTATTGGTGTCCACCTCAGAGAAAATAATGCACATCTACACCCAGATAGCTCAATGGACATGGAAGCTACCATAGATCTCTGCAAGACTGGTATTGTCAGTTTGCGATGAGCAGACCCTTGGCGTATTCTTGAGAGACATTTTCACATTGGTTGCCAGCATTATTTAAAAGTATTTAAAATTTAAATAACATAATTTAAATTACATTATTTAAAGTTGAAGTTCTGTATGATCAAGGAATAGCAAAGAAGGTTCAGTTAGGGAAACAAATAATAAATGTATTTCACCCTTCTATTGTATATTGTCCTAAATTTATGGATGAGAACTAATGCCAATATTGATACATTTGCCACATATAGAAAATAGTAATATTGTCATAATTAATAATTTGGTGCACAAATGCCATCAGAAAATAATATACAGGTAGTCCTCAACGTACAACCATAATTGAGCCCAAAATTTATGTTGCTAAGTAAGAATATTTTAAAGTGAGTTATCCACTCTTACAACTTTTCTTGCTACATTTATTAAATGAATCACTGTGGTTGTTAAATGAGCCTGGTTTTTCCATTGACGTTGTTTGTCAAAAGGTGATTACATGACCCTAGGACACTTCCACCATCATAAATGTGATTCGGTTGCCAAGCATCTGAGTTTTGATCACATGACCATGGGGATGTGTTCTGACTCTCTCCTTCACAAGACAAATGACTAAACTGACTAATACTTGGCAGCTTGCCCGGACTTACCTTGACTAGGCCTGAAGATTCTTAACGAAAGAACTTGACACACACGAAAGATTTGTCTCTTCAGATGATACGTTGTTTCCTGCAAACCTACTCTTCACAGAGGATTTCTTTTAAAGCCTCTTGGGAGGGGCCGGTTAATTAGGCAGCTGATACTCATTATCTCCTCCGGTTGCATCTATCTGCTAATTGACGTTGCCTCCTCTCGATCCTTCTTAGCCTGACATCAGGGACAAACTGGGTTTCCTCCTCCCCACTACACTAAGCCCCAGGTGCCTCCTGATGCCTAGCCGGGCTCTCTGCTCTTTCACTCTCGGCCTCCTCCTCTAGAGCAGACTCATAGGACTCCTCACTAGAGGAATCCATCAGCAGCTCATCTGGCTGGGCCACAACAGGGATGCATCAATGGTTATAAGTGTGAAAAACAGTTATGTCACTTTTTTCAGTGCCATTGTAGATTTGAATGGTCACTAAATGAACTATTGTAAGTGAAGGACTACCTGTATTTTCTGTTCTTAAGAAATGTCTAAACATCTAAAAAGAGTTTCACTTTCTGTCTTAAACATATTTATTTAGCAATTGAAAAAACATTTTCCTTGTACAACCAGACCTGTATATCTATTGGAAATCTATGAATACTAAAGCATTGCTGAGTAAGATATACATACAAATTTTGATCTTACATATGCTCTTTCCAGTTCAAAGGTGTATTATCGCAAATACATAACTATTCTTAATTTTTCCATTCATAGTACATATTAAATATTTTAAACTACCCAGGATCCCTTAAGGTTTTTTTTTAATGGGAATACCCAGATTTTTTCATCAGGATCAAGTTAAAATTACTATATTGCTTTACATTAAACCTAGTAATTGCATACATTGTATGGATGTACATCACTTGATTTCCATATAAATGACTAGTGGTCATGTACCAGAAAGAATTGGGCAAATACTTGAAACATTAAGGGTAAAGGTTCCCCTTGCACATATGTGCTAATCGTTCCTGACTCTAGGGGACAGTGCTCATTTCCATTAAAAAGCCAAAGAGCCAGCACTGTCCAAAGACATCTCTGTGGTCATGTGGCCAGCATGACTAAATGCCAGATGTGCATGGAACATTGTTACCTTCCCCCCAAAGATTGTTCCTATTTTTCTACTTGCATTTTTACATGCTTTCGAACTGATAGGTTGGCAGAAACTGGGACAAGTAACAGGAGGTCACTCCATTACATGGTGCTAGGGATTCATTGCAATACATTACAAGCTACAAATTACAATACTATTTTTAATAGATCTCCATATAACCATCAGGTATATATGTTATACTGACTCCTAAGCTACTTTTCAAAGGTCTAGAAAAGTGATTCCTTTATTTAAAGCCATTGTTCTTTGGCAAGAAGCTATGAAAGTATTGACAGAGAAAATAGTGAAGTCATAAAAATGGAAAATGCTTCCAAAGCAACCGTAAGGTAAAAGAAAATGAAACACTTCCATACCGCTTCTGGTATCAAATCTAAGTGATATTGGAAGATCTACAGCCTCGTCACCAATCAATGTAAGAGGTCTAGATGGGAAACTTTTTTAGGTGCCATTATAGTGTCATCTAGAATCATAATATATTATTTTCTAGAATAAACAGGAATAATTTATTCCAATATATTCCTTGTCCTATGAGGGCACCTAGAGAGGGTCTACTAAATATCATGTTGTGAGATATAGTAAGAGGATATTGGAGAAGAAGGAGATCTTTTTGATGGTTCTCTTACACTATGGAATATACTGCTGGCCCTCGATCCTAATTGCCCTTTAAGAAAGATAAGGGATCTTTTTTTTAAAATAGATATTTACTATTTCTATCTTAGAATATTTGCTTTACTTGTGTTTTAATCTTTAATGTAATTAATTAGACAGCTATTCTATTATTACAATACAATACAATAGCAGAGTTGGAAGGACCTTGTAGGTCTTCTAGTCCAACCCCTGCGTAGGCAGGAATCTTATACCATTTCAGACAAATGGCTATCTAACATCTTCTTAAAGACTTCCAGGGTTGGGGCATTCACAACTTCTGGAGGCAAGCTGTTCTAGAGGTTAATTGTTCTAACTGTCAGGAAATTTCTCCTTAGTTCTAAGTTGCTTCTCTCCTTGATTAGTTTCCACCCATTGCTTCTTGTCCTGCCCCCAGGTGCCTTGGAGAATAGTTTGACTCCCTCTTCTTTGTGGCACCCTCTGAGATATCAGAACACTGCTATCATGTCTCCCCTGGTCCTTCTCTTCATCAAACTAGACATACCCAACTCCTGCAACCGTTCTTCATATGTTTTAGTCTCCAGTCCCCTAATCATCTTGGTTGCTCTTCTCTGCACTCTTTCCAGAGTCTCCACGTCTTTTCTACATCGTGGCGACCAAAACTGTATGCAGTATTCCAAGTGTGGCCTTACCAAGGCCACAGTATTGCTGAACACTTGTTCAGAATCACAAGGTATCAATAATTAATGACTAGTTTTGTGGATTGTATTTATGAGAACCTGACAAACAATTTAACCAGGAAAATGTGCTTTGCCAGCAAAAAAAAAGTGCTTAAATTGTATATGTTTCTGTTCCTAATGATACAGAGAGTACAGTTATGAAATTAGCCCCCCTGCAGCTGCTTTTGAAGCGTCATAATATAATGTGATTCTATTTCTAATTACGTTACACTGACAGTACAAAATAAAACACTGCAGTAAAACATTTGTAATGCTTAATTTAATTAATCAACAGATTAACGTTCTTTCAAAATGGTAAGATAGGATGATTGATAATCATATGATAGGTTATGGATAGATCACTCTTTGCTGTGACTCCAGGAGACCTAATTTAAGTGGTAAAATAATATGCCAAAGACCAGGAGGAGCAGATATATTACAAACTAAATAAATTACTGCGAATGAGAACAGGAAATATGAGAAATAATTTAAGGGAAACAGGCATTATCTTGTGAGCCACCCACATTTGTCTTTAAGATCGGTAACTATGCAAATATTTTAAATAAAGATCCCTTTTTATCCATGCAATAATCTTTTATTTTTATTCTTTCTTATTCTCCGTAAACAATTGAATGGCAGGAATCTCATGATGACTTCCATGCTTTGTTGGCTACTTCCAATTTTAGGTTGAGAAAATTATTATGCCATAGAAAATCACTATGCTATACTATTACTATGCCATACGAAGCTTTTGTGGATAGCAGGCACATGAAATATTATTCTGAATTGGTGCCTGTATCTCCAATTTTCTATAAACTTACATAAATGCACAAAGATTGAAAATCATTCTGAATGCAATAAAATATAAAAGTACAAATTCATAACATCTGTAATTGGTGGCAATCTTAGTTTTGCTATGTTAATCAACACCTGTAGTAGAACTGAGAAACATTTGTATTTATTCAAGGAAAAATGAATGGAAAAAAGTCTTCATTAGTTCTTATTCATCTGGAGTTTCCAATGAAATTTCTATTTTGGAGATTGTAACCTGGAGGTCAGCAATACACTATCTTTGAATATTGAAATATTTTGTCATTTCTGTTGAAGATATCTCCGTTAGGAGACCGAGAGATGTGCAATGGAAGCAGTGAGAAAGATGTTGCTAGATATTCACACTATTAGTTACAGACACCGATGGTAAAAACAGGTAGACTTTTACTTGTGGTGGAAAAATAAAGTAAACTACTTCTTCACAAACAAGTGATAGTTAGTCTTGAATCAAAATACAGTCTATAACTCAAACAGTTGGCTTACAGTTGCTCAATCCATAATTCTTCTTGCTTCTTCGCTTTTTGCTGAACTAACCCCAACATTCAGAGCCTCCATTCAAAAGATCAACAATCTAACAGTGATTCTGGCTTCCTCTTATGGCTGATTTAGGAAGCAGCAGCCAATCATATTCCACTGTATGACTTAAAGTTACAGATACCAATTTCAATCATGATTTATATATATATTGCCAACCCAACACTAGGATTATAGTCCTAACAATTTCTTTCTGAATGTTGCAGTTGTTGGTATGAGATCAATTGTTTATTTATTTATTTTTCTACAGAGACTCATCTGCTTCTCCTCTGGAAAGACAAAAAAACATTTTTTGTTAGCTTGCATGCATGTACATTATAGGTCAAGAAGGTAAATGAACAAGTTTAAAATATATGGAATTAATTATTTTCATAGTGAATTAAGTACTTTTAAAAACTAAATTAATAAAATAGCTTCAATGGGTCATTTTTGGGTTCGTTATGTTTTTTGTTACTCTTCAGTTTAATACATTTTAATTAACTTTTAAGTCTACATTTTAGTCTACTTTTCCTTTTCAACTTCTTAGTTGATGAAGAAGAGATTAGAGATTAAAAATTCTTCCAGGGAGATTCATTCCTGGAAATCTTCTGGACTTTGCTCCCTGCTTGGATTTTCAGTAGTGTTGCACAACATGAATCTCAGTTCTATCATCAAGTCTGATCTTCAGGTATTTTCTAGGCAGTTGTTATGAAATACAAAGTCTTGGTCCTCCATCAGATTTTATTTCTTCACCACTCAGTCATAACCTCTGTTGCAGTTTGCTTCAGCATAAAGGCCCCTCTTATGGCATTGACAATTAAAGACTCCACAGCACGGTAGTTAATGAGCCATTAGTCTCTGCCCATATCTAGTGAAATTTTAAAACTTCATGAGAGGTTATGCAAAGAAAACAAATAAAATGCTTCTTTATAGAACATTTGATATTGTGTGTAATCATTGGTGTTTGATATAAATTGCAAAGAGAGAGAGAGAGAGAAAAGAAACATAGAGCACAAACCAGTTACATGTGTATATTAGGCAGGAATAGACTATTTTATTTCTCTGGGCCTAGTATCGATTTGGTACTAGAGACAATTCGATCTTTAAGAAACCATTGTTCTTTAATTTGCCTCATTTATTCGCACCAGACTTTGATATCTATTTTAAGGTAGATATTTTTTAAGAGATAAAGGTTATTCCCAATTAACCAAGTACTCTAGACATTTAGGTGAGCTAGTTTTGTGAACCACTTGAAAATGGGTTAGAATTCATCACTGCACATTCTGGTAGGTAGACTGCCTTTCCAGTTTTGCATTTCTACTATCTCACATAATAACCTATTAAATATCCACAAGCAAAACCACCTGGTTCTCCAGGAGATACCCCTTCCCCTCTGTTGAGAGAGAAAGAAAACCTTTAGAATGTCAAGTAATAACGTGTAATATACAGTATTCAGTGGTGGAGCAAGTATATTGAGTGGTTCAAACCCAAGATTTAACTTTGAATATTTTTGATAGAAAAATTATGATGTAAGCATAAACTCATGTTTTTGGCTAAATTATAACACAACCCATACTAAATTGTAAGAATGAAGAAGCTGAAACATGGAAAGCACCCTTTCATGTATGTTGTTTCAAGAACTTTCCATTACTACAAGGGAAACATATAATGCCTTTCCAATACAGCCCAAAATGGGGAATAATACAGTATGGAATGAAACTATAACATGCCAACAACTAGCTTTTTTAGTGTATTCCTAATATTTTAATTTTCATATATTCAGAAAGAAGCAAATGGACTCATGTTTTCTTTTCTTTCCCTTCTTCATGTCATATATATTGGGTGAAATGAAAGTGTTTCCAAATGGATAATTCCAAATGTACCAAGCAAATACATTATGCATGTATTGTGTCTTTCCTTTTACAATTTTAATTGCAATAATAAAGCGGGGAAGCAATATTGTCTGAACATAAATGACTTATAATATAATAAAAGATGTGGCTGAAATCTATGGATATGAATAAAAAGATTATTCAGTGTTATTTTGTGGGATTTTTTTTAGGTCAAAAGATATGTTATGGTGATTCAGCACATCCTTGCTACAAGATTGCCTATTTCCAAGACATGTCTCGGCGTGTGGGTTTTCAGGAGGCTCGCCAAGCTTGTGAAATGGGTGGTGGAGTACTTCTAAGTCTTGAAAGTGAAACAGAACAGAAACTGATAGAAAATATGCTGCAGAATCTCACAAAATCAGGTCCTGGGATTTCTGATGGAGACTTCTGGATTGGCCTATG